>JAWNZC010000339.1:1655000-2271080 GCA_035771165.1 Paragorgia papillata | reverse complement strand
GTCCTAAGGACTATAGTCCTAAGTCCTAATGACTATAGTCCTAAGTCCTAAGACTTTAGTCTATAAAGTAAGTCTGATGATCTATAAGTCCTAAGTCCTAAGACTATAGTCCTAAGTCCTATGACTATAGTTCCTGAAGGTCATAAGACTGATAGTCAATGACCTGAATAATGTGGGAAATACACTAGAAATTCAATAGGATTTCAAACGCTTTAGTATACATAATTATATTATTAGGCGATCGAAAGCTGCGGCTCGACTTGACCCATAATTTCTGGTGATGAATGTGATCAGAGCTTGCCTAAAAGATTCATTGTGATAACCAAACTTGGCTAGGTTTTTTTTCATATATGATCTTCATTGTAGGAAGCGTCAAAACTTTATGGATTTTGTATGCTGCTCAAAAAAAGGAGAATTTTGAGGCTGGTTTTATTTTTTTAACGGTATCTTATCCGTTGGGTGGAAATCCTCGTTCAACTGATGCCTGGAGTTCTGGTCTGAAATCTGTTCTTTTTCGAGTTTTGAATTTTTAAGTTTAGTTTTCGTATTATTTGTGAATTTCAACGAGGCATCTCAGGCCAACAAACGTGCCGTTTGGACTTATATTTTTTTGACTGATTTTTTTTATCGTTTAGATGATTTGATATTTGTTGCGCGGTGTGCTAGTGTCTTGATACATTTTTATATACATACATATTTTAAATTATTTTCATAATTGTTTCTTTGAGTTACTCCACACATAAATAGGTTGAGAAAAAACAATTATTGGGTTCATTTTAATTGTATGTATCTAGCAGTACCTGGCACGGAGATCAGGACATGTATTGGTCAAAGTCACCATGTAGGACATTTTTCCAGGACTGTTATTAACTGACGATAAGCAGACGATTACCTTTAAATCAATTTGTTGTGTATCCTACCAGATAGGTTTTATCAGTACCTAGTTTAATGGAGTCTATCTAAGTACCGTCAACACTAGTGGGGTTTTTGCTACTAAATTCTAGGTGCTGATGAATGAAATATTCTTTTACTGTCACATGTATATACGGGTGTAATTTAATGTAATTTACCGATGTACAGAAATGCTATTTTTTTTTTTTGGCCTGCTCAGTTTCACAGTTTTTTGGCATCAGTTAATTGTCAAATATTTATACGCGAGTCTGTCAGTCAGTAGCTGATAGTGAGCAACTAATAATGGTACATTGAAATATGCCTCAACATGTCACTACATGCCAAACTGTTCTGGTACTACATTTAACTGTATATTATTTTATCACCATTCTCTTTGGTTTCATAGTTCTAACATATTTAATCTCAAAACTTATACTCTTTTTATAGACTATAGATAAAAGCTATTCGAGGCCATAAAGTCAATGTAGTTGTTTCATCGTTTGTGACCTCTCGAATTATCACCAAACTTCCAGTCAAAGTACATAAAGAATGGCATACACCAAAAACATAGAGTTTGATGCTACACTGTAGAGGTTTTACTGAGCAATTTAATCTGTATTTTACTAGCCCAACCTCTCTGCAATCATAGCTACCGTTAGTAGGCCTCAACCCTTTTTCAATAAAATGTAATTCATGCTGCTGGCATCTTATAAAGAAACTTTGCATCGCTCTTCCTTCGCTAAAAATTATGCTGCCATTTTTCTTCTATTTGGGGTGCGCAGCTTTCGCTGGCCAATAGTAATGTCAACATGTAGAACCCCAGCGAGTTTTGTCACCTTTCGTGCCCGGCGTGGGTGGAAGTGAGTGCTGGTTGGAGGTGGTGGTTGTGGAGGTGGATGGTGAGTGGTGGTTTGGAGGTGGTGGGAGGTAGTAGTGCGGGAGGGTTATGCTAGTTTTTGTATTGTTTGTGGAAGGTGGTGGTAGCCGTGGTGGAAGTGGTGGTTATATGGTAAGTGGTGGTGGAGATGATCGTAATGGGTGGAGCGTGGTGGTGGTTAGTTGTGGTAGTGGACGGTGGTGGTGGGAAAGTGGTGATGGTATAGAACCTCCCTCCCTCCATGGTAAGTGGAGGTGGTGGTGGTAGGTAGATGTTGATGGTTTTGTAGTTGTTGGTTGGTTTGGTAGTAGAGGTGGTGGTGGATGGAGGGTAGTTCGTGGTGGTGCTAGACCCCCCCCCCCCCCCCCCCCCCCCCCCCCCCCCCCCCCCCCCCCCCCCCCCCCCCGTATTTAACCGTACCGAAAACGATGGTGACTTGTTATATTTAACGACAATCCTTTGCATGCAGTTTTTAAGATATGGTTTTAGGACGATCAACTTTGGGAGGAATGGAGTTCTTGATTACCTAATCCATCTTAGCATGATAAAACAATGTTTTAGGGATGGTTATTTGAGCTGATTTGGAGGTCGCCAAAGCATTGTGGTTAAATGGACCGCCGGCGCCATCGTTTTCAGGTCGTAATTTTAGTCGTGGGGTGGTTGGTAACTGGCTAGTATAGATGGATCTAAATCTAAAAATCTTAACATCAACATTTATTTTCAGTTGTTACAGTCGTTTGACATCAGACCAACTATAAATCAATAATATAAAATGCTAATAAGTATCATGAATAAGTTTTATCTTATGTAAATAATTAGAGCTTTGACCATTAAAGAAAACTTATAGGTGGATAAAACAAGTAACTGTGAAATAAATAAAAACCTATATCTAAACATCTTAAAATATAGATAATGCTTGCATGATAGATGTTGCATGGCACGTAAGTAATTACATTATCAGAACACATTTGTCGTTCTATAATCAGCCAATAAGGTTGCTTCATTTGTTGTATTAGTTAATTTATGACATAATAAAACATAAATTTCCATTTTGTTGTCGGGTATGTTTTTTTTTTTTTAACTTTCCAACAATTTCCATCTTTTGAAGTAGCTCTGCCTTTTTGTCCGTTGCACACTATAACCCAGGCCTGTGGCGGGAAATAAGGTGTGAAATAGGCCTATATCTTGATCATAGATTCCCGCCCGAGCCACAGCCATAACGTCACTTGGAATGGTTGTGATAAAGACACTCTGTGCGAGGAGAACTCGGCTACGCCTCGCTTCTTTACATTTTTTCTCGTGTTCTTAATCGATTGCCCTTCTTCCATAGAGCTGGCGAAATCATAAATCGAAATGTTTGTAGTACTGCCATATTATCATGTATTGTTTATTTTTTTGCTGATTATTTGTGCCAGTACACCCGAGACGTCTTATTTCAGGGTCTAACAGCATACTGCAAATTTATTGTCTAGTAACTAGAAGCCTGCTCCAGGCGTTTACTCGCACGCACTCAAGCTACTGATTTCTGAAAGCTTGGCGTTAGCATGTGCGTTCCATACCATGACTATATGGCATACGATTTTGACTAAATGGAATCTTGGAAGCGTCTCCCAGGCCTGCTAATTGAGTATAAAATGTAAACAAGAAGGCCGTTTTCTGACCAAAATTAAACAACGGTTCTAATTTATTTAACTTTTAGTGTCGGGTTCGGCGCAGGATTCAAGCGATCATTTTGATATAGGAATTTTATTTAATTTCGGGACAATCAAATATTCGAAATGTAATTACGACACGCGCACCTACGACGTTTTATCTAGACATGTTGCACTTCGGTATTTGTTCTATTCGGTGCTTAGAGCTTATTATACTTGAATTTTGTAGTTGTACTGACTATAAAGTTGCAAGGCCAGGGCCAACCTTGTTTTGAAATAGCTCGTCATCTTTTACGTTCCTAGGTCTATCGCGATCGCCGGCCCTAGAAGCTGCCGGGTGTGCTATGTTGTAAACATTGTAAGCCTTTGGAAGCATGTTTATGATGGAAATTGTCAGCCGCAAGTACTGTATCTATTATAACTCGGTATAATTTGCAAATGGTAATAAAGGCTATTTCAAACAAGGGTAGAAAGCTGTTACTAGGGTAAACAGTACGTATATGTTCTCTTGATATAATGTGGCCCTTTCTTGTGTCTCTAGGCCTCAAGTCAAACTTCCTAGGCCACGGTACCTGATGTCAAATCAAGGCATTTTTTTCGCCGTCTGTTAATAAATTCGACTGGTTTCTCGGACTTCATGGAACAAATTTTGTCAGCAACCATTACCCTGATTCAAGCTCACTGATGGAATCTCTACCAATACCGTCGGAAAATACCCTAAACCCAACTCGAAATCAAAAGCAAAACAACTCCGAGAAAATCGAGCACGCATTACAGGCCTTACATTTTCGGAAATCGCCAAGGCCGCTGATGGGATGATGTTAGCCTCCACCATAGCGCAACTCTTTGTTCTCTTCCCAGATGTGTGAGCTGATTTATCCGAGCATTATTTATAGCTAACTGACAATTATAATTCAGATGTAGGCAACTGTGTCTGGGAAAATGGGGACTTGTGGGGGGTAGATAGGATTTGAGAAGGGATTGGACAACGGAGAAGGGGACACTAAGGGATCGGCAAAAAAAAGAGGGGGAGAGGAGAGTTGCCTGCCAAATTTCGACATAGTCAGCGTACACTGCGCATATCGCTCGCGCATGGCAAAATTTTCTTAGCGAAGCTGGGTTGGGCAAAATAAACTACTGACTCATGGAGGACTAGGGGAATGTTTGCTTCTTCTCGAAACGCACGAAATATGGCGTCGTTTGATGAGTCGAAAGTGATTGTAGCACTAGAAAGAAGTACTTTCATTGCACCCGAGAAACTCGATAATACGATAAATTTTCTCGCGAAAGAATGTGGAATAGAGGCTTCGGTTTGTGTAAGTTCAAGTTTTCAAGCTGCCGTTAAAATGGGGGTATATTTTGCTGGATTTAAATCTTCTGGATCATAAAAATTTTAAAACACTTGTGTAGAGGTTTGCGATGTGGAAAAACGTTAACACTTATTTTTATAATGTTTTCCTTGCTGGCCGTTAGCCGTTAGGCTTCTTGTCGAGCTCAAGAAAGTAAACTATGAAGAAGATACCTGCCATTTATTACATTACATTACATTACATTATATGTTTCTCCAACTCGATCTTTATCGCACGGAGACGAGCTAAAACCGCTTCAGGATCAACTCGGCGAACTCGCTTCTAACCTGCGTCATTCGTTTCACTTGCTCAATAGTCACTCCAAGTAGATCAGCAATCTTTATCCATGGGTCCCTGTAGTACCTTTTACCTGGTTTTGCGAACAGAAGTTTCTTTGTAATTGCTTTATTTTCAGCTCTAGATCTGCATTACATGAGCAACGAGCTTAAGGTATTGCGAGTATATAAAGTCACGAAGAGGGATCGTCTTCACAATGTTCTGCAAGTCTTAATTTGTGTATATTTAGCTGTAGTTCATCATAGCTTCATCTACATCCTGTTTTTCCTTTCGCTTCCACCCCTTTTTTATCATACTCAGCAAGCTGTGGTACCAACATGCATATTTCCAGTTTCCTCATTTGTTGTTCATTTGGAAACCATGCTTGCGTACCGTACGTAAGTCTTGATCTCACACAGGCTTCTAGTATCTTCCAATTCCGTCTTGTTGTGCATATTGACATTAGTATCTGCTAGCACGTCACGTAATTCATTAAACTTAGCTGTTGATCGAGCGGTGCGATGTTCTGTAAAGCATCCTTTTTCTTCTTTTGTTATTACCTGTCCAAGTAGTTGAATTATCTGACGTTTTTCAATTACTTGATCATCAATTGTGAAGAATGATGACTTTTTAGCAAGTTCTTCATGGTTAAACATGTACCTTTCTGTAGCTTACCATGCTTCTGTACGCTACCAGGAGACCATTATTGGGCTCATATACCCCAATCCTTACACCCCATTTCTTACACCACAATTCTTACACCACAATTCTCATCCCTTAACACAAGAGACCATTAATGGCCTACTGTTGAAGCTTTGTGCAAACTCACAGCAACTAATAATACTCAGTCGTTATAAGTTATGTTAACTCAATCATTTGATTTCGTCTTATAATATAATATAATACTTACTTTAAGGGTTCTACAACGGACACCTAACTCCAAAACTAAACCCACCTAAAAGAGACTATTGGTTTTCTGTAGAGTTGGAGCCACAGACTGTACCGTTTGCTATTGCTAAAACACACTTTGGCATGGAAAAAAATTATACATTACAGATAGAATATGGCGCTCAGTCCCTAGGGAGCTCTGAGTGCCGAACACTCCCTAGGCTTAAACCATACGCGCCAATCGTTAAAACTGTAGAGTATAATTCATTCAGTTGAAACATAGCTAGCCGCGGTAATCGAGAGGATATGCGGCAATGTTTTCGTCTGTAGGAAAACCCAGAAAAGTTGAAGACGGCAACTTCAGCCGAAACATTTTCTTAAACTAAACAAATATATGAACCGATTGTGGTTTAGGGTGATTACCCACACGCTCTGATGCAGGAGGACATAGTAAAATTGGATAACAAACCGTTGGGAATGTCCGCAGTGACGCGTTAATATCATGTGCCAGGCCAAGGACATCACCCCGCCATCGACAGTGGGGTCCTCCACAAAGTTCAGCCATGTGATGGACTGCTTGAGCAGTTAGTAACTTCAGTTTAGGAAATGTAGTATGATACGCCCATTCCAGGAAAAACAATTATACAAGTTGGCATAAGAAAATACGTACATCATATAAAGTAAGCCAACAACAAAATCTATGATAAAACAAGGAGAAAATGGAGGAACCCACCGTCAGTGGAGAAGTGACAGTCCTGACCCAGTAAACTGGGAGGGTTGATTGAGGTACATCGTTTTCAGAACTACCAAGACTCCATGACGGGAACTCCGCCTACCGTTAAAAGCAGGTCCGTTATAGCGCTGCATGTGATCATTGTAAATAACTTGGGAAACTTCGCCCATATTTCAGAATACAACTCTGAATTGCATAGCACAAAAAAATGGTGAATACGCGCCCTGGTGAATTCTTCTTGCTCATGCAGTAATCAACAACCCTCACCCGCACCCATCGGGTCATATAGAAGAGGACGTTGTATCACAAACGCAACTGGCGACTCCTCTCCCTGACAAAGCCTTACCCCTTAATCCATAAAGGTATAAACCTCACGCGAACAACATATTTTTGCTTATCCCTTGGCTTGAGCCACCAGGTCGAGGGAGTCATTCCACAAACAACTGGCAAAATATCACCCTGGCAAACCTTGACTGGTAATCCAGCTGACACCCCACACGCTTTGAGTAACATATATGCATGTGATCATGCATCGAAATATCTGGTCGAGGAAACTGGCGAAACCTCACCCTGGCAAGATATTGCCGGTAATCGATTAATGAACCTCACGGGAATAACATTTGTGATCATCCCTCGAACTATCTGGACAAGGAAGTCATTTCACAAACGACTTGCGAAAACGTTCCCTGGCTAAAACCTTGCCGGTAATCGATAAACCTCACGGGAATAACATTTGTGATCATCCCTCAAACCATCTGGTCAATGCCGTCATTTCACAAACGACTGGGGACATCTCGCCCTGGCAAAACCTTGCCAGTAATCGATAAACCTAACGGGAATAACAATTGTAATTATCCGTCGAACCATTTAGGCAAGGAAGTCATTTCACAACCAACTGCCGAAATATTGCTCTGAAAAACCCCTGACTGGTAATCGAGACACCTTACGGGAATAAAATTTGTGATCATCCCTCGAACCCATCTGGTCAAGGAAGTCATTTCACAAACAACTGGCGAAATCTTGCCCTGGCAATTAAAACCCTGACTGGTAATCGAGACAGCTCACACGCTTTGAGTAACATATAGGTGATCATCCCTCGAATCATCTCGTCAAGGAAGTCATTTCACAAACAACTGGCGAAATCTCGCCCTGAAAAAAACCTGACTGGTAATCCGAGACACACCACACGCTTTGAGTATAACATATTACGTGCATGATCATCCCTCGAACCATCTGGTCAAGGAAGTAATTTCACAAACAACTAGCGAAATCTTGCCCTGGCAAAACCTTGCCGGTAATCGATAAACCTAACGGGAATAACAATTGTAATCATCCCTCGAACCATTTAGACAAGGAAGTCATTTCACAACCAACTGCCGAAATATTGCTCTGAAAAACCCCTGACTGGTAATCGAGACACCTTACGGGAACAAAATTTGTGATCATCCCTCGAACCATCTGGTCAAGGAAGTCATTTCACAAACAACTGGCGAAATCTTGCCCTGGCAATTAAAATCCTGACTGGTAATCGAGACAGCTCACACGCTTTGAGTAACATATAGGTGATCATCCCTCGAATCATCTCGTCAAGGAAGTCATTTCACAAACAACTGGCGAAATCTCGCCTGAAAAAACCCTGACTAGTAATCGAGACACCACACGCTTTGAGTATAACATATACGTGCATGATCATCCCTCGAACCATCTGGTCAAGGAAGTAATTTCACAAACAACTAGCGAAATCTTGCCCTGGCAAAACCTTGCCGGTAATCGATAAACCTCGCGTGAAAAACATTTGTGATTATCCCTCAAACCATCTGGTCAAGGACGTCATCCAGATTTCTAATTATGGTTAGGGTTTATGTTGTGGTATAGGGTATCAAAAAAATTGCTAAAATCTTGGGAAAAACAAATTTGGAAAAACAAATTTGATGACATATTTTGAAAAAGCCGCGAAAGGACTGGACGTGTTCCTTTGAGTCATCCCTTTTAGCCGAAACCTAGAATACTGGCAAAGCATTCTGGTAGTTGTAGTCACCCAACGCCATCTCACGTCATCGTGCAAATGGTTTATTGTTGGTCCCAGTAGATCAGAATATCAACTTAATCAATAATAGGGATGACAAGCAAGCCAGGGAAATTTGCAATAACTGTGGAAAAGTCCACCCTGATAACTCGCGGAATAAGTGTCCTGCGAGGGGAACAACTTGCAATCGATGTGGTAAGCCAAACCACTGGTCCAGATGTGTCGATATAGAAGTCGGGATAACCCAACGCAGTATGGAAGGGAGGGCTGTAAGGTCCCAAATCAGCCTAACTTAAAGCAATGGCAAGGAAATAAAAGAAGTTCAAAAACTTTATGAAATATCTAAGAAATTAGATGACGAATCCGATGATGAGTTTTGAAACCATAACATTTGAGTCTATTATAGTAGGGAACATCGGGCAGCAAGACGGAGGAAGCCGGAAAGATGAATGTAACGTTTACAGTCAACCGTTGAAGTACAAACGCAATAATAACATCAACACTAAATTAAGGGGCGAAGGTAGATAAGGGAGCCCAGGGAAATGTTCTACCAATGAGACTGTTATCGCCAGATGTACCCTGAAAACGTTGGCGCAGATGGCAACCCACGACCGGGTGCACTCAAGCAAGCAAATACCATACTAACCGCATATGGTGGATCACGCTTAAAGCAATATGGCACTCTTAAAATACCTGTGAATATCAAGGAAAGAAAAACAGTGCAACTTTCTACATTACAGAAGCAATTGGCCCAGCAATTATTGGGTTACCTACAGTACTTGAATTGAAGTTAGTAACAGTTAACTGCAACGTAGAGAAGCAATGTTAGCCAGATGGAAAGGTTCAAAACGAAGGCTAACGTTAACGTTATAAAAGAATAAAGATGATCTTCTGTCGCAATATCCAGATTGTTTTCAATGGGATTGGAAAGTTTAATGGCAAGTATCATATTGCCATAGATCCAACAGTCAGCCCTGTTTATCCATCCACCAAGACGTGTCCCAGTAGCACCGAAAGATGATATCAAGAAAGAATTAGATGAAATCGTCTCGCAAGGGATAATCGCAAAGGTGAAAGAGGGAGAACTAACGGTCCAACAGCATGGGTCAACAGCCTTGTATATCGAAGAAAGCGTTAATGGTAGACTTAGACTATGCCTTGACCCTAAATATTTTAATAGAGCAATCCAGAAAGAGCATCATGTTATTCCAACGCTAGAAGAAATACTTACCAAAGATAAGCGGTGCGAAAGTATTCTTGATAATCGATGCTAAGTGTGGGTATTGGAACGTCCAACTAGATGAAGAATCGACATACCTCAGACGTTCAATTCTCCTTTTGGGAGATATCGGTTTCTTCGCATGCCTTTCGGGTTTAAAAAATGTCGCAAGACATATTCCAATCCAAGATCGACCAAATATTTGAAGGATGCGAGGAAGTCATCGGAATTGCAGATGACATCGTTGTTGCAGATGAAGAGCACGATCGCCGATTGCATGAACGGTAATGAGCAGGTGCCGGAGCATCGGGCTGAAGTTAAATCCAGAGAAATGCATAATTAAAGAACAGAAAATTAAATTTTACGGTGTTATATGGGGTCAAGAATCGCGCCAACGCGGGTTTGTTTGTCGACGCTCCAGGATATGATCTCAATACCGAAAGAAGCCCACAACATATACAAAAGGACGTTAGATTCGGCAAGGTCAACCAACTGAATCGTGCAACTTTTGGGAAGTTTCATTCATTTCCTTCGTGAGTTCGTGCGAGAAGTAGAGGAGACGAGTTTGTGGAACGATCGACCAGTAAGATGACTGATCCTTTTGTGTTAAAAGTTTTTATTATTTTTAATGAAATTCTTACAAGAACTTTAATAGGGTAGTTAGTAGTTACTAAACGAGTCATAGAATATGATAATTGTAGTGTATTTTGGCTCGATCACCTGCTACGTGCATAAGGAGAAAAGCTATTTCTAAACGGACCATTTTATTGGCTGAAAGCCATCACGTGCTCGATAGTTGCACTCCCCTTCTCTCTTCCCTTCCCGCTCCGCCCTCGCGTATCTTCGGAGAGTATTCGGCTCGCTCGTCGGGGGCCTCATATCGTCAGCGGTTTGTATCGAACTCGGCGACTCGCACAAAACGTCAACACCTTTAGGTTTTATTTACAAGAACTATCACATTCTAACGTGCTCACTTGAATAAGTCTCACTACTTGCTACAGAAGGTGTAAAAAAGCCTTTACCCAATCCAAAAAAAATTTTTTGGCCAAAGGACAATCTCGTTCCCAGAGCCCACGTTCCCCTTACCAAGCTGGCGGGAAACGAGAGACTCTGGGATACTCCGTTTCACAATCGATATTTCATTGGCTGATGAACACAGTGAACTCTATATAACTCTTCTTCCGAATAACAAGAATCCTGTGATGGCGTGAACGGATTATCCCAGAGTCTCTCGTTTCCCGGGTGGGGAACTGGGAACGAGATTGGACCAAATATCGAAAGTTGAAGAAATGGCAAAAATAAGGCAAAATGAATAGGGTCCCCCTTTACATTAGTTAAGGGCGGCATTCCAAAGTACGAAAATTACTAACGAGCTTTGGGTCTCGATGCCAACGTCTCCCATGCAACCAGTTCAAGTCCATCGACTATTACTGGAGTCTCCTCTGAGAAGAGTGAAGAGGGTGGGTGGGTTGTGTCTGCTCAAAATCCGGATAAGTGGCATGCAATAGTGAAACGACTATGGCCTGGGACATTTTTTATGGGATTTTTTTTTCATCAGTTCAAGGCGGGGTGCACCCAATCATTTTTAAAATATACATTTTCTTTCTTCTTTTTTTTGCTTTATTACACGGTTTGACATTCAAAGTAAAATGTAGATGCTACATTCCTACTGGATGACACGACGCATTTTAGCGTTTTCTCCTTGAAAAACGTGATTTTTTTTTATTTTGACGTTTTTTTTAATTTTACTTACGCTACTATTCATACTTCCGGTGAGTTTGTTAGTCGTGCGACTAAGTGGACTGGGTGAGGCCGTAAGCATGTTGTAAGTTCTTTACTCCTTTCGCTTTTGGAGTTGGAAAAAAAGTTCAACAGCTTTGCCTTTTGATCAAGATGTTCTTGCACGTTGTTGGTAGATTTTGAAAGTGATTGGCTGACTTTGTAGTTTATCAGTGATCAGATGTGACTGACCACTTTCTTGATCGTAAATATGATCACCAGTGTGAAGTATGCAAACACATTCAGCCTTCAAGTGATCATGTTCCGCGGACTGGCCCAGGGATCTTGTTCTGTCTATATCCTCTCATCTAGAATTCAAAGATTATCCTGAATAGTGAAATGGTCTAGAAGTCAGGATAATCCTGAATATTAAAGGACCCCAACCCCAACCCCAATCGTGACCCACTGTAAACCGGACCCTAACTCTAACCCTAACCAGAACCCCCGGAAACTCTAAATCTAACCACAACCCCCCGGTGGCCCTAAACCAAACCACAACCCTCCGGGGGGGGGAATGAGCCGAAGGTTGCAAATCCATAGGGGTATTTCTTTTCTAAAGCGTTAGCGTTTGCACATCATATAGTTACGTAAAGACCTTCGATCCCTGTCTTTTGCTCAGAAACGTTTTTTCATGAGTATTTGAGCTTGACAACCGTCTATGTAATATTTCAAATCCGAGTTAGTGTTATAGACGTGGTTTCTAAATCCTATGTGCCGTTAACAATAGCGAGGCGCAGCCGAGCTTTTGTTAACGGGACATGGGATTTGGCAACCAAGTCTAAAACACTAACGAGGATTTGAAATAGCTTCTCACACATCATTAGATATTCATTGCAATGAGGGCAATCACAACAGACTGGTCGTCAGAGCGCTTGCAGAGACAGGCCGAAATTTTTGTTTTAAAACAGCCAGGAGTTTTGGTTCGCAAGACGTTGGATTTATTGGATAACATACATTAGATTATGTTGAACAGCAGGATCAATTTAGCCAGCACTGATATTGAGCAGAGAAAATATAGATGACAATTGGAATTAATGGTCGATACCGGAGAAAACAAAGCGTGAGGTGACTGTCTTGTATACTTTTATATATCTACATAATATTATGAAAATGTATCAAAAGGTAAAATGTATCGCATGTAGTCGCTTATATTGTGAAGCGCTTTTTACGTAAAAGAATCTGTTGTATTTGGAACTGGTTTCTATAAGCGACAGAAAAACTGTATTGCGAAATTATTTCTAAATACAGTATTGAAATATTAAATTAACATATGTACTGTTTTCCCCTCAATTTCCCTCATCTTCTAACCCCTTCTAACCCCGGTTTTCCTCCCTCCGCAAAATCAACACCATCTGGGAGAGGAGTGGCGCCCACCCCTGCCTTAGGGTAGCAGCTAAACGAAAGAGGGGCCTTCTGGCTGCCTCCGACTGCGGTCGACCTGTATGTTTAATGATGTGTGAGAAGGTTCTATATACCAAACACCTGAATTCATTATCAGGCCTAAAAAACTTGACTCGTGTTTTAACATTGCATGCTTATAATTGAGTATTTATCTTTATAAAGTAGATTGTTTTACGCACGCTGTATTGATTGGCCAGTTACCGTGTTTATAATATCAGGCTATGCAAACACAGTTGCAACGTCACGGTCACATTTCCCCGTGTCAATAGGACCTTATTCAAAAATGGCCGCCGAATTAAAATTCTTTTATTATACATACAAATTAGCCCTTATGAAACTCGTTTTCATGTGTGAAATTCAAAATAATTTTTACTTTAAAACGAGGTCATAAGGGCTATTTTATATGCACATAAAAGAATTCTAATTCGGCGGTCATTTTTGAATAAGGTCTATAATCAAGTCAACAGCTGACCGAAAGCTCACCAAATAATAAAACTGGTGTATCCGCAAACCTGCAATTTTTTCTTCTTTTTATTTATAAGTCACTTTCTATTTTTATTCTTAATTGTTGGCCACTTTCTGATAAGAATTACTTAATATTATCACCGATTAAAGTTTCATCCTGATTCCTTGTTTCTCTGTTAAAGTTATAGACTTATAGTTAGCTAGTCGCAAGCAATGAAGTAAACTGAGGAACACGTAAAGACGTTGCACTGTGATTCAACAGTTGAACGCAAAGAGAGTTTACTCTTAAAAGTGTCACTATGATGAAAAAATCGTCTTTCTTTTTGTGGATACTGGTTGCTAAACCAGATCCGCTATGTCATGAGCTGAGTTGCACTGGGTTATGTTTCGTCAATCACGTGATCTGCTAAAACACATCATCAGAGGCCCTATTCGTAGGTACGAATGTTGTACGAACGGTCACGAGAGCAAGCCGCAGGAAGCCGAATCTCGCTTCAGCGAATGCGATTTATAGCACACTTCTGTCTTCTTCAATGATTCAGAGGTATCAAGATGGCAGTGCATGGATATTAAACTATTAAAGGGTACTCATCAACGAAGAGAAAAAGGCAAGAAAACATGGGTATGCATGGATTTTAAATATTCACATTGATAATACGTTCACTAGCCTGCTTCTCAGACGCAAAAATAGCAGTCTAGGCCTTCTTCGCTGTTCGCCTATTTGCTGTTGAATTATGTAAATTACTAAATTTAGATTCAGAAATATTAAGATAGACAGTTTATACTGTAGCTAAACTCTTTATATTGCATGTATATACAGTTTAATCATTTTCGTTTGCGAATTCATTATTAAACATACATACTGTGATACATACTCTGTAACATACATGTTTGTCCAGTATTTAATCAACAAATTGATCAGATTTTGTCATTTTATCAGTGTGTTGTCTGTAAAGGATACATATGCATCTTAAAGCAAAGTCAAGTCAAACTCAATCACTCAAACAATCCTGTACTACCTGTATTAAACTGAAAAGTAAACAATTATTGACTGTGTGATTATAATGCATAATAATTTACAATTAGCTTCCAACTAGCTCAACTTTTAAATGTTAAAAATGAAAGTGGGCCTGTTCACATGAGATCGATTTATCAGTTATCGCATGGGTAGGGCTAACTTGAGTAACCGCATTAACATTGGTCCAGTTTCAACATGATAAAATACAACTACGAAGTCAATTACTGCCTTTCAATATAATGCTAGTTTTATGTAAAGGCTCAGAGTTTGCATGTTTAATTATCTCAGAATTTCACCCTGTCTTTTGAGCTATCTCGGGTAGTATATTCAAATATTAAAAGTCAGGACTAGAAAAGGCTAGTGACCTAGGGTTTGCTGCACTGTATTGCTCAGACCGATTTATCTCTGGGTACCCCAATTTATCTCAGTCGCATGTGAACAATTTACTTTTCAAACATGAAAATGATCTCTTGTCAAGATATCTTGGGGGTTGGAGGAGCAACAGGTTGTTATAAACAGTCATAAGAAAACCAGGCAAAAGTCTTAATCCTATGTGAGTGCTGGTTACCTGAGGGCACTAGAACTTTTCCATTTCTTCGGTGCTCTGAAAGTCAGTACAGAATACTGTCATGCAGGAATTATCACCTATTCTTAATCTACAAACTTTTTCTTTCCTAGATCAATCACCTTCACTTCACTTGACTTCACAGAATAGACGTATAAAAGTTGTAAGACTGCTGTAATCTTTTAGGACTGACCAACAATAAATAACTCTCGTATCATACCTTTCCTAATTTTTGTCATAACCATTATATCTACTTTGCAATATTTATAGCCTTTTTAGTATCTTCAAGAATTCATGCGTAATACAATTTACATTGTTCAGTAATCTGTGAGCCATATGGCTGGCAAATGCCAGTATCCACATGTACGCAGTGCGTACCTATTTTTTTGATCTTATCATAAAGTGCATTCTAAAATGAGGATGAACGGCGTTTGTGGTTTGTAAATATCTCATCTCGTTCTCGAGATATTCACGTTTTTGAAATATGCAAATGATATGGCTGATGACGTCATTTTCTCCAAACGTGCGAAATGAAAATCGTAAAATTAGGAATATCTCTAGAAATAAGCAATTAGAAAGTGCTCAAATTTTGCATGCTTATAGTAATAATAAAATACGTTTCACTGTGGAACTTTAGTTGTTTTCGTTAGAAACTGCGGTTTCCTGGGTTCCTCCAATGATTAATGATCTACGTGAAGATTAATTAGAGCTTATGTAGGCATTGTAATTCAAAACGTTTAAATCTTTCTATTTTTAAACAATGAGGCAAAAATGATAATTCCATTTTGAATGTTTAGAGTAACCTGAGAGCATGCGCTTACCATGTCAATCGCAAAAGTTCCACAGAGAAGTGTATTTTATTGGATACTAAAAGCATACAAAATTTAAGCACGTTCTATTGTTTATTTCCAGAGTAATTATTAATATTTCCAAAATCGTGAATAACATCTCTTGAACGAGATGAGATATGACAAACCACAAACGCCGTTCATCCTCATTTTAAATGTACTTTATGATAAGATAAAAAAAAAGACTGACGGTTTTTTCATTTGGTGACACTTTAATTTTAACCAGACCTATTAGAGAAAATTTTCCCCAACTAAGGGGCTGTTCATATAAGGCGAGCTAGTCCGATTACCGGGCTGATTTTAAGTCATGAAAATCTTTCTATGACTGCAAAAAATAATACCCTGTCGTGTTATACTTTCAGAAAAACGAAGCCAATATCTGCTCTGTTATACCATTCTGCATTTCTCAAATAGTTTGCAATAAGATTTTCATAAACATAAAATCAACCCGGTAACCGGCTAACCCGCCTTATATGAACAGCCCTTCAGTCACTTATAACAAAGTCTTGTATGTCCTAGGGTTGCTGTCACGCATTTCCTGTGAATGATAAACCAACTTTAGCAGGAAAAATGGCATCAAGATGATTAGATGAAGCTCTAGTTGGTTAATAAGACTAATAATAAATCCCGATCAGAAAATGCCATATGTATAAAATGTCATAAATATATACAATATATAATCATAATTTTTAATTTCTGTTTCTTTTTTTATTTAAAACATACTTACTAATGTATCCGAGTAACATGAGCGATTTTTGTCAGCAACAACATGGCTAATTTCGAAAAAAAAGACAAGCATGTCATCCGCCATCTTTAACAACTTTCTTGCTATGCATCTGACGTCACAAGCGCGGGGTAAAGAGAAATCTTTACTTAGCTAAGCCGATACGTAAGCATGTCTAATATTCCTCTTAGTGAATGTCGTTTTCACATCGCTGCACTACAACACTTTCAAAAGCATGGAAAGCACTCGACTATATCAGCAAAAAATAATTTTAACATTTATCAAGATTGTGATGTCATTCACTTTCCAGTTAATAAGGCACAGCATTGAAACAATTGATCTATAATGTCATACGAACGAGAATTTAGCATTGCAGTATTTAACATTCCAACTTTATTTTCAATACGTGATTGTTATGCTCGAGGATTTTCAGAAAAAAGATTGTTCCACAATCTAGTTTCTCTTTGTGAACTTATTGAGTCCGACGAAACAGGGGGACGTGCTGTTAGCGCGCTGCATATCACCAAAAGTTAAGCCCGGTTAAACGAGGTTAGTTTTTGGATGGGTGACCGCTTAGAAATGACCCCGTTGTTCAGCTTGGGACTCATGCGAGTAGAGTTGTACTTGATCTCCTTCTGTGCTTCGAAGGTTTTTCGCCGGGTTCTCCGGTTTTACTCCCTCAGTAAAGTCAACACAGACGTCTTACTTCTTAGCTGTGATCCGTGGTCTGAACTGTGTCGTACTGCGGCTGCTGGGAAGAGGGGGGTGCTTTGACATGTCTCGACACGGCCACGTTGATATGCGTCCTTCGTAATAAGCCGCTGGCGGCGAGTAAGGATGATTAGCCCCCAGTCCTTTATCCTTTTATCTATAAACAACAACTCACGTATTACGAATTAAACTTGTTCATTTAAATGTAGGACCAATCATTTTAGTAATTCTTTTATTCCTTCTTCCGTATTACAATTCAAAACAATGAACATCAATAAATTGCTTCATAGTTAGTTGTAACCTAGAATTTCACTATTCTTATCTGCAATCGTTGTACCCATATTCCTCCCTTTTTACACCAGCCAGTTCTGTAATTTTAACCTATTTCTATAGAGATAACTACATAGATGTATTTCAACCTATATGGTTGCAAAGCCAATTATTTCAATAAACAATGGTTAAGCCATAGTCCCTAGACTTATATTGTCTGGAGACGCGGCGAACATCAAAGCGGTTAATTAAGCTACAATTTAGGTTGAGGGTGGCAAATAAGGCGCACAATCTTTTATTTTATGTTCATTAATATTTATAAAGCAACGATGCTATTGGTTGATTGCTTCATTATACCAAAAATACAATGTGTTCAGCAAGCGTTAAAGTAAAATAAGGTGCACAAACGTGAACAAAAACCTAGAACAAAGACTTTGGCCGCGTTTCAGACAATTTATTTCTAGGGACTATGGTTAAGTAATAAACATTGGTTAACCCTTTCGCTGCCGAGTTCTCCCCTTGACGAGTAAAATCGTCTGGCGTTAGACAGAGTAAAATAATGTGGCGTTAGACAGAGTAAAGTAATAAAAGTCAACTTTGGTCGACGTTGGCAGTGAAAGAGTTAAGCAATAAACATTTGTTAACAATAGGTTAAGCACCTCACCGGAAGTTTATTAGCGATATATAATCAAGAGGGCGAAGCCCGAGGCATTTATATCGCTAATAGACTAAGGGTGACGTTCTTAAGTTATTTATAACATGATCAAGTCCGTTTTCTAAAGAAATCAATAGCAAAAGAGCTTGTGACGACGTTCGGATCTATTGTTACTGCGAGGTATATATAAGGTTGGCAGGCTTATAACCTGTATATAAACCGCGGTACATCAAAGAAAACCGACTTGATCATATTAAAATTCTGTTGATACCAACACGTTAGTAGTATTGTATATTTTGTGACTTTTATGTGCTGGAGACTGAGACGAACCAACCGCGTTTGGGTGATTAAAGCGCCCCTAACCTCGACAGTTTTTATTGTCTTATTTGGAAGAACTTTTAAAATGATAAAGTCACTTCTTTGGAAGATTTTCACTTTTTCGCTTTGTTTTCGAGATATTTCATTTTGTTTGATATGCAAATGTCCGGAATTTACGTCACACATGCATGATGACTTCTCGAAGAAGTAGGTGTATCTCATTCTTGAACGAAATCTTTTAAAATCGAGAAGTTTGGTGTTGTAGGAGAAACACGCACACATGTTATTCATATTTTAGTGTTTTTATTTGATGAACGCAAAGATACATAACATTCTCTGATAAGTCATTATGCATAAGTGACGTAAATTCCGGACATTTGCATATCAAACAAAATGAAATATCTCAAACACAAAGCGAAAAAGCGAAAATCTTCCAAAGAAGTTACTTTATCATTTTAAAAGTTCTTCCAAATAAGACAATAAAAAACTGTCGAGGTTAGGGCGAGGTTAGGGGCACTTTAAATTCGCTAGCTAATCAACTTTGAGAATTATACGTTATTTATTCCGGAGGGTTGGATAAAAGTTGGGGGTTATGACTGAGTTGTAAAGAGCGTTGTTCTGAGTTTTACTGAGTTTAAATGGAATGTGACAATCCAACCACGAGAAATGTTTATATCCAGAACAAGAGGGCACTCGGAGACTGGAAACCTCCGCAAGCGAGATTTTATTTAGAGATGTTTAAAAGAAAATTAGTCATTCCGCTAACCAAGCTAGCTCACGAGAACTACACATGTTTGAATGAATAAAATGCTTGATTGCACTCGTACAGGGATTACGCAAAAATGTTTGCATAAAATAAGGATAATGAGAGAAATCAAACATCTTTTCCACACGAAGGAATGTTAGGGTAAGATTTTTAATAAATTCTCACCCAAACAAAACAGGTTAGAACAACCCTAACTGGCAGAGGGTAATAATCAACTATAATTATTCATTACCTTCAAACTCATTAGAATTCAGAATATCAAGATGAAGACAACAACGGCAAAGTATGACGACGTGATGTTGGTTGTTCGTTGTCGGGTATGTTTGTTGTTTGTTTTGGTATTTTTAGGTTAAAAAATGACAAGTAAAATAAAATTACAAGTAATGTCCTGCGCATGGTAGCGTTAAAACAGAAGCCAAGAAGAACCGTTTCGCAGTTAAACGACACTTTGGTATTTAATCGTAAAAACATAATGTTCAACAACAGGCACGTTGAGATTCTTTTACGATTAAGACAATACAGGCGAATGAACGAGGTTGGCTATGGGCAACCGAATACGCTGGGGTTTTTTTTGGCGGGGGGGGGGGGGGGGGGGGGGGGGGTTGAGAAAGACGAAGCTTAGCGACTAATAATATACATGACAAAACTGCTGCATCCTGATTGGTCGAGAGGAGTGCAATTTTAATGTAATGCAGTGCAGAAAATGAAATACAGTGCAAATTTCAATTAGTATTAAGCATTTTAAACCATTGAAGCTTCGAAAAGTGGAGCAATAAGTGGTATGTAACTTCCTAGCTTTGTCTAACATTTTCATGTATATTATTATTAAGTAATAGCATGCCTTCGAGTGCAATTTTGAAAAAAAAACACGCACTCGTGTGTTTTTCAAAGACCTCAAATAGCACCCGTCCTCCGGACTCGTGCAATTTTGATAGTCTTTGAAAAACTCACTCGTGCATGTTTTTGTTTTTTTTCCAAATTGCACTCGAAACCATGCTATTACCTATACAAATAAGCATTTCTTTTATTTAGGAGTGTAAAATTATGTATCACGCTACGATCTCCGTTTTTGTTCTATTTCTCTCAACTTTACTCCCAGCTCTTTGAAGCAAGCCATTTAAGTTCATTTGGGCCCAATCCACGAGTTTATGAGGTGGAAAGTAAAATGAGTCTTTTTTTACTTTCAAAAAAGCTCTCTCGTGTAAGCATTTTTTGAATATACCATATCTATATATGGATATATCTATATATAGCTATTTAATAATGTATTAAGATAATATTGCAATTGGCAGTCGATTTTCCGTTAATAGATTGCCTTGTCTCTTTTATTATGGCAATAATAAGAATTCTGAGCTGGGCCCTAATTTATTTAATATTGTTATAAAAAATATAGTAAAAGACCCAAACAAAAGTTCTAAGAAAACAACGGTATTACAAACGAAATTTAGTTTTTTAAAATAGACGAAATAGTAAGAAATAATAAAATAGTAAGAAATAATAAAATGGTATCGAGTCAAGAAAGACATTCTCTGTACAAGCAAGAATAAGTATCGCAAAATAAAATGAAAAAAACTTACTTTCCAGAATTATTTAATTTTGTAGACAATAAACTGCTTACATGGGAAAGTTGTTTTTCTCTAATTAATATTTTAATGTTGAATTCTTTTTAGCTAATTATACATACTTTTACTTTTACTGTTCTGCTATGTTAACACCATTAGAAACTGTAGTTATTTCATGTGCTTAAAAACTTTTCAAACGATATTTGCTTCGCGTTATCACATTCCATTTCCCACGCTAAAGAGCCTGAGTCAAAATGTCCAGTGAACTTGTTGAACTTATCGAACTTTATAATAGTCCAGTTATTTTTACTGTAACGTATTTTGTTGTCGTTGTTTCGACTAAACACCCTTTAGCTCACCAAACGGTTGTCAGTAATCTCCCCTAGCCTTGGACATTGCCAAACCCATATAGGCCAACGTCAGACACACACATATTTTGGTCATCCAAAGACCAAGGTCTGACTATTGAAATCAGTGAAACGTTGCGTACTTGCCGTCACGCGCGTGTCGTCATGTATGCCTAGTGACAACCCACCCTAACTCTCTCTCTCTTTCTCACACTATATGTCGTATACACTATATATTGTACTATAATATGTCGGATGTGCAATTTCCTTTTGTCTCGTTTCAGATATTTAATGAGCGTAACGCTGTGTTTGTCTTTTTTATATTTTTTTAAATTACACTTTTAAGCACGCACATGTTTCGCACTGACATTGCTTTTATAATGTAGCGGAGATGGGGCATGTGCACTGTTCCCATCAATACTTCAATATGTTTACACTCTATTACAAATATTTGAGAGTTTAGCATTGTCTTTGTTTCAACGCAAAATAATGTTCTCCAGTCCTTGCATGCGAGTATTTCAGTAATTCAAGGCCATTCACAGTCGGCTTTAGATCTTGTAAACTCTCCATGAAAGCTTCGAACATTTTTTATTTATTTTAATTTATAAAAAATATTAATGAATTTAAAATTAAGAGTTTGACGTTTAAGAAGTACCCTATTCTTCGTACAAAACAACTATCAAAGCAACTGTTCGCCTCGTTGCCACTTCCAGCACAGTCGCCCTCTACCACCGCCGGTACCGTCGCTTTACTTTGACCAAGGCATGTCCGTGGCTACCGTTTTCTTCCAAGAAGGCCTGTAGACGAGTGTTCATATTGCTCCTCGTTGGAGCTACGTGCCTATACCACCCACTTGGCCACTGGCATTTCGCCATACGTCTCCACCTAACCATCGTCCAGTCGCTGTCGAACACTCTCTACCACGAACACCCCGTGGTCCTCCCAGCAGTTTGTTAGTCTGGCGGGTTGGCTGTTATAAGCAGTTTGGCAACGAGGTTACAGACTGGCAAGAGATTGGAAAGTTTGTCGCGCGCGGGCGAGAAATCCCCCACGCACTTTTTGGTTAGCTGCAGCCGCGCCCGCGCACTTTCAAGTACGAGCTGTTCAGCCGCGCACGCGGTCCGGGCCGCACTTGTAGTTTTTCAACCGCGCGTGTGATTTTTTTTAACAAAATGCACGTGTTAATAGACGGAAATTATATAACGTGATTAGGCATTGCCATAGGCACGGTTTTGAACAGACTCTTATAATCCCTTTACTGATTTACATCCGGTTTTGTTATATGTCTCTTGAAATGTGTCTCAAAAATGTGTCATCACGCCAACATATTTGCGATAGTATCTTGGGAAAACTTTAGTGACGTTTACAGATACAATAAGTATGTAAAGTATTTCCTTCTGGCTTCTTGGCAACGTAACTCGGCAGCTAATTTAGTACTGATTACGAATCGATAAAAGCAGTGTGATTGTCTGGTACGTTTCTTCGCTTACGGCTTACCCATTTAAGCGTATTAGTGTATACTTGTAAGTTAGCTCTTTCGAACTAATATAATGAATAATGGCAGGTCTGCCAATCGAGGTAGACGAGGCACTCGTTGTATTGTCCGACGACAGTGAAGAAGTTCAAGAGGAACGAAAAAAGGTATTGTAATATTGTCTTATTTGTCTGCACTCTACAGTACAAAGATGTATAAACCGCTTTTGTCCCGTTCGGTATTTAAATGGTAGATATACTTTATGTACCATTTAGTAAATAAAGTACCACTCATATATGTGTAAACTTGTTCAAAGGAATGCGGTGATCACTGGTGTCGAGTCTGTAAAAAGCTATGTCACGCTATTATATGCGGAACAACAGACGGAGAGGAAGGATATGGCTCAGCAGTAATCTGCAATAGATGTTCCAGCTTACAAACTGGAAAAGATGAAGATGACACTGTCCTTGAAGAAAACCAATCGTCGAGGGTCTCATCTAAACCGCCTCTTAACCAAAAACAAGAAGGTAATGACTGAAATTAAGAAATATATACAGTTAACTTTTTAAATAAACAGTTTTTATTTCTCGAAAAGAAGACAACTAATTCTAATATTTATCTATTCGCTTTCCATTGACATTGTAGCGTTCGTTAACTTCTTTAAAAGGTCTAACACTAGTGGGAAAATAGTACCTGTGAAAGCAAAGCGTCCTAGGACTAGCGGAGGTCATAAAAGTACCAAAATGGCAATATGTCTGGAATGTTATGAAGAGAAAAAAAGTAAATTCTGGCTTTCCCGGTATAATGCGTCAACCGTGCGAGATCACATAAGTAGTTCTCACAAAAAATGCAATCAATGACAACAGGGTTGTATCAGAAGATGCTATTACAGTCAAAGAAGCATTGAAAGAATATGAAAAATTACATAACTTAAGGTAAATAAATTCACAATTGTTCCGAGTGTTGGTAGCACGGGTACCGCCCCAAGAATAGTTTAGGTGAGTGGGTCTCTACTACAGGCTGCTCGCAAGTTTATCAAGTCGCCAATTACACATCGAACTTGCTCATCTGTCTCTTGTATTTCTCAATCAATAGACCTGAAGAAAAGGGTAAGCAGATGACTTTGGAGAAGGATATTGATGCCGTTGATAAGGTTGAAAAAGATCCTTCAAATTCAAAGTAAGTACTAAGACAAAGTGGGTTTTTGTAGCAATCCAATGATTAAAATTATGCCTATGTAGTTAATGTGACCTCTCCTTATTTAAGGCTGTTGTTCGACGCAGAAACTGAAGGCAGGTCCACTTTTCAAGAAGAATCCTTGGGCAAGTTAGTAATATTATTGTGTTATAATATAAACTTAGGCCTTATACAATACACATATATACATATCAGATTATTACATATACATATATGCATACATACGTGTGTGTATGTGTGTGTGTGTGTGCATGTATGTATGTGATAATCTTTTTAAATTTCTAGCCCCATGATGGACATTGACAACCCCATTCAACCCAAAATCACAACCAGTTCCGGGTTATCAACTGTCAAAACATTTCAAGATACCCTGGATAAATTTGTACCAGTCCCAAGCACTGTCTCCATGGAGCATGGTTCTGGAATGTTGACAGTAAAAGCTGATTGGCTGGCAAGTAAGGTAGCAAAATTAGTTTTGGAAGGGATAAAACCTTCTTCATTGCGCGTGCAGCGTGTAGCAAACACAGCAGCATCAGTTAGCGACGTGCCAAAGCGTATTGTGAAAGCTACGAATCTACTGGAATTTGTTGAGGAAGTACCAGAATATTCAATTCTCGGTGAAAAAAAATCGTATCTTCTAAGATGCACCAGTTGTCATAAGTTCCTCTCAAACCCACTTGCCGTTACAAGCTCAAGACGGCCGTCTGGAAGTTCTTTTGGGTCTCTTGCAACAGGTCTTCATATAGAAAACAATGTGTATGACCAGCTAGTAGCAGGGCGTTGTGACAAATGGCATCACCAAAAGGAAAAGATGATTAACCATTTGTTAACGGATACCCACATTCAAGCTCTGCAGTATGAGAAATCGATCGAAAAGTCTTTGAAAAGAGAGATTAATGTAGTCCGGAACCAGCTGCGAACAGCCCTTGGAATTGTCAAGTCGAAAGCAGCAGCACGTCAGTATGAAGAACGCATAGCCGAGCTTCATGCCGCTGGAGCTGATGTTGGAGATTTTGGCCACTCAAGAAAGCTTTTTCCCCAGATGTTATTAGTCGCGTGTGCATATATAGACAAGAAGTCTAATGAATTCCTTTCGACACCTCTGCCCAATACTGGGATGCCACCTCACTTTTACGTCACAGCTGACAAGTCTACTAACCATCGCGTAACAAACCAAATCAGCATGATTTGCCCTGTTGTTGCTGGAAAACGTCAAGGAATCCCACTCAGTTTGACCCAAGTTTATAATAACGCAGAAGGGACTGGTGGAACTGCAGATGCTCTTGCTGACGCCATTTTTTAAGATGCCAAAGATCATGTTGACCTGAAGGAGAAAGGGTTGTTACAGATGCAAGGTAAGGTCGTGGATGGCCAGTATGTAAACAACAAATTTATTACTGCCATGAATAATCCCGTGATGGAAGTCCTCAGAAAGTGCGCCAACATCAATAATAACGGAATTGTGTTTGATCTGTTTTGGTGGCCTACGCAGTGGGACCCAGGACATTGGGTTGATAAAGTCTTCAGCGACCTCAAAGATTCGCCTATCATCGATCGGCTGCTTAAGAGAGTTGCGATGTATCACCAGTTGTTTGGCCGTGGGAAGATGCATAGTGTGGCCGTGGAGACCTCTAAGCAATTGTCCTTACCATTTCGTGTAACAAACACCTTTGCCCACCAACGATTTATGAGCTCAAGTTATCTGTCTCTGAAAAATCTCGAAGAGAGCCTTGAAGTTTACATTGAGAAATTTAAGGACCACGACAATCGTCTCAATGTGGGTTACAAGCTTTATGGTCAAGATTTTGTAGTTGATCTTTTAGGTTTGCTGGATCTTCTATGGCCTCTTGTTGTTCTCATGCTCCAGTCACAAGCGCAATGGTGTCCGGGGTGGAAGTTTGAGAGCTACATACCCACTGTGCAAGATCAGCTGACCACGTTTATTGCCGAAATGGACGAGGACATTCCCTCCTCTAGCGTTTCTCTCAGGTTAAACAAGCATCTCGCTGACATAATGGAGAAGAAATATGGAAAACGCGACTTGGTTGAAGGATGGGTTGTTGTGGAAGAAGTGGCCGGAAAACCTGTTGAATGGCAAGCAAGGGAACCACAGGACTGCATGGAAGAGTTGAAGACCCTCGCAACGGGCATGAAGGCAGAATTAGACAGAAGGTTCGCCACATGTTATCCCAAGCTGAATACGATGCTGCATAAATGCTTTTCGCTGGATTATGTGGAGTACGAAAAGATGGCATTCACCCAGTGAACAAACAAGCTTACTCTGCCTTGGGTGCCGCTGAGTTTAGAAAATATGTGGAGTTTGTTACTCAGTTGCCACATGTCCAAGAGAAGAACATGGCATTTTCTTCAGAGCTTTCTTCTGCAGTGTTTTGGCGCCTAAAAGCCGCGATGATGGACGTTGTTTGGGGAAAGCTTTTTTCTTCACATTTCTCTAAATTTTTTCGGCAGGTAGAGAAGGTAGTGGAGAAGCCAGGGGCAGCACTGACGACATGTTCTCCTCGGAGATATAGCCATTCCATTTGGTGAATCCACCACGCAGGTTGTTGAATTCAGCAAATCTGTCCCCACAACGATTTCATTGGTGGAATTATTTCGTGTTCAGCTGAGTGGTGGAAAAACCATAGAAGTGGTACTGCAAGAGGATGCTATTATTCAGGCACTCTACACAGATTCCTCATTTTACACGTTGGTTGGCCCTGAATTCTGTCTTCTGTTTGACATCATGTATGCTAAGACAGGCAATGAAGCAGTTGCCTAGTCTTTTTATCGTGTTGTTGAAAAACAGGAGATGGAAGGAAGGCAAAGCTTAGATGTGCTGGCGTCGCGGTCAAAGATTGACTGGTGCCTTCCGCCTGTTATGCAGTGCGATTCAGCTCTAACGGAAATGGCACAATTGTACGTTGAGGGTGACAAGGAGCGTGGCAAGAAAAAAACATTATGTACCGGTGTACAGCGACAAAATGAAAAACCGTATCGGTGACTGTTCTAAAGTCATTGATCGAATTAAAAATACGCCAGCTAAACTTCCTTTTCTGTTATAACTTTTAACTATGAATACAACAACTGGAACTATTGAACACGCATGTCCTTGGACCAATTCCGCTGAACTGATTTGACTGTCTTAACTCTTACTCTGCTGCTTCACTAACACATCATTGGACTGATGCTGCTGTGTATTCTGCCGTTCTGTTGCGTCTCCATGCGTTTGTTTTGAACTGATTTTGCTACCTTAATCTTACTCTGCTGCCCAGCCAACACGTTATTGGACCAACCCTGCTGTCTTATCTGCCGTTCGGGACCTTTTGATGCATCTCCATGCGTCTCTGAACTGATTGGCTGTCTTAACTCTTATAATCTGCTGTATAATTCGAACCAACATGTCATTGACTGATTTTGCTGCCTAATCTGGCGTTCTGGTGCATCTCCATTCGCTTTTGAACTGATTTGACTGTCTTAACTCTTGCATTGTTGTCCCACCAACAAGTTCTTGAATCAATGCTGTTGTATATAAATCTACCGTTCTGTTGCATCTCCATGTGTTTGAACTGAAATCATATTTTACTAGTATATCTACTACTACTACTGCCCTCAGTGCCCTGTTGTCGAACAAGCACGCCTTGTCATCACAGATACAGCGAAGTAAAGTTACTTATTGTCTTAATGTTTTTATTAGTGTTTATTTTTATTTTATCAACTTACTTTTTTAATTGCTACGATTCTACCGTAACCGTGCCACGGTGGCAAAAGTACGCTTGCACAATTGTGAGCAAAAAAAAACGAGAAAAACGAAGCCGCCCGCGCAATATTTATAAGCTGTCCGCGCAAAATTGCGCCCAAAATTTGGTCTTGCCCGCGCATTTTGCAAACTTTCCAATCTGGAATTTATTTATTTAACTGGGGGGGGGGGGGGGGGGGGGTGTGGCCAGCCGAAGATTTGTTTGTTGCACCTGAAATTGAAGATGAAGAGGATGTACACTTGGAGGAAGAACGAGCAGAACCGCCAGCGGATGAAATTAATCGTGTGTTATGCCAACTTTGTGAGAGAAGTAAAACAGAGAGAGGAAAAAACTATGTGAGTTGGAGAAGTGTTATTCGAAGTTTACGTCACCAGTTCCCGGCCCGCAAGACCAATAGCTACTCAGGCTGGCCATTGGGCAGCCAAATATTTGGGTAGGCTGGCAGCCAGGCAGTTGACTGTCAGTTTGGCAAATCAAAAGACTGGCATTATAGCAACCTGGGGGGGGGGGGGGGGGGGCAGGCCGGTTGTTTGTCTGGCAGTCTCGCAGCCTGCCACAGGGCAGCCGGGGAATCAGAAAACCAACTAGTCTGGCGGTCAGAGAGTGTAGTGTAACACAGTTTCTCTATCTACGACTTACCATCGGAAGTATCCTAAAGGAAGTAATTTCGACTCGGTGGCTGGTAGTCAGCCGATCGGAAAGTTGGTCAGTCGTCGGTCATGAAAGTAGAGAAAACTAGTTTAGTTCTACTCTGAGTGAATTAGTGCTCATACAAGTCCCCACGGGAGAAAGTCACATTTAGCACACATTTCATACACGCAACGCATACATCGTAGTTGTGGGGACTTTGAAGTCGTCACAATGTTGGTGCGTAACACGTGCAGGTCCCCATAATGTGCTGTGTACAAATATTGCCTAAAGATGACTTACTACAAAGACAACAACAGTAGATAACCCCCCCCCCCCCACCCACCCATATACCGTCCAAAGGGATGCCGCCTCATTAATATTCATGAATGGTGACTAACCATTGTGACTAACCATGTTGACGAACGGAGTAACATGATAATAGGACATGATTGGGCAAGTTTGGGAGCAAGAGGCTATATAAGCTCGGTTATTTCGTATAGTTGCTACTTTTCCTAAAGTGTTTTACTTGTGGAGTTTACCGTTTTGGATAGTGTTTTCTTGGATAATTATTTTCGCGAAGTTTTTTTATTGTCTAATTGAACGTAAGCTATTTTCGTGTGCAATTTATATAGTTTTATTATTTTCAGTATCTGTTTAT
Organism: Paragorgia papillata; assembly: GCA_035771165.1. NCBI lineage: Eukaryota > Metazoa > Cnidaria > Anthozoa > Scleralcyonacea > Coralliidae > Paragorgia > Paragorgia papillata. The sequence goes on along the minus strand of JAWNZC010000339.1, from coordinate 2,242,023 downwards.
ATATTTTATCTGAATCTAAACACGTTTTGTTTCTTGAACAGCAATGGATCTTATCGATGTGATTAAAGGGTGTACAACCGTCGAGGAAATTGAGGCGCTGGAATGGCTGTTTAATTTCGAGGAGAGGCATAGGGAAGCAGCCTTATGGCAACGTATTATTATATGGTCGAATGCTTTTGACCGTGATTTGGAGAACGAACGTTGTGGGATTTCTACGCTATTAATGGATGGCTGGTCGGACGAGCAACGCGAATCCTTCAAACGAGATTGGAGCGACGATTCGTTTATTACCGAGATGGACGGTCAGGCCCCCGAACCGGCGATACCCTCGTTAATGTTTGGCTGGTCGGATGAGCAATGCGAATCCTTCAGAATGGATTGGGGCGACGATTCGTTCATGGCCGAGATGGAGGATATCCCCGACAGTCAGGCCTCCGAGCCGAAGATACCCGAGGTATCTATCCAGACCGGAGAAGGAAGCCGTAAACGAGCCGCTGAAGCAAGTACGGAATCAATACCAAGTAAGAAATCTAAAACTGTTCCATTATTTACAATTAAATTTGTTAAACAAGTACGCGTGAAAAAGTTTAAGACCACGGGCCTTGATTATCGTGTTCAGTTTGGCGATTTACAAGTCCAAGGTTTGTCTGATGTCCTGAGGCAGTTACATAACGTGTTTGAAAGTCTACTCGATCGTGTTACCGATGGTATTGCTATGCATGATCAAGTCCGGTTTATTATGCATGCTCCTCAGCTCGAATATCCCATTTCGTTAGCGTTCATGCCTCGTGAAAGATTAACCGTCGAGAGAATTTTAGCCGAAATGGAGAGAGTAATTCAATCAAATGATTCGTTTAAGTTAGATGATTCGATTACCGTCAATATTATTCATGTCGAAATGCCACATGGCGGAACGGGAAGAAAGCGGAAGATTGCCAACCTCGATAAGTATCTTACCAACAAAAGAGCCATCGTCCGTATTCAAAACAAAGACGATCTTTGTCTTAGCCGAGCCATTATCGTAGCGAAAGCAAAGATTGACAACGATGAACGATACCCTTACATAAGCGAGTCTCGAAGGTCATTGCAACGTGATCTTGCTCACAAATTGCATGAAAATGCCGGCGTACTACTCGGACAGTGCGGTATCGAAGTGAAAAAGTTTCAAGTCTATTTGACCGATTACCAGTTGAACATTGTCTCGAAAGAACATCTGAATGCGCTTATTTACTCTGGTCCTGAGACACCGAAGCAGATTTATCTCTATTCGCACGATGATCACTATGATGTTATTACAAGCACGCCTGCGTTCCTTGCTCGCAAGAAATACTGCCATACGTGTAAGAAGGGGTACGATAAAATTGAAGACCATCATACACGAAGCAAGTTATAACAAAACGACAGCAATCAGTACTATGTTTTAGCAATGAAACCGATCACAGAACGAAGGCGCAGCAATAACCGAGTTCGAAGTCAGAGGTTCAGGGCTAAAAATCAAAATGCGCGGTTACAACTAGAGATAGTAATGAAGTATCTCCACGGAAACTATCGAAATATATGGCGAGAGGTTATGAATTTATGAACCCAACAACAACCACAGCCTGAACACCAAGAAGAAGAACAACATGAACAACAACAATCACAGCAACCACAACAATAGCAAGAGCGACAACCACAGCCCGAACACCAAGAACAATACCAGGAACAATTACAGCAAGAGCAACAACAACAGCAAGAACAGCATTCACAACAGCCTCAACTATGGCCACTGCAGCAACATCAAGAAATTTCAGACTTTGACATTTTGGATGCACTAGACACTGATTTATTTATTTAGTTATATTATATTTACAATGAACATTAGTTTAATTTTACAACTATTTACAAAAAATTAGAAACCGTACAGAACAGTGTTAAACTCATCTACAATTACTCGTTTATTATACACCACTCTATAATCTTTATACTTCGCGCTTTAACGATTCGTTAATTTTCATAATGTGGCGGTAATTTTAAATTTGTTGAGCGTGTGATCAGAGTTGTTTATTTAGTCGCCTTATAAAGTAATTAGTTAGTTGCCTTTCAACTATTGGCTAATACTCGATGGTGACTAACCATGGTGACTAACCATCACAAGAACAATGTTATAAATACGCAGTGACATAGTTCGAACTGTACAGGCTTTTTGAACATTATGGAAACGATTGTTGGTATTATCGATATGGATGGATTTCGAATACACAAAGTTTTTTTGCAAAGAGCTTGGTGTTCTGAAAATCGGAGAAGATGAAGCGTCTTCGTTTTTCTTCGATATCGGCATCACGTGGTGCCAGCTCGACGAGCAAGACAAGAAAAACTGTATTTTCCTTAAAAAAAAAATTCACAAACTTCCCCTGGGCGTACCGAGTGGTACCAGAGCCTATCCTCTTGACGAATTGTCCAACATAGTGCTTGATTTCTACAAAAGCATCAAGGTGAACGACAGCTGAACTTTAGCCTACAAGGGTGGTATCTACGAACGCGACTTGTTGGCGAAGCTAGACATTCCCTCCGTTAATCTGGAGAACTTCGGTTGCCCGAAAACTGAACACATATTCAACAGGCTGATATGGGTAGAAACATGTGGGAACCATACAGAACTCAATGCTCACCAGCATTGCGCCAAAGTGGAGGTGGAAGCTTTTGGACAGTGGCTGGCCGATCAAAGGATATAGGAGAAAGAAGGAAAAAACCAACAATAAACAAACTAAGTATTTTAAGAACCATCTAATATTTCTGAAAGAAAAACATTCAATCATATGCTCGTCTTATGAAAAAAATCAATGTTAAAGGTTTTGTGTGTAATATGTAAATAGGGAATTGAAATTATATCTTTTATTAACATTGTCTATTGTCTAATCTGCATGATGTGATAATTCTGATATCTAAATAGGCAATTGAAATTATATCTTTTATTAACACGATCTATTGTCTAATATGGTGTGACAATTCAAAGGGTCTTTTAGATAGGTACTAACTAAATTCCGAGGGTGGCGGACCTCTGTTTTGTTTTACTGAAACGGGCCAATCAGGGCCGATAGGGCCGCGATGTGGACCTCCCCGGGCCATTTGTGAAATAACTATTTATTTTGCGCAGTAACTTAAACAGTTTAGTGTACATCATGCCACGAAAGCGTAAAGACTGTCCTATTTGTGGTAAACAGGGCTTATTAAGATTAGCGAACCATTTAGCCGACTATCATCAGTTGTCTTCAAAAGACCGACATCCTTATTTGATGCAAGCAAAAACTTTTCCTTTGGATCTTAATGCCCTTTTAAAGGAACTTATCACGTTACGCCAAAACGCTCGAATTGTAAAACGCTGTAAATGGTATAAATTAATAATGTTTTGCAAACTAGATCTGCTCAGTTTAATCGTGTATTCGCTACAGTTAACACAGCCGTTCGGTCTCCTAATCTCGGGTGGTACAAAAACGGGACTGAAAACGACATTCGTCAAGAAATTGTTAACCAGCGCTCAAGTGATGATAGATCCAGGTCCCGAGAACATTAAATATTTCTATTCTGAGTATCAAGATACATTTGCTGAAATAGAGTCGCTCGTTCCGGGTATTCAGTTTATTCAAGGCGTACCGGATTCGATATTCGATAGTATTAATCCAAAGACGCGAAATCTTTTTATATTTGACGACATGATGGGAGAGAGAGATTCAATTATTGCCAAATTATTTACTAAGAAATCTCACCATGGGAATCTCAGCGTGATTTACATTGTACAGAATCTGTTTCACCAAAGTAAAGATCATCGTACGATTTCGTTAAACGCTAGTTACCTTGTATTAACAAAGAACGTTAGAGATGCTAGTCAAGTTATTCATTTAGCTACACAAATTTATCCAAACAATGTCAAGTTTTTTCAGCAGGCCTATCACATGGCAACAAAACAACCATCGAAGGTTGAAACAGCTAATCGAAGTCGCACACAACGATCTGCTCGAGGCGCTGACTGAATGCTGTATGAACGTCTATTTGAAAACAATTAAAGTTAATCCTCGAGTGTTGAAAAAATTATCTCCATTCAAAGATCATTTACGTTTTGTCGCCGATAACCGAAACCCTTTGAATCAGCGAAAAGAAGTTCTTTTACAAAAGGGGGAAGGGTTCTTATCTTTAATCCTCACACCAATAGTTGAACAGTTACCTAGTTTTCTGACTAAGTAATGGAGCACGTAAAACGATTAGTTCTTGTTCCCGAGCATATGGCAGAGAACACAACAGAGAGAAAGCCCTTGGTTCCTCTCACCTCCCAAGTAAATAATTTAGATTCGGAAATGGATAGTCTACTTAGGAGGCAAGACTTGAGTTAGGATGAGAAAGCTAGACTGTATAACCAGACACTTCAGCGCGACTTAAATTATTATGATAAAAGAATGAACCAGCCGGTTCGTGTGAGCGTCGTACCCTCTAAACCCACTGGGGACACACCAGAAACAAAGCCAGGACTTACGGAGTTGTCTGACGAAATAGAGACCGATATTATGGACAGCGTTCCCCCTACGATGAGAGCTAGAGCTCGGCAGTTGGTTAAGAAATTAAAGGTACATCGTAAGAGGGGAGGTAATTCGGAACCGTGATGAAACTGGCCGAAGAAATGTTGAGGACTTTCTTAAAATACACGAGCAAGAATGGGCAGACAAGATTTCGGTGAAAGCGCTGAATTCCCTGAAGCATAAGAAACCTGAATGTCTTCCCATCACCGAATACTTGTTGAAGTTGAGACAATTTCAGCTGGAAAAAAAAGAAAAGCTTCCGCAACGTCTGGAGATTTTTCCGCAGAAAGAGATCTGGCGAAAGTTGGCGACAATCTGTCTATCACGAACGATCGTTTTCAATAAACGAAGATCTGGGGAAAGCGCTGAATTCCCTGGCCTATACCGGAAGCATAAGAAACCTGAATGTCTTCCCATCACCGAAGACTTGTTGAAGTTGAGACAATTTCAGCTGGAAAAAAATGAAGAGCTTCCGCAACGTCTGGAGATTTTTCCGCAGAAAGAGATCTGGCGAGAGTTGGCGACAATCTGTCTATCACGAATGATCGTTTTCAATAAACGAAGATCTGGGGAAAGCGCTGAATTCCCTGGCCTATACCAGAAGCATAAGAAACCTGAATGTCTTCCCATCACCGAAGACTTGTTGAAGTTGAGACAATTTCAACTGGAAAAAAATGAAGAGCTTCCGCAACGTCTGGAGATTTTTCCGCAGAAAGAGATCTGGCGAGAGTTGGCGACAATCTGTCTATCACGAATGATCGTTTTCAATAAACGAAGATCTGGGGAAAGCGCTGAATTCCCTGGCCTATACCGGAAGCATAAGAAACCTGAATGTCTTCCCATCACCGAAGACTTGTTGAAGTTGAGACAATTTCAGCTGGAAAAAAATGAAAAGCTTCCGCAACGTCTGGAGATTTTTCCGCTGAAAGAGATCTGGCGAAAGTTGGCGACAATCTGTCTATCACGAACGATCGTTTTCAATAAACGAAGATCTGGGGAAAGCGCTGAATTCCCTGGCCTATACCGGAAGCATAAGAAACCTGAATGTCTTCCCATCACCGAAGACTTGTTGAAGTTGAGACAATTTCAGCTGGAAAAAAATGAAGAGCTTCCGCAACGTCTGGAGATTTTTCCGCAGAAAGAGATCTGGCGAGAGTTGGCGACAATCTGTCTATCACGAATGCTCGTTTTCAATAAACGAAGATCTGGGGAGGCATCAAGATTGCGCGTGGACGTCTACAATTCCAGATCGAATTGGAACAGAAGCCAACTTAAGGAAATTACATCTTCACTCTCACCACATGAGAAAGAGCTGTGTAAAAGGTAACCACTATCTAAACAAGAACAATAAGCTGGATCTTCTTCGATTTCCCTCAAAAGATATGTGAGGGAACCAAATAGTTCTTGTTCTCTATTTACTCCAGAACAAACCGAAGCCATTTTCCAAGCCATGGCACTGCTCTCCAGGCATGAAGACGTACCTTGGGAAGAAATCCTCCATGCCATCGATTCATTGTATACCGTAATAAAGATCCTATAGCTATAATATAGTAAGCGTTCACTTTTGTTTTTAGTGTTTACTAACAATGAACTAATGGCAAATGATTGGGATTGGTTTGTTCAGAGTTCTATTTTCATAAAGTTTAAATTAATAACCGGAATACCCAAGTGAACATCGCTACCCACTAAACAGGTGGCATATTTCTGTTTCGATAAAATTACCCCAAATTTTCGTGATAAAAGTGGAAACCGACCAGCTGCAGCCTGGCATCAAGATTGATCGATATGATTTGTTGACACCATTTGATCGCAGGCAAAACCAGTTCAAATAACTCGAACATTTTAAGTATCTTGAACTTTTTCGAACTTTCGTTTTTGATTGTATTGTTGATTCATTGTACACCGTAATAAAGATCCTATTGCTACCTCGTCGCTCTGCGTCGTTCTGCAGAGCAAATCCCATATTTTTCACATTGGTGTTATAGGATCGGGCTTCGACGGCCAATGAACAACACGAACAAAGAAACAACCCTACCACCACAACCACTATCACAACCACCACCGCAACGACATCCTCTCCTTCGAGTGCCCATTGTGCTACTAGGGACCTTAAGCAAGCTAGGACGCCAATTAAGTTACTACATTTAAAAGAAACCATGGATGAGGAGATCGTATGTTGTACGTTTTATGTGTTTTGTAAGACATTTAAAAAGCAGCCATAGCTTCGACAAAGTAATGTACAATAGATAAACGCCTAAGTAAACTAACAACTTTTGCTGTTCCTTGCCACGTCGTCGTCTTGAAAACAGGAAAACGCTTCAGTTGACGTTGTATGTGCAACGAGGTCGGTGTTGGGATTACTCTTGGGACTGCAAATTATTCAACGCTTTGTTTTTGTTGAAAAATTCCTGTTGTACGCAGGTCGTCGTCGTGACCTTCGCGTTGTGCTTGCTTAAGGTCCCTACTGTCTTTTGGTCCATCCGGATCACAGCCACCATGCACTGTCCGTGTAAAACGAGTCTAACTTTTGGTCGAGGGTGGAGGGTTGCAAGTCGAGGGTCGAGGGTTGCAAGTCGAGGGTAGAGGGTCGCAAGGCGAGGGTCGAAGGCTAAAAGTCGAGGGTCAGAAAAATATGGGGGAGAAATGAAAAATAAATGTTTTATACAATGTTGGTATTACTTTTACGACTAAGTGGAAAATTAATAAGGAAATAACAGCTGACATGCTTGTCATAGACCGAGAGGTGTGCTCATTGTCAGTGTTGGATATATAACCATAGTCTTGCGTTTGAGGATATTAGCGTAGGTATCACTTATATATATATATCTAAAGTATGTCAGCGAAATTGTACAGCGAAGTTGTTTCTGGTAAAGGAAACAGTAGCTCAAGCGAAATCGAAGAAACTTCGAAAACGTTTGGGTTGGTAAACTGGCTGGAAGAATACCAAACGGAAGATGAACATGTCGCTCTACAAAAGGCGATAAATCTTAGCAAGGTAATATTTGGAACCTCTTGTAATGTTGAGTATTATGTTTAGAGATCAAATTAAGCTAGTTTGAGTTATTAGCGCCTCACTATTGTGGTACCAACCGCTATTGAACGTTTATAAAAGCTTAATAAACCAGCGCTGCACGTCCTCCAAAACAAGACGAAATAGTTGTTTCTCAATGCGACATGTGAAATTACAAGCGCGCATCAAGATCCACTGCGTTCAATTCAACGATCAATATGCAGTCAGACTTTTAACGTACGCGACCAAGTAATATAGCATCAAGCGAAATCGAAGAAACTTCGAAAACGTTTGGGTTGGTAAACTGGCTGGAAGAATACCAAACGGAAGATGAACATGTCGCTCTACAAAACGAGCACTGATTGGACAAAGACAATGGAAGGTAGTCGGAAGTAGATGCGAATAAGTCGGAAGTGAAATATTTTGACGTTCTTGGCTTTTGATTGGCTAGCAAAGGATCTTCCGACGTACACGGACTACGGCAAGAGTGCAAGACTAGTTAGACTACGGCATAAGTAAGCTGCATGAGCCGGCATTGACTGACTCGACTTCAAACTTCAGCTTGAGAGTTCGGTTTCGATTATGGCGTCTGCGGATATCACGGAACTTGTAGAGAACGCTCTACTGAGTGAAAACGATGACTTGTTGAAGACGATCTATTGCGATTTGAAAAAAAAAAGCTCCAATCGTGTCGTTTCCTCGCGAGTCAAGAGTTTTCAGCGCAGATTGGCAAGACAATACATCGGGATATCGACGCGGAGGCATATATTCCTCAGTATGCTAAAGCTCTTTCTAGAAAGAAAGTTAAGAAACGTTGTATTGCTTTACGGTGGGTGGATACTATCTTACCTTTAGTTCCTCAGACTTGTACAACCGTGAAAAGCGTATATTATTTAAATTAGACGGGATATGTAGAGCTCTCGAGTATATATTATTTATGAATAATTTATAATATAATTATTGAGATAAATGAGATGTGTTCATATGAACCATGTGGTTTAGCGAACCATTTTAATGAAATCGCCAATTTTTACAAAAACACTAACCATACTTTCACTTCAATAATCTGATCAACAACGTTAAATATTGAACTCCAATACCTTTACTCGAACAGTCTAGCGTTTTGTTGTTTTTTTCTTATTCGATTGGTTCGGATTGAGTTTTGACTTTTGTGTGTTAAATCTGAATTGGTGTTTTGGTATCTGCTTCAATATAGATCTCAAGCATCTGGAAATTGCCCATACAGCTCTGTTTCCTTAGCCCTGGTAGGTGATAATTCTCTTGTCAGCGATCTTCGGGTTTTAACATCAATTGAGTGATATCTCAAGGCTGATTTTTATTCTCAGCACCCATATTTTTCATCTGCCTATGCTAAACACAGGGGAAAGGTTTCTCAAAGTCTTAAAAACATTTTACCCATGTCTGTGTCAAACAGAGCTCTAGATTTTGGCTTTTCTGGGGATCAGCTTATTAAGAAAGAAGCCATCTTAAATTGTTGTGATAAGACACGGTCTACCTTCTTATGTATTCTTGGTTTGGCTTCTATTTCAAACAGAAATATTTATAGTTATTATCCTGACTGTGGGGAACAGAGATTTAAATTACTTTTTAATTGTAAAGTGGACCCTTGCCCATCTTTGAGAGCTATATCAGATCTACATGTCCTATTTTGTTTTCACGGCATTGTTGAACCAGGTATTTCAACTATTTCAACCTAATCATTTTGTCCCTCTCGTGTTTGATGAGCCAGCAGGCGGAGAAAAGAGAAAGTTACCTGCACAAAAAGTCTTCCCAAACCTGCAAAAGTCCAAGTCTAAAATAAATTCCAGTGTAAATTTGGTTCAGTCTAAGATTTCATTTCCTTCTTTTGTCAGTGCACCAGACCCCAAACCTTGTCCTACTGACACAAAAATACATATTCCTCCTGTCCGTTGCAGTTGCTTCTGCAACCAATTTACCATCTACAAGTTCAACTAGAGATGGGCCATATGCACGGTTCAGTCAATAACTTCAAAACACAATATTTTAAAATATACTTTATTCGTCAGTTTATGTTTAAACTCGATTACAAATGTTTGAGAATTTCGCTTTTGGAAAATTGTCTCAGTTTGTTTCGCGCAAAATAATTTTCTTTAGTTCTGGCGTGTGTATCTCCGTAACCCAAGGTCATTCATACTCGGCTGGAATTAACATATGCATATATCGCCTGAGTGTATATATTTGTTACGTCGTTGCCCTTTTTCAGTAATTTATCTCTAACCTTAATTGTGTGAACATGACTTGCTGTGGTGGTTTACCACAAATAGCCCTTCGTAATATTTTTCGAGATTCACTGCATTTCAGCGTGCTGTGGGGGGAAGATTGTGATACAGGCATCCGAATTAGATGGCGGAACTGTACCTTTACGACCTGTATTACAACCCAAAAAGTCCGGCAAGTTTTGGCGGCGTAGATGCCTTATACCGTGTGGTAAAAAGTGACGGAACCAGATATCCAGAAAAAACATGGCTTAGACAACAAGATACCTATACTTTGCATAAACCCGTACGACATAATTTCAAGCAAAATCGTGTTATTGTTGGAGCGATGGATGAACAATGGGGAGGCGTATCAAGTAATTATGAACTCGCTTAGTAAAACAAATAATGGTAATAAATACGTTTTAACTGTTATTGATGTACTGTCCAAATTTGCGTGGGTGGAACCATTAAAAACAAAGATTGGAGAGAGTTTGGTTAAAGCTTTGGAAAAGATACTAAAGAAAGGAAGCCAGAAAAAACTTCATACCGATAAAGGAACAGAATTTACCAATAAACGTTTTCAAAAGTTATTGAAGGACAAACATATATTCGATTTTTCACAACACACAACGATACCAAAGCATCTATCGTTGAACGATTTAATCGAACGTTAAAGGGAAAAATGTGGAAATATCTCACAGTTAAGAATACGTTGAAATATATCGACGCACTACAAAAATTAGTGTATTCCTACAACCATTCGAGACACCGTAGTATTGGGATGAGTCAATCGTGAAAACGAAAGTATTGTATGGCAACAAATGTATGGTGATGAGTCCACCAAACCCATCAAATATAAATTCAAAGATTAGCAAAGCAAGACAAACATTCAAGAAAGGCTACTTACCTAACTGGACCGAAGAGGTGCCGTTCACCATCACGAAGCGAGTACCCAGACGACCGCCGGTGTACAAGATTGCTGATTATCACGGAGAAGAGTTAGAAAGAACATTTTACAAACAGGAATTGCAAAGAGTTACAAAGACAGATAGTGACTTTTATAGAATAGAAAGAGTAATTACATCACGCATGCGTGGTAAACGTAGATAATATCTTGTTAAATGTTTAAGCCCGGTATATACGTGCGATTTTTTTCTCGCGCTAGCAACGCAACGGGTCAAATTTCGTTGAGCGAGAGAGGAAATCGCGCATGTGTCATATCTCGCGCGGCAACGCAATTGTAACCTGACGCCCTCCGCAATCGTTGCCGAAAGTTAATGGTTTAACTTTCCGCAACGATTGCCGAAAGTATTAAATTACATAGGCATTGTTTTAGATGGTTTTAGCAGGAAACGCAGTGTTTATTTCAGACTGGCTAATAAAATTCGCTTTGGAACGACCAGTTTGATGTAGAACACACTCGTTTTCTTTCCTTGAATAGTGTCGGTTTAGTATAGATATAGATTGGTCGACGACCGTCGATGTTCTCGGAGAAAATAGCGACGAGAATGACAATCTTACTATCCTTCAAAGTACAAAAATCACATTCGCATGAATTCTTCAAAGATTCAAAGTATCATGCTGCAGGGACAGCTAATAATGGAAATCGCTCACAAAAATAACATTCTTAGCTTTTCATTCAACAAAGTTTTAAACGCTTAATTGTTTTATTAGCATCGACTTCACAGCAACAGCATTGCCGAAGCCAACGCTTCGTTCTGCGACACGTCATGGTGTCAAGTATCCGTAGTTCTCGTTTTTTTCAGCTAACTGTTCCGACACCATAATAAAATTATCACGTGTAGCCACTTCTCTCGCACCAGCAACGCAATAATATTTGACCCATTGCGTTACCAGCGCGAGAAAAAAATCGCACCTGTATACCGGGCTTTAGGCTATCCTGAAGATTTTAATTCCTGGGTGTCAGCCGATAATGTAAAAGATATAACGAAATAAAAATGTGTGTATGTTACAATTTGTGTTCATTTGTGTATTATTCTTCGACATGGCAACACAGTTTGATTTAATTGTCATACAACATACAGATATATTAAGTTACAGTTAAGCTTTCTATCTGCTTCTGGCTATTCTATTATAGAGTGCCGAAACCGCAATGCAAACAAATAGCTGAAAATAACCAAAACTACGTAAATATTAATTAGTCTTCCTGTAGCTTTATCAATATATCAAAATGTCGCGACAGTCTGATTATATCTAGCATTGTTCTCATATAATTAGGTACATGCTTCTGTCATAAGTTTATTTACTAGCTTGTCAACAGTTTTCTTAAAAGCCTTTTCTATTATTCTGTCAGTATGATCTAGGGCAGGCACAAATTTGTTTATGTAAGCTAGGTGAATTTAGCATGATTTTAGGCCAAGAAGAAGCTTCATAATGTTTACATAAACCAAACGACAACTTACGTAATAATTATTCAAAGTTGAACTGTTCCGTAAATACTCAATGAAACTGTAAAATATTATAACAGTCTTATACCTTATGACATCTACTTTTTTACCATATCAATGTAGTCAAGAAATATATTAGTTTAATTACTTTAATATAAGGAAAAACTTTTCAAACGTTTTGCCTCGGTACTTGAGATCGATTGACAACGCCTTCATCCAATGCTGCAAAGTATTATGGTCTGATGCTCCTTGATTGGTCAATTCCTACACACCTACCAGGCGTGGTTTTGTACACCAGAAAATTATAAAAGGAGCCTCCCTTTTTGAAGTCGAGCAGTTGTGAAAAAGACCGATCGAAGAGTGGCCAGCCCAAAAAGCAGAGCAGAAAAGCAAGAAACAGAAGAAGAAGAAGCAAACGAAGACATTGAACTGAACTTTAGTTTAAGTATTGAACTTTATCTCTATATCATGTGTTGTTACATTGTACTGTCCGAAATAAAGATCATATTGCTACCTCGTCGCTGCGTCGTTCTACCGAGCAAAATACTTTTAGAACATAATGCTTCCAAGCAATAGCTCTATGGAATATTTTCCAGATAATACTGTGGCTAATTTTAAAAATGAGGCTTGCTGAAACTACACAACTGACAGGTGACTGGGAAGTAGCTTTGTCAGAGTTATATTACTCCCATACATGGAGCACGATTCCAAAAGGTGTTCAACAAACGTTTCTCTATAACGCTGTAACGAAATATGACGATACGGGTATTATCCCAAATGGTTACTATAACACCATTGCTGATCTCGTAGGGGCTTTAAACCGTAGCATGAACAAAAAGAGGCACTAGCCAAGATAAAATGTTCCTACATTGCAAGTAAACACAAAGTAATGATTGATGTGCCTAAAGATGGAAGCGTATGTATATCTGATGCTATTGCTACAGCATTAGGGTTTGAACAAGACACCCTAATTAAAAAGAAAACCCTAAGCCCTTGCGTAGCAGACGTTAACGGTGGATTTTCAGCCATGTATGTATACACCGATATCGTGGTTGCACAGTTTGTCGTCAGTGATGTCAAAGTGCCCCTACTCAGAAATGTCAATACTCAAGGAAGTTGAGAAAACGTGAATGTCAGTTTCCGTAACCTACAATATATTCCTGTCAAGGTAAAATCCTTCGAAACAATTGAAGTGAATATAAAGGACGACAAAAACGAAAACGTATCATTTGACTTTGGGAAGTCGATCGCGACACTTCACTTTAGGCAGCGAAGATTTTCGTATTTCATTTAAAAATGAGACATACAATTATTCCAGACGTAAAGCAATTTCAAAATATATTATTTGAGAAAACTGCCTCGTACCCAGGCGCGATTAAAAACCGGAGCGCGCAAGGAGCGATGGGATAGGAGCGCTTTGGAGGAGAGCGCCTGGCAGATCTTGCATATGTCATGGCTGACAACGAAGAGTATTCGCGAAACTAGTGAACGGAAACTTCGGGAATTGCCTTTTATTGATATTCTAGAATACTACTTTTCTTGGATTTTATTCTACGGCATGTCTGAGTAATGGTATTTCAGATCAAGTTTGTGCACTGACTTTGGATATCTTTACATTTTAGGTATTAAAAGTTAAAACACAAGCGTTGAACAATCAAGGAACTTTTATACTCTTGTTATTCCCCGGTTAAATTATTTAATTCGATATTTAATCGTCCAGACTAGACTGTTCCACCATTTCAAATTTAATATTATGATAATTTGGTCAAGAGTTTAAACCTGTGCCGCACTGGAAAACTTTAGCCATTTACATAGTTTGTAAAAAATATGTAAATTTGAATTTACATACTATGTAAATTGATTTACATGGAATTTATATAGTTTGTAAATTTAATATTGCTGTTAATATGCTGTAAATCTGTTTTACAACATTTTTATTATCATGTAAATTTTTCAACCATTATTCTCCCTCGCTTAAGGGGGCAAACTACCTTAAGAACTTTGAAAAATTCAAAAAATATTTTTTTCTCTAAAAAGCATCATTACTATACGTAGAAGTGTCTGAAAGCCAAGATAGGTCTGGTAGGACCTTCCTTTTTCTCAAAATTTCATCTTTTTGCAAGGGTATGCAACGATTTTCCCTATTGCCATGGAAACGAGTTTGTATTTGTTAGGCCTTATTTCTTGGTTGTTTCTTGGAATTTTTTTTAGTTATTTATGATATTCCGCAACCTAAGGGACTGGTAACAATGTTAAGGCCTGGTCGCTTAGCCATGTAAGACCATATTTTGCTTCATTGTTTGAGAATAGAGCTACAGTGTATAAAGCTGAGAACACATCAAAGATATATATTTTGACTGGATTATATGTTATTTTGTTGCTGCTTTGTAACTGTAAATAGTCTCTTAGAGATTATATTTTCTTGGCAATGCCAAAAGTTTCGAAAAAAAGAAGCGATTTCGTGGACAAAGTCGATGGGATGTTGCAAGATCTGGCAGCTGTCCCAAACCTGTTTCAACTTCAAGCAACAGCAATCTTTCGTCTCCACGTGTGTCTACACCAGTCATTGAAACAGCTTCAGTACGAGAGATTAGAAGTCAAAGTACTGATAGAAGCGAAGTTTTGGATGGTGCATACAGTTATAGACTCATTGAACTGTTAAATTTAGTAAGTGCATTTCAGCCTTTACATAATTGTGAATTAGGGGGAGAGTTGAAAGTAAACGAAGAGGAGGCTCGTATGCTCTAAGTGTGATACCAACACTGAGCTTCAAACTTCTGGGAACAAGAACCAGGTATGGAAGCCTCAAAATTCCATGGACACCAATAGGCAAATGGTTTACTCAGCAATGGAAATTGGAGTAGGAAGAGAAGGAATGTCGGTTGTGTGTGATATTTTCAACATGCCTCCGCCTTGTCATCATAAAGCTTGGGATAGCTATGTGGCTGCACTGTATAAGGCCCACAAGAAAGCTGTTGCTGAACAGTTACAGCAGGCCAGAGATAAAGTCTTTTCACGCCATAGTTGCAATGAATCGGATGTTGCAGAGATTGCCGTTAGCTACGATGGTACGTGGTCCAAAAGAGGGTACACAGCAAATTTCGGGGTGGGCTTTGTCATTTCAGTTGAAACGGGTGAGATACTTGACTATGGTTTTGAATCAAAGTTATGTACGGAATGTGCAACAGCAAAGAAGGATCTGGGTGAAGATTCCTGAGTTCGACATGTGGTTCCGTGGTCACCAAGAACAATGCACCCAAACTCACACTGGTTCGAGTGGATCTATGGAGTGTTCCATAGCGAAGAAGATCTGGGACCGATCAAAGGAGAGCAATCTGCAGTACAAATTTATGATTTGTGATGGTGACAGCAAGACATATGGCAGCATCTGGCATACATATGGTTGTTGTGAAGATTGCAAGAAATGGGAAAACACCGACAAGCGTTCAGGCGAATACAAGAAATGGCGCGAGTCTAAGCGTTACGAAGAGTGGAAGGAAAGTCATGACAGTGGAAGGGCTGAGTGTTCGAGGGTTACGAAATTAGATTGTATTGGGCATGTCCAGAAAAGAATGGGAACTCATTTGCGGGAACTAAAAAAGAAACAAAACAAGCTGAAGGATGGAAGGTTTTATATCCCGGTTAAAGTTAATGATAAACATCTTGTCACCCTTGTCTTCGAATTATTTACTCACTTCTCTCGCAGTATGTATTGATTTTTTCCATTTTTTTTTTGCTCAGTTTCAGTATTTTTACATGGGTTTTTTAAAGTATTTACATGGTTTTTCCATTATTTTTACAAAGTTTTCTTAGATAATTTAAATGGTTTTTAAAATTATTTACATGTTTTTTCCCAGTATTTCACGTCGTTTTTCCAGTATTTTTAGAAAGTTTTCTTAGATTATTTACATGATTTTTCCAGTATTTTTACATGGTTTTTCCAGTATTTTTACATGGTTTTCTTAGATTATTTACATTATTTTCCCAGTATTTTTACATGGTTTTCGTATGTTATTTACATGATTTTCCCAGTATTTTCACATGACCTTCGTATGTTATTTACACGGTTTTCCAGTATTTTTACATAGTTTTATTAAATATTTTACATGGTTTTCCACGATAATTTACATGGTTTTTCCAAGATAATTTACATGTTTTTTCCAGTAAATTTACATAGTCTTATTCGATTATTTACATATTTTTTACAGTGTTATTACATGGTCGTTTCGGATAATTTACATGGCTTTTTCAGGGTTTTCACATGGTTTTCTGTTATGATTTACATAGATTTTCCAGTATTTTTACATTATATTTACAGCTTTGAAAAAGCTAAAAGGTCTTTTACATGATATTTACATCAAAATTTACAGCATTTTTACATAAATCGACAACATTTTACATACTATGTAAAAGTTCAATTTTCATGTAAATTAAATTTACTGTATATTTATAACATATTTACATAAGTTTTACAAACTATGTAAACAGCTAAAGTTTTCCAGTGCCGGTGAAATTTGAAACCGCATATTATATTTCACGCTGACTTTAATAATAGCAAACTAATTAATTCGACTCAAATTCGAACTCTGTGGTGAAGGAATAACTTCGCCAATCAATTAAAAGTTAGGATTTCGTCAGGTAAATTTGGTCAACTGACGTGCGGAGCTTAAATGTTCATTCCTTGAAAAACGGCCAACGGGTAAACAATGACGAAAACTCTACGAACTTCGAACGGCATTTAAATATCACAACCCTCTCTAAAATAACAACCAAGTTAATGTATTTCGGTCACAGTCGTCACTCTTCTCCGTTCCAAATATTATGTTACACTGGCCGCCTTAAAATTCTCAAAATTATAATAAACGTCAGATAAACGTCAGTAGATAGGGTGCTGGTATACCGCCTAGCTCTGACCCCTCGGTTTTAGTTACCAGGGCTGTCCGCGTGAATCCTGCGCGCGCATGTTAACCAGAAACAGTGTATGTTGAGCGGAAGTTCGTGTTATTGGTTTAAGATTTGAAAGGCTTGCGTGTAATTGGTGGTTTGTAAACCTGTGGGCGCGCGTGTTGACAGGGAATTATGATTTTCAGAGCTATGAGTAAAAGAAACAGGTTTGTATCCGAAATTCTTGATAATCTTTTTACTCGTGAACCGATCTGAGCATTAAAAGTGTGGGGTAAAGAGATTTTTTAGACTTTTAAGCTTAATTTTTGAAGTTCCAATGGATATCGACCTAATTGAGATTTCAACTTTGCGTGAGAAGAAGATTGAGTGTGCACTTTTACAGTGCTAGATTGATGAGATTTCATTAAACATTGATAAATTGGTGCTGGAGAATTGCAATGGATGCGTGGCCATGGACAGCTCTGGTCAGTTGCAACACTTTTGCCCCAATATGACAGATAAAGACAAAATATGGTTTTACTTTGATCGTGCATTGGAGAGAACGTGTGGATAGAACGTGTGAAGGGAACATTGTCAGGGCATTTGTGGGTATGTTAAAAGACATGAATTTATCTGTTAATGGACTTGAACTTTTAAGACATACCTATCAAGACCTCAGAACAGCGTTTCTAAGATATTATCCGTGTGATTTTATCGGGCTTAAGAAAAATCTCAAGGACAATTACGATTCAATGTTTGACATAATTGTTATGAGCCCCAACAGTGACGAATTTTGTCTAATGGCATCCGAGGACAACGCAGATTTTAAAGTAAAGTTGATCGGTGCTTATCTTAAGGTTCGCAAGGTTAAAGTTAACCCTGGCGTATCTTTAGCCCACGAAGCGGCATTAAAGAAAGGTCCGGCCATATATCCGATTCGACGGGTTGAGTGTAAAAGCTTTGTCATTCCGGCTGGAAATCCCTCTATTAAGAAGGAAAGCGTATTCGGTGGACTCGTACCGAGATCATTTGTGTTTGGTTTGGTGGAGAGCGCATCGTTCAACGGTAATTTTAAGAAGAATCCATTCAATTTTCAACACTTCATCCATCACACTTACCGTGAATGACGAGGCCATACCTTTTAAGCCGATTAAGTTGTCGTTTGGTGCAAATCAAAGATTTATCGAAGCATATTTAACTCAGTTTTCTGGCGCTGGAAAGCTCTTCTATAACACAGGCAATGGTATATCGCGAGACGAGTTTTCCAAAGGTTATGCTTTGTATGCTTTTGACCTGACACCCGATATGTGCGGATCCTCAACACATATGAGTCGGGTCCAGAAAGGAAATTTATCACTCGGTATTGAGTTTGCGAATCCTGTAGCGTCTGCTGTAAACCTGGTGTGCTACGGAGAATTCGAAAATTTGATTCAGATTGACTACATAAGTCATCTACGATTACTCGAAATAAAATGGATACAAGACAGATTACTCTTGCGCTAAAGTCAGATCCTATCGCAAATAAAATATTTTGTGGTGTTTTCTCGGCGGATGAACTGCCTAAGGTCATAGAGAAATTTCCATGCGGATTCGTCCCCAACACAGACCCCAGTGACAAATCCGGAACACACTGGGTAGCATTTTATTTTGAAACGAAATGGAGAGCTGACTTTTTTGATAGCTATGGTAACGGGTCAGGCTACTATCAGGAGACATTTAAAGACTACCTAATTGATCATAGTGTTAATTGGACATTTAATAGCAGACAGTTACAAAGTGCTCTGTCTAATGTGTGTGGTCATTACTGTGTATTTTATTTAAGTCACAGAGCACGAGGGTGTAGAATGAGCACTATAGTTGATATGTTCGACAACGATAAGAATGTAAACGATACGAAAGTCTTTAGGTTTGTAAGGAAATATTTTTTCTTGTCTCCAAGAACAAGCTTCGCAGGTGAACAAACAAGTAAGGTGTTGGAAAACGAGTCAGTTCTTTAATATCTGTGATTTAATATTTGTGATGTCCGTTATTGACAAGGATTAAAAATTTATTCAATAAAAACTCTAGTTGCATTTTAAGTTCGTGTGTCATATGTTTCACTCCGCAAAAGTAGTGTCATGTCTTTTCGTTTATAGCATGCATGACAAAGTTTTCGGTGTGCTTCTGAGTTATATATTATTGTGTTTATGATATTTGTTATTATTAGATTTGTGATGCCTGTTATTGTGTTTATGTTATGATATTATGATATGCTCTTTTATTCTTATTTTGTTACCGACTCACCGCCCATTTTTCTAACTAATTGTCACTGTTGATCCTTCACCGAAAATGGCGGTCTTCACGGTTTCTATTCTCATTATCGTCACGAGTTTTTTCCCTGTTGACTCTGGTCAGGGTTTTTGTAAGGAAGTGAAAATGGTTAAGATGCTCGACTGTTCTGACCTTAAATTAACAAACGTTCCAAAGTTTCTGTCGTCTCGTGGTTGGGTTAGAGTACGAAACATGATTAAACAAATATCTGTGGACAGTATCCTTTTAATTTTTCCGAATTTGGTTTTGATCGATCTGCGACAGAATCCTGTGCAGTGTGAAAAATTGAATTCGTCGGCAAGGGTGAAGGTGTTGGTGGATTGTGTGGTCAGACTCTTTCGACTCTGTGGCGCCCGAATGCATGGCTTCGTCCGTGAATGTTTCCTGGTGCTCATCATCATCTCTCACCGATTTTTCAAAATACTCTGTCGCTTGACTCATCAATTTCGCAGCCTTTTTCTGATAAGTCAAGACCTTCTTTAAATTCGAACTTTTCCTCATCATCTCTTTCTCAATTTTTCTTAGCAGCCGCCCAGCTTTTGCGTTTTTTTCAGCAGCTTTTAAGCGCCTGTTTTGATCAGATTTCTTCTTCGACTTCATATTTCACGGACAGAAGTCAAAAGCAACGATAGCGTAAAAGTGACGACTGAGAGCCTCGCTCGGAGCGTTTTATATAAGTGCGAAATACTGTTCTGTGCAAGCGCACTGTTCTGAGCAAGCGCAATAAACCCACATACAAGTCCAATAACAATAATCAGTTTGTTTTATTTTTTTAACAATTGAAAGTAAATATTTACTTAACTTTTTGATTACTACGCAAAAGCAACACACATAAAAAGTTTTTTTTCTATCACAGAGTGTTCAATTGTTCAAGGTTTTCTCCCCGCATTTTTCTTCTTTTTCGTCGTCAGAGCTCAGCGCTGGTAGAACTCTCTTCCATCTTTTGTTAGATTTACCTTTCTCTTTCTCTTTACCACCCCTAGGTCTTTTGGGCGCAGTACTAGTAGCTTTTTTCTGCGTTTTCTTTTGGGCTGCCACATCGCCCCACTGGAAAAATGTGCACTTCTCAGCTTCTTTTATAAACTTGCACCGAAAATACGGTCGGTCTGGGTTCTTCTCGGACTTGGAGATCCACAAAGAGCTTTTCTCCTCCCATCCACACACAGGAAACTTCTCAAACGGCTTGAAATCGCTGTGTACTAGTGCTGTGCGCCGGAGTGCCGGAGGCTGGAGCACCACCGGAGCTCCGGCACTTTTTGGTCAGACAAGCCGGAGCCGGAGTTTGGGTCATTTCTTCCAGCTCCGGCTAGAAAATCAGAATGACAAAAAATATGACAATTTCGACAAAGCTTTGTTCACAAATAATGGTAATATTGAATTTATTGAATGTGCATATGATATGAAGTCTTATTTGTTGAGTCAGACCATATCAAACTACCACAAACGGCCAAATTACCATAATTTATTATGTCTACAAGCATCATGCTTCAGCATGAAGATAAGCTGTTCCTGCTGTGGCAACTAAGACCGCCTAATGTTACAACACGTTCTTCGAGATAGCTAGATTGCTAGAATTGCTGAGAATTTACTGCATTATACCGCATCAAGGAAAACCTTCTCTTGTGCTGGTTCAAAAGGTGACTGTATCTTCCTTTAGTTTAAACAATTCAAGGTTACATCGTTCACCATCTAATTCATGCAATCTCTGACATTTTCTGTCGGTACAATGTGTTTATTTTGCTTACTAGTTACTTCCGAACGGAAATACACACCCATGTTTAGAAACTACAAAATACAAACGTCGCATGCGTCTCGACATTACAACTTTGTTTAGTCAGTCTTTTAAGTCTTTTAAGTCGAGGGCAGAAATGTTTAACATGGCAACTGCTGAGAAAAGAAAACGCTCTGATGGGCCTTCATCAAACGTCTGGGATGACTTTATTACTCGATGGTTCAAAACCCACATGCAAGAAATGTCGTCAAGTTGTGAGTCGTGGTAGCTCCACCGCAAAAGCTAAGACATGGGGAAATGGTCCTTTATGAACTCATCTAAGATTGTGTGGCACATCGTCATCTTCCAGCAGCACTCAGCTTAACTTACAGCAAACGTTCGCACGTAACGCGCCCTTCGGAAAAGACAGCATAAAGGCGAAGGCAATCACTCGTGCTATTGGGGTGACGGTAGCCGTCGATTTGAGGCCATATACCATTGTAGAGAACGAGGGATTTAGAGAGCTTTTGCAAATTCTGGAGCCTCGTTATTCCGTAATATCGAGAAAGGAGCTGACGGAGGCTGTGATTCCTGAAATTTTTTCGGAATTAAAAGAAAAAATTAAGCGCTCACTGGAGTTGTCGGAAAGTCGGGTCAACCTTTACCACGGACATGTGGAAGAGTGAAGGCCAGAACCGGGAGTACATGACGGTGACAGCTCACTGGGCAGTTGAAAACCGCGAGAAGACATCCTTCGAGATAAAGATTGCTCTGTTGGAAGTCGAAGAATTTTCGGATAGCGCGCATGCATACAATATAAGAAAGTCGGTAAGTTGTAAAAAACTATATATTAATAATATGAAGTACTGCATATTTATGATATGTGATTGAAGTTCGTTGAATTATTTTTTGAATTTTAAATTTAGTTGCGGCAGGTGTGTGAAAAGTGGATAAGTGCTGGGAAATCCAAATTCCATATAGGTGTGTCTGACAACGCTGCCAATGTGAC
The DNA here is from genome assembly GCA_035771165.1 of Paragorgia papillata. Classification (NCBI taxonomy): domain Eukaryota; kingdom Metazoa; phylum Cnidaria; class Anthozoa; order Scleralcyonacea; family Coralliidae; genus Paragorgia; species Paragorgia papillata. Next base: position 2,219,901 of record JAWNZC010000339.1, on the reverse strand, counting down.
CCTTGCCCTTAATAGCGACACAGTTCTTGAGGCACCAGAAGAGCTTCGTGCCAGAGCAATCGCTGAACCCGAGGAGTTTGAGTTGGGCGTATACGACGACGATGATGAAGACCTTCTTCCACCACTAACACCCATGCATGAAGGATCGGCGGGCTGTTTTGCACATTTGCTTAACCTTATTGTCGGGGTAAATACTAACTATATTGCCTAGGGTTGTTTTTGCACGAGTAGCGGAGTTACGACTTACAAATTGTTAAACAGTGTTTTATACGCTGTATTCTTTCCCTATATAGTATGACCATCAGAACTCAGAAGTAACCATCCTTTACGGTTTTCTATAGGATGCACTTAAACCAGATGTTCAGCGAGCTGTGACCGACACAAGAACTCACTGCGAGCAAATTGTTACAAAAACAAAGTAAATATAAAATCATGTCATGTTTATTTAGCCAAACAGATAAGTTGTTCCCACGGTCTACACTTCACAAACTAATATAATTTATCGGAATTTTTGCGTGATTTAAACTTAAGCAATCAATGCCAGTTGCTCGAGCCTTGAGAGAGGCTCAAGCTACAATACCACCTGGTGAGAATGGTAAGATAAAGAAGACCGGCGGCATTGTTAAAAACGTAGCGACCCGCTGGAATTCGTCTCTGGCCATGTTCAGGTAGCAGATTCCCTGATTTAGTTTATTTGATGTACAGTATCTATTATGTATTAGGTCACGCGATCGGATAGCTGCGGCTACTGTTTCTGATCAGTAAACTATATACATTCCAAGATTGTGTAACGATCTTTTTTGTTGCAGATCATTTATAAAAAAACAAGGCAGCCCTGACAATATTTCTACGCCGATCTCGTGAGCTGAGCCTTCCGCCGTTACCAGTGTCTTTGGGCACTCGAAGCAATTTCTGGAACATTTTAGATGGGCTTGTGAAAGTTCTCACTCCTTTTGAAGATGCAACCCTTCAAGTGAGCAAGGAGGAGGCAAGTTTGTCAGAGTGTATCCCTTATGCTCACACATTGGTAAGTAATATCATATTGACGTGAAGCTCATGCATGCATAAAGACATACAATCAAGTTACGCAACTTATATTGCTTATTTCTTCTAAGTTCTAATATTTGTGATTATTTCCAGCTTAGATCCATCGAAAATCTTCAGCACCCGACTGATGACGAGCCACCTGTTACTGGACTGGATACTTTCATATATTTAATAGTGAGTAGTTCGACTGTTCAGCTTCACAGCTTGACTTCACAGTTGTTGGACCCAGTTTGACATTGTATGTAACATGATGCGGAAGTAACCGAGAATAAATGAATACCCGATCAATATTTTTGTTATGAGCCTGTTATTTGCATCATTTATATAAAGTTAAAATTAAAAAAATGTTTGCAAAGGGGTCTAGATCCACTAAATGCGGTTCAATTAACCAGCTATAGTATAGGGGGTCTGCTGTAACACCAGTGCTGCTATTCTATTTTTTCCCCAACATTTTGTTTTGCCTTCAGAATTATTGTTAACTAGTATTAGGGATTTGGTTCAGGTTTTGTTTACAGTATTCCAAAGACCAAATTAATTGACCTACAGGCAGTACAGTGGGACAACATGGTCTTTATAACCACGGTTGGACATAACCACCTCGTACTTTAATGTCATTTTGTTTCAAATAATATTAATAATAATATGCAATTATACTTTAGAAAATATGATTGATGGAACAGCCCTATTGTCATTGACTGAAAGAGCACTGGAAATTTTGATCCCCATAGTGGGGCACAGAATGAAATTTCTTAATAAATTGGAGGAACTAAAGACTACAAATACAAACATGGTAGTCAGGGAAAATATTACAGAGAAACACAGAGGTGGATAATCAAGTTGATATGAATGGACCAGATTTTCAGTGTACATCTGCCAGTGTTCTCGGTGATGATGAAAGCCAAATGCAATCCAGGTTGGTAATTTCTTACATAAATTTCACAAAAAGGTTTCCCCATTTTTAGAATCAAAGTTGGTAAACATTAAACACTAAAACACTATGCAGATCTTTATTTAGAATGCACCATTAAGCAGTAATGTGATTTGTTTCAGCTTTGATCACTTTATAATTAAAGTAGTCCTTTTAGAGCCACCTGTTTATACCTATAATTTTAAATGTTAATCAGTGCGCATATTTTCCATCCAATAGTTCACAGGTTTTAAATAAGGTTTGGATGGCTTGTCATCTCAGCAGTTTCTCTGATGGCTAACACTAAGTTGACCAACAGCACTTTCAGTTTAAGAGTAATGTACATGTAGTGATTTTTTTAGTTTCAGCCACCTTTGAACATTAGCTCACTCAAGGGGGCCTATAATGAGCTGCTTGTTAATGATAACAGGAAAGGACTCAAGGCTTGTATACACTTATGCTAATGCAGTTTCTGTTGTGAAAGGTGGTCATGCCACCTTTTACCAGCACCTCTTTTGAGTGGCATATGAGAAAACAAGCTGCTCATTAAAGAGATGCATAAATTTATACATACTGTTAATGTCAGCAAATACAGTATAAATACAATGTACGTAATGCGGGGCAAAATGAGACAGTGGGGCTAAATGAGACAGTCCCATTCAATTCAACTTACATGACGTTCGGCATAACTACCATTTTATTTAATGATCGTGGGCTCATAAGCAAAGCTTATGAAAGTTTATCTTTGCCGAAACACGCTTCTTTGCTCTACGAAACTACGAAAAAATCAAGATTTTGTAATCCACTTTGGATGATAACTCGACAAATTCAGGTATGTTATTACTTAGCAATTTTACTTAACCGACTGTTGTGTCTAAATTATCGTATTTACCGAATGAAACCTATATGTTTTATTGAGTTTATAACATGCCCTTTCAAGTCACACGTGGCATTTTTATGTGGCGAGTTTTTTCTTGTTCAAATGAACTCATGAAGATGGGGCAAAGTGAGACACATCCAACTTTCCTAGCAAGCGAAATGTATTTGATGTTTAAGTAATAGTAAACTAAGTAAAGCTAGCCATTTGAAGTTTTCAAGAGTTGTCCTATTGCCAACACATTCTCAAATCTCAATGATATATTATCAATAATATATATATTATATATAATGATTATATTAACCAGCACTATTTTTTATGTTGAAGTCTTTTAATCCCAGCTGCTCTTGTTCAGAAAGTTTAAACTATTTAAATGCATGGTTGTGTCAATTTTATATAACATTTCATCATGCATTCAGATAATCTTGAAATTGTTATTGTGTGTATGCTGAGTTCAGCATGAAGCTTTGCAGTGCTTGTGAACTTATCATTAATCAAATCAACTTGCATTATATTTAGAACGGTTCGAAACTATGTTCGGAAAACCCAACGTGCAAACTGGAGTGAGGAACAAATGAAACTTGCCATTTCATCAGTCGACAAAAAAGAGATGTCTATACGGAAAGCTGCCACTGCCTTTGGAGTACCCAAGGATTCATTGAACCGCCGAGTTAATGGTAGGATGAAAAACTTGTTAATTGACGAAAGGCATAAGAATGTTTTAGGGCGTTACCGAGCTGTTCTTAAACCTGACCAAGAGAAAGAACTTGAAGATCATATTGTTAAGATGGACCAAGTTTTTTATGGTCTATCAATTAATGATATCAGATCAATAGTGTTTGAATATTGCCAGAAAGATAACATTACCACTAAGTTTAATCAGGAAAATAAAATGGCTGGTCGTGACTTTGTTAATGGCTTTCTCAGGCGTCATCCAAGGTTATCCCTTCGAAAGCCAGAATCGGTTTCGTTGAATCGTGTTTTCGGTTTAAACAGAGCCTCTGTCGATAGATACTTTGACAATCTAAAAACATTGTGTGACAAACATAACTTTAAAGAACATGACATTTTTAATTGCGATGAAAGTGGCTTAACGTGTGTACACAAACCTGTGAAAGTCATTGCACCAAAGGGTTAACGTACAGTTTCGTCAGCGACCAGTGGTGAACGTGGTCAAACTACCACCATTGTCATTGCGTGCAGTGCATCTGGTGTGTATGTTCCACCAATGATGATTTTTAAGAGGAAGAGAAACAAGGAAGAGCTAGTTGACCATGCACCAACAGGGACGATTTGCAGATGTTCAGATAGCGGCTGGATTGAGACACACCTCTTTGCTGATTATTTGAAAAATTTTGCAACCCATGTGAAATGCTCGAAAGATGCACCAGTGTTACTAATTTTAGATGGCCATAAAAGCAATACCAAAAGTCTCTCTACCATCGAATTTGCTCGGGGAAATGGTATAGAGATGGTCTCATTGCCACCACACACATCACATAAACTCCAGCCATTGGACCGAAGTTTCTTTAAGCCATTGAAGTCTGCATTCAATGCTGCTTGCTCAAGCTGGTTGAGGAGGCACCCTGGCCGCAGAATAACAATTGACAAGCTTGGTGAGTTGTTCAACACAGCATACATGAAGGCTGCCACAATTGAGAATGCTGTCTCTGGTTTTAGGTGCTCTGGTATTGTACCATTCACTCCAGACATTTTGCCATCAGCAGATTATCTGGAAGATCCTCGCGAAGCACAGGTCGAACCAGTTCCCTCGGTCTCAGTTGAACCAGTTCCCTCGGTCTCAGTCAAATCAGCTCCCACCACCTTGGTCGAATCAATTCCTGCATCCTCTGTTCCCACAGTCCCTGTTGGATCCGTTCCCACTGTGTCGGTTGAGTCAGCGAAGAGAAGTGCCAGCGAGTTGGAACAACCAATGCCAGATGTTTCATTTGTGGACATCCCGAAAGTGCCAATATTAGTGCAAAAGAAAAAGACAAGGCGAGCAGAATTGTCACAGGTTTTAACAAGTTCACCCTACAAACGTTCACTTGAAGAAACTGCTAATAAGCAAACTGACACAAAGTCGAAGATAAAGCCTCGCTCTGGAACAAGTCAACCAAAAAAGGCCAAGAAAGATTTGTTCAAGCGAAAAAAGACTGTGAACACCAATACTGAGGATGCAGAATGTCCAATCTGTGGAGAACTATGGTCCAGATCAATGCAAGGCGAGGACTGGGTGAAATGCCTCGAATGCAAACTGTGGTGTCACGAAGAATGTTGCACTGTAGTTGCAACCAGCGTGACCGGTGACTTGTGTTTGTAACTTTGACTTCAAAATAATCTTTAAATGTATTTTTATAGTTAGTTATGTAGTTCTATTAAATTACTTTCTAATTAAATTTGACTGTTATTTAGTGTTTTCACACTGTCTCATTTTGCCCCACTGTGGTGGGGCAAAATGAGACAAAAATCACTTTCATGTTTTCCTTGATTTACGCCAAATAAATTATTTCCAACATTATTTTTTGTGTTGTATATCTTGCTTAGAGTCTACCTGAAATACCCCAGTCCAAATTATCCCTCCCTTTCCAGGGCAATAATTGTCCGTAAGTGTCTCGTTTTGCCCCACATTATTGTCCTATTCAAGTTTATTATTATACGTTGATTGCACTATGTATCTCAGATAGGAACACAAAGTTGACTGAGTACCAACTGTCCTATTAAAAATTCAGGAATTAGAATTTTAGGCAATAAAATGGCAATAAAATGACATTGCAGTACAGCATGTCTTGACTCTGTCCAAGCAGTGCTGTTTATAGCAGCTTTTGTGTAAGGTGGTTTCGGTCGCCTTTGACCATTATTTCACTCAGGTGGCCTTTAATGGGCCACCTGTTAGTGAGAACCGCAAAGACAGGACTTGTATACATTTATGCTAATGCAGTTTGTGTTGTTGTGTAAGGTAGTCATGCCACCTTTTACCAGCACCTCTTTTGAGTGGCGTATGAGAAATCAAGCCACTCATTACAGAGTACATAAATTTATACATCATGTTAATGTGACATTATTCCAAGGGCAAGAAACGAAGGAGACGCTCTTTAGAAGCTAAAAGAAAACAACGTCTAAGCAGACAAAGAAAGAGTTCTCTGCTGGTATAATAGACAAGCTCAAGGACGAAAATCAAAAGGAAATTAGGAAATTCAATTCAAATTGAAAAATCCATAAAGGAAAAATATTTTGAAATGTGGCGGATGTCTCAATTTGGAATTTTGTCAATTTTATTACTTTCAGTTTGCCAAGACTGACTGAGACTACATTTTGTTAGAAATGCAACTATTTCTCCACGTGGCAAAAGCTAGAGAAGGGAACTGTCCTGGAATTCTTGTCAAAGGATGCATCCAAGATTCTCCTCAGGTGGCAATTGTTGGAGGGATTGTTGAGGCAACGGTTGGGTTTATGGCTGTCAACTATGTTTTTATGTTTAAGTATGCAGCTTCATTAAACAATTTTTGTTTGTTTTTACAAAAATGTGTGCTGCAAATCCAAGATGGAAAGAAGCTACCAGCTTCTGTTATTTCTTTAGTCAATGAACTAAGTGCAGTTGCTGCTGATCTGTAGACCATTTTTATACTTTTATTCTTTTAAGGTCACACGTTTAAAAATGCTTTAAGTTTATAACTATATTTAGTGTTTATATTATTTCCAATATGTATGTTGTTTCACATATTCAAACTCGAGCTAAAGGCAGGAGATTGTATGTCGGTTACAACATGGATGCGAATATTGTAAAGTATACTTATACTGTACTTATACTGTACTTGTGCACATAAAAATTGTTATTTGTTGAAAATCTTAATCCTTGAGATATAATGATTAATAATTATACATTTATATATTTTTGGTAAAGTGCATGTATGTCTTAATGAAGTTTTTTTATATTGAAATATAGCATTACAAACCAATGTGCATTTGTATGGTATAATTTTTATTTCAAGTTTATATAATGAAGAACTTTGATATGTGTTATTCACACACTCACCCTATACACACAGTAACTATTCGTCAACAAAGTGACTGTGGGTAAGTCTTAGCAGAGTACACAATACCATCAATTTTTGGAGTAATGGTTATTTAAAGGTTGGGTATCCTTTCTCATTACTCGAGTAATTTCTTGTTTTACTCAAATTATAGAGTCACTGGGTGCATTTGAGCTGAGTAAGTAATACTCATTTTTTTGAGTAACATTTACTCAATTTTGAGTAATTTCTTGTTTTACTCAAAATAAAGAGTGACTGTGGGTGCATTTTCTCTGAGTAGTTTAAACTCATTTTTTTGAGTAAATTTTACTCACATAATGTGAGTAAGTTTTACTCACTATTATGTGTCACTGTGGGTGCATTGTTTTACTCAAAATTTTGAGTCAAATCTACTCAGCATTTTTTGCAGTGTAACCGTTTTAAAGGAAGGAATTGAGAACCGTCTCATAAATAACCAAACCCTAACCTTACAAATTTCTACCCTCCTAAATCCAAGGTGAGCAAATGCTAATCATATACTCATATTGCGGTTTTTGATAGATCTTTTTGACGCATCCGTCTGTGTAATCAATCCGTAGAAAACAGTATTTATTATATCCATTCCCATCATGCCATTGTTGGCAGCTAAATTTGCTCAATGTGCCGTTTACCCAGCATTATGCTGAGCCTGTTTTACATTTTTCTGTTATAGATTCAAACTACTTCTTATCGAAGAGGATGATCAAGCCACCGTACGTGGAGCTGCGCTAGGGGCCTGAGAGATAACAATGCACCAACACCAGGCATTGGAGATGCAGCGACTGAGGATGCCCATGGACCAGAACCTACAGCAAATCCACCTTATAAACCGCATAAAGGGTCACTGCTGACAACACTGGCTAATATTGTGAGTGAGCGAATTGGGAATTCAAGTGGAGCTGTTGAACGACAACCAGGCACCTTGACACCAGGACAAGAACTCACTGCCTACCTGTCTGAACCAGTGATACCAGTCAGATCCCAAGATGGCAAAGTTAATGCTCAGGAGTTATTGGACTATTGGTATCGCCACAAAAACGAATGGCCTGCTTTGACGCGTCTAGCTCTTTCATATCTTTCTTGTCCACCGTCCTCTGTCACTTCTGAAGGAGGCTTTTCGTTGACGGGGAACATCGTCTCAAAGAAACGCTGCGCACTCCTTCCAGGCAATGTTGGTCGCTTAGCGTTCACTAAATTCAATTATAAGAAGTTTTAAAAACCTTAGTCCTTTGCCAATTTATAATTTGTATTTTGTTATTTGTAGTAGCATAACTATTTCAGTTTTATAAAGTTTTCATCATTCCTGGCATTGCTAGTTGTCGCATTGCGTTTGTTTTTGTCGCTTGACAGTTTTGCGGCTTTCACTGGGAGAAAACCCTGGGAGAAAAGTTGAGCCGAATAATATCCGGTTGGATTTTCTCCCCAGTTGTTAGCCAACCAAGCCGGACCCGGATATCGGAGCTGTAAAGTAGCCGGAGCCGGAGCCGGAGCTGAAAAACCGGAGTTTGCACACCTCTACTGTGTACTTTATCAGCGTAACCAGACATCAGGTCAAATAATTTCAGCTCCGGGACGAAGAGATTGCACTTATCTCTCCCACACTTCACCCACACTTCACAAACACATCGCCTGATTTTGATGTGAAGCGCTGGACTCCACCTTTCACGCAGAAACACGGGTACTTCTCAACAGAAACCATCTTTCTCCACAAGTTTCAAACGTTTATCAGTCTAGCGAATAGTGAGCAATTCGACTAGAGATAAGCATTATTAACACCAATATTTCTCATTATCATATATGCTCGCGCATATCAATTACGTAACTACCGTAATGGATTTTCGAGTTCAGGTCTATGCGGTGTCCAAAACACAAGACCGCACCACACTGAAGCAAATAGTAATCACAGTTCCTTATTGGGTTAATTTTCTCTGGATTAAAATTCCTTTTTCGTCACACAACCACCACCTTAAAATAGCAGGAACAACGGACTCTTTAAGATCATGTTTGCAAAAAAAATCAAGAAAATATGTATAATAGAAGACCCCGGACCCCACCGAAGCAGATAGTAAGTTTATTTCTTTACTAAGTTAAGCCTTTCTAAATGAAAATATCCTTTTTCATTTACACACCCCAAAAATAAAACAGCAAAAATAATAAAATTTTTAAGCTCATGTTTGCTGTGACATGGCAAAAAATTGAACAAAATACGTATAACACAATTAGACCCCCTCACCGAAGCAGACAGTAAGTTTATTTCTTTACTAAGTTAAGCCTTTATAAATGAAAATTTCTTTTTTCATTTACACGTCCCAAAAATAAAACAGCACAAATAATATTAAGCCGTATGTTTTCGGTGACCATAGCAAAAATCAACAAAATACGTCTAACGGAAGACCCCTCACCAAAGAAGAGAGCATCACACAGCAGTGAAAAAGCAATGGAAAACGAATGGAGGCACATTCGTAAGTATCGGTCTTCTTCTTATACTCTCACACGGCTTTCATTTTTCGTTTCGCTAGCAACTCTCTTAACCCTCTCTCTCTCTTTCTCTTTACTTTACGGCGTCTTATACCTTTTTTTTCTTTCTGTCACAATCTTTAGCACTAACATGTAAAGTATGCCGAGGAAGAGTGTCTCTCAAAGGGGCACAGTTTTACCATGTGATAAAACTAGAAACGATGAATGGAGCACTTAGTTGTCCATCTTGTCGGTAGGTGCTCTTGTTAATCGTAAAACTAAAAAATTACCCGAAACTTGTAACACTGCAATATTCATCTTTGTTCTCTCTCTTTCTTCTCTATATTCGTAGCACGTTAAAGCAGACGGTGCGGGTGCATTTGTGTCCGAAGCACAAATACATCGTCGAGAATTAAAAAGTAAGGCTTTTTCTTCAAAAAGTTTTTTCTCCCATGTAACTATCTTATACGTCGTATACATACACTTATTTTTTTCGCTACAGGATAAAAGACTCGCGGTGGTGATATTGTCATATTGATTGGAAATGCATGTAACATACACTTTAAACTGATTAAATATTTTTTTTAAATCAACTGTTAGTCGTTTCTCAATTACTGTCTCAGTACCGTGTTATTGTATCCCTTAACATAAAACACACATAATCCAGTTTCAAAAGTATAATAAAAAATAAAAAACTATTACCTACACGTGAAAGCAAAGATAACCAACAAGGATCTAATCTCGATGAAAATGTTCAAGTCGGACCTGTAAATCTGTGGATTCATTTTTCCTGGTGTCGTCAGCAGATCATCCTGACTTTAAAGTGGTTTTAATAGTTTTACACTATTTAGTCTGTTATTTATCTTGATGGAATCTTTTGTAAGTCTATCGTTAATAAAAAGATTGTTGTCTTAGTTAACCCGCTACAGTGTCTTCATGAAAACTAATTAATTTATTAAGTCTTTGCTATGATCACAAATCACAAACAATATTTTGATGTCCCATTTCAGTTCCTTTCAGCTCTATTTATTTACACAGTCAAGTAAACGAGCATGTATTGGAGAGTTAAACAGTTTTTCAGATGAAACGATTACATCGAAGAACGGTAATGCCGGTGAATGCGAACATTAGACCAACTTAACGTACATTAGGTCAATTTAGAGTTAACATTATTAACATTTATAATTACAGTAACTTTTTTTACATTGGATTTATACGAAAAGAACATTATTTATTATATATAATCGACAAATGAACATTCGAAGAATTTAAGAAAATAGTGTGTATTTGTTTTTCGTCGTCTTGTTGAAAACCTCCATTAATTTTTGAGGTACAAATCATTTTTTTGCTCATATGGTCTATTGTGTGTGTTTTTAATATAATTATAAAAATCTGGTTCGCGTACACCATACCAACAATGTCAGCGTGTTATGTAAGTACATTTCCACGATTTATATATAGAGCGGTAAAATAAAAAATAAATAAATCATTTATATATATTTTAACCTGGAGAACCCATGGGGTCACATATGACCCCACTATATTAAAAGCCCATTGTTAGTGACATGTTTGATGCTAATCATTTTTTTCCACTAAAACCCAGAGTCCCACATATGACCCACCCGGAAAAGTGACCTGGTGCCGAATTTGTAAAGAAGTAAGTTATATATATTTTAATGACTGGAACTAAAAGATGAGTTATTAGTGAACATGTGAAACGTATTTTGGTGAGGTTTTGGCGAATTTGTGTTGCATACAGCAAGTTGTAAAATCGATGGGTCACATATGACCCACTGGGTTACTGTGGAAGTTTTTGTCATTTTTATCCAGTGGTCAGATTTTAGAAAGGTGATAAAGTATAGTGATGGATTAGCATATATATCAAATCAGTACTTTACACCAACTTGGCTAGGGTTTTGTAGAATTATTGTTTGGGTAGAATATAAAGGTTCTGTTTATTTATAGTGTCTGTTTTCTTTTTTCATCATTCAGTTCATCATGGCTAGCAGTAGAAAGCAAGATCATCTTTATACTGTTGAGCAAGTTTTAGATGAACTTGATGTTGATGATAGTGATGTCAGCCTAGGTGGCCCAAGCGATGAGTCGGATAGTGATGAAGTCTATGTCCCAGGTAACATTGATAATTTAGAGAGTAGTGACTCTGAAAGTGACCATGAACACTTATCAGAGGTGAATGATGAATCAAGTGGTGATGATGATAATGATGATGTACCTCTCGCAAGAAGATTGGCCATCACCAAAAAGGGGAAAACCAAGACCAAACCAAAATATAGATGGCGAAAAAAAGATTTTGAAGCACCCCAAGATCTATTTCAGGGTGAAATGGTTGAACCAAAGATCCAACTGGAATAACAGAGACACCTTTACTCTACTTCAAGTGGTTTGTGACAAAAGAAATGATAGAACTGATTGTGGAGTATACCAATAGATACAGTGTCCAAAAGAATGGTAAATGTGTAAATACATCGGTGAAAGAAATTGAACAAGTACTGGGCATGTTCTTCAAAATGGGCATTGTTGAGATGCCTGCAATACGGATGTACTGGGAAAAGGAAACTCGGTACCCTCCAGTTACAGAAGTCATGAGCAGGAATAGATTCCAGCTACTTCTTTCTTTGATTCATTTTGTGGACAATGAAACTGTGTCAGAGGAAACAAAGAAAGACCGCCTTTGGAAAATGCGACCATTTCTGGACATGTTCTGAGTTCAGTGCCTTCAGACTACCGCTGCAGAACATCAGTCCATTGATGAAATGATGATACCCTACAAAGGCAAATACGGCAGTATATAAGGGGTAAGCCGCATCCATGGGGCTTCAAAGTATGCGCTAGATGCTCTGTGCATGGATTCCTCCATGACTTTGAAGTCTATCAGGGAAAAGGTGGAGATAAGGGAGCAAAGGAGCTTGGCATTGGAGGAGACGTTGTTGTAAAGCTGTGCGAAACTCTTCCAAAAGATGTAGGGCACAAGATATATGCTGACAATTTCTTCACCTCAGTTGGACTGATAGAGAAATTGTCAGAAGACGGATTTCTTTATACTGGGACTGTGAGAAAGAATCGTCTCGCAAAGTGCAATGTCTTGGAAGAAAAGGCCCTCAAGAAGAAAGGACGAGGATCACATGATTTTAGAGTTGAAGCGAAGACCAATACCATCTGTGTTAGATGGCAGGATTCAAAAGCAGTAACCCTCATGTCGAACTATGCTGGTACAGAGCCTATCGACAAAGCCCGCCGCTGGGACAAGAGTAGCAAAGAGTACACCGAAGTTGACCGCCCATACATCATCAGGGAATACAATACCCACATGGGTGGTGTTGATATGCTGGATGCCCACATCTCCCGCTGTAAGTATTCCATTCGAACACGGAGATGGTACCTTATACTCTTCTGGCATTTTACCAGTGTTGGGGTAATCAATGCATGGCTCCTGTATAAGCGTGACTGTTCCCTGCTGGGAATCACAGGCAAGAGTGTGATGAAGCTGCGCCAATTCCAGTCCAAGGTTGCACAAGCACTGATTGAATGTGGAACCGCCAGAAAGTCAGCTAGACCATCCCTTGATGAGGAAACATTGCCCACACCACCAAAGATAATCCGTGTTGAGCCTTGTGAAGATGCACGTTTCGACCAAATTGCGCACTGGCCAGTGAAAAGAGACAAGCGTCGTCGCTGTGCTGTCTGCAAGACCATCAAAACTGACACATGTTGTGAGAAATGTGATGTTCCTCTGTGTTTCAATGACCGCAGAAATTGCTACAAACTGTATCATATAAAGTAAAAACTATGGTAACTTTGTATATATGACAAGCTAGTATGTTATACTAGTGCCTTCTTTCAATGCCTTAGACATTGGCATCATAACAGTAAAATAGTTTTGTTCAAACTCTGATATTTATATATTCTAGTAGTGACAGTAAATATCACAGAAAGACCCAGTGGGTCACATATGACCCGAGCCCTAAATCTAGGGCAAATTGACAAAAATCCAAAAAACATATTTTTTTTTATTTTTATACTAAAAAATTTTTTTTTCTAACGATAAAAGATGTCTTGGGTTCTCCAGTGTTAAACAAAAAATAAAATAAAAAATATTTCAATGTATTTTAATTAATTATGTAAATTATGTTTCGATACATGTGTGTACTGTCTGTCTGGGATTATTTACCTTCAATACGGGGTATTTGCTGCAAACAAAGAAAAACCTAACCCTCGTGATACAATTAATTTTCTGAAGGAGAAGCACAACATAACTGTCCCTGCCAATTATGAGAAAAAATTTCAACGAGCAATTCGTTCATTTCTCAGTCATTCAGTATTCAACCCTTTTTAATTGAGCTAAGTTCCACTTTAGAAAACCGAAACTGGCAATGATAGAACCTTATTTACACAAACTGAGGGATGACGTTACTTCATTTATTAAAGGCAATGTTGATTCTACAAAGATAGATAATGTACAACCATTATTCTCTTTGGACAAGCCAACAATAGATACATACGCCATTGGGCTTTTCAAATTACAAAATGTCAGTACAGCAATGATGACCATGGATCGGGAGGAAAATCCTGGGAAGTGCACACCATAACAAAATGCAAGATCCTTTAGAACAGGGTGTCTTGGACACGAATGAGCAACAAAAACAAGTTATAGCACGTCTAGAACCAAAACCTACTAATGACTATGACAGCAAGTTCAGATCGAGAATGGCGAAGGTTTTAAAGCTGTTGGGAATACTGTCCGTGAGGCGACAGGGCTACTAAATGCATTGCTAAGTGATAACAAAATAATTTCAGTTGACATCAAACATATAAGATTCCGAACAACATTTCAAAACATTGGATTTGAGATAACCATATTAATTACAAAAAGAATTCTTTTTTACTAATTGGCAAGCCATTGTTATGGAGTATCAGCGAGCTTTAGTTCTCCAGTTACTTCCATTTCAAAATCTTTTGATATGTCAAAAGCTCATTCATGATATACTAGAAAACGAAGATTGTAGGAAATCAAACGTCAGAATGCGACTGTAGAAAAATTCGGTGAATCGTGAAAGGTGAATTCGGATGAATCGTGTTAGTAGTGTTAATACTGATTACTGATCCTACAAGAATGCCAATCGAATAGCCAACGTTCTTCTGCCTCTGCTAAGAAAATTAAAGTAACTGCAGCGAACCCAGTACCAAAGTCGGGAGAAGAAAAAGTTAGTGGTTTTCGTTTCATTGATTTATCGTTATTATCAGAATATTCGAGATGTTGCCTTGTAAGAATTGTAATTTTTTTCTATTATAATTTTTCTCTATTATAGCAGACGAAGCAGCAGATTGTTCTAATAAGGAACAAATGTCTCTTGTTCTACGTTTTGTTGACGATAACGGTGATGTAAGGAAGTCTTTGTTCGATTTTTGCACTGTAAATGGGGATTGTCTGGTGCAGAGTTTAGCTGCTTTGATTTTTAAAGCTTTAACTGACCTTAAAGGGACACTCTACCCCCAAAACAAGTGGTGTTCATATGAAATGTCTATATGTACTTACTTTGGAATGGGTATTCATTTCCTTCAAATCTTTTTGGTTTTCGAGAAATTCGACTTTGTTTGTCGTATTTTTGACACACTGTAGTCCGCCATGTTCGCTTTGCTTGCGGGCGAAAGCGGTCGCTCCCATTAGCGTTTTGACGTCATTGAGTGATAGAAAGAAATTGTCCTTCGACAGCGTGGGGTTTCATTAGCATAAACATCTTTCGTTTATCGGTTTATACTTTTTACAATGCCTCATTGCATGGTGCCCGACTGCACAAATAATTCACGCAAGACTGCGGGAATACGTTACCATCGACTTCCTGCAGATGATCGACTGCGACAAGCCTGGCTGGCAAGAATTCGCCGTACTAATCCACGTTCGCGCAGCAACTCGTTTGTTTGTTCGGAACATTTTACGCCTGATTGCTTCGATAAAACTATACCTGGATTAGTGGCTGGCTACCAGAAAAGGAGGAAACTGAAAGGTAATTCGCTTCCATCAATATTTCCTCGAAGATCTGCCGAAAAACCTAGAGTTGCCAGCGAACGAAGAAATTTCAGACGCTCCAGACAAGAGGTATTGCCGGCTGTAACACATAGTTAATTTGGCGGAGTTTATACGTTGTGTATATATATTATAAATACTCGTACATATTTAAAAAATGAATAAAATTAAAAACAAACACAATGACTAAAGTTTGTTTCTATGTGTTTATTGTAGTTAAATGATTATCCAGACATTACATTCAGACATTACATTCAGACATTACATATTTTCTTATTATAAGATGTTAAACAACCTTGTTTCATTCGAAACAACCTCAAAGGCAGAGTATGTGAACCCAATACCTTGCGAATCACCTGAAAACTCTGCTAGTAGCGCTAACGATGTAAGTGAAATGCAATTCACCGATGAAGATCTTGGGCTGGCGAGTATCGAAGAATGCAAATCGTCTGAAGGTACTTGTACTGATGCTCCTTTAGTTTTATCCTTTGCTGAAGACTGTGACACAACAACAACTACAACTGATGCTGAGATCCAATGTGAACTGTTAGTGAGAGCAACTAGAAGTGTTGAAGTGCAAACGGAACCTGTACTTCTTGCCTGTCAAACAGATAACAACCCCCCAAGTCCACATGAAGTTGCACATTCTGTTGCTGTTGACCATTGTTATAGCCATAAACTCTGCCTTCTTCACCCATTCCTTCTACAAGTCAAGCTCAGTATATATCTCCTTCAAAAAGCATTTCTTCAGGGCCAGTTGATTCAGATTCTGATGGAGATAATACTGAGGATATTTACTTGCCTGGTTCTGCAGACAGCCAATCTGAAACAGAAGCTGATAATGAACCAGATAGGGCCCCCCTGCAACAGAAAAAGTTTATTGTGTTTGAAGAACAACTCGATAAGCTTTTTGTCAGTTGTTCCACTTGTGGTAAACCCATAGCTGAAAGTTCTAAAACTTTTGTTGGTAGTATGGTTGTGGTACAATCATCATGTATTGATGGCCATGATAAAACATGGCAATCGCAACCCATGATTCATGGAAAAGTTGCAGGAAATACGATGATTGCAGCATCCATACTCTTCAGTGGTAATTCATTCGCAAATGTAAATTCACTGGCATGTCGCCTCAACCTGGCTTTTATAAGCAGTGCTCTCTTCTATAAAATACAGAAGACTTTTCTATTTCCTGTGACCGAGAAGACTTGGAAAGAACACCAAGATAACCTGTTCAAAGAGATAAGAAAATCAAATAAATTAGAAGTGTGTGGAGATGGCAGAAGTGATAGTCCTGGACACTGTGCAAAATATGGTACATATACAATAATGGATGAAAGCAGCAGTAAAATTATTGATTTCAGTATTGTGCAAGTTACTGAGGTGTCTTCATCTAATGCTATGGAAGCAGAAGGGTGCAATCGAGTCCTCCAAAATATGAAGGCAAAAAAAGTAAAGGTGAAGTGCTTGACAACTGACAGACATGTTACAATTACATCTGAGATGAAGAAGAAGCATCCTAAAATCACGCACCAGTATGATGTATGGCATCTTGCTAAATGGGTGGTCAAGAAACTAACAAAAAAGGCCAAGAAGAAGGATTGTGCAGAACTAATGACCTGGATACAGTCTGTATCAGCTCATTTCTGGTGGAGCATATCAACATGTGAGGGGAATTATGACCTACTCATTGAAAAATGGACTTCCATTGTTCATCATATTGGTAACAAGCATTCATGGAGAAAGTCAAAGCTCTTCAAGAAATGTGTCCATCACAAGCTTACAAGAAGAGAGGTGAAAGCAATATGTTGGCTCAAACCTGGAACCGCTGCACATGTGGCATTGGAAGAGATTGTCTTCAACAACCGACTGTTGAAGGATATGAAGTTGGTCACAGAATTCCATCACACTGGTAATCTGGAGGTGTACCATTCCATGATGCTGAAATACTGTCCCAAAAGACAGCATTTTAGTTACGAAGGAATGGTTGCTAGGACACAGTTAGCTGCCCTTGATAACAACAACAATTGTACAAGGGAGCAAGCCGTGGTCCAGCATGGTGAATCAAAAGGCAGTCTACGGTACAATGTGGTCTTTCCAAAAGTTCGTAAGACATGGGTGGTCAAACCAATAAAACAGCCAAAGACATATAGTTACCTAGATGACATGATGGAAAGAGTCCTGAAAGGTGATGAAGTCGATGGAGTCTGCACGTCTACACCATTTGCCAAAAATATTGCTACAAAACCTAAGCCGAATAAATCAGCAGCAATTGCAAGCCACATCAGCAGATTTAAGCAAAAGTGAACAGTTATCTGTTTTAACACTTGCCTAATTACAAAGGTTGCAGATCAAGGTGATTAAGTCAAAGGTATATTAATGGCACCAAAAAAGTAGAATGCTGCATAGGCAGTGTTTTGAATATAGAAAAGTTAATAGGTTGTGAACTGCCGAGAATTTTGAGGAATGAAATACTGACGTTTCTGACAACACACCCATGATAAACAACAATTTCTTAAGGTATGTATGCCTTTCAATACTCAAAGTATATAATGAAGTATAATTAATACTAACAAATAACAACTAAATAATATATACATGTAATTATACAAAAGTGATGTTTAATTTTCCCCATCAGACGCTTCCCTATGCCCAACAAACACATGTTCATCTTCCGGTCCAGGAGGTGGAAAATGCGCTCTGATACAGCTTACTGCACAAGAGGGAAGCACAACTCTCACATGCCTTCCAAGTACTCCCCAGCCTAATCGTGCAAGTTGTCTATATGCAATATGCCTGTGCTTTTGGTGTTCTGGTCCTTCATAAGCATTCTCATATTGTTGCTTATACTGGTACCATGCTATTCGAAGAACCCACTGATTCAAACACACAGCCGAGAATCCAGGGTTATCAGTTATGCAAGAAATATTTGTTTTTAATTTTTCGAGGACCACCGCTTCTTCGTTGAGGGAGATCATCTCGGGGATTTCTTGGCAACAAACACACTCTACCACTGCATCCATCATTTGACAATTGCCACACTGACACCTAACGTTGCATTAAAGCATATTCAAAAAGAATACAAACGAGGAGTCTTATTATTTTTCTTTGCTCGCAAAGTGAAGTCTTTATATTTATATTTATTGATATTTATATGTATGCATTTAAATTTGAAGAAGTCACTAGTGACTAGCCGATAATCAATACATTTTAATACTCGAATATTTATGAACAATTATGGTCACACTTTACAAGAGATTATGTTGTTGTTTTAACTTACCATTCTACGGATAAATCCAAGTTTTCTTCGTCAGTAGAATCATCATCAGAACTAGACGAAGACACTGTTTTGGTAGGCTCAAACTGGTAGGGCTGTATCGAGTCGATAGAGTACTCTGCTTCCTCGGCTGGACTGCCTGGACTATTTGAACGGCACGACATTGCCGTGGTATCCTCATTGTTGGAAGAGCTACTACTCGATCCGGACATTTGTATATTTCGACAATTTCTCCGTTTTAAATACAGAAACAACAACCTCCATAAAAGAAAACACAGGAGGCTCGTGGATTTTCTATCACTCAATGACGTCAAAACGCTAATGGGAGCGACCGCTTTCGCCCGCAAGCAAAGCAAACATGGCGGCCAACAGTGTGTCAAAAATACGACAAACAAAGTCAAATTTCTCGAAAACCAAAAAGATTTGAAGGAAATGAATACCCATTCCAAAGTAAGTACATATAGACCTTTCATATGAACACCACTTGTTTCGGGGGTAGAGTATCCCTTTAACCTGAATGTTGAGGATTGTCGGGGTCAGGGGTATGATGGAGCTGTTGCTGTTGCTGGCCACATTAATGGTCTCTCTGCTCATATTTTAAGAATTAACAAAAAGGCAATTTATACTCACTGTTACAGCCACCGCGCCTTAATTTTGTCATAAGTGAATCTTGTCCAGTCCCATTAGTCAGGAATGTTATGACACAGATCAAAGAAATATCTTATTTTTTCAACTTTTCTGAACCACGCCATATGCTTTTAGTGAAACATGTTTTAAAATATTGCTCTGATTCTCGAAAAATGAAATTAAAGGATGTGTCGTACTAGGTGGGTAGAGCGTGTAAATCGTATGGACACATTTGAGAAATTATTTGTTCCTATTTTTTTTTTACTTTGGATGAAATTAGTGCAAATTTGGAGAAACGATGTAATCCTAATACTACATCCAAAGCTTGCTCTTCTTTAGGACTTATTTCATCTTTTCAGTTTATTGTATCTTTAGTTATCACAAGAAACATTTTTCATCTTATTCTTCCTACTCTTCAGTTGCTGCAGGATAAAAGTAACGACATTATGGATGGTGTGGAACTTATTCGTGCCCTTAAGAATCTAGGCCTGAGCAGCAGTATCAGGAAGCCCGTTGCTTTAGCTGCAAATGTTTACATTGATGAGTCTATGCCAAGGAGGGCTAGAAGACAAACTACTCGTGATAATCACCCAGCATCTGATACTTCTGAATATTTTAAGTAGGCAGTTAGAATACCAGTTGTATATCATTTGAACTCTGATCTGAAAAACAGATTTTATTCTGATAGTGTAAATGCTTACTATGGGTTGAGTATTGTTCCCACAAAAATGATTTCTTTATTAGTAATTCTTGTGGTATTTCTTGGAAGGAGCAATTTATGCATTTTGCTCAGTTTTATTTAGATGCTTTCTCTAATCATTTAGCTTTAAATGCTGAGATGGAATTATGGGCCAAATATTGGCAAAGTTTCCAGGGTCCTTGGCCTGATAGTGTTGCTGCTACATTAAAAGCTATTACTTTTGATGCTTTTGAAAATATTAAGGTTGCACTACGAATTTTAGCTACTATTCCTGTAATTTCTTGTGAAAGCAAGCGCTCAATTCCAGTTATGCGAAACTTAAAAAACTATAACCGAAGCAACATAGTTGAAGATCGATTAAATGGTTTGGCTTTACAACTTGCTCCGACTCTGTACGATGTGTTTGATTAAGAATGTTTTTAGACCTGATAAGTCCCCCCATTTTCAAAAAACCAATGGGAGGAGTTTTCTTTATAAATGGCTTGAATTACATCCTTGGCTACGTTATTCTCCGAGTGGAAATGGTGATTTTCGTCTTCCCGGTATTTTGTTTGGGGATAGGTTCCCGACGAAAGCTGATCGAATTAAAAATGTATTTTCCGAACCATTTAAATATTGGAATGATGCCACTCGTTTTAAGAATCATACCGGCACCAAAGGTCGTTATAAAGAATGCTTGCATGAAAACACATCAGCTATTTTCACATCTATTCTTAGTCAATTGTCAGGAAAAAGCCAACCAATTGAGGTGATGATGAGTGAAAACAGAAGAAAGACAATTTCAGAGAATAGGCAAAAGCTTATTCCTATTGTAGATACAATTATAACTTGTGGCCGTTTAGGGTTGTCTTTTCGAGGGCATCGTGATGTTTCAAAACATCACCCTGAGGTTGGAAGTTATTCTGAAGGGGGTCTAGGTAACTTCATTGAGCTACTCAACATGAGGGTTCGTGCAGGTGAAGTTGGTCTTGGAGAACATCTTAAGACCTGTCCAAAGAATGCTTCTTACATTTCCAAGACTACTCAGAATGAACTCATTAACTGTTGTGGCTAGGTAATAACTGAAGAGGTTATTGCCGATGATAAACAAATATTTTTTTTTAAATTATTGCAGATGAAGCAGCAGACTGTTCAAATAAGGAGCAAATGTCTTTAGTTCTGCGATTTGTTGATAGTGATTCGAACATAAGAGAAGCTAATAATAGGTTTAAAGGCTAATATTGGTATATAATAATTTATTGCATCTAATAAAGAAAAAAAAAATATTATTGCTCCCCAATTATTTGTCCAAACTTTACAAGACGATTCGGAAAATGACTAGTTTAACGGAAGTTGGACCTGTGGAACGCGTCAAAGGGCTGGATCGGTTGCCAACCGCATCAACGAGCACGCGCAATTCTGGTCAGCGACCAGTTGTTAACACAAATGGCGGAACATCTTCATTCGGCAAGACGCAAGGCCGCGTTCATGGCTTTCAACGACGAGTTTGAAAGGAACGGGTAGGTATTTTGGTATGTTGTTCACTTATTTGATATATTTTGTATCTGTTTCTAAGTAATCAGCTTTCGTATCTGTTTCAGTTACGGCAGAGCAACAGAAGGGCTTGTCCGCATTTTGGCGGACGCAAAGCTGAAACCAGAGGAGAATGCGTGCACGTCAAATGTAATATTTCGCGCCAAGTTTACAATTGGCTTGTCTTCTCGCATTGTACGCAATTCTGTCACTACCTTATATTATAATAGATTACAATTTAGCTTTATTTTGCAGTTTGGTAGTGGAAAGAAGTTGGGGGCAGAAGCGAGAGCTAGTGGGCCCACAAACGTGAACCCTTCCACCCGGAGATCTTCCCTGACGACGTGGTGGATCAAGCCGATCCAACCCATGCAGGAGTAAGTTTATAAAAAATTGTTAGCTTTATGTATGTTATCAGTAGTCTTTCTGAATGATCATGTGGTGGGTCTTGGAGGGGCAATAAACATAACCTTCCAGTGCAATGGCTGCAAATTAAGAGATGTAAATTTCAATGGCTCATCACTGGTAGAAGGTTCTCACCGAACTGTTGTTGGGCTGGCACTGGCAGTTGCTTTTGTAGTTACAGGTCATGGGTCTTCTAACAAAATATGATAAAGTCCAATGTTATACATCCGTGTTAGTAATGAACATATTTCATGCGAATGTAAGGTATTTTCCCAGTAATTACTTACCAAGTGTTTGCAAAATTTTACCTTGTATAAAACATTTGTTGGAAATTTGAACTTGTTTTTTCGTTTTACGTATTCGTTGTAACATTGCTATGGTTCTTTTGTGATACACGTTTGCGGGTTTCTTTTTTGTTTACGTTAAATATTTTATTAGCTAATTTCATAACAAAACATCATAAAGTCCAATGTTATACATCCGCTAGTAATGAGCTCATTTTATGCATGAATGTAATATACTAAGTACTATAATGATTTAATAATGTCATTAAGGTATTTTCCCAGTAATTACAAAATAATGACTAGTCATTATAACAGAACAAGGTAAAGTTCAAGTTACATTCGTGATGATAATGATCTGATTTATGCATGAACATAGAGTATAAAAAAGAATGCCATGGGTTGAGAATAATCGTGTGTTTGACACGTCTAACGAAAAATGGTTACAGTTAAGAGAAGCATCCGTGTTTTTGTGTTGATGGACTCAAGCGTTTTGAGTCAAAAGCTGGACGTGGGTTTGTAAAGTGCTAAACGGAGACTTGTAGTTTGTTTGTACTTGAAGAGAAATATAACACTCTCATAGAGTGTTACCAAAGCAAGGTTGACCTAGCGTTCAAACCTAACAATTTTCCTTTATGTGATTGCGACGAAATTGCAAGCTTGTGGGTGTCCAATTCAATGGCCAATCCACATCGACCGTATTTCAGATGTCAGGACTCAGGAAACCAACGTCGATGGGGAAAAAAAGGTGCAACTTTGTGCTTTGGGGGACAGCAAACCAACAAAAAAACCCAAAAAAAACCAGTTGTAAAGGAGAGAAAACAAGAAAGCAAACCTCCAAATAAAAGAAAACACAAGTACAGCCTCTTGAATGTTATGAAGGTGAACAATAGAACTCTTAAAAACAATTTAAATTGTATTTGTCGAGAAGTCTTAAAAACAGTTTAAATTACATTTGTCGGGAACTCTTAAAAACAGTTAATTGCATTTGTCGGGGAACAATTAATTGCATTTATCGGGAATTCTTACAACAATTAGTTGCATTTGTCAGGCACTTTATTATTTAATTGCATATTTTTATTGACGTTGAATGTGAATTAATCAATAGAATATTTTTAAAACGTTTTATTGTGTGGTTTAATTATCAATTTGTAATGTACAATATTGTCATGTGTGCTATAAATACTTGATAAAACTATAAACGAGACTGCCATTGAGAGCTCCTTCACACAATCTGTCAGTCACTTGTGTACTTGTATATTTGTGAATCTTCGTCTTATTAAACATTACGTTCTATTCTCGCGTTTATACTTTAGAAAATGAAGCCCACTAGTAACATGGCTGTTCGTTGTGAGCGTCTTCACTCAAAAGCGGTGAGGAGTAACAAGGCTAACCGTCTTCTCAAAAAAGTGGAGAAAGAGTTGCAAATGCGAGAACCAGATTAAGCGAAAGTGCTTGGGAACATGAATTTTGCTGTAGCTCAATATGGTGACGGAACTGAGTTTGTGATTAAGGGATACAATGCACTAAACGAATTTTGTGAATTTTTATTGTAAAAATGTAAGTTTTTTTATTCGAATTATCTTAATCATTCCTGCAATGATCCTTGCCATACTTGCTTACGCAAAGAATGTCTTTCGGTTCCGTCTGAAAAACGTAGATACCTTGATTGTTTTTACAATTTCTCGTTCTGTTAAATGTTATGATTTTCACAAAAAAAACAAAAAAACACGTACGTCCAAGGGCGTTGATCTTCCGTCAAAATGTAACATGTCGTTTCAATGTCACAAGTGTTCAGTTACTGTTGATAGGAACCGACAAGACGAACATGTATGTGGAGATTATAAGTGTGATATTTGTAAAATGTACGTATTGTCTGGTCATCTGTATTACATGCAACCGGATCACTAAAAACGTCTGACGACAAACTAATATTTTGCGACTTTGAGACCGACTTTTCGATTTGGGAACATGAATTTTGCTGTAGCTCAATATGGTGACGGAACTGAGTTTGTGATTAAGGGGTACAATGCACTAAACGAATTTTGTGAATTTTTATTTTCGATGGAACACAAATGTTTTATTGCAATTGCACATAAATATAAAGGTTTTGACGCGGTTCTTATTCAGAGGTGGCTAATAGAAAACAGACCGACTGCCGACATGAACGTAATTCATTCTGGACAAAAGATTATGCAACTTCTATTAAAAGATTATCAGATTCGGCTTATTTGATTCGTTAACTTAGCTACAAATGTCTCTTTCTAAATTCCTAAGACGTTTGGTTTAGATTAATCGTTGTATTCCAAAGGTGACTTCCCACTTAAGGTTACGTTACACCATAGAAATTTAAAAATACCCAAAAATTTTTTTTTTGCCTAATTAGCTGCCTTAAGCCAAATGCTGAAAGGTTTTGAAAAGTTTATTTCGTTTAAAGCAAAATTCATTAAGATATTTAGCGATGAAAATTGCAAGCAGCTCTGTTTTCAAATTTTCACAATGTATCGGAGACAATAAGAGCTCCAAAAGTGTGTGCGGTAGCTATACGATTTTTTTTTCATTTCTGAGTAATCGACTACGATTCATGGTATGCACGCAACTTAACTGAGGTTGCAAAAGAATCCCTTATATCTCAAAAATAACAAAATAAATCCATAGCTACCGCACACACTTTTGTTGAACAGCTAGTTGAGTTGCAATTAAAACTATTTTTACATGATTTAAAAAAATTTTAAGGGCTTAAAATAATCATTAGGTATCAAAGAAATGTTTAAAACTCATAATGGGCCTGTTTGCACTTTCTTTCTGGTAAAACTATGCCTTTTTATGAACGACACTGAAATTCTGAATCCCGTTGCCTTGGAAACGAGATTGTTTACGCTTTTTGTTTTGTCGTTTTCTCCTTTGTTTTTGGATTTTTTGGAAGGAATTTGAATAAACCTTGATAATCGGTCAGCGCAGAGACTGGTTACGAGTTGAAGGCCTGGTTACCTAGCAATTTTGACATCATTTTTTCACTTCAAACTTTCTGTGCGAGGAATCACAAACAAGCGATCGGCAAAAGTTGTATTTATCAGTATATTCTGTTGTTTTATTACACTGAGATTATTGGAGATTATTTTCTGAGTCTTTTACTTATTTGGGAATGCCTAAAGTTTCGAAAAAGAAACGTTTTCGAGGCCAAAGTCGCTGGGATGTTCAGAGCAACACAACGAGTAGTGACCAAGGGCAAAGTACCAACACAACAACGACAGGGAATATTTCCGCCCCAAGAACGAAAACAGCATCGGCAAGAAAGCTTTCAAATGTTCCTGGAGATAAAAGTGATGATATGGGCAGTTCTTTTAGTTATCGTCTTGTTGAATTGTCGAGTTTATTGAGCGCATTCCAACCCTTACACCAATGCGAAGCTGGGGGAGAGTTGACATTGAAAGATGACGAGGCTCGGAGGTACGGAAATAGTTCTGTCATTGAGATAGAGTGCTCCAAATGTGACACCAAACTGGAATTACAAACTTCTGGGCACACTGGGGAGACATGGACACCCCAAAGTTCCATGGATGTCAATAAAAGAATGGTGTATACTGCATCAGAAATGGGTGTAGGAAGAGAAGGCATGTCAGCAATGTGTGACATCCTGAACATGCCTCCGCCATGTAATCGAAGTGCTTGGAATAACCATGTGAATGCGTTGTATGAGGCACATAAGAAGACAGTAAATGAACATTTACAGAAAGCTAAAGAGAAAGTCTGTTCACTTCATGAACCAAATGAGTCGAATGTGGTTGAGATTTCAGTCAGTTATGATGGAACATGGTCAAAACGTGGGTATACTGCAAATTTTGGAGTTGGTTTTATTATAGCTGTTGATACAGGGGAGATCCTTGACTATGACTTTGAGTCGAAGTTATGTATGGAGTGTGCCAGAGCAAAACAAGACCTTGGGGAAGACAGCTGCGAGTACAACATGTGGTTCATTGGTCATCAAGAAAAGTGTACCCAAAGTCATACTGGTTCAAGTGGATCCATGGAATGTTCTATAGCAAAGAAAATTTGGGAACGTTCAAAGGAGAGCAATATCCACTATAAATGGATGATTTGTGATGGCGATAGCAAGGCATATGGTACAATTTGGGACACATATGGATGTTGCAAGGACTGTGAGAAATGGGAAAATATTGACAAACGGTCAAAGGAGTACAAAGCGTGGTTACAGTCTGAAGATCACCAGAAGTGGAAAGAAAGTCATGACAGTGGTGAAACCAATTGTTCCAGAGTCCAAAAATTAGACTGCATTGGTCATGTGCAAAAAAGGATGGGAACTCACTTGAGGGAACTTCGCACAAAAGTAAAGAAACTGAATGATGGTAAGTCAATCAAAGGCAGTAAACATAGACTTACAGACAAAGCTATTGATAAGTTACAAACATATTATGGTAATGCTATCAGGGCAAATGTAAAGCCTGGTAAACTGACATCACAACAACAGAAGAGCCAAATATCTTTGATGCAGAATGCTATCATGGCAGTGCTTTATCATTCGTGTGAGCTGAGTGATGAGAAAGAACGTCATCGATATTGCCCCGTGGGGTCTGATAGCTGGTGTTCTTACAAACGAAATAAAACTTTCCAAAGAAAAGATCACCATTTAGATGCAGTGTTCCTGGAAGTATTACTGCCAGAATTCAAGCGACTGAGTGAATATTCCCTGTTACTTCGATGTCTTCCTGGATGTTCACAAAATGCAAATGAAAGCCTGAACAGCCTTGTCTGGAATCGAGCTCCAAAACATCGCTACAAAGGCCCTAAATCTGTGGAGATGGCTGTTATGTCAGCAGTGATGCAGTTCAATTCTGGGGCAAGCTCAAGACATGAAGTCATGAAAGCTGCTGGTATTCCAGCAGGAGAATTCACTAGTCAAGGAAGTGCAAAGAAGGACAAAGCGAGAATTTCCCGTTCTGTTCGGAAGGCATCTGACCAAGAGAAAGAGAGAAGAAGAAAGATAAGGGAAGCTAAGTTGGCAGCAAAACAGAATGAAGGTGAACCATCCTACAGCAGTGGGAGGTTTAATGAACTTGATCCCCTTGGACAGGTTGATTCCTCCAGTTCCGATGAGGATGACTATCCCCTTGCTCGGCTTCTTTCTGGTTCAGATTCTTCTGATGGCAGTGATGATGTCCCTCTGGCCCAGTTGCTCTTCCAAGGGTAGCAAAACTAACATTAGAAAGTACCAACAGGACAGGTCACTGCTTTTTGTAAGTATTAAGTGAAGTACAACAACTGGAAAGTACTTGTGCATGGTTCACAAACCTTATCTGCCGTTTTCTCAAAATTTGTATTTTGGGGGGAAGGCGTTACATAAAACCTAATAACTTTTAAACTATTTGACCAATCTTGCTGATTTTTTCACAGATTGTTTATAGGACTATACTTTAAAAAATAATGGATGCTTTTTTAAGTATGTTACAATCTGACCACTTTAGATCATTTTTATTGCAGAGTAAAAAGTTGTTCCGGTTAAAATGGTTGCTATGGCGAAAAGAAAAAGATTTATCCCTAAAGCATCCATTATTTTTTTTGACAGTAGGGTAGTCTATCAAAAGATGTAAAAACCATTAATCCATATTTTTTAGACTCTGACTAGATAGACTCTAAAGATGGGTCACCGGAAAATGCATATTGCCATGTTTATAACAAAATTTTGTCACCAGATATAATCACATGTAACTTATAACTGTGTTAATAATACTCAGCATCTCATAAGCTTCAAAATGATATATTGCATGTTGAATTTGGATATATCTATCATTATTAAGAGGCGATACTACATAATGGCTTTGCGAATCTAAAAAATAAGGTGTACTCCCCCCTTAAATACTTTTCAAAATTGTGAATCAACTGTCCAATTCTACAATCATTTTGCTATGAACTGTACAAATTTGAATTTGATTGCTTTTAAACTCAACGCGCAGTTGCATTTTTCGCAAAGCACTACTCCAAGGTGTAATTTAATACTGTTGAAAACCAAAATTATGTTGGTCCATTGCCAGATATTACAAATTATAGCCAGGATACAAAATCAGAAGAGATTCGAAATGATCTCGTTATCTGGCATAATAATTTCTCTCAAAGTAATTACATTTTTTATTTTCAAAAAAAATTGCACAAATACTGTTCTCAAGATGTTACCATTTTACGTTAATGTTGCATGCAATTTAGAAATCTATTTTTGAATAAAACCGGAGTTGATCCTTTTTATTACTGTACAATTGCAGCTTCTGTTAGGGTTGTTTATCGTTCAACATAGTTAAAGAAAGACACTATAGGTATTGTACCAAAGAACATGTACCCTACTCAGAGTGGAGGTAATAAACCCTACTCAGAAAGTTCAATTGAATGGTTAGAATTTGTAGCTTTTCCAACAAATTAAATTATTAGACATGCTATCAGTAGTGGTGGCGAAAAGGCGATTATTGACAAAGAGTTAGGTAAGACCTATCACGTTGACGGTTCATGGCCAGAAATTGCGGACATTGAGCGAGCGCGCCTATCGGTCAGCGGCAATCGCGTATATCCCTTAAACTTCCCAATTATCCTTTTCGGACCTTCGCGTTCCCCAAATGCTTGTGTCTCTCGTGTGACGTGTCAAAGCTATCGAACTTTGGGCCACAACGGGTCACGAACACAGGCCAATAAAGCCGCCGGCTGAGGGATCTAGGCAACGACTATAGAAATGAAAAGAGAAGCCTACGACGAGTATTTTGGTACCAAACACGAGGTATAGCGAGCAATATTTCGAGTTTAACGAGCAAGTGAAAACTCTCTTTTTGACAACGACCCTTTTTGACACGCGACGGCTAATGGATTTTTAAATCGAAAATGCAGAACTTTTATCGTGAGTATCAAACTGGAAGATGGTGGAAAGCATGGAAATATTACTCATCAAAGCCAAACGACTTCGGCAACTACGGATTATTGAATACCTAAGGAGAACCAAGCGTTTAAAATGGAATCATTTGAGAAATCCCACATATTCCCAGTGTAATACAAGGCAAATTATTTGTGTATTTAATCGCAAAATGCAGGGCGAGTATACAACGTGTTGAGAATGTTTGTTGATGAATGTGTTTCGGATAACTGTCGCATGCTTACCTATGTAAGTCTATGGACCATTCTATTTTGAGAATACTTAATTTCCCTATGAATAAATATAGGGCACCAAGCCGCCATTATCGACTATGGGAATTAGGGTACAGCGTAAAAACAATATGGGAACATGACTATAGGAAACTTAGAGAAACAGACGAAATGCAACAGTTTCTGGACACTTCTGAGATTGTCACAGACCTCCAACCTATCGCTAGTTTTTTAGTCTTGTATATGTTCGTTTCCAAGCGCGCATATGCGCTCACCAATCTTATTACGGCACACGTTCAACAACAAATTCAATTTTTTTTACACACCAGAACACATACTAACACATATAGCAACAAACGAGACATCACAATCAAACAAAATAACCACACCTAAAACACCTTGATGACAAGATTCAATATACGTTTAAATTTTAATTAATGTCGTTGTAAAATTGTAATACTGTATATGTAAGGTGCATGCATGGAGAACACTATTTCGGAAGATTTTGAAGCAAATACTTTAATAATAAATACGCCTTTTTATTCAGAATTCTGTAAAGTTAACAATATAACAATACAGTAGAAAAGATTGTGGCGAATATGAGCCTAACACTTTGTCGAGTTTTCACATAATGTTTACAACGCTCGGTCACTAAGTAGTAATTACAGACTCTTCCACTGTACGCCCTGCGAAATGCCGAAACCTATGATTACACGGAAACGCATCAAACAAGTGATTTACTTTGTATAATCTATTTCTTGAAAGCAAATGCAAGATTTTTGTTTGCGTGTTTTATGCTTATTCCTGCTTTATTAATGGCTGTTATTTATGCATTATTGCATGTGCATGCGTGCATAATTTTCCAAATTTTAATTAGTAATTTCCTGATTTTAAAAAGGTAATTATAATATAAAGTTAATTTAAGTATGCACGGATTTATATTCGCAGATTACACAGTCGCTTCGCAAATTATTCCTAGCCTGTGTGCAGGCGCTCATATTCCCGAAAGCTTAGGTTGGCTATTATTAGTACCAGCATTTCAGAAAGATTCAAACAAGAAGATTGTACAAAAGTAAATAATCTGAATTTAATGGCAGTTCAAATCTCGCTACCACCGGCAGGGGATTTTCTGAAGAAGCTGACCATTGATTAAATTGCAAGCTGAATTTCAGTGAGAAAAGATTTTCTTGTGTCGTGAAAGGTAAAAGACAACTACGTTTAATATTACGATAGTGTGCTGTTGATATTATTATATATATTTTTTTTATATAACAAACTTCCCGTTATCATGAAATAGATACCTATATACATGTGTGATTGGAACTGCTCCGCAAAATAAGTAGAACGCCTCCCTAAAACTGCATACTCCGGTTTCGTAAGCCTCGTCCTCATTCATTCGCCGTATTGTCTTCATTAGAAAAGAATCTTCGCGCGTGCCTTCATTTAAGAGCATTTATCCACATCAAAAAGAAAAAACATACACCTACGTAAAAAGTTAATTTTTCCTTGTGCGACGCTGTATTGCTTTTTTCTCTCATGTAATCATGTAAGTCGTCCGGACGAAAGATACTTAACCAACGTATATCTGTACTCTTGTCAGTTGTCACGTGCTCGTTCTCGTCAAATGACATGCGCGCATTGACCTTGCATTTGTCGTCATCACATACTTGTGCCTTTGTCAGAGTGATAACAGCGGGTGATAAAAACGATATATCCAGGAACAGCGGGACAAAGTTTTTATCCTCTTGATAAAAGTACAGGTATGTGATAAACAAGTTAACACATACGTCACTATACTTACCCGTATGGATGGTTAGGTGCAGACATGCATGTTTAATAGTTTCCAGCCGTTGTTCGGTTACTTGGATACAGGTCTAGGACCATGTAATGGTCCCCAGCCTTGACCTGTCCACCATGCCCCGTGTCTGCACCTATCACACCGATTATTTCGGTGGAAGTTTAATTACTGTAGTCGTAGATTAATGGGTGGGATGGAGGGCACCATTTTTCCTCTCTCGCTGTCTTCTTTAGCTATCGACTACGCAGAATAACGGCTCTATTAAGCTGGCTCTCCAGAGCGTACTGTATGACACCTGAGAGTTCTCGTTTCTTTAATAGGCTTGCTATCGCCCCATGCCCTGCGCGTTCCTTTGTTGTTAACCTTGGTTATAAATAACCTCATTTAGCGCATTCGTGAATCGGTGATATAAGCTGTATTGCTTTCACTCAGGACGATATCATAATTGTCCCTCGTTCGCTGCGCTCACTCATACCAATTATGATATTGTCCCTCAAGCGATAAAACGGATATCACTTCGGACCTATACCTGGCAGTAAGTTGCCCCGTCAAAGATGAGCTTAGGAAGCAACACACGCCAAATCGCGTCATTGAATCATCAGGTTAAAAAAAAGCCTGACGAAGCCACTGTTTATTGCCTTACGGAACCTCTGAATTCTAATGAGTTTGAACGTAATGAAGCATTGTCGATACTCCGAAAAATAGAAATTCTAAGGGGTGGATTGTCATATTTCATCCAAACTTGTTAAATTCAGAACAACACTTTTTTACAAGCTAACACGTCCCTCCTTCAACACCCCCCCCCCCCCCCCCTCCCCCCACAAAAAAAAAAATTTTTAAAATACAATTCTCAAAGATGATTGAGCAACCTCTTAAATTACTCAAACGTGATTGGTTTAAAGCTTGAGCGGTACGGTCTCTGTAATAGGGGCGGCGTACTTATGTAGCACACTTTGATCAGGAGAAAAATGGTGTGACTTTTCTTTGTTTTTAAAATTGCCTGCATATTCTTAAAATATTCAGGTTTGAAAATACGACAAAATCGACAGACGTCATAATTTTGACAACGAAATGATAATGCAAAGTATACTCATTGTAGAAATACAAAGGACAAATTTCATGTTAACGATCGATGTCTGTTTTCACCTAGATTTTAGGATATTTCAGAAATATTGAGATGAGGGGTACGACACTGATCAAATACAGCCAGAAAGTACGCCCCTGGGGCCGGTTGATCAAAAGACAACTGTGGTTTAATTCTGGACTAATGAAACATTGTTGAATAAAAGAATAATAGCTATTGCTAAAAAACTTTGGATTCATTATTCGTACATCTTGTATGAATAATTAAAGTTTTTATTCTGTGAAGCAGTCAGCCCAAAAAAGAAAGAACACCGAAGTCAAATAATAGATTAATTATAATCCAGCATTAGTGCTAATCGCTTTTGACCAACTCAGCCCAAGTCTCCAACACATAATAAATAATCACAAAATATACATTACTACTCACGTCCCATGGCTTGTTGAGCAACAGCGGACCTTGATCCAAACAGACATTCCATATATATGTAGGCAATAAAATCTTTCTCCCAGCTTGACACGAAGTCCAAACAGTCATTACTCATAGTTTCGTGCAATATTAACTTCGTGACAGATCACAGCGATGACGTCTGTAAAACTCTCTTCTCAACACTTGTGATAAAGACTAATACTCGTTGAACTTGGCTATATAGCCTTCAGAAGAATATCATCATCATCATCATACCATCGTCATCATCAACAGCAGCATCGTCATCATCGATATCATCAACATCATCACCACCACCGGCAACATCATCAGATCGAGCGGGTTTATACACTTTTGAATACATTCCGCCACACGAACCTTCGCATACATGTAGCTGTTGGGAGTTCTTCTC
The DNA here is from genome assembly GCA_035771165.1 of Paragorgia papillata. Lineage (NCBI taxonomy): Eukaryota > Metazoa > Cnidaria > Anthozoa > Scleralcyonacea > Coralliidae > Paragorgia > Paragorgia papillata. The sequence continues at coordinate 2,186,865 of JAWNZC010000339.1, read as the reverse complement.
TTTGTAAGCTGCTATCCTCACGAAGTTGGTCGACATATGTTTTAAGCGGACAGCCTATTGATCGTTTTCTTTGTGTAGGCCTCTAGAGCAGTTGTGGACTTCTCCATCAATGTCATAATAAATTTGAGCCTGTGCGTTCTTATCACATTTGAGATGCGATCAAGATCTCCATATAAGTATTCAATGCTTTTAAGTTCTTTAAATAGGACGTTCTAACTTGTTAACTCGAGTTTATACATGTAGATATTGGTATTCTGGATATCATGTCAATTGGTTAAAAGAAGCGAATTACATCCCATCCATGGTATGTTAATGATCTCGTACCAGCATTCGATGCATGTCTAGATGTTTAAAAACAATTTATGAGTATTTGACATTAGCGAAAGTCTAGCAATGGGCTGCTACATTACACCTAGAATCCTGGACAAAAGTCCTTGGGAGACTTTGTCCAAGTTTGTCTGAAAATGACGAATTCTTAAATTTCAAAAGACTTACAGTTCAATTAAAGTGTCCCCATCTCGCTTCCCCCTTACCCCCTCAATGGGGAAGCGATCACTGGAGCAGAGTCTCTACAGAGTTATCACCCGTACCGGTACCACCCGCGCGAGAGCTCTTACTTAATTTGCATGTTGCCCGACCTCAGGATTGTAGTTCACAAACGTACCACACGTCATACACTACATATATACGTACCATTCGTATTATCACATCAAGATTCTTCGTAATGTAGAATGGAGCGCCATGTATTGCCTCTAACTTGCCGTCTCTCTCCAGACTCGGTGTTGTTAAACAACTATGCATCTTGGAGACATCTCACTCACTTACAGCTTGCAATTCAAGTTTGTACTGCACTGGGTGCTTTCCCGATATGGCGCGTCTTTCCCTGGATTTCCGTGATTCTCCTTAAGTATTTCAACCCCTGTTTGTTTACGCTTCCTCTGCAAACGAAAGACAATCGATAGTATAAGAAATTAATAATTTATGAGCCGGAAACAAAGAAAATCAGCACCGAGACGAGGCACTGGATACAAGCGATGTTCGGATAAGATGCTTTTGATACTATGAATTTATTAAGAAAACTTTCATCTCGATTTCTCTTAAAATACTGATTTGTTTGAGATGTAATAATTCTCAAGCATTCGTTAAGAAAACACAAAATAAATCAGTAGCGTGTCAGTGGTTTGGGTATCGGAAGATGAAATTACATTAAGAAATTAAGCAAACTTTTGCCTTGAATTAAACAACGAATTTGAATGTTTCATCAGAGGATCCAAACACGAGAAAAGACGATGAAAGCACGAGGCCGAAGGCCGAGTGGTTTGTTTTCGAGTATACGATAAACGAGTTGTTGAAATGGCATCTTAATCGAGCGATTCCAATTTAAAAATTCAATTAAAATACACTATCAAAATAATTCTATTCACGAGAGTGCATGCGTAAAATCTATCCATACAACTTGTTTATATTGCATAGATAATTGGAGATCTTAAGAATTATAGATGTACAACTGGTTTGCATCTAATATCTTGGGTAGCGTACGTTTTTAGCGTGTTTTACTGGGGTATCCAACTTCAATGAGGTGATTGAATAAACTATTGTAACCGCCTGATTATTTATGAATTATTAATGAGTTTGAAATGTATAGATCGTTTTCATCTGACGTCACGGCGGCCATATTGGTGTACCAAAACAATGAAATGGCGGCTATATTGGTGTACCATCTTTATCCTATGGTAATTTAGCTCTATTCTTATTCAAATATTTCATATTGTTTCACCGCCCCAATGGGGCCACCGATCACGTGAGTGAAAACGATCTATTACATGTATATCAAACATTTGAAAGAGCATTTCACCAGATATCTAAATACTTCTAAGTTGATAAAAAAGCTCAGCTATCGCCTTGTTTTTGAACCCATTTCTGTGTGTTTAAATGATGAATATCTTTCTCGTCCATAATATATTACCAAGAGACCATTAATTCAGGTAAGACTGGGAATGTATAGTAATGATGGGTTTAGCCATGTTGGAGGAAAACATCCTCAAAATATAATAGCTGCTAATAAAATTATATTGTTATTATTTTGTTCAGTTCCTCCAATATGACCGCCATGACGGTAAGTGCAAACCAAGAATACAATTATGTTCAAAAAACCATAACTTGCCGAAACGTCTCCCTTCGGCGAGTAAAATCGTCTGGCGTAAAGCCCTAATCAAACGAGAACGCAAGTCATCGCAAGTTGGCAGTCACGCTATCTCAGCCAGCGCCTCTGAATAATTTTCCGAAAATATTATGTACCGTGACAAAGTTAAAACTTGTTTAAAACACTCATGAAACCTTTATTTTGTTAATTTGGGTGTTCGAACGACCGCCACAGAAATTTGTGACTGCCAACTTGCGATGACTTGCGTTCTCGTTTGATTAGGGCTTAAGACCGAATAAAAAAATAAACTGAGTTGCCACACAATAACAATGTGCGTGAAAGAGTTAAATTCGGGTCTTTACCATAATGCACTTTGCAATGACCAGATAGGAGATTTAGATCAACAGCAATGGTGGGAATTCAGAACAGGCCGGATAACCACGTGGACTTTTTGAGACAGGCCGGGCGTCTGACTTACGGTGAACGGGTGAACAACTTGGACGCTTCAGACGCAATGGACGGTCTTTCACTAATGACGAACAGTAGGGAGAGCCATCGATCGATGGGACGTGTAGGTGAAGAACGTATATACATCGGAAGGACAGCTCGTGATGCCTTTTGTGAATCAATGATCGCAAAGAATTGAAGGCGACAGGAATGGCGACAGAAAAAGCGGTCAAGCAGTTCGATTGGAGGACACTATAACGTGAACAGAAAACAAATGTCAATGAGTTGTGGTTGTCTTCCAACGTTGACCCTACATCAATGTAAAGTTATGGGACTTCTTTAGCTCAATAAATAGATGCGACGCTTAAAGACACATCGGCCAGAACCAAGGATGTGTCGATTTAGTATTTAATGATGAATGACAAATCGTTTACAGTTTCACCACATATTTTGAAAGAAGTAGTTGAATTTTGAATAATCAATACACACCATAGGGGGAGTTTATGTGCTCCCTCTAATATTTGTAAGAACCCTGTCTCTCTATAAGCCAGTTCGTAATCTCGACTGCGCATCACAAAGACGCGTTCTGCGTTGGGATAAAACTTATTTCAACCGTTATAACATCAAGCTAAGGCAGCAGGATTAATTTGCATTTTTATTTACACTTTCAAATTCGTTATACTGAATTCCCCAAACTTGACTTGAAATAAGTTATATTCCGACGCAGAACGCACCAGTCGAGATTACGATCTCCCTTCCCTGTGCCTAAACTTAAATAAGCCCATCCCGTTTAATAGAGCTTTTAGCTAGGTATGCTATTTTTTATAGAATACAATAACAAAAGGCTTTTTGGGTTAACTGATGAGATGACTATGAATCTTGCAAGGGCGGGTCGTAGCAAACTACTTGTAGTTGGTTAGCGTAGCGAACTACAATTTTAAGAAGCGAATAGCTTTTTAACTACTTTTTAAAAACAGTTGCTGCAGCGAACTACAATTTTTCAGTAGCAAAGTAGTCACCTACTTATTAGAAAAAATTCAAAACAATCGCTTTTCGCTACTTTTCAAATTTGGCATGGTCACAACATGGTTCACTTTGTTCACTCACGAGACTATTCGCAATACGCATCGCATTTGGGAGTTGACATTTTAATGCCGATCAGCATTGCTGATTGAAATACCGTGATTTCCATGCATGAATGCTTGCAAACAATAAGTGACGTAGTTGTTTTCGCAACTCGAGACTCCAGTTCCGATTTACGAACCTAAATGTAGGATATTTCAATTCCCAGTAGCGAAATAGTTCGCTACAATTTCAAAATAGTAGCTGTAGTCAATAGCGAACTATATTTGTTGCCAAGTAGCTTTAATTGTAGCTGACAACATTTTATAAAAGTAGCTGTAATTGTATAGCGAATTACAAAATATTTGAAGTCAACCCGCCCCTGGAATCTTGATAAGTGTTGACGCCGATTTGTGTTTGTATAGTTGAGACCACTGAGTACACCACAACGCAAAGGCGAAAAGGCATTAGTTTGAATTGATTTATACTAGATACATGTATATTTTGAATAAACCACATCAAACGAATAAATAAATCATTACTTAAATTAAATTAAATTAAATTAAATTAAATTAAATTAAATTACAATGTCATTATGTCCCTCATACACACATGCATTGTTTGTACAATTCCAGAAATATTTGCTGAAGCTTACTTTCAGTTAAAAATAGGTACGCATTGCGTACATGCGGATACTGGTATTTATTTGGCTTACAAATAATGATTAAACGATGTAAATTGTTCTCTAAAACATACTGAAAATGCTAGATAATCTTGTAAAATATCAGCGTATACTGTCACGTATTACCTAGAATTGCCAATAATCATTATAATGCTAATTATAACCCTTATCCAAACTCCAACCCAATCCCTAACCCGCCCCATCCCTAATCTTAGAACCGCCGTCGCTAATCGCAAGGAACCGCCTAAGAACCCCCGTCGCTAATCGCAATTTGTTAAACGAATGTGATATACTATATCGCTTTCGTTATAATCTTTACTATTTAGACTCTGGTAACACATGCATTGATTTGTCTCAACAATGATCAACGCGCTTTTATTGTATACGCCTACATGTAACTCAAGCAGTGCCAAGTACAGATGAATCCATAGCCGGGGGGGGGTACTCACTAGAATTCAGGATAGGTACTGCTGAACCTTTTTGAGTCCGTTTCAGGTTTACTTTTGACGGAAATGTTCAGAAGTTCGCAAGTTCATTTGACCATCGCATTCGATTGGCTACTTTGTTGCTAGTAGCCAATCAAATGCCTAACTCAATACGAATTTGTGAACCTCGGAACGAATTTCTAAACATTTCGACGTCAATGCGACTTAATATGTGACAAAATTAATTCAGGCGAATTTAATGGTTTGCACAAACAAATAACTAGAAATGCGCTGGAACGAGAAGGCTAATACTACAAAAATTAATTTAAGAGCACTGGAAATTTATGCTTTTAATTCGATGTGACGTTACAGCGGCGTCTAAAACGAACACGCGTTTCAGACGTATATGTATGAAACTAAATTCGTCTGAATTAAATGCGACGATTGTGCGACGTATTAACCAGGCCTTAGAAATAGCGTTGCTTATATCGGCATTAAAAAGGTAGTTAATGGCTTATTCGTTTACACAGTTACGGCGTACAGTTTACATTCTATTCCTGTATCCCCAATACCACGTTTTATCCCCGTTTCCGCGTTTCACCCCCATTTCCACGTTTCACCCCCATTTCCACGTTTCACCCCCAATTCCGCGTTTCACCCCCAATTCCGCGTTTTATCCCCAATTCGGTGTTTTATCCCCAATTCCGCCATTCCGTTTCCGCCATTCAGCTTCCACGTTTTATCCCTACCTATTTAGATCCTAATTCGAAGCCAAACAAACACTCGCTCTGTCTGTTCGTCCAAGGAAAGCTTGTCGTTTGAGCAAGAAAGTCGAGGCGCGTTACGGAATAATTATAACACTTTGCATGTATGGTTTTATTACGCGATGCTGAATTACTGAACACGAAAAAGTATTGCATGTAAATGAGCATTGACCGCGCGCTTGCTTTAGTATAAAATAACAGTGAATACATATATAATAACCTAAATGCTGGAATACATTTAGAAACGAGTCACTGATTCGCAAAAATTTACAAAATCGTTTAAAATTACAGTAGACCACTGTCAGCTATCAACTCGTCGTGGATTTCTTGGCGTCTTGCGATTGCGTGCAATTATCCATGAGTGAAGCGAAACTAGACTTCCAATCTTCCATTTGAAAATTTTGCTGACTATTTCAAAGAGTAGTTCAATTCACGTTCCTTGCAAATTACAGTGAATTTTCTTAAAAACGAAGCAATCCAACTGATACCAAAATGAGTGTTTTGGAACAAGATGTGGTTGTAGTAGGAGCTTTCAATGCTCAACAGGAGTAACCGTACAAATTTGGTTTATTACGGTTCTGAATTTTGTAATCTCAAACTATATGTATCGTCAGGACAGGGAACTGGTATGTTTATAGAATACCCGTCTATTTTTATGATTTCCATACATTGGATCAGACTTTGAGATTGGAGAAAATTCGTGACATTCAATTACCTCCTTAGGGGCCGGTTACATGGAGCTTTTCAGCCCGGTTAAGGAGGACTGAGTTTTTTATTGCGATTACATGAGTGATTTCAACCCGGTCTGAAACCAAAATATTAATCAATAACACGTCGGAAATCGAAGAACTTTTGTTTTGCGGCTGCGTAATGAACGATCGACACCGTTCACACGCTTAGTTCAGCCCGGTGTCACAGGAAATTTGTCCCCCTCTTCAGAAATTTGTCCCCCTCTTCAGAAATTTGTCCCCCCACAAGAACATGCGCTTTACTTTATCTTATAACAATATTATATAACGTACGCGTACGCGTACGGTCAGAAACTGAGAAGCTGTACTTACTTCTGAAACCAAGTTTCTAAAACTTTCTGTCAGTATTTACAACTTGAAATTGGATAGAAAGTTCAGGTTCCCTTTGGGAAGGAAGCATAATAAAGAAGATCGATTTTGCTTTGTCAAAGTGCTTATGAGACGAAAATTAAGTTTGTCTTATTTGAAAGTACTTTTGAAATGACAGAGTAACATCTTTTGCAGTTTTTTGTTTCCTTGCTTTGTTGTCGAGATATTTCATTTTGTTTGATACGTGAAACTAGTTGATCATTATGCACGCTGTGACGTCCCTAGCTAGTTTCGCTTATAAAACAAACTGTGATATCTTAAAAACAAAGCAAGGAAACAAAAAAATGCAAAACATGTTACTTTGTCATTTTAAAGGTACTTTCAAATTAGACAAAAACTTAATTTTCATTTCATAAGCACTTTAACACTTTGGTATGTCTTCAATAATGCATACTTATACTATATACACTTATAAATAACACTTGGTTTCTCGGTTTCTGAGCGTACGGCGTACGTTATAAGATGAAGCAATTTTCTTATTTAGTATATAGGTTAAACTTCCCAGGCTAAAGTTTCAGCACTGTACGCTGAAATTTTTCCATGTAATCACTACTTTCAGCTTGTGTGACAACAACAACTCTAAGCCGTTACCAGAACAATAATCTATTATACTTAAAAACTAACTTCATGTTATTATTATTTTCGCTTCTCTTTTAATTTATATCATATTACTGTTTACATTGTATATTATAGTTAAATATCTTAATTTGTGGTTTTATATTCCATTACTGCTGAAGGCTGCAGTCTGGCAGCCAAAAGCTCGTTAATAAACAAATATTTTGGTCAGAGAACGTCTATTTTACTCATTAACTTATACCAGCTACACAAGTGTACTTTTCACTTAAACGTTAATAGACAATAAGTGAAAAGACAAATATGACTGGTAACAAATCCTCTGTGACCGGCAAATTTAATTTCTTACTGGTCACAATGACCACCAGATTTGTAACCGTGTCTTATGAGAGTAAAAAGTTCAACTGAACTGAACATACTTACAGGTTTCTTTTTAAAGGATAATGCTGCATGAATGGTTTTGTGTTGTATTTGTATGTTTCTTGATCAAATTTCTTCATGTTCAGGAAGATGTTCTAATTGTCCATTTTGAGCTTGCTTCAATCAACAACAAACACAGCAAAGAAAAAAGCTTAGAATTTTCCACTGAACCTTTGTTTCACACCATAATTTACATCTAATGTATGTCAATGTCTTTTTACTTAAAAAAAGAATTAAATTTCTGAGTGAGTAAATATCTTTCTCAAAGCCTTTTTTTGCTTAAAAAGTGTTATCGGTGGGTGTCGTCAACACTTCGGGCTACTTTACACTGTCGGAAGACCTAACAAGATGGTGCTGTTCAATTGGGGACACTTGTAATACAAAAGTATTGTGGACCTGCAGTCCAGTTATATAGAGGTCATGCAGTGGTATTTACATGTAGAATTGGAATAGAATATAAAGTTCAGGTTATCTTAACTTTAGGATGGAAGCACAATAAAGAAGATAGATTTTGGTTTGTTAACACTTTGGCATGGCTTTAATAATGCATACCATACTAATTCATCTTATAACATATGCTGTACACTCAGAAACCAAGTATTATTTTAAAATGTAAATATATAGAACGTATGCATTATTAAAGACATACCAAAGTGTTAAAGCAAAATCGATCTACAATATTATGCCTCCTTCCCAAAGGTAATCTGAACTTTCTATTCAATTTCAAGTTGTAAATACGGACAGAAAGTTTTAGAAACTTGGTTTCAGAGGTACAGTAAGTAGCTTCTCTGTTTCTGAGTACAGTGTATGTTCTTGTCGGGCATAGGCGTACAGGCAAAATTTTGTAAGGGGGGCTGAGCAGAATTTGCCCGAATAAACTGTGACGTCATATGCCATCACATGACAATAAATTACATCATAGCGTCATTCTCTCGCATGGGTCCTTTGGTATGAAGTTTCTCGAAAATTGCTTATTTCTCGCTGTTGAGAAATTGATTGTCAACGCCATAGAACCCCGATCGATGTAAATTTGATATTTGCATCGGTTGGAGAACTGCAGAAAACACTGTCTGCAAATGTACAGTCAGCACACCTTGATCCCGCCTTCAAATTAAGCTCGATCCCATGCATTCGTTAATGCGCGTAGTAGCTGGTGATAGAAAAATAGTTTTCCGCTGGCCGGTTTTGCACTAGCTCAGAGGCAGCACGATGGAATGAGAAATAACATAAAACCGAGAAGCTAGCTTGCGTTCTTAGCAATGAAAGGTGTTTAGACTTCTGAACCTCATCTCAAGGCAAGTGTAGGGCAGAAAATTTTGAATTTTGAAACCTCCAAAACGTATTTTCTGCCCCTTCTGGGAAATATTTTCAGTATTTTAGCTTCCAAGCCATAAACTTTTCAGACGTTTTGAGATGATAGTAGTTGTGTCCACACGAACATGTATCAAGAGTAAATTAGTGTGCGCACCTATTGGTTTTAAGCATTGAATCAAAGTGGAACAGAATTAAGTTTGCGCATGACCACATCAAATAGAAGCTTTCTTGATGGAGACATCTAGGTTTGGCTGAAGCGATGACGTCGTAGAAGACATCAACTAAAGACTATTATATACTTACTCACGCACGCACGCATGCACGTGAACACTGAACCGAGGCTCGGGTTGAACCTCAATGTCAATGTGTTAAAATATTAATGACAAGACCCTTTTTGCCCGAATTACGAGACGATTTCTGCCCGAATAGATCAATTTCTCCAGTTAACTGGGGGGGGGGGGGGCTGCAGCCCCCCAGCTCCTCCGGCCCGTATGCCTATGTTGTCGGGGGACACATTTCTTTTGTGCACCGGACATCAGCTTATCCTGTATATTTGTGCACCAATGCTAGGATATAGATTTGTCGATGTACCCCAACAGGCATTTGACTGTTAGTGGCGGCACCAGCATGGAAAGGGTGGGGCTGCCAATTCTGGGGCTGCCAATTCTGGGGCTGCCAATTCTGGGGCTGCCAATTCTAGCGCTGCAGGCATCATGTAACTATGCAGGGGGGGTTGGGGGCATGCCCCACCAAAAAAAAAATTTCGAAATCTGGACTCTCTGAAATGCCATTTCCTGCATTTTGGGGCAAGAATTTACAGAATTCTGAAGGCAGTCTGGTCTATTAATTCCCATGTTTGTTTGGTCTTTATTTCTTTGTTTAAGTTGGTTACAGTGTATGTCAAAATAACAAAATTAAAAATTCAGCTCAAAATAAAAGTCCATTATTTAATAGGAGCAGAAACAACAGCTTTTTTACACTATAATAGTTATCATATCAGTCAGTCAGTGGCATTGTCTCTACCATTTATAACTTAGCTTGTGCACCGCTGTTTATAACCACCTTTCATGTGCACCAATAATTGCTATTTTGCATTTTTGTGCACCAGTTTGTGCAACATTTCCCGTTGCTGTACACCGGACATGTCCGGTGCACAGCCTCTACATTCCATACTGGCATGTAATCAACCACTTATTAAAGTGCCTATAACCCCTAGAATTTTTTTAGTTTTCCAAGTAAAAGAGCCAAAATTAGCTGAATAGTTCTTTTACAGATTGTAATTTGGTCCATTCGTTTCGAAGATATCTCGCTTCAAATATTGCAAGAAATCGCTATTTTGAATATCCCGCTAGAAATTTCTGCAAATTGCAAAGAGCCTGGTACCTACATGATGTGACGTAGCTTAAGGGACGGAATTTTCTCAGTGACAGTGTTGGTTCTGTTGCAGTGTTGTATACACTGTCATCGAAGCGGAAAAAATGCCAGATAGATGTGTTGTTTTTGGGTGTTCTAACGAATCCGACTTGACGAAAGGAATTTCACTTCATCGCATTCTATTTTGGAATGACGATCGGGCTGAGGCGAAACGGAGAAGAAAGGTATGGGTCAATTTCGTGGCAAGGAGGCGTGATAAATGGAAACCAACAAAGTATTCGGCAGTATGCTCAGCTCACCTCAATTCAGATGACTACGATATATATGTTATAGAAATACCTGGAACTAAAGACTATACGCCAAATAAAGACTATACTGACTCAAACTAACTGAAACGAATACTAACTGACATCTACGACGTTTTACTTCACATCTAGACGTTTTACTCACAATCATAACTATATACCTGACACCTACTGACCCACGACGTTTTACTTATAGTGCATGTTAACTGACTCAAATCAACTGATGCAAATACTGACAACTACGACATTTTATTTACAATTGTAACTATGGAACGAACACTAATTAACCGACATGTAGGATGTACTATCTCACTCACCACTAGACAGATTACACAATAACCCTTTTATTTCTGACGTAACAGCAACATAACTAAAACCACAAACCACGCGATACACATGATATATATACTATAACGAAACGACATAATCGACACGGGACAGAGGAGCGGGAAATTCACCAATTTATAAAGTCAACCATGGAAGCATTGCCAGAACGTTACGGACTAAACTACACAGACATTCAGTAAGACTTTATTTTTATTTTTAACTTGTCTATTATACTTCAGTGTTGCACGCGCCTTCTAATATCTGTAATTTCGTCTTAACATTACTGATTTCAACATCGACTCAAAATCCATCCTGAAGAAGACTGGAAGGTCGAAACACGTCGAGGGTTATCCAAAGAACACAGACCTACATAAATCCTTCCACGCTTCATTCTTCTCCCAAACATACATCAAACCGCAGGCATATTTTACGACCTGAAACTAGACACTTCACGTGAAACTTAACTGGTGTGGTCAAACGTAAAGTATTAGGCTCAAAAATGAGCGAAATAAACTGGCAAATTTATGAAACATACCACTAATAACAGTGCGTTGTAGCTGCTGTGGTGGAACACTAAGTATTATGCTCCAAATTAGTTCTCACACAACGCCAGTGAAGGTCTCACTACCCACCATATTATATAAAAATTGCCCTGGCATTGGAAGTGAGTTGCCTCCGTTCTTGAAGATCATCAAGCTCGTCTTCAATCGCGTAAGTCGGAATATAGTAAATATCTGAGTCGTATTGACTATTCTCTGACTCTGAGCTGCTGTCTGACATTTTTAAAACGATATAGAGTACCAGAACCCGGCAAAGAAAACACGCTTTCTGTATTGTGGTGATACTTGTTGCATAATATGCGTCCTTTAAGCTACGTCATCGCGTCGCTCGTCCCAGTTCTCTTTAATTTGCGTTTTTTTCTTGCTAATAGCGGTACTTAAATGTCAATATCTTCGAAACGAAAGGACCAAATCAAAAACTGTAAAAGAACTATTCAGCTAATTTTGGCTCTACTACTTGGAAAACTAAAAAAATTCTAGGGGTTATAGGCACTTTAACGTTTTCAAAATTATCTGATCAATAACTTCATGACAAACAACAAGCATATACAATAAATAAAAAACTTCGGTTTTACACTAAAAGAGTTTGATAAAATTTTGCTTGTATTTGTGTCTCTAAACGAACACATTCAAAAGCAGTAGGTATTGTATAATAGCAATTTGCTCAAAAGAACATCAGGCTTGTTCGATACCTCAGTGGCTCAGTCTAATTTGTATACGATTTCGATTTCTTCAGTCGAACCGTCTAAAATAACTAATCGTACTTACAATGATAGTAATGCCAATAACTCACAATGTTTATCCACGGCAGTTTTCTCACAATGTTTATCCACGGCAGTTTTCTGTCCTTTGCTGAGAATTTCGTTGTGGGGCTTTGCACGAAATCAAAGCAGTAAAGCTTTCAGCTTCTCCTTCATGTCGGCTGACGCCGTCTTGCCTTCTTCAACTATATTCCGTTGAAAGTGGCAGATATATGGGCAATGGATAGATTCCGTTCGCAGAAAGTCCCACACATTCCGAAGTAGATCATAACTTTTGATCCATTTTGCCAAGCCCATCCTTGTCCCGTTCATAGTCTCACAAACAATGCTTTCATCCAAATACAGATCCATAGCCTGCGAAGCAGGCTCTCTGGGAGGCGCGGGCGCGGAGTGGGCGGAGTTGAAAGAGAGCATGTCACTGAAGCAGTAACGTTTTGGATTAATGCGCACAAATTAAAATGTACGCAAAATTCCCATTGGCTAATCCCTTTTAGTTGGTAACTTAATGCGATATTTTGCTGAAACTACAACTTTGGTATTTTTATGGATTTTATAGTTATTTAATACAGGGCTTTCATGTTGACGACTTTTGAACGATCCCGAGGGGGGGAAAGAGGTGAGTATGAAGTGGTCTTGGTCTTGTTCCGTGAATAGTCTTCCTTCGTTTTATCAATTTTTGAATTAAGCGGTATATATCATTAGTGTATCGCAGGCGCTGATTACAACGTCCGAATGAAACCCGAAGCCTGATCGTTTTAAATTTCCACTGAGAACGCACTCGGGTTTTTTTCTAATTACCTGCCGTGGGACAGATTATAGCCTGGGGAAGAGTTTACATTTTTAGAACAACTGCAAGTAAATCGAATTTATTCTTGGTGTGTTAAAATGTTCGAAGGCAGAGACCCGTCAAGTGAAATTGTGAGTGAAGCAAATAGAGCTAGCCTTTGTTGTCGAATATGGACCGGTATCTGTCAGATATCTCCCTTAATTTTTTGACAGTATCTTGTAATTGATATGAAATATACCGTACAAAGACCTGAAATGTGTAGTTTTTAGTGTTTTCTATGGCGTTTTATAATCTTCAAAATTCTGTAAAATCTCCCCCAAAATGCAGGAAATGGCATTTCAGAGACTCTAGATTTCAAGATTTTCCGGGAGGAGCATGCCCCCGGACCCCCTTAGAGGTTTCTAGCGCCTTCGCCGCTCGCATTACCCCCCGCCCCTTCTCGCACCCTGGCGCCACCACTGCGTAAATTCTTTGCTCCTTAAGCTTTTGGAGTTGGACAAAAAGTTGGGTGACTTTGTAGTTTAACAGCGATCAGATGTGGCTGACCATTTTCTTGATCGTAAATATGTTCACCAGTGTGAAGTATACGCCACATTCAGCGCCTTCGATTCATGCTCCACGGCCTGGCCCAGGCGCGCGTCTTGTCATGTCTATATCTGCGCACAAATATATATATACAACTATTCTCACACTTATTAATAATTTATAAATCGAAAACAAAGGAAAAGACAGTGTCCGTACTTACCGTGTGTAATAGACGGACTCGATGTTTTCAGTTATTAGTAAATTTCTCGCTGCTTTTATGTAATGTTTAAAACATGTACAGAGTGTTTCATCAAGTTTAAAAATTCGAGCATGCACGGACATGGTACTAATTGTCTTTGTGTTTTCCTCATGAATTATTAATGAACCTTTTTAATAAGTAGTATGTTAAACACGAGCAAGTGTTTTTTCTCCGATTTCTAAATACAGCCAAGCAGAAGAAAAGCAAAAGAAAACTATTAAAAAGTTATAGAAATTTTACTGTTATCATTAATAAAGCATCTTAAATATCAGTTTCTTTTAACTTTTCCTCATGAATTATTAATGACTTGAAGAGTTTCGTGCAACGTTAAAGAAACGAAATTTTGCGCAGACTAAACTCAGCGGTCTGACTAAGCGTCAAGTGTTACGCTCTCGAGACTTTTTATTGAACGAATGTTTTGGGCAGACCTAAGCCTGCGGTTTGACTGAGCGTCAAGGTTAAATTACTCATAACAAATACATGTACGCATCGCGTACCTACTATTTTTAAATAATCTTTGCCACTTTCTGATAAGAGTGATTGCTTAATATTATCACCAATTGAAATTTCATCTTGATTCCGTGTACTTCTGTTAAAGTTATAGTTTGCTATTCGCAAGAAACGAAGTAAACTTAGGAAGACGTAAAGATGTTGCATGCATGCACTGTGATTCAACAGTGAAACACAAAGAGAGTTTTCTCTTTATTTTAAACAGACCTATTAGAGAAAATTTTTCCCAAACTAAGAATCTGTTCATATGATTCGGGCTAGCCCGATTAGCGGGCTGATTTTAAGTCACGAAAATCTTTCTATGACTGCAAATTAAAAGCTTTATACCCTTTGTGCTGTACTTACAGAAAAACGAAGGCGATTCTGCTTTGTTACATCATTCTGCATTTCTGAAATAGTCGTAATAAGATTTTCGTAACATAAAATCAGCCCCGGTAACCGGGATAACCCGCCTTATATGAACAGCTCCTCAGTCATTTAGCAAAGTCTTTCATATCCTAGGGTTGCTGTCATGCATTTCCTGTGAATGATAAACCAGCATTAGCAGGGAAAAAATGGAATCAAGATGATTAGATGAAGCTCTAGTTGGTAATAATACTAATAATAAATCCCGATCAGAAAATGCCAAAATTCATAAATCTATGCAATATATAATCATAGTTTTTAATGTTTGTTTCTTTTTTATTTGAAAACATATTTACTAATAATGTATCCGAGTAATATGAACAATTTTTGCAACAACAACATGGCTAATTTCGACAAAAAGCCAAGACAGGCATGTCATCCGGCATCTTGAATAACTTTTTTTCTATTCATCTCCGTGACGTCACAAGCGGGGTAAAGAAAAATCTTTACTTATAGCTATGCCGATACGTGTAATCGCGTTCCGATCGTGTAATAGCGTTCCGTCGTGATGACGTCACTATTTAAGTTTGTCCGCTTTTACCCATAATTCTTGCAGTCCGAAAAATAGATGATGGCTCATTTGCAATCATTTGAAATTCAATTTTGGTTTGTTTGTCCGCATTTTGTATAAATAGCAGCTCGACGGTACGCTATTGGGCACAGCATTGAAACAAGATGGCGGATGATACAGAGTTAGTAATGTTATCAAAATCAGCAATCACATCAGTGAATCCGACATGGACAGCCAAGGCTCCACAATATTTTGTAAGGTCAATTGCAGCCACTTGCTGCAATCCCTTAGCTGCCAAGATGTCTGGTTTTGGGGCACTAGATGCTAGTCTTAACACATACCTCTATCCAGCCAGACACTGTCTGATTAGAAGAAGCATTATGAATAAACCATATAGCACATTTCATGGGCATAGAGGAGCTAATCTCTCTTTGTCATCTTAATTCTTAACTACCTAATACTTTACCCCTTATCTACCATGAGTTGTCTGGTTTTGAGGCACCAGATACTGTCTGATTAGAAGAATTATTATGTCGGGGGGGGGTCGCGACCCCTGCCCTTTTTAACCCCTGCCCTTTTGTACCTCTAATACTAGGTTAGACACTAGATAAACAGATAATTAATCGTGTTGTAGCACGCAATACAATTCTCCGCAATAATGCGAGACCAAAATAAAAATTTCCGCAACCGAAAATACGAGAAAAGCGTCCTAAAAATGCAGGAAATGCCGTTTCCGAGACCCCCCTAGAATCTCTGCTTCCCACGCCACTGGCTTCTAGTCCCAAATTGTTTAGAATACTGGACGACTTTGCCCTTTTTTTGCGTTCAACCCCTGCCCTCGAAATTTTCTAGTTGCGCCCCTGACTCTTGCCGTATAGTCGGTGTACGTCAAAATATCCTTTGCTAGCCAATCAAAAGACAAGAACGTCAAAATATTTTACTTTCGACATAGTCGCATCTACTTCCGACAGCCCTCTATTAGAGAATTATTAAATTTTTCTCAATATAGCGCTAAATACGTGTAAAAATTTTCAAAAATTCATATAAAACTTTTAAAAACTTGAAGATTTTATTTTACTTTAAATTTTCAAATTTCAAACAATTTTTCCAACTAAGTAATTCATGAATAAATTAGTCTGGGATTTTTGTCTATGACATGTCGGGATATTAGTGATTAAATGTCCCGTCAAGCCTCGGAAGGATTTGTGAATCCCTCCCTCACCTTTCCGGGACATTTAATCACTAATTTCCCTCATGTCGTGGTATTACTTATAATATGTTTTTGGATGGGTGAACGCTTAGAAATGACCCGTTGTTGAGCTTGGGACTCATATGAGTAGAGTTGTAGTTGATCGCTCCTGTGCTTCGAAGGTTTTTCGCCGGGTTCTCCAGTTTTCCTCCCTCCGTAAAATCAACACTAACATCTTAGCTGTAATTCGTGGTCTGAACTGTGTCGTATGTTGGCTGCCTGGAGCGCCTTTGATACGCCTCGACACGGCCACGTCGATCTGAGTCCTTCGTAGTCAGCCGCTGCATGGCTGCGAGTAAGGATGATTAGCCCCAATCCTTTATCCTTTATCTTTAACTACAACTTACGTGTTACGAATAAACTTGTTCCATTTAAATGTAGGACCAATCATTTTAGAAATTCTTTTATTTCTTCTTCCGCATTACAATTCATAAAATGAACATCTAAATAAATTGCTTCATAGTTAGTGCTCATCTAGAATTTCACTATTCTTATCTGCAATCGTTGTACACATATTCCTCGATCCCTTTTACACTAGCCAGTTCTGTAATTTTAACGTATTTCTATATAGGTAACTACATAGATGTATTTCAACCTATATGGTTGCAAGGCCAATAATTTCAATAAACAATGTAATAAACAACCCTTTCGCTGCCAGAGTTCTCCCCTTGACGAGTAAAAACGTCTGGCGTTAAACAGAGTAAAATAATCTGGCGTTAGACAGAGTAAAATTATAAAAGTCAACTTTGGTCGACTTTGGCAGTGAAAGAGTTAAAGTGTTTATGAAACGAAAATTAAGTTTGTCTTATTTGAAAGTACTTTTGAAATGACAAAGTAACATGTTTTGCTGTTTTTGGTATCATTGCTTTGTTTTTAAGATATCACAGTTTGTTTTATAAGCGAAACTAACCAGTGACGTCACAACGTGCATAATGACTTACTGGGAAAGGTTATATATCTTTGCTATTATCAAACGGAATCACTTCAAGGCAATTATATGTGTGTGTTTTTCCCTTACAACAACAGAAATATACATTTTCAACTGATTCCGTTTAATAATAGCAAAGATATATAATCTTTCCCAGTTAAGTCATTATGCACGTTATGATGTCACTGGTTAGTTTCGCTTATTAAACAAACTGTGATATCTTAAAAACAAAGCAAGGAAACAAAAAACTGCAAAAGATGTTACTTTGTCATTTTAAAAGTACTTTCAAATAAAGCAAACTTAATTTTCGTTTCATAAACACTTTAAGCAATAAACCTTGATCAACAATAGGTTAAGCACCTCACCGGAAGTTTATTAGCGATATATCATCCAGAGGGCAAAGCCCAAGGCATTTATATCGCTAATACACTAAGGGTGACGTGCGTAGGTTATTTATAACATGATCAAGTCGGTTTTCTAAATAATTCAATAGCAAAAGAGCTTTGTGACGAGGTTTATATAAGGTTGGCAGGCTTATAACCTGTATATAAACCTCGGTACATCAAAGAAAATCGACTTGATCATATTAAAATTATGTTGATACCAACACGTTAGTAGTATTGTATATTTTGTGTCTTTTATGTGTTGGAGACTGAGACGAACCAATCACGTTTGGGTAATTAAATTCGCTAGCTAATCAACTTTGAGAATTGTACGTTATTTATTCGGGAGAACCGGTTGGATAAAGGTTGGGGGTTATGAGTTGTAAAGATCGTTGTTCTGAGTTTTACTGAGTTTAAATGGAATGTGACACAATCCAACCACGAGAATGTTTATATCCTGAACAAGAGGGCACTCGGAGACTGGATACCTCCGCGAGCGAGTTATTACTGATTCAGAGATGTTTAAAAGGAAAATTAAAGGAGCTGGTCATTCCGCTAACCAAGCTAGCTCACGAGACCTACACATGTTTGAATGAATAAAATGCTTGATTGCACTCGTACAGGAATTATGCAAAATTAATATTTGCATAAAATTAAAATAAGGATAATGAGAGAAATCAAGCATCTTTTCTCCACGAAGAAATCTTGTGGTAAGATTTTTATCAAATTCTCATTCTAATCTCAAAACAGATTAAAATAACCCTACGCCAGTAGGGTACCTTCAAATTTCACTTATTAAAATTCAGAAGAATATCAAGATGCATACGATGTGCTGTTGGTTGTTCGTTGTCAGGTATGTTTCTTGTTCATTTTAAAGGTATTTTTTGGTTAAAAAATAACAAGTAAAAACAAAAACAAGTAATCAGGGGCGGATCTAGGGGTCGTCAAACCAGTCACGCGACTAACGTAAAAATTGCGGAGTTAAATAGTTAATTAATTAAAATTCGAATGATAGTCCAGTTATATGATGAGTTATCTATTTTCAACTTTCAAGCAGCGGCACCATTGTAGTCCAGTTATCAAATTTCATGCTGCGGCTGAGTTTCTGTAAAGTAATATTATCAAGTCAACGAACAGCGGACTTACGCGTGAGTTTTGACCGATCTGAGTCAGATTCTAGCCATCTGATTGGTCAATATGCTCATCTCCACGGAGATCAGCAATTTTGACCGATCTGTGGGGAGTTCTGACCGATTTATGAATCAGGGGCTCGTATACAAGCTATCTGATTGGCTAATTAAAAAAATATTCGTATTCTTATTGGTCACTTTTTTTGACCGATTTTGACCGATTCGCAGCGTGGGATATGATCTTGCTGTATACACTCAAGGGCTGACGAATCCAGCCTTTCTGATCGCTGCTTGGCCACTAGGTTCAATTCGAAGTCCCACGTTAGAGTAGAAAGAATTTAAACAGCAATGTCTTGTAGTATTTACGATACTGTTCAGTCTGCGTTTGCGGGGAACGATCAAAAATGTCTACAAGAAATTTATGCTGATCTGATGAAGCGAATCGACGCTTCGCCGAAGAGTTCTGTTGAAGAGCTTTTGAGTGCGATAAACAGCACGAACTTCTGCCTCAGTAGAAATTTTGGTGCCGAGACTTTAATCCCGAAGTGTGTTCGAGATCAAAAGAACAAGTCCTGTACTGCTATAAGGTAAATTAAACATATTTTGTCTTGTTTTAGAATGTCTATTAACAGAACAAGCTGTGCGCCGATTTTAATATTTAGGCTTGTATATGATAATCTCCATGGAATTTACCCAAATTAGCATATTTTTGCGGTCAAAAGGTTATTAATATCTAAATCATATAAATGCATTATAAAAGCAGCATTATATCAATTAATATCAGCTAAAGATTTCGACTTAGGTATCGATTATTCTATATATTTATTCACCGAAGTGACCGAACAAAATAAGTGGCATTGTATATTTGTATTTAGTCTATTTTGTTAGGTTATCAATAGACCGACAGCATGGTCTGGTGTAATACGATCATAACCTGCCAGGCTGCCAAAATTGCCTTTATATTCCTGGCTATAATATATTTCGTAAGGACCGAATTTCAACTGACATCCGACACAACACTGGAGGAGGAGTTTTAATTTACATTCGTGACACTTTGGCCACAACTCGTCGAACCGACTTCGAAATACCTGATATGGAACTGATCAGCGTTGAAGTGCGGCAACGTTGTTCTGCTCCACTTCTTCTCGTTTGTGTATATCGGCCTCTAAACTCCCCTGTCTCGTTCCTCGACAAACTTGAAACAAATATTGAGCGTATTACCTCTGTTTGTAAAGAAACTCACATTGTTGGAGACTTTAATATCGATCTCCTGAATTCTAGCGAGCATTTGCCACGCCGTCTAACTAGAATGATGAAGAATTTGGGCCTTTGTCAAATGGTTGAAGATCCAACACGCATAACGGATACTTCCAAATCACTAATTGACCATCACTACACCACCCATCCAGAGCATGTTTATAGTGTTTCATCTCCATGTTTTTCACTGAGCGATCATAATCCTACCATACTCGTCCGCAAACAAAATGCAAATTTCAAATCCAATAAAAATACGCATTTTAATATCACATATCGTCCACTTAAAAACGTCAACTTAAATAGCCTTATTGACGATTTAAATAAAACTCCATGGAGTGTTCTTGATATGTATGAAGACGACCCTGAAGAAATGCTGGCAACATGGATATCGCTTTTTCTTGAAGTGGTCAACAATCATGTACCAATAAAACACCTTAGAGTAAAGTCGATGAAAAAACCCATTTGGCTTACCGACGAAATTCTTAACCAAATTCGTGAGCGTGACGATCTAAAGAAAAAATGTGACAAAGGATTGATCCCCAGAGAAATCTACAATGCTGCAAGGAACAAAGTGGTCCGACTCATCGAGAAAGCGAAGAAAGCAGCAATTAAAACAGAAATTGATAACAATAAATCAAACCCAAAACTTCTCTGGAAAACGTTGAAAGAATTATTTCCAACTAAAGCAACACCGATAAATACAGTCTCTCACATTGAGAAAGATGGTGAAAGTTTTTCAAAACCTGATGAAATATCGGAATTGTTTAATGACTTTTTTATCTCAATCGTTGATTTTATTATTGACGGCAATGTCTCCCCTAATGCGGATCTGACAAAACTTCAGGAATTTGTTAATACTCGTAAATTGGACGAATCAGCAGTTTTTAACATCCCCATTCTAACAACTGATGATGTTTCCAAAATTATAAACACTCTTTCTCCAAACGTTGCTACTGGCCTTGATGGAATAAGCACTAGACTTTTGAAATTAACAGCGCCCTCCATTGTTCCGAGTCTTACTAAAGTATTAAACTGCAGTATTAGAAATGGTATCTGCCCTGCTCAGTTAAAACAGGCACGTGTCACCCCTATACACAAGCAAGGTAGTAAGTCAGATGTCGATAATTATAGGCCTATTTCGGTTCTTTCGGTTCTTTCGAAAATACTTGAAAGACACGTATGCGTTCATTTGGTAGCATATATCTCTAATCATAAATTGTTATATGGAAATCAATCAGGCTTCCGCTCCTTTCACTCTTGCGAGTCTATATTGATAAAGATGACTGATGAATGGCTAAGTTCTATGGACAAAGGTCTTTTTACCGGTACAGTTTTTATCGACTTACGCAAAGCTTTTGACACAGTAGACCACGATCTATTGATAAAAAAGCTACACGTTTACGGTATGGACCTCAATACTATTAAATGGTTTTAAAGTTATCTAGACGGTAGATATCAACAAGTATGCGTCGATCGCCATCTCTCTGACCCTCTTTTAATAAAATCTGGAGTTCCACAGGGGAGCATCCTTGGCCCAGTACTTTTCTTACTTTTTGTCAATGACTTTCCGCTGTCTTTGGAAAACAACGCTGATCTTTATGCTGACGACACAACCATATATGTTTCTGGTCCCTCTGTTCTCAACATAGAAGAAAAATTACAATCTGATTTAAATCGAGCCGTGAAATGGTCGAAAGAAAATAAAATGAAGATTCACCCGGACAAGACCAAGTGTATGATTATTTCTTCACGGCAAAAATTAAAAACTTCTAACAAGCAATGTCTGAACTTGACCCTCTACTCTGATAATAAGATAAAACAAGTTAGCTCAGAAAAATGTCTTGGAGTATATATGGACAATCATCTTACCTGGTCTACCCATATCGAGGAACTCTGTAAGAAATTGAGAAAAAGGATCGCTTTGCTAGCACGAATGCGCAAATATCTGCCAACTCAGTATCGACTACTAATATATAATGCAAGCATAAAACCTTTATTCGACTACTGTAGCTGTGTTTGGAGTAACTGTGGATCTGGACAGCTAGATGATTTATTCAAACTACAAAAACGTTGTGCAAGGTATATTATTGATCCATGTCCTCAAAGTTCAAGATCATTAATCGTATTCAAACAACTTGGATGGGTTCCAATTGATAAATTATGTATTTTGAACAAGTTAAGTCTTTTTAGAAAAATCATTGATGGACGAGGACCAGACTACCTTTGTGACAAGCTAGTTTCACTTTCTTTTAGTAGCCGATATAATACGAGATCAAAATGTTTGTACCGTTTACCAAAGCCCAGAACTGACGCACTGCGTAGAACCTTTTTTTATTCTATCGTAAATGTTTGGAATACTCTCAGTGACTCGTTGAAAAACTCTTCATCTATTTTTATTATGAAGAAAGATTTTATTAAGAGCCAACTAGAACAATATTCCGTTGACACCTTTACGGTATCTCGGCTCTATTAGTTTGGTATATATTTTTAATCTTTTCATCGTAGAATATTTTTAAATATATCTTATAATTATTTTTATTCTAATTACCAAAATGTATATATTTTAGGATATTATTATTTATATAAGTTAAGTATTGAGGGCCACAGGGAAGAATACAATATCTATTGTAATTGTGTCACCCTCGTTAAATAAAGTTTATTGGTATTGGTATTGGTATTGGTATTGGCTTTGCAGGAGAAAATGCTTTAACTAATGGGCATATTGAGTCATTGACTAGTGTCATAAATGTATATTATCTATTATTCTATATATTTATTCACCGAACTAAATATGTGGCATTGTATTTTAGAGTCTATTTTGTTGCTGGTGTGGTGTAATACGATCATGTGGGGGTGGGGGGGGGGGGGGGGGGCGTTATTATGATGAATCATACAACCCAAAAAAAAAATTTTCCCCCTGAGTGTTGACAACTAAAATTTTGACTAACGTATGAAAATTCCTGGATCCGCCCCTGCAAGTAATGTCCTGCGCATGGTAGCATTAAAACAGGGGGGACAAATTTCCGAACGGGGTGACGAATTTCCTAGGAAATATGTCCCTGTCCAGGCTGGCTTTTCATGTAAACAGAATCTATATATCTAATTCGAACCGATTCGGACTACAAAGAAACCATATTTTTAAACGACTGTTTGCCCCGTTTGGTTTTATCTTTAGGATCAGCTGTTATTGCTGCACTGGAGTTTAAAAGAAATGCCGTGTGCCTTCCAAGCTCAGAGGATTCCATATTTATGTTACGTAGAAAACTTTAATTCGCAATTCATATCTCAGAAATAAATTTACAAATCTGATAGGCACTATCAGGCTTAAGGTAATAAAAAATCTTTACTTTTACTTTACTTTTAGTTCACTTTACTCTTCTTACTTCATAATTTTGTCTTTTAATTTATAAGAGAAATTTAGATGTTTACTTTTAATTTAATTTGCTGTAATTTAGTTTTAGCAAAAACTTTTTTATAGGTTTAGAAGATTTTTTACCAACCTTATATACTTCTTATTAGGATTATTTTTTGCATATATTTTGCAGACAAACCTATAAGGTTGGGGAAATTTTTACCAACCCTATTGTTTTCATTAACTATTATATTCTATAGATTTTGCGGACAAAATTATGGGGTTGGGAAATAAATAAAGTTTTGTTTTTTTTAAATTCAGTTTTTTTTAGGTAAAGGAGGAAACAAAGTGAGAGAGAGAGTTGCTAAAGATAAACATTAAAATGTAAGTGTAAAAATGAGAAGGCGGATGCTTACGAGTTACGATTATTCAAACTATTCAAAGAACGCGTTTCAAACTATTTTGTGAAATTCCAAAGTGCTAATTTTGAGGTATTTAAGTCGAATTTTGCGATATTCCGACGATAGCTATATTTTCAGTTTCCTACGTGCACAAGTGGAAACTTTGCAATGAGCGTTTCATGATGCATGAAAAGCGCGCAATTTTATTACATCTTTTAATCATGCACGCAAACAATAAATTACAAGGTACTTAGCTGTCAATCTTACCAGTGGGTGTATTCATGTTATATATAGGGGGGGGGGGGGAGTGTAAAATTACGTCTGACGCTGCGATCTCCGTTTTTGTTCTATTTCTTTCTACTTTACTCCCAGCTCTTTGAAGCAAGCCATTTGAGTTCATTTGTATACGACGGGGAAAGTAAAAGTGAGTCTTTTTTAACTTTAAAAAAAGCTCTCTCGTGTAAGCATCTTACGTATATACTGTTTCTTATTTTTTGTTAAAGAATAAATGATTATTTGATTTATATGAATGTACCATATATAGCTATTTGATAATGTATTAAAATAATATTGGCAATCGATTTTCCGTTGATCGATTACCTTGTCTCTTTTATTATGGCAATAATAAGAATTATGAGCTGGGACCTTATCGAATTTATTTAATAATAATGTTATACAACAATTACCAGAAGTCAACAAAAATTTTGTAAAAGACCGAAACAAAAGAAGAAAACAACAGTATAACAAACGAAATTTAGTTTTTTTTAAATAGACGGTGTGTAAGAAATTATAAAATAGTAACGAGTCCAAAAAAGAAAGACATTCTCTGTGCAAGCAAGAATAAGTATCGCAAAATAAAATTTAAAAAAATGACTTTCCGGAATTTAATTTTGTAGACAATTATAAACTGCTTACATAGGAAAGTTGTTTTTCTTTAATTAATTGGGACGAGCCCCATAGTTAGGGAATCAAGTGCGGCGCTGTCTGTAACTTCCGGAATTGGAACGTCCACGCAATTCGTACTCACCCTCTTCCCCGGTCGGACTTTAATACTCGCTCATCGGCTGTTCCCTGGCGTCGCACAGTTTCTTTGGTTTCAGACTTTCTGCGGATACTGGTTGCTAAACCATATCCGCTATATCATGAGCGCGGTTGTGTGTTTGTGTGTGTGTGTGTGTGTGTGTGTGTGTGTGTGTGTGTAAGAATGTTTTCGTCAATCACGTGATCAACGGAAACAACCAATAGCGGATCCGAATCAGCACACTACAGAAGTCTTATTTGTATGTTCGAAGGGTTTACGAACGTGTACCAGAACAACGAATGAAAGATAGAAAGTTGAGTTTTGCTTCAGGTAGACATTTGCGCGCAATCACAAGACGCCAAGAAATATATGACAAGTCGACAGCTGTCAGTGGGCTACTGGTCTGTCGGTATAAATTTGAACGGTTTTGAGAATTTTTGCGGATTGTCTGGTTTCGAAACAATATGTATTTCAGTATTTTAATACATTTTTATGTATGTATTTATGTACTGTTGTTTTATACTATAAATACAAGCGTGCAGTGACTGCATATATACATGCAATACTTTCTCGTGTTCATCTCAGCATCACATAATCAAACCATACAAGGTGTTTATACTATAATAATTCGCGTTTCGACTTTGTCGCCTAAACGACAAGCTTTCCAAGGACGAAGAAACAGTGTGAGCGCTTGTTTGGCTTCGGATTAAAGTTCTTTCTGAAATCTGAATGCCCTTTTAACTATTAAATGTTTCAAGTGTTTACGTGTTAGGCGCTCGGCCAAGATGTTTTAGCTATAAGTTTACACGCAGAAATCCACCGTGCTTGGGACTTTTTATGTTACATGTAGACGTATTCAATACTTACTCAAAAAACGCGTCGAACATTGATATATTGAGACGCATCAATGCATGTGTTACTAGAGTCTAAAACATAGACATATAAAACATAAAAATATCATATTGTTTAAAAATGCGATTAGCGTCCGCGTTTCCTGTTTTTGCCGATTTACCTAAACGTGAGTTCAAATATTTTAGTATTATGCGTTAGAGATTGGGGTTAATCGTTAGAAATTAACGATTATTGTTATTTCTATAGGTGAGACGTAAGAGTATACATGTTGAAGGGAAAAAGAAAGCAGAAGGGTGCAGTCAATTTATAGCGTTTTTGCTCACAAAAGAGTGTTAAACAGTTCGAATCAATATTTCTGAAACCTGAATAGCCTTTGAATTAATGTTTGAAGTATTAACATGATAAGCGCTGGGCCGAGATGTTAATTAAGCGATATAAGTATCATATTTTTTAATGCGATTATAGGGACTTTGCAAGTTGTCAATTTGTCAATTCTGTTTTCAACGTTGTTTATGTCTCGCTCATCTTGCAGATAGTTTTCAATAGTCAGCAAGTTATCAGATTGTGAGCATGAGTAATACTTTTCAGTATTAAAATTCAATAAATCATATAAATCGTTTATAATCAGTTTGTCTTGATCGAGACAGCGGAATATTAATTAACCCAGATCTAAATATACTGTAAATAGCTCAGCACCGTTTTATAGTGTAGATTTGCCGCCATCGAGATATGCAGTTGTAAGCGTAGTGAGCACAATTTTCAGCCACATGACTGATTAATAACAGTGTTCTGAAGTCACTTGTGATCTTCTAAAAGCTTCAAGACGGAGCAATACCAGATCGATAGCACACCGCGTGGTTTCGCAAAGCCTATCGGGATGATGCAATAATTGCAATTTGTCGACCAGAAAAATAATACCGAAACGCCACCGAAACCTAGACTCGGCTACCTGTGGTAGCCCGAGTAATAATAATAATAATAATAATAATAATAATAATAATAATAATAATAATAATAATAATAATAATAATAATAGTAGATAGGTAATTGAATGTCATGAAAATTTAAATATTTAGATTCACTGAAATAGTAATTTAGCGTCTGAACATGTTGTAATTAGTAATACAACCAAACATTACGTCTAAATAAATATTTTGAATAATACAACTACCTCGAGTTTTGTGCTGGGCCCTTATATATGTCACAAGATTCTCTAGTATTTTCAGTATGTTTTGGTATGTTTGCATGAAATTGAATTTACAATCCACAATTAGTTATCTTAGACTCTCACGTCAAATAAATACCAGTATCCGCAGGTACGCATTGCGTACCTATTTTTACTACATGTGTGTGTATACTATCTTTGAAATGGACGAATTACTAGAAGCAAAGACTGCCAAGAAGGCAGCAACGAAATGAATGAAAACGACAGCGAAAGGTTGAGAGCCCCACGCAATTCATACTCACCCTCTTCACCGGTCGGATTTTAATATTCATGAAATGGACGAATCAGACGAGACAGCAGAAGGGAATTAAGGTTAGCAAAGCGAAGGCAAAGATACGGAGTAACCGAGCACATGCAGTGCTGTTTGAGATGAAGACTCATTTTATTTGTTTGTGAAAATTGATCGTCTAGGTTTAGTGTATTAGACTCATGTTGTTGATGTTAGTGACTGACGTTTCGACGGCCTCACTTTATTTAAAGTAAATGGTTTGAACCCAGGAGTATTATAACATGTTTGAGAAAGTTGCTTGTCTAGGTTGGAGTAGTCTTGAGAAAGACTGTTTGTCGTGGTAGTGACTGCCGTTTCGACGGCCTCAGTGGCGCTCATGAAGACGAAACGTCAGTCACTACCACCACAAACAGTCTTTCTCAAGACTACTCTAACCTAGACAAGCAACGTTCTCAAACATCTCACTTAATTTGTTTGTGAAAATTGATCGTCTAGGTTAGACGGTTGGTGCAGTCTTGAGAGTTGAGAAATACTGTTGTTCATGGACTTCATGTCAGGGACCGCTCATTGTTTATTATACATTTATACAGGGGGGACTGAGGAGAAACTGGAGGGGCTTTAAATTGTTTTCACTCTAAAACGCAAAATGAGAAAAGGAGAAAAGGGGGAGGCTTTAAAAAACGGTTATGTTTATTTAATAAATAATATATCATACAAATATCACAGTACACTACTGAAAAAAAAAAAACCCAATTGATTTTATTATTAAAACCTGAACATGAAATTTACTTTGTTTTTAAAAATTAAAAACACTTTAAACATTCACAAATTAGAACTAAGCGGTCGTCATTTCCCACCTTTTTATAACACACCTTTTTATAACACATATTTAAAAATAACACACCTTTTGCATATAGAACATCTTAAAAAGAGAACACACCTTGTGTGTTAATTTAACACATTTTGAATAAAACATGAAATTTAGATTTAACTTCTTCGTAAACCGCTTTCCTATATAACAACTCACTCTTAATGCTAACATTAATTAGTAAAATCGTCTGGCGTTTTAGCCAAATTTAAATGTTAACTAAAGCCTGCATCAAGTCACAGGTTCTGAACATTTGTGATCAGTCAGGAAAGCGTTAAAAAACGTCTCTTTCAGAATTTCCAGGTAAAAAAGGCGGATTTCAATCACATGCCGCGTTTTTATTGCTAAGTGTTCGGTTGTTTATCGCCCTAATATTATTTTCGGGCTGCAAGCAGGTTACGCGTCATGACGCGTTGCATTAAAATTTATGACATCATGATTATATGTGGCCAGCGATAACCAATGATGATCTCGAATTCGAGCTTGACCCTGACATTAGCGCGTGTCAGGTCAGCGTGGAATACGTTAATTCTCTTTTTACACTGCTGTTGGTCGTGGGAAGGTGTCTGCGCTTTTTTCTCTGTGATTTTATATCTGCACGCGTCTATTTCGATTTTCAGTAATGGACTGTATAAAGGATATGAATACTTCAGAACTAGTCGACTTTTTGAAAACCAAACAGGTTCCACAAGACATTTGCGATTCGTTGAGAGGTGTGTAAGACTGGCTTCAAATTTCAAGACTGTATCTTTGCTTCATATTAAATTAATGCCTTTTGTATTTTCTTTTACAGAGAACTGTATTGACGGAACAACACTGGTCTGTTTGTTCCAAGACCAAGCCGAGTTTGTTACGGTTTTCCAAAGTCTGGCCACCGTCTGCTGCTGAAACGTGCAGTTAACAGCGTCGTCGTGAAAACTACTGTGCTCCAAAATCCGAGTCTTGCCGAAAGAAGAGACGATGATGTGGTCGCGGTAATTTATTTATAGTTTCGTCGCCACGTGTTGTTACTGTTGCCTATCATATTACTGCATTTAAGCAATTTTCGGGAAGCCTTTAAAATTCAAGAAGCTGTACTGACGCTCATAGGAAGCAAATGAGAACCTTTGCGTATTTGATATTGAAGAATTCGGGTTTTTTGCCATGCGTTCGTTTTGTTACAGGTTCGTATTGTTACAGGTACAAGAAAATATGACCATGTGACACCAGTTCTTCAGCAGCTATGCTGGCTTCCAATAAGCTAAATGTTAAAATTCAGGGATGCTGTAATGGCATTTAAATGCATGAACGGATTGGCGCCATCATACTTATGTGACAAATTCGTAACAAGATCAGAAATACACAACGCCAACACAAGACATAACAATAAACTAGATATTCCAATCTATAAATCAGCTTCTGGTCAACGAACATTTTTATATCGGACAGTGGTTCTGTGGAATGAGCTTCCGGACAGCATTAAGAACAGTGAAAATCTTATTCATTTTAAAACAGAGTATAAACGTATTTTATTAAAAGATTTTTTAGATACCCCTAGTTAATTAATTTTTTATTGATAAGTTTTCATGACTGGATTGATTGTAATAATAATAGTATAATTTCGTATATTAGTTTAGTATATTTAGTTTTAACGTGTAATTAGATACTGAAAAGCCCTTTGGGGAGTATTTAATAAAGTATAATAATAATATAATAATAATAATTAAAAGGTACCTTTATGAAGTCAAAAGGTGGGTCAGTTGTTTATATTAACGTTGCTATCCTGAAAAAGGTTTTGATTTCATGCAAAAATGAAACTGAAACACCTTCGGCAGTGAAACTAAATTACTTAGTTGGTTGTTTTTGAAAAAGAACATGCTTTTTATTACTCCAAATGCTTATCTAAATGAAAAAAGTCTCTTTACTGGTGATCTCCTACGAAAAGTGTGCTGTAAGCTTGATTTTAACCGTGAGTTTCTTTGTTTGGCAACAAATTAATATCAACCCGTTAATTTAGTCGTGTTTTTGAAGTAAAAAGACGTAATTTTTAGGTGAATTTTACCATTTAACATACTAAATTGTGTATTTGTTAATGTATTTTTACACAATGTCTTTTTTATATACATTGGTTTGAGGGTGTTGATGTTTTTCGGTATAAAAATCCATCAATTTCAACTCTTTTCGGCAGCTTAAAAAACTAGGGCCCAAGGCCAGTGCAAAGTTTTATAATTAAGTATCGTTAAAATAGTGGGATAACGCTTGACACAACAAGGCTAACCTGTAGTACATGCAGGGCAGGCGTTCTGTGTACAGATGGGGAGCCCTGAGCAAATGCAATGCTGTTCGGATTTGCAGGATTTTAGATTGCTTGCGCGCTTATTAATAGGAGAGCTGGGATGCATTATGCAGTACTGTCGACGGTATTAAATACACCTCTAGTGAACTTTAATTTTAAATGACAATCGAAATATAGTAACTTTAGGAATCTAACGTTTCGAGCGAAGGCCCTTCGTCATTTAATTTTAAATGTTTGGTTTAGTGATTTAATAACAGAACTCAGAGTTTTTTCTGAGTATTACCAACTAACACAGCTTGTACAGAAAACAACTGACAATTATTAATATACATTTTCCCAGGCGTTTTTTCCATGGTTCGAGTGAAACTTTGCAATATAGTTCTTCTCTGGTTAGTTTTTCCTCTCTTATACCTATAGTTTTCAGGCTATTACCTACGTTTTGCTCTGTTCTGATGTTTTTCTTTGAGGTTCAACATATTTGGAACATGAGGAATCATATTAAAACAGTTTAATAGGCACCTTGATATAAGCGTCTGTAATTATTGTTTGTTTTTGCTATCAGTTTCTGGTGCTATTAGGTCGTGACACAAGTTTTTCCTCAGTCACTGTTTTATTATTTTGGAATAAAACATTGCTTTGGACATTGGTCAATAATAGAAAAACTACATTCATAAAAGTGATAAAATAGGATGTAAAGGAGGCCAGGAGGGCAGGGGTTTATATTTGTATACAAAAACAGATCAGGTGCTTATTTTATGACACATGTGATGTAGGTAACCAGTGGCGTAACAATAGGGGGGGGGGGCAGGGGTGGTGGTCGCTCCCCCACACAACATCTAGATGGTCATCTGTCGGAAAATTCTGAACCCTGTCGGAAATTTCCATGCGTGTTTTTTTTTTATGCTATCATAACAGACCTCAATACCCGTTCCAATGACACAACAGTCGGTGTATCGGAATCTCTAAGTTGCCTTTCTCCAGATCAACCAGATCAGAATAGTACCAATATTGACTTTCTAACCGTTTGCAGTTTTTTGTTTGCTAATATAATACAGAAAGACTGCGTCATTTACGACCAATTTTATAGCGGTTAATTAGGCAAACCGAACGACGGTTAAAACAGCTAGAACACACCATTCGTACATTGCGTGGCGCGACCGTGACAATGAGCTGAAACAGCGACTTAGAAAATGTTTCCCTACCGCCAAGACGGACACGCAGAGCCTAAAATCTGCGGTGGCGTTATGCGAGGCACTTACTGGAGGATGGTACTGCCCGTATTATATGCCAGGAAGTTACAATATGGCAAACGAAACGGCTGCAAGATTCAACCAGGCGAGTATCGCCCGTGTTGGCGATCCCGACAACTCCTGGTTAGACTTCAACGAGCTGTCTCTCATTATCCACTTCAATAGGAAAGCGAATCCGATAATTTTGCCCAATATAGACTCATCTTCATCACCTGCGGAAGAGTAGAAGGTTGGTGAGCATGCTCAACATGCTCCGAAAGTCGTGGCCCGTGCAGCTCTGGGTTATACGAAAACCAGGCCGTGTTGCATTGATTTTATGAGTTCCTGAAATACATGGAAAGCGGCTGCTCGTCCGAACCGTTGGCGCTGGATACACAGCGTCGTGTAGGTCGCCTCTTGTATGAATTGGATGAGACCTTGGAGAATGTGTCTATGTTGTGGGATTATACACAACTCACACAGTTGTTCAGGACTCTCTTCCAGGGGAATGAAGTCCTCGAGCTCCCAAAACAACCAGGCACATTGTTGGCTTACCTCTTTGCGCTAAAGACGTTCTACAATTTTCTCTTAGCGCACTCGGAACGGTTGTCGGGTGTTCTCAAACTCTCTTCGGTTGAATTAGAGTAAATTCGCTCGGCAGAGCTGCCCCTTGTAGGGTGGCGGCGTTCCTTGGATGATGATATGCACCAACGAAGGTTTGTCATCGACGCTGAGGACTATGAGAAAGTTCTTACAGACGAGGAATATCGGGAATTGCTCGGAGGTCCAATATCACTCGCCTGCCTTCGGGAGTTTCAACGCATGCAGGATGGTAGTCATGTGGTGTCTGAGGTATACACGCGACTTCGTGATTACCGTCTGCTCCGTTTGATCCTTCACAGCGCTCAACGTACAGGTGCTTTGGCAAACCTTACTGTGCAAGAATTCGTTGAGGCAAAGAAGGTTTATGATGGCGAAAATCACGCGTATATCAGCTATACCAAAAAAAACCACAAGACCTCGGGATCTGGGCCTGCTCCTTTGGCATGGTCTAATGATATTTACATGATGGACCAGAAGTACCTCAGGTATTTGCGGCCAACTTAAGAGACCACGGTCTCTCGATTTAGTGGGCATGCTGGGTTGATGCGGGAGTCACCCTTTTCCCTCAACATGGGTCGCAAGCATATACAGTCTTCCCAGGTCACCTAGCGTTTGACTGCAATCGCCCATAAACTGTGCCCCACCCAGACTGGCAGTTTAAGTGGTACTCGCATCAGGAAAACCATTGTGACTCGCCATCAGTGTTACAGATGTGACAAGTTCTGAACTGGCGCAACACATGTCGCATTTCGAAAGCACTGCTGACAAGTATTACAAACTACAGAAAAGAAACGAACAGGTGCTTTAGCAAACCTTCCTGTGCAGCAATTCGTTCATGCAAAGAAGGTTTATGATGGCGAAAATCACGCGTATATCAGCTATACCAAAAAAAACCCACAAAACCTCGGGATCTGGGCCTGCTCCTTTGGCATGGTCTAATGATATTTACATGATGGACCAGAAGTACCTCAGGTATTTGCGGCCAACTTAATTAAGAGACCACGGTCTCTCGATTTAGTGGACATGCTGGGTTGATGCGGGAGTCACCCTTTTTCCTCAACATGGGTGGCAAGCATACACAGTCTTCCCAGGTCACCCAGCGTTTGACTGCAATCGCCCATAAACTGTGCCCCACCCTGACTGGCAGTTTAAGTGGTACTCGCATCAGGAAAACCGTTGTGACTCGCCATCAGTGCTACAGATGTGACAACTTCTGAACTGGCGCAACACATGTCGCATTTGGAAAGCACTGCTGACAAGTATTACAAACTACAGAAAAGAAACGAACAGGTGCTTTGGCAAACCTTCCTGTGCAGCAATTCGTTCATGCAAAGAAGGTTTGAGATGGCGACAATCACGCGTATATCAGCTATACCAAAAAAACCCACAAGACCTGGGATCTGGGCCTGCTCCTTTGGCATGGACTAATGATATTTACATGATGGACCAGAAGTACCTCAAGTATTTGCGGCCAACTTAAGAGACCACGGTCTCTCGATTTAGTGTGCATGCAGGGTTGATGCGGGAGTCACCCTTTTCCCTCAACATCGGTGGAAAGCCTATACAGTCTTCCCAGGTCACCCAGCGTTTAACTGCAATCGCCCATGAACTGTGCCACACCCTGACTGGCAGTTTAAGTGGTACTCGCATCAGGAAAACCGTTGTGACTCGCCATCAGTCTTACAGATGTGACAAGTTCTGAACTGGCGCAACACATGTCGCATTTGGAAAGCATTGCTGACAAGTATTACAAACTGCAGAATAAAAATGCATAAAGCTAGAGCTCGTTTCAATTAGTGTTCAAAAAAACCCAGCGATGGATCGCAAAAAAGGCATTAGCCAGGGAAAGGAGCAAAGTACACCGTAGAAGAAATAGAGAAACGAAAATACACCTGAACAGGGTATTGGAGTACCTAGCGCTGAACGCTCCGGATCACTGGTTAGCCGTTCAATCATTGCTAACTATGAACGTGCATGGACGGGGAAATATGTCATATGGCGTCAAAATTCATTGGGGAAAATTCGGTTCAAAGTTCTGTTTAGAAATGATATTGTTATAAAACATATATAGATTTATTATATATTTATATAAGGGCGAGACTTCCGTGTAATTAACGCGTGAAATTTATAAACCCCTTACGGTTCAAATTTCGGCGGCTCTCATTGGCCACACGATAATTTATTAATTTTACTTTTAATAATAATTTTAATTTTGTTGTTGTTGTAAAACTGTAATATATGTAAGGTGTACGTACGTTAATTATATATACTTTTGTGAACATGCGCGTGTTGGTATATGTACAATAGAATGCAAACAATGTGCGAATGAATTTCGTCGTCTGTTTCAACCTTAAAATGCAATAACAAAAATCATAAAAATGGTAATAGTGTTACATTACAACGGTTACCGGTGAGATTAGAAAATTCAAATATTAAGATTTAAAATCTAACCCTAACCAACACAATTGGCTAACGTTGTTGCAATAATGCACTGTTCGACAGACTAAACGTAAATAACGGCCACGCTTTTCTAATGGCCATTGTCCTAAAATAGAAATTACCAAAATAGAAATACCAAAATAGATTTATGGTCCATGTCTCACATATATACACTATCGCATTCACCTTCCGTTTCAGCTTTAATGAAACTTTCTTCCTCATCAAGATCCCCGATAACGCTTTGAACTTCCCACACGCACAACGCATCCTAACCACGGATGCTTGACAGACAATTGTTATGTAATCAAACTCTACATGTATTTACAATGACAACATTCTAGACCAACTCTATACATGTATGTTCAACATTCCCGATCCAATCAGAAAGAAGATCTGTGTTGCGTGCAAACAAATGAATAAGTCAGTATTGGGAGTAAAATCAATCATATGGGACAAAAAAGCCGACAATGTAAAAACGTATGCCAGAATGACAAATGGGCTTAAGAAGTGTAAGCACATAACTGTAAGCCATACAACTGTTTCACATCTATGCATTCTGTATTTCCTACCCAACCAATCCTATTTCTTAGATGAGTTGTATTTTTCTGCATTTCTGCATTTCTCCTTATCTTAATTTTTACATTTCTCTTCTTTTTTTCCAGTTGCTTCCCTTTTTTCTTTCTTGGGGCTCAAAAAGTTAAAATTCTTTCTGGGAACTCAAAACATTTTTTGGCGTGGTCCCACAATTTCCATTCTAGATTCAACACCATGGCAATTAAAGCTAAGGCATATGTCAAGCACGGAAAAAGAAAAGGTATGGCAATGAGGGAGGATTCTACTGAGTCAGATGACTCAAATGACCATACCCGGCCGGCACAATGTGGCGTAAGTGGGAACCGGTTAACCGATCGCTCGCTTTTTCAACCTACACAAACCTCCAATTCACGGGGCTTCGACCTCGAGCCAGGACCTAAAGATGACTCCTCATCTTCATCACCTGGGGAAAAGAAGAAGGTTGGTGAGCATGCCCAATATGCTCCGAAAGTCGTGGCCCGTGGAGCTCTGGCTCACTTGTACGAAAACCAGGCCAGTGTTGCACTGATTTTACGAGTTCCTGAAATCCATGGAATGCGGCTGCTCGTCCGAACCGTTGACGCTGGATACCCAGCGTCGTGTAGGTCGCCTCTTGTATGAATTGGATGAGACCTTGGAGAATGTGTCTATGTTGTGGGATTATACACAACTCACACAGTTGTTCAGGACTTTATTCCAGGGGAATGAAGTCCTCGAACTCCCAAGAAGACCAGGCACCTTGTTGGCTTTCCTCTTTGCGCTAAAGACGTTCTACAATTCTCTCTTAGCGCACT
This sequence comes from Paragorgia papillata, assembly GCA_035771165.1. NCBI lineage: Eukaryota > Metazoa > Cnidaria > Anthozoa > Scleralcyonacea > Coralliidae > Paragorgia > Paragorgia papillata. The sequence goes on along the minus strand of JAWNZC010000339.1, from coordinate 2,150,785 downwards.
TGGAACGGTTGTCGGGTGTTCTCAAACTCTCTTCGGTTGAATTAGAGAAAATTCGCTCGGCAGAGCTGCGCCTTGTAGGGTGGCGGCGTTCCTTGGATGATGATATACACAAACGAAGGTATGTCATCGACGCTGAGGACTATGAGAAAGTTCTTACAGACGAGGAATATCGGGAATTGCTCGGAGGTCCAATATCACTCGCCTGTCTTCGGGAGTTTCAACGGCTGCACGATGGTAGTCATGTGGTGTCCGAGGTATACATGCGACTTCGTGATTACCTTCTGCTCCGTTTGATCCTGGACAGCGCTCAACGAACAGGTGCTTTGGCAAACCTTACTGTGCAGGATTTCGTTCAGGCAAAGAAGGTTTGTGATGGCGACAATCACGTGTATATAAGCTATACCAAAAAAACACAAGACCTTGGGATCTGGGCCTGCTCCTTTGGCATGGACTAATGATATTTAAATGATGGACCAGAAGTATACCTCAGGTATTTGCGAACATGGTCTCTCGATTTAGTGGGCATGCTGGATTGATGCGGGAGTCACCCTTTTCCCTCAACTTTGGTGGCAAGCCTATACAGTCTTCCCAGGTCACCCAGCGTTTGACTGCAATTGCCCTTAAACTGTGCCCCACCCTGACTGGCAGTTTAAGTATTACTCGCATCAGGAAGACCGTTGTGATTCGTCACCAGTGTTACAGATGTGACAAGTTCTGAACTGGCGAAACACATGTCGCATTTGGAAAGCACTGCTGACAAGTATTACAAACTGCAGAATAAAATTCATAAAGCTAGAGCACGTTTCAATTTGTGTTCATTAAAAAACGGCGATGGATCGCAAAAAAGGCATTAGCGAGGGAAAGGAGCAAAGTACACCGTAGAAGAAGAAATAGAGAAACGAAAATACACCTGAACAAGGTATTGGAGTACCTAGCGCTGAACGCTCCGGATCACTGGTTAGCCGTTCAATCATTGCTAACTATGAACGTGCATGGACGGGGAAATATGTCATATGGCGTCAAAATTCATTGGGGAAAATTCGGTTCAAAGTTCTGTTTAGAAATGATATTGTTATAAAACATATATAGATTTATTATATATTTATATAAGTGCGAGACTTCCGTGTAATTAACGCGTGAAATTTATAAACCCCTTACGGTACAAATTTCGGCGGCTCTCATTGGCCATACGATAATTTATTAATTTTACTTTTAATAATAATTTTAATTTTGTTGTTGTTGTTGTAAAACTGTAATATATGTAAGGTGTACGTACGTTAATTATATATACTTTTGTGAACATGCGCGTGTTGGTATATGTACAATAGAATGCAAACAATGTGCGAATGAATTTCGTCGTCTGTTTCAACCTTAAAATGCAATAACAAAAATCATAAAAATGGTAATAGTGTTACATTACAACGGTTACCGGTGAGATTAGAAAATTCAAATATTAAGATTTAAAATCTAACCCTAACCAACACAATTCGCCAACGTTGTTGCAATAATGCACTGTTGGACAGACTAAACGTAAATAACGGCCACGCTTTTCTAATGGCCATTGTCCTAAAATAGAAATTACCAAAATAGAAATACCAAAATAGATTTATGGTCCATGTCTCACATATATACACTATCGCATTCACCTTCCGTTTCAGCTTTAATGAAACTTTCTTCCTCGTCAAGATCCCCGATAACGCTTTGAACTTCCCACACGCACAACGCATCCTAACCACGGATGCTTGACAGACAATTGTTAAGTAATCAAACTCTACATGTATTTACAATGACAACATTCTAGACCAACTCTATACATGTATGTTCAACATTCTCGATCCAATCAGAAAGAAGATCTGTGTTGCGTGCAAACAAATGAATAAGTCAGTATTGAGAGTAAAATCAATCATATGGGACAATTAAGCCGACAATGTAAAAACGTATGCCAGAATGACAAACCATACAACTGTTTCACATCTATGCATTCTGTATTTCCTACCCAACCAATCCTATTTCTTAGATGAGTTGGATTTTGCTGCATTTCTGCATTTCTCCTTATCTTAATTTTTACATTTCTCTTCTTTTTTTCCAGTTGCTTCCCTTCTTTCTTTCTTGGGGCTCAAAAAGTTAAAATTCTTTCTGGGAACTCAAAACATTTTTTGGGACCAATGGTCCCGTGGTCCCACAATTTCCATTCTAGATTCAACACCATGGCAATTAAAGCTAAGGCATATGTCAAGCACGGAAAAAGAAAAGGTATGGCAATGAGGGAGGATTCTACTGAGTCAGATGACTCAAATGACCATACCCGGCCGGCACAATGTGGCGTAAGTGGGAACCGGTTAATCGATCGCTCGCTTTTTCAACCTACACAAACCTCCAATTCACGAGAGTAGTGTAATTATGCCGATTCTGGGACATTTTGGATCCGGTTCCAACCACCCCAATTCGGTTCCCATTATTCAGAACCGGTTCCTACTTTTTTTCAAAAAAATATGAATTTTTTTTTAAATTCATATTTCCCCCATTACTTGAAAAGCCGAAGGCGGGGCTTTCCCTCAAATTTAAAAAGTGTCCTAGTAATTCTCCCTTTACCAAATTCCTAATAATTTTTTGGTAAGTTTGATGTTCTCCAATGACCGATTGCCAAAGTCTGAATTCCATCTTCTAAAATAATTCTTTTGTCGTCATCCGCACTTAATGCAACTTTGTTGATATGCTCTGTGTATATCTCATGTTGTCTACTTCTAAATGTGTTCATACCTTTTAATAATTTTTTCTGAGTGATTAAACATTTTTTGTAATCTGCAAATGTTATTTCATTTTTGACTACGTTTTTCTTGACTCCCTTGCACTTCTTTTCTTCATAGCTTTCCCATTTTTGTGTTTCCATGTTTAGTTCCTCTGCCATTTTGTAAGCAAGCAATTTGGCTCGTAACCCTGCAAATTCAGAAATTTGTCTGGATCCTGTTTCACTTTTCATCATACCAATAACTTTTTTGTTAATTCCTGTTGGAATCCCACTTGGGTGGCTTTTTTCGAAATTACTCGTATCAAACTTGCTACTAACATCTTTTGAGATGTCTTTGAAAAAATCTTCTGTTTTAATCTCATAACATAAGCTGTCCGTGTCTGTAAATAACAAACTTGCTTTTTCTCCATATTTTGGTTTAATGTAGTTATAATGAAAGTCATACATAAGTGTCTTACTAAGATCTAAGATACTCATTCCTAAGTATATTGGCTTATTAAGTTTAACTGAAGTCTTTTTCATATGGACTGCCACAAGGTTTTCTGAGAAAATATTGATTCCATTGAAGTTTGGTTTGTTTGCCAGTTTTTCGAGTTGTGCTTCATTTGTGACTAATCTTACATCCACCCTATTTCTAACATTTTCCATGGTTTTACCGAAAATGGCGTTATTCATTAATTTGAAGAAATTTTTCTCAAATTCAGATGTTGCCCTAGTTCTTAAATCCGTGTTTAACCTAATATATTTTTCCAACCAGGCTTCTTCCTCAAAAGTAATTCCACGATGGATTTTAGTTAATTTTAATCCAAAACTTAGACACTGCTTTAATGCTTTGTGATGAATTACATACTTTTCTTTGTTATTTAAATTTGGGATTAACTTAGGAACTTTGTTTACGGTAATCCGTTCGGCGGCTAATGGATATTCGTTGTGAAGATCATGAAGTTCTTCTGGATATTTTAGATCTACTTCTAAGATACATGGCATGTTTTCCCAGTTGTTTAGTGCATTTTCAGGTATCCATTTAAAGTTTCTTACTGGAAGGGGTTCTGACATTGGCCAACCGTAAAGGTTGTTGACATCTAAGTATGGAATGAATATACTTTCTTTTTCAATGTTAAACTTTTTTATATACTTGTTGTTGGCCTTTGCATACCTTTTCGTTACGGTACTGATCCCTCCTCGGATTCCCTTCTCCACCATTAAATACATATCTGGATCCGTTAGGAGATCTAGTTCTACACCAGTTAACTTTAATGCTGCATCCCAAGCCAAACCTGGAGATGTATAGTACCATAATGGATCTAATCCATAGTTTTTCATACAAACATTTCTGAAGTTTTTTATAACATCCGTTAAAAGAAGCACATCTGTTTTTAGGTACAAGTCGTGGTAATCTCTCATAGTTTTACAACCAAATTCAGTCCACACATTTTGTGCATGTTTGTAATCTTCATCGGAAATGTGTGAGTCGGTTAGTTTAGAGTAAAACTCTTCTTTTGATGGTAAACTGGGATAGCTTAACCTATCAAAACATGTCATGAACTCGTATGGGAAAACACCTTTTCTTTTAAGCAAGTTAATTTGATCAGGTGTGTGGGTTTTGTTGAACTCACCTTCCAAGGTTTTGAACTGATTAGGAGCAAGATTTTTGACTAAGCTATCTAAAGACCCCGATGTAAATTTAAGAGAATCTAAGAATCTTAGCTCGTGATTGATTTCCCATTTTTTACCCTCTTTGTTTACTCCAGATTCCATAACCACTTTTTTAGAAAAACTAATGTACTTTTCATCAGTTTTTGGTATGCAGTTAATTAGTCCTTCTGTTAACCCAAGACTTTTTACGAACAGGTGGGAGTCGTATCCCTCCAAGTTATGGAAGAGCATTGGGATGAAGGTGGGTTTTTTCATTTTTAAATTACAAGCATTATGAGCGGCACCCCAATATTTTCCGGTTAGATGACAGTGATCTCTAACACGGTCTTTTCCTAATGGTTTTTCACATGCATAACAGTTTTTAGCATTTTGAAAGGTGTTTTCTTCTACTCTACTCATTTTAATAGGTTTGTTAACCTTGGTGATATTATATATCGCTCGCATTTCCTTTTCCAAATGTTCTACAAATATTTTTCCAATATTCTCTCCTTCCTCTTTCATTGTATACTTTACAGTTTTTGTTTTGTAAATATTTTCATCAATACAGCTAACTACATAATAGAACCCACTAGGATCATGTTTTTGGTATGCAGTTGTATGACTTTTTAGGTCATTTTTTTGTACTGTGTTAATGGGAAGAAGGAATGACTCAAAGTCACCGCTAATGAAAAAGGGGATGTTTGTCATTTTATGAAACTGTTTGAAGCTAATTGTGCTTCCTTCCTTAGGATATATTTGGTTTTGTGGGGAGTGTGTACTGCAAACTTCTACATGACTAGCTAATAATTCTTTGGTTCCGAAGCTGTTAAAACAGCGGACACAGGTGTGTGATTGGTGACCATGTTTGTTGAGTTGTGTGCTGAGAAGTCTACTTATGTTTTTAACAACACTGTAGTGGTTGTCAAGGAGAAATAGGGTTATAACAGTTTTGTTTTCCTCTTTGCTAATTTTTAGTGGGAAAACTTTTTTGATCTCATCATCATAACTAAGAACATTTATGCAAACCCCGTTTTCTTTTTCAAACTTGGAGATGTCCTTAATTGCTGTTGGAAATGAAGTTTTTTTCCAGTTAAGCTTTTCAGCTTGTTGTCTCAGCAACTTTGTTATCCTTTCACTTTTTTCTTCAACCGGATTTAGAGCTCGGGTAACAGCCCATTTAAAACACATGTCATCATTGTTTTTTAAGTTAATGATTGCTTTTTTCTTTTCTATGAAGGGTGGTAAGGGTTGATAACTTTTCCCCCTTATTGGTTTGTATTTTACGACGAATAGCTCAAGCATCTCTACAGAGTGTAATCTCCATCCACTCCCATTTTTTTGATGAGTTGCAAGGGATTCCAACATTTTTTCTTTCATTTGAGAATATTCTACTTCTATATCCTCTTCTGTGATCATGGAGTGGGGGTAGCTTCTGAAGTAGACTGTTGAAATTTCAACCTCTCCAGTTATTATGTCATGTTTAATTAGTTTGCATGTAAGTACTGAAATAACTTTTTTACCAATACTATCTGTATTAATGATTACTTTTTTCACAGCTGGTGTTGTGATTTCTAAGAATACAGTTGGATCTCGAGCACCATCTCCTGGAATGGCCCATCTGGCTGCTTTTCCTCTTAGTGAGTCCAAAACAAGTATTGCATGTGTGTTTTCTGTCATGTTTTGAACTTTTTTCTTGTTGTTGTGTACACTCCACAACTTACTGCTAAGTTTTTCTCGAATGTTTCCAAGTTTTTTGGATCCCTTCCATTTAGGTCCTTCTTTAAGAGTGAATTGACGTTTGGTTTCCTTTTTGATTTCTTTTTTCCACTTGATGGTTTCCTTATGTTCTTTTTTCTTTTGTTCTTTAAGTTCTTGCTTGTTCCATAGTTTTTTAGCCTTTACCAAAGCTTTGTTCATTTTTAGCTGTAATTTTTGTTTGGTTCTTTCTTCTTGTCGCTGAAGTCTTTCTTGTTGGGTTTTTCTTTCTTGTTCTTGTCGTTGTTCATGTCGTTGTTCTTGTCGCTGAAGTCTTTCTTTAAGCTGTTGCTTTTTAAGATTTGCTTTAATTAATTTTTGTTCAAGTTTTTGAACATATTTTGTAATACCAGTATTCCACATTATCCCTTTTATTATAACGCAAAAAAATTTTTTCAAATTTCTTATAAGGTGAAAATTTATAAGAAATTTTTTGGGATAATGTGGAATTATACTCTTTATTTATACATATATTTATATACTTATTTTTCGACTAACAAAATATTTTTTACCTTTGAATGAAATTTCGGTTCCTCTTTTAATGTAAAAAGGAATACAACTTGGATTAATACAAAGTTGCTTTGCTGCGTTGTAAATGCTTGGAAATTCAAGGATTTCTCCTTCTTTGGTTTTAAAAATAATTTGAACGGGTTTTCTAATTTTGTCTTTGTTGTGTGTGTCGAAACAAAGATTTCTAAAAACTGGAATATTGAGAAGTTCACATAATGTTTTTTTATTTTTCTCAGGTCCGTAACTGCAGGTCCGTAACAAAAATGCCGGCTTCTGATTGGCTAAATACGAGGTCCGTATCACACAAGTACGGACCTCTCGTTTTTCCCGCCAAAACTAATATGGGGGTGAAAAACAGTTTTCAAACCAAAAAAGTGGTGAAAAATGTACTCCGACGATAGTGAGCATAGCGAGAGGAGCGAATTTTATTATCCCCAAGACGACGTCCCAAGCACAAGTGCTGGAAATTTTAGTCTATTCAGACCCAAACGCGAACGAAAAACGGGTGTTACAATGGCAGCGATATTTGACATCCAAAATTATATTCAGAGTCAACGACCGGAAAACACGAAGAAGAAAACGGAATACGATATAAATGTCCTTACCAGGTACTTTTTGTCTATAAATGAAGTACGAGAAATTCAAACCATACCTGCCAAGGAATTAAACATCCTCCTCGCCAAATTTTTCGTTAACGCTCGCAAGAAAAATGACGACGTTTTTACGAGCCTCGTCTCTCACAGCTTTTCAGAGAAGTCTTTCAGAGAAGTTGACTTGTAACAATTATTTTGTTTTAATGTGGGAAAAATAAATAAGTTATTTACCAAACTTTGTCGGTCCGTACTGGAAAAATATTGCCCTCGGTCCTGGACTGCACGGAACTCGGCCTGCGGCCTCGTTCCGTACAGTCAAGACCTTGGGCAATATTTTTCCAGTACGGACCTCCAGTTTGGTAAATAACATATAGTTATTTTTCTCAGGTCCGTAACTGCAGGTCCGTAACAAAAATGCCGGCTTCTGATTGGCTAAATACGAGGTCCGTATCACACAAGTACGGACCCTCTCATTTTTCCCGCCAAAACTATATATGGGGTGAAAAAAAACAGTTTTCAAACCAAAAAAGTGCTGAAAAATGTACTCCGATGATAGTGAGCATAGTGAGAACGAATTTTATTATCCCCAAGACGACGTCCCAAGCACAAGTGCTGGAAATTTAGTCTATTCAGACCCAAAAGCGAACGAAAACGGGTGTTACAATGGCAGCGATATTGACATCCAAAATTATATTGAGAGTCAACGACCGGAAAACACGAAGAAGAAAACGGAATACGATATAAAATGTCATTACCAGGTACTTTTTGTCTATAAATGAAATACGAGAAATTCAAACAATACCTGCCAAGGAATTAAACATCCTCCTCGCCAAATTTTTCGTTAACGCTCGCAAGAAAAATGACGACGTTTACGAGCCTTCGTCTCTCACAGCTTTTCAGAGAAGTTTACAACGATATCTGAATGACAAAAGTTTCAAACCTGAACATTTTTTCAAGACCAAGAGTTCGCGAAGTCTCGAGAAGTTCTTCTGGCCAGAAAACGGCAGCTGGTTACAACAACACGCCAAAGGAAAACCGTCCGCAAGCAGCAAGAGAACTCACGAAATCCGAAGAAGACTTCTGTTTCAACGTGACTTGTTTGGTGACCACGACCCTGAAGTACTCCAAAGGACAGTCTGGTGGGTTCTCGCCCTTCATTTTGGTTTTAGGGCTCGCGATGAAGCAAGGCGACTCAAATGGGGCGACATCACAGTCGGTTAAAGATCCAGAAACCGGGAATGAAATGCTCATATGGCACGCTGAACGAGGCTCCAAAACACGGCACGGTGATGGTCAACATAGAAGAGCTTTTAAACCTACTGCTCAAGCAACGATAATAAACGTTGTCCAGTTAAACTGTACAAATCATTCGCTGCCCACCGTCCAACCGAAATGAAGCAGCAAGATTCGCCTTTCTTCTTGGCTGTAAACCGCCGACGAACACCAGAATCCGAAGTTTGGTATATGAAGGGGCCGCTCGGAAAAAACGAGATTGGAAAATTCCTCGTTTAAAGCTGCAAAAGCTGCAAATTTTGCCTGGGAATATCACCAATCACTCTGTGAGAAAAACGTGTATTTTCCAGGCTAATGGATGCTGATGTGCCAGAGAATTACGTCGCCCAACTAAGTGGCCCACAAGAACTTAAAGAGCTTGGATTCATACAAGTCGGCTTCGACACTCACCAACGAAAAATGTCCATGGTTTTTAAAGTCGTTCCTCTACTTCTCTCTTGACATCTTCCGCTTCAACTTCACAGCAACTACCACAACATCAAGTCACGGCATTTTCACCTCCATCGTCTTTCCAACAGCAAGATATTTCGCTTTGTAAACGGTCGGCAATCGACGGTATGTTTTCAGGGGCAAACATTGGAAAAATCGAAAGATGTTCGTTCAATTTTTACACCAACGGCAATCAAGCCAAAAAATCTAACATCAGTGCCAGCTAAGAAGCGAAAAGTGATCATCAGCGATGACTCGGACTCGGACTGATTTGTTTTCCTTCTTTTTTCTTTTGTTGTACATTAAATACAAATAATGTTATTGAAAATTTAAGCTTAGTTGCTGCCCCTCGAGGTCTCTTTTGCTTTTGAACGAAGAACGAACACCCTAGTTTAGTCATGTGACATCACTTCCATATTTGGCATTGCCGTTCTGAATAATAAATGTTTGACTTGTAACAATTATTTTGTTTTAATGTGGGAAAAAATAAATAAGTTATTTACCAAACTTTGTCGGTCCGTACTGCGAAAAAATATTGCCCTCGGTCTGGACTGCACGGAACTCGGCCTGCGGCCTCGTTCCGTACAGTCAATGACCTCGGGCAATATTTTTCCAGTACGGACCTCCAGTTTGGTAAATAACATATATGTATTCATTTTGGAGGTATATTTGATTCCTTGTTTTTTACCAATAAATTTTAATTGGTTAAGTGTATATGTTGTCATTCTTTTATTATAGTATATTTTTTTCTTTAAATACTATTTTTTTAAATTTTTTTTAATTTTTTTTTAAATTTTTTATTAATTTTTTTTGTTAATTTTTTTTAATTTTTTTTAATTTTTTTTTATTTTTTTTTAAATTTTTTGTTAATTTTTTTTAATTTTTTTAAATACTGTTTTTTTAGTTTTTTCAGTTTTTTTACGTACTGCTTTTTTAATTTTTCTAAAAACTGTTTTTTAAATTTTTTAGATTTTTTTAAATTTTTTAGTTTTTCCAGTTCTTTTAGCAAATTTTTTTTAATGATTTTTTTTAGTTTTGTTATTAATAATTTTTCAAAGTTCTCTTCATTCCTTTTTAAGTTTTTATTTCTTTTAATTTCCTTCATTACTCTTTTATTATATGCTATAGGGGTTGTATTTTTTTTGCTGCACTTGTAACAGAGTAATGTCCCCCTTAAATGTGTCCCCTAAAAAAATTTTTTAGTTATAAAAAATATAAAATAAACGATGACCCAAGAAGTATTTGATTTTAATCATATTTCAAAAGATTTAACTGACGACCAACTGGAAAGATTTAAAGGAATGTATAAACATTACCATAGATTGGCAAAATGTTATGGAAAAATGTGTAGAAAAAGCAGGCGTTTAGATTCTATTCTTATGTTTTTAAAAGTATTTTTGATTTCTGGTGGAACTGGTGGTACAGTGTTGGGTTGGATAACATTTAATCCTTTTTTGTTAGCATCTATGTCTGGTTTAGGATTGTTGATAGCTGGTTATATGAGAAAGGCTAATTTAGCAAAAGCAACAGACAGAAATAAGTTTGCTTTTAAAAATTATAAAAAAGTTCTAAATAAAATTAGAGAGTTTATGAGAGGGGTTCATTTTGATCTGGCTCAGTTTGATGGAGAGTTGATGGTGGTTGATGACATGGTTCGGGAGTTGTGTGTTGAGATTCCAAATGGGATTGACAAGTGGTACTCTCAGAAATTCGTGAATAATTCTTAACTGTTTTGTTGGACCAACCCATTTGTATATTTCCCTCTATTGTTGAGGAATCTTTTTCAAAAGTAATTCCAAAACGGAATCCTTTTGTTATATTATATTGTTTGTTCATTTTTTCTTTTGGTTTGCTTTTTAAGTTTCCCATTTTATTAAAAAATGGGAAATTATGTTATTAATATTTTAATTAATATTAGTTCAACTGTTATTGGAATTAAAAGTAATGAAACAAATGCTGTTTGTACTAAAATTTTAAACATCTTGTACTTCAGGTTTGTCATCCTGAGTTTCTTTATTTACTTCTACAACTTGTTCACTGGGTTTTTCCCACATATGTTTAGCAACTATTAATCCACCAGTTAATAATCCAATCATTGGAATGAATGGTGAAACTTTCATAACCACTGTTTTAACATCATCGTACAAAAGTTTGTTTGATGATAATTCCTTATCAAGATTTCCATCTTTTTCAACCATATTTAGTTGTTCCATTAATTCTGAAAATTTTGTGATAAGACTTTCAGTTAACAAAGAATTAACTTTCTCATTGTTTAATTTTTTCCAAAGCACCTTGAGATGCTTTTTTAATATATTTTTCTGAATATTTGATTTCCTTTGCAGCAGATAAGCGGATTAACTCATCTCTAAGGTTATCATTTTGCGGATTAACTGATTCTTGTTCGGATTGTAAATCTTCTAAGTTGTAAACTTCTTCTTGATTCATTTATTATGGTGTTTTTTGGCGGCGCTTTGTGAACAGCATGCGATCAAGCATATATGCAAAAGCGAATGCTAAAACCCATAAATTTTTAGCTAACCAAGCTATTCCTTTAGCTCCCATCGTTAGTGCAGATGCAAGTATGTTAGCCAGCGGAGCTATAACAGGTAAGGCTGCTTTAGCTATTTTTGCAGTTGCTTTTGCCAAAGCACCAGCTGTTTTTGCTGCTGCAACTATACCTTTCTTTCCAGCTATGACAACTGTTGTTATGATGCCAGCTATAGAAATAGCTATTGCAGATAATGCTCCTAAGTTATTTTTAGCGAATTTTTTAAATTTTTCAAATTTTGTTATATCATCATTTTTTATCATTTCTTCCGTTTTTTCACTAACTGGTTTGAGATTATTTTTTAACCTGATCTCATCTGCTTTTAATTTTGCCACGTCAGAAATATCTTTGTAAACAGCTTTTCTTCTTGGATCGACTTCAGCTTCTGCTTTGTCATTCCAGTACTCAACCGCAATATCAACAGCGTCTAAATTTTCTACATTATTTGTTGCTAGTATTCCGCCAAGTTCTCTTAGTTCTTCATCGTTAAGTTGGGTTTTATCTACTGTTTTGTCAGCAATTTCTAAATCATCTTGAATTCTATCAATGATGTTTGCTCTGATTCCGTTAACACTAGGCGTTCCAGGTAAATCTCCAACAATTTCTTCAATGGAGCCATTTGCTGTTTTGCTGTGCTCAGAACGTGCTTTTTGCATGAGATCAGAATATTCTTGCACAACATCTTTAATTTTTTCATTTGTGCTTAAAACAAAGTTATTTCCTTTTTTAACAACAACTTTTGTTTCGTTGTAAAGCATTCCATCAACCTTTCCAGTTTTTTTACTTAAGGAAAATAGGCTTTTGTCTATTAGCTTTTTTGATGCGGGGCCATCTTTCATTACTATTTCTTGATTAAAACTGTAACGAAAGAATGTTTTTCGTGCTCTTGTTATTCTCCTTCTTTGGGCAGTTTCCCATCGCTTACGTCTTTGTTGAATTGTGTTTTCTTCCTCCGTTGCAATATCATCTTCATTATTTAAGTCACCTCTTTTTAACCATGCATCCGGATCAAACGGGTCTAGATCAGTTCTCCCATCCAGATCAATATCCTCATCATATCCATCATCGTCAAATTCATCAAAATCGTTGTAATCATCTATAAAACTTGTTTCTTCTTCATTGCGTTCGTTTTCTGCTTCTTCATTAAATTTATCAAATGTATCGAATTCAAATCCTTCCATTTTATTTGTGTGAAACTTTAACTAACTCTTCATCATAAAATTTACCAATAATATTTTCCCCATCTTTGTCTTCAATATTATACATTACCGGATTACCGCGGAACACAGCTGATATTTTAAAAACTTCACTTGTGAAGTTAGGATCATACCCCTTTGCAAAGTTCTTTTTGTATTTGTATATTCTTACTTGATCGCCAACCTTAAATTTTGGTTTTGGGAATTCTGTTGGTGGTAAACCATATAAAGTTTTGAATACCTCACCCTGATTACTTGTATTAACGCTATTAGGTTTTCTTTTAATAGTTGAGTGAAATGTGTTGTTATAGCTTTTGGTTAGTTTGTCTAAAACATCTAACCAAGTTTTAGTTTGTTTAAATGTAAAATATTTCCACATTCTAGTTTTAAGAGTTCTGTTAAATCTTTCAACAACAGCTGCTTTTCGTTCCGAAAGTGTTGAAAAGTAATCTATGTTATGAGATTTTAAAAGAGATTTTACACCAACATTGTAAAATTCATTGCCATTGTCAAACTGAACAACCTCAGGATATTTTTGAAAGTGATGTTTAAACTCCTTTAGCATTTTACCAACACCATCTACCATACTTTCTGTATTTTTTCTGTGTACAGGAACGGTAAAGGCAAATCTACTTAAAATTTCAACTCCTGTTAAAATCCAGTTAAACTTCTTGTTTGCAGAACTAAACTTAGCCATATCCACTAAGTCCATCTGGAGTTGATCAGCTAAATTTTTAACAAAAGTCCTTTGCGTTTTACGTGGTTTCCTTAGCGGTTTATGAATTGTGTATGTACTTTGTGATGATAACCACTCCTTAACTAACTTTCTTGAAATGCCTTCCAGCCCCATTTCAACCGCCTTTTGATATAGTTTTTCCGCACTTTGATATCCAGTTACAGGATTGTAATATATATTTCTTAACTCAAGGTCGAGTAATGTTAAAGTTGTCATTTTATTTTAGTATAAATAAAATGAACCCAAAAGAAATTCAAGCATTAAAAAATTTTTATGGTGAAAAAAACTATAAAAAAGTTCTTAAAGAAAGTGCTATAGAAAAGATAAAACTTCGTACCGAGTTTTTAGAGGAATATCCAAATGCTGACGTTAGCAAATTTGAATTCGATGTTTCATTTAATCGAGATGGAACGGTTGGTGATAAATCCATTTTTTTCCAGGATCCTAATAACAGTATATCTTCTTTTGACATAACTTCAGAAGCTTTTTTAAGTAATCCGGATTGGGTTCAGTATTTGTACTGGCCAAAAATGTGGGATATTACCCAAAGTTTACCCGACCCTGAATTAAACAAAAATTTCTCAATAGATTTAAACACTATGCCTATTTTTGTGACTGACCTACTTAAGTTTACAACACATTTTGAGGAAATGAATACAACATATTCTAAACCTCCTCCTCCTGATGAAAGTCTTATGTCAGATGATGAAAAAGCTTCAGCCAGAGCAAAAGCTATAGCTGAAGCAAAAATAAAACCATACAACTTAATAGAAAATATAGATTATATTAATAATCCGTATTTTACCGCAATTGTTGCAACATATGTAATCACCAATATGTGTGGAATATCAGTAAAACATTTGACAAACAAAGTTCCAAGAGCTAGTTCAAACATAATCACAAGTATTGTGCAATACCATTTTGCATTCCATTTAAGAAGATTTTTAAGAGATCCTTCTAAACTTAAAAAATATATAACAAGAAAACATATGAGTATATTACAAAAACATACACCAGCTAGGAAATACTGGAGAACACAATACAGCAATTCAACCATGAAACTTAAAGAATTTAAAGAACAACAAGATAGTTACGGTTATATTACAAAAAACATGAGATATGCAAAGGATCATAATAACTACATTAACTATGGAGCAAACATAAAATATGAAAAATATATGGGAAGCGCGGCAAAAAGAGATAACGATTATTTGCTTTATGTACCCAAATCATCAAATGGTTTAACAAAACTAGGTCAAAGATTATTCCAACAATCAATAGAAAGTTATGTTTACTGTGTATTAGGAGCCCAGGCAAAAACTAGATGGAGCATTGTCGAACAAGGAGCCAAAAGTACTCAAACCCAGGAAGTAATTAAGAAACTTATAAAGGATACAATAGTACAAGGCGATATAACAGTTGCTATTTCAAACATGAGAAAAGCTATTAAAAGTACTAATGTTGTTTTAAACTTTGCAATTTCACCAGGTCTAATTCTAATACCATCAGATATGAGAATTTTAATTAATCCAATTAGTGGATTTAACAACATATTAACATTAGCGACAAACAAAATGTCGTTTGGAAATAACAAAAACATTAATAAGGTTTTACAACACATTCCAGAGAAAAAAGAAGTTCCACATTTAGAATACAAGCCAGGACATCAAATAGAGTCACCTAACGCAAAAAAATTTACGTATATGAATGGTTTTGACCAATCAGAATCCAAACTAGTGTTACCATTGGTTTTTGGAGCTTCACTCGCTGGTACTTTCCTGGTATTTTACAAGTTTTTCTAAAACATCAAAAGAAGCTTTGCTTTTTGGTAATGTAATTGTAGCAGCAAGATCATGCATTTTAAAACAATAAAGAATAAAGTGGATGACGATCTTCATATTTGGAAATGGTCCAATTTTTTCTTTCTCTGTTAACAAAACAAAGGTTTCTTCTAATTTTTCCATTATTAAGTTTCCAAATGGTATTTTAACATCTGGAAACATCTTTGTTACTGTTTTGTTGTAATGTTTCATTCTTTTTGAAATTTTTCCCTTAACTTGCTTGGGTGCGAAATGGCAGTACGTGTAATCCTGTTCAAGGACTTCACCACATTTTACGCAAAAGAATACCCCATCAAGTTCTTCTTTTTTATGATTACAATTATTGCAGTTGTACATTTTATTGTACACTGTTTTACAATAGCTAGCTGTATAGCTAGCTATTGCATGTTTTTAAACAAAATATAGCAAAAAATAGCTAGCTGTATAGCTAGCTGTATAACTAGCTGTTACATATGTTTTAAACAAATTATAGCAAAAAATAGCTAGCCGTATAACTAGCTGTTACATATGTTTTAAACAAATTATAGCAAAATTATAACAAAAATAGCAAATTAACATATAATAAATGAGTGAAGAACAACAAACTATTACAAAACCTGAACCAAAGGAAAAAATTAAAAATCCAAAAAGAGTGGCACAGGGTTACCGATTAGCTGAAATGAGCAAAAATGCAAAAGCAAGGAAAAAGGAAGCTCTTTTGCAAAAACAAAGTGAAGAGGAAGAAAGTTTACAACTACCAGATATTTCAACATCCTTAACTATAGTTGGAGCTTTAACTGGTGTAATAGGAACATACATCGCTTGGCGAAGATTTAAACAAGACAACCAAAACATAAGTAAAGTGGAAGAAAAACCTAACAACCAATCTCCTTCAAAACAATCTCCTGCAAAAGTAAAATTTAACAATCTTGACAACGATGATATTTAAATTTTTTAATATAAAATTTCATATTCTTTTTTAGAATATGAATTTAAACTTTTTTTATGAAGTTTTTTTTTATACTAATAAATGAATAAGGAAAGACAAACTAAGTTAAAACCCGGTTATAAACGATTACAAAAAAGTGAAATAACCGGCGAACGAACAAGACATGTAATAACATTTAATCCCAACAAAGCCAATCCTGGTGAAGAAATTTATATTCAAATTCCAAAACTAAAACCTGGTACATCGCTTGTTCCAGACAAAATGTCCTTAAATTTTGACTTTAAAAATGCAAATACCAAGTCATGGTTTAACAACAACCTAGCAAAACAACTCCAAAAGCAATTAAAAATTAAATTCGCAGGTGAAATTATATATGATAACTCAGGAGAAAGTTTACTTAGAACTTACGAAGATTTGTGGTTGGATGCAGATGTCCGTGCAAATATGGTTGAAGATGGCATTGCAGCTGAAAACCAGCGTAAAGTTATCTCAAAATCTGATGATGCTTCATCAGATGCATCTGATGATGCTTCATCAGATGCATTTGCCGCAGTATATGGAACAAAACAAAGAATCCAGTTAGGAAAGATTCTAATGGATCATGGTTTGTATGCACCATACAACATGGCAAATGATTTACAGTATATCATTACCCTCCCCCAAGCTACGGAAATCATGCAAGCCCAAAGCGGTCAGTCAGTAGATGGTTACAGCTTAGAAAACATGGAGCTGGAATACGAAACTATTTTTAACGCTGATTTGGTGCGAGAAGTAGAAAGTGGGTATAATGCTGGAAGATCTCTTAGTTTTGAACACGTCACTCTTCTAAAAACTGTGGAGTGGAACAAATCAACAACTCTTGTCAACGAAACCATTAACCTCCCACGAAAAAGTATGAAAGCCGTTGTAATGCTTTTTACAAAGAAAACTCGTGGTGGATCCGAAGAGTATGTCTTCCCAAACATCGAAAACGTAAAGGTAACCATAGAAGGAATCCCCAACAGCGTTTACTCGCAGGGGATAGTCAAAAGAAGATTGTTTGAAGAGGCCGAAAGACTTTTCAGACAAAGTGGCTGTGAAAGTTCCGCAAACGGCTTTTACACAGGTAACAGGTTCGCTTTGGTGGTTGATCTTAGAGCCATTGATGACAATGAACTATATGGACATGGAACTAAGCTTCTGTCAACCCAATCTGGAATTATGCTTGAAATAACCAAAAAAGTAACAACTGTAAACCTTAACTGTCATATTTTCATTCTTTCAGATGGTGTTCTAAAGGTTCAAGCTGGTGAATTCCGGGGAGTAAACTATTAAGCATAGCTAAAGCAACGCGTGAATAAATGACTCCTTTTAACATGATAATTGTTGGAATGACTGGATGTGGTAAAACCCATTACCTACTAAAAATGCTAGAAGAAAAACATAAAAAAAAATTTGAAAATATATTCTTAATTTGTCCAACGTTTGAGTGGAACAAAACATATTTAAACTGGATTCATCTAAATGATCCAAATTTCTTCGTATTTCCGTGCGATCAAGACCAAACAGATGATCTTTTAAAATTTGTTGTAGGGTATTGTAAGGGAAGTCCTTCCCTAATTATTTTGGATGATTGTGCCGCTGGTCAGTCGGTAAAAAACCGAACCAGTGAGTTAGTAAAACTTGGATTTGGCGCAAGACATATGGATATTAGTACAATAGTAATAACACAACAACTAACTTCAATAGCCAAACCATTTCGAGAAAATATCTCTAAACTGGTGTCTTTTTACAATCCAAACAAAAAAGATATGCAAGTTATACTGGATGACTATCTAGACATTAGTAAGGAGCAAGAAAAAAAAATTAAAGAAACATTAAAAGAAAAAAAATATAGTTATCTTGAAATTAACCTAATACATCCTTACAACCACGAAATAGTGGTCAGTGACAATGAATTATAAACCGAACTACAAATAGCCAAAAATGCAAAATCATATGTTTTTTAACATATGATTTTTTTCTGACAAAATAAATGAGACTTCTAAGAGTATTTATGGAAAAAAACAATGAAACCATTGTTAAATTTGATGAACCACTGGTTGTTGAAAACAATACAATAACTGTAAAAAGTGCAAGTGTGTTTTGGGATTTCAACAATATAACGGATCCTATTTTTGTCGTAAATGGCTCCAAAAAACTATGGTTTAAAACAGGATATTGGACTGCCAATATGATTGTTGAAAAACTAAAGGAAGTAAACGCAAAAGCAGAGCTAGTACACTATTCACAAAAAATTAAAATCACACCAACAGAAATCCTTTCTTTAGAAAAACTGGCTCCAATACTTGGATTTTCCCAAACACGAATGATTATTCCAAAAGGAAGTAGTTGGACCTCAAACACATCTGTTAACGTCAACCTAGGATTAAAGTACTTTGATATTAAGTGTAACGCAGTTAACAAAACAACAACATCATTCCAAGGCCGACGCAATGATAGCATTACAATATTACCAATTACAACAACTCAGTCACTAAAGGGTACTGTTACACACTACAACAACATTAATAGTGAAACTGAACTAGATAATGGTATCTATAGTGAACTAAAGTTTTCGTCAAGTCATAATATTGGTGATATACTATTAGAAATAATGATAAAATAACTTTCTAAAAAATACACCTAATAAATGGGTGATACTAAAAATGAAGTAATTCAAGATTTATATGATGCTGCACTAGTTACAGCAGGAGCTGTCGTTGTAAGTATGGCATCAAAAAAACTAACCGGACAATCACTAGCTGCACCAGCTAGTCTTAAAGAAACCGCAAAATTAGCTGTTGCTGTTGCGGTAGGAAGTTTCCTAATTAAGAAAGGTCAATCTGCTGGGTACATACGCAAATAATTAAAAAAACCTAAATAAAACATGGCATCAATGGTTATAGGAGGATTGTTCAACGCAGTTGCATTTGCAGGTGCGGGATACCTATTCTCAACATTCAGCAAAACAGACTATCAAGAAGAAACCAAAAGACATAATCTTGCAACAGAAAAACTTACTGCTGCCAAAGAAAAATTCTACGAAAAAGAAACCATTCGAAAAGATAAAGAAAAAAAACTAAGAGAAGAAATTTACGAAGCAAAAAGTGATATGAAGGATACCGACAAAGCATTCGGTGAACTTAAAAAAGTAATACAAGAAAATAATATTCCACCTCCAGTCTTAGAAGATTTCTACCAACCTTCCGATGAAATGAAAATGTATCAAATTGTTACCATGGGATTAATGGGAGGAGGTGGTGGATGGTTGTTGCATAAAATGTTATAAAAACAGTTTTAATTCCTATTCTTTTGAATAGGAATTTTATAAATTAAACAAAATAAGCGTCATTTTCAGGGTTCCATACCGCTCGTTTACCAAACCTTTCAAAAACTTCTTTTTGTGTTTTAAACCAGAACACAGCGTTCTTTTGTGAGTCAATAACCATGTATCCCATTTTTTCAAGCCATATCTTCTTTTATTGTTGATTAAAATTAGACATTTTCTTTCTTTCTTTATTATTTTTTTTTTTTTTTTTTGTTTGTTTTTTCATAAATCATCATCTACATTTAACAAAGGTTTATAATACCAAATGTCGTGTTTGGTCAACCTAACTTTGTACCTACCATGAATTAAAATCATTAATTGTTTAAATCCAGAGTTTGTATCATCTTCTTCTTTTAACTCCATCATTCTTTTTGTTTCTGATGGAGTTCTTTTTTTGCTGTATGGAATTATATACAATTCTCCAATTTTCTTTGCTGTTTTTCGTTTAAACTTCGTCGAAATTTCGTAAAAATTCATGTAATAATATTTCTTTGTCTTTTCGTGGTAAACATTAACATAATCATGTGTTGTCATAAAATGTAGTAACATTTCGAACATTGGAGTTAATGCAATAAATAAAGTTGTTTTAGCTGGGTGATCTTTCATTGACTCAACAAATGCGAAAAGTTTCTTTAGTTGAAATGTTGGAATATTAAATCCTTTGAAAGTTTTCTTTTGAAAAATTTCAAAAGTTTCAACTTTGTCTTCGAAAATTAAATCTTGTATTTTGTAAATCATTAACTTTAAGTTGCTCATCTCTTCCTTTTATTATACAGCATAAAAAAATTTCTATTCAAAAGAATAGAAATTTAAAAACATTTAATCATAAGCATAATCAACCAAATAATCCCAGTATTCTTTGCAATAGTATTCATCAAAGTTTTCCCGATCCATTTTGCTATACATTACCCAAAGTCTGTAACCTTTAATACTTCCTTCTGAAAGTTTGTAAATAAGTTTTCCAATATCAAACCAAACTTTGCTTCTAAATCTACATTCTGCTGCAAACTTAAAATTGTTGTTAACTAACATCTTCCTTTTATTATAGTTTTTTAACCTTAACATATTTTCGATTCCTCAACACCCCTTTTCAACGCTGCTAATTCAAAGTATCGTTTTTTTCTTGCTGCAATATCATTTAATCTTTTTGTTTCTGCCGCGCTAATTTTCTTAAAATATCTGGGTTTGTGTCCTGTGTTGTCAAAATATTTTAAATAAGTTGTTGTTTTTTCAAGCCAAAGTGAATCGTTGTTAAAATACCCACAAACATTAGTTGCTCTTGGATTTGGCTTTTCTTTTTCATCACTATTATGCCAGACAATTATGTTATTAATTCCACAAGTATATCTAAAACATTTGGTTTCCCAATATTGTTTAAAAACATTGTTTAAATGTCTGTCTTTAATTCTTTTTGCAATAACTAACATATCTTCTTTGTCATCTCCATTTGACATCGTGTAAATGGCAGAACATAAATTATTAAGCGCTTTTCGATCTCTCATTCTTCTTATTGAAAGTTTTGGGACTAAAATCTCATATACAAATTTTCTCACGTCCTTATTTTCAATCACAAGATCTGGTGTTGGGTTGTATGTTGTTCCTCCATCTTCGTAAACCATTGGAACAAGTTTTCTTATCGCATAAAATTTAACATATTTTTTAAATGAGACCCATTTTTTGTTACAAATATTTTCGTTAAAATTTTTATCTTGTTTACAAAATTCAAGCCATATAGTATATCCTTCCTCGGTTCCGTTTGTGCAGTTGTATATAACACATCCTATTGTCCACCAGGAATCTGAAAACATGGTTGCACGAGTTGGTTTAAGTTGAGATAAGTAAAATTTTAAATCCTTATACATCTTTCTTTTATTATAGTGTTACTGTTCCAATATTTTTTTAATTATTTTAATTAAGTTTCTGTTTTCAACTAAATTTGGATCAAACGTTGATTTTTTTGGCTTTGAAGGTTTTTTCTTTTTCACGCTTTTTATGTTAATAATTTTTTCTTTTTCCATTCGTTCTTTTCGCGCTGCTTCTTCTTTTTCTTTTATAATTTTTTGTCTTGCTGCTTCTTGTTCGTCTATAATTTTTTGTCTTGCTGCGTCTTCCTCGTCTATAATTTTTTGCTTTTCGTCAATCCGGTTTTGTTTAATTTCTTCTAACCTACTTTTGTATTCGTGTTCGGTAATATGTCTTTTTTCGTATTTCCATTTTAGGTCATCCCTTTTCATCGCATCCACTTTTTTTTCTTCTTCTTCTAAATGTTTTTTGTATTTTCTTTCTGTAAGAAACACCGGCACCTTTTGCATCAAGGGAACCAGGTTTACCTCCTTTTCATCGCCTTTGTCATATTTGGAAAGAATGTATCTTGATGGAAAAGCTTGATAATCTTGGTGGTATTTCTTAGCTAATCCTAAAGTTCTTTTGCTAGTACTTTTTTGTCTTTTAGCTCATCCCATTGTTCTTTAAGTTTAAGTATATTTCTTTTTTGATCTTCTGTAATGGGAGAAGGTTTTTGGTTGTCGTACTTTTTTTTATAGCTAATTGGATATATAACAGGTTTGGAAAAAAAGCTGTAGGTCTTTGGTTTGTGACTTGTGCATTGTTGATCACCTGCATAACACCTTCTCATACATTCACCTTCTTTTTTAGGCTTTGGTCTTTCCTTGCGAGCTGCTATAACTTTGCATTTACCATTGCATGTACTTTTACATTTTCCTTTGCATCTACCTTTACGTACCACTCTTGCTCTACTAAGAGCAACATAATTTACTTTACTTACCCCCAGCTGAGCTGAACATAGTTTGTGTGACGTTTTGTGATAACCGCAAAACATTTCCTGACAACTCCTTCCACAAGGCTCACCGCTTCGCTTTCCTCGCGTTAGTTTGTATGGACAATGATTTTTTGGTATTAATGTTTTTTCTTCATTTTTAACTGGTACCAAAAGTTTTTTAGCTAATCGTTGGCGACGTTTTTTAAGTTTTTCATAATTTTTTTTTTCTTCCGCTGTTGGTTTTGGTTTTTCAGGTTGTGTTGCTTTTTTAACGGCTCTTTGTTTAGCTTTTTTTAATCTCTCTTTTTCTTGTAGTTCCAATGTTGGTTTTAATTTTTCTTTTCTCTCTTCCATTACTACTCCTTTATTATATGCTATAGGGGTTATCTTTTTTTTGCTGCACTTATATCCTTAAAATGTCCCCTTAAATGTGTCCCTTTTTAAGCTAAAGTACCATCCTTAATTTTATGTTCATCCATTATTTTTTTGTTTATGTTAACTATATCATCTGTTTCTAAAAAACCACTAATCACCTTAATATCGTAAATCTCTCCTGTAAAAGGTTTTGATAGTGGTCCTGTTGTTCCTGTAAATCTATCGTTTACAAATATTGTACTACATGTTTCACCAATGGTTTTAGGATTCGCAAAAAAATCTGAATCCACTAACTTAACTCCATTTACATACAAACAGCCTCCGCTTAATAACCAATGACATGAAATTATATGTTTTTCAAAAATATTAACATCACTTTGAATTGTACAGTTGTATTCCTTTGTTGGGAAACCACCTCCATATGAAAGTTGGTTTGTTGATCCGGTTTTATATCCAATGAATTTATCAAATCCGCCATTATCGTTACCAATAATGTATGCCCACAAACCAGAATTGTTGGTGTTGCCAATAACACGCACCACGATAAAAACTGAAACATTAATACTAACCATTTCCGGACATTTAAATATCATAAAGCACTTTCTGGTATTTTGTATAAAATCTAATCCGGGTATTGGTCCTCTCCTATATTCACTTTGAAAAAGTGAATATTCGTTGTCTTGCACTCTACCAACTCTAACTCCTTTATCAGCTTGGCCGGATTTTACTGCTTTCAACATGTTAACATCAAAAACAGTTTTGTACTTTTGATCTGGTAATGCTAACTTATGTTTACAGCAGCATGTTTCATAACCATAATGTATACTCATTTTTTATTTATGCTATTATCAACAAAGTTGCATTAAGTGCGGATGACGACAAAAGAATTATTTTAGAAGATGGAATTCAGACTTTGGCAATCGGTCATTGGAGAACATCAAACTTACCAAAAAAGTATTAGGAATTTGGTAAAGGGAGAATTACTAGGACACTTTTTAAATTTGAGGGAAAGCCCCGCCTTCGGCTTTTCAAGTAATGGGGGAAATATGAATTTAAAAAAAAATTCATATTTTTTTGAAAAAAAGTAGGAACCGGTTCTGAATAATGGGAACCGAATTGGGGTGGTTGGAACCGGATCCAAAATGTCCCAGAATCGGCATAATTACACTACTCACGAGGCTTCGACCTCGAGCCAGGTCCTAAAGATGACTCCTCATCTTCATCACCTGGGGAAGAGAAGAAGGTTGGTGAGCATGCCCAATATGCTCCGAAAGTCGTGGCCCGTGGAGCTCTGGCTCACTTGTACGAAAACCAGGCCAGTGTTGCACTGATTTTACGAGTTCCTGAAATCCATGGAAAGCAGCTGCTCGTCCGAACCGTTGACGCTCGATACCCAGCGTCGTGTAGGTCGCCTCTTGTATGAATTGGATGAGACCTTGGAGAATGTGTCTATGTTGTGGGATTATACACAACTCACACAGTTGTTCAGGACTTTATTCCAGGGGAATGAAGTCCTCGAACTCCCAAGACGACCAGGCACATTGTTGGCTTTCCTCTTTGCGCTAAAGACGTTCTACAATTCTCTCTTAGCGCACTTGGAACGGTTGTCGGGTGTTCTCAAACTCTCTTCGGTTGAATTAGAGCAAATTCGCTCGGCAGAGCTGCGCCTTGTAGGGTGGCGGCGTTCCTTGGATGATGATATACACAAACGAAGGTCTGTCATCGAGGCTGAGGACTATGAGAAAGTTCTTACAGACGAGGAATATCGGGAATTGCTCGGAGGTCCAATATCACTCGCCTGTCTTCGGGAGTTTCAACGGCTGCACGATGGTAGTCATGTGGTGTCCGAGGTATACATGCGACTTCGTGATTACCTTCTGCTCCGTTTGATCCTGGACAGCGCTCAACGAACAAGTGCTTTGGCAAACCTTACTGTGCAGGACTTCGTTCAGGCAAAGAAGGTTTGCGATGGCGACAATCACGTGTATATAAGCTATACCAAAAAAACACAAGACCTCGGGATCTGGGCCTGCTCCTTTGGCATGGACTAATGATATTTACATGATGGACCAGAAGTACCTCAGGTATTTGCGACCATGGTCTCTCTATTTAGTGGGCATGCTGGGTTGATGCGGGGGTCACCCTTTTTCCTCAACTTAGGTGGCATGCCTATACAGTCTTCCCAAGTCACCCAGCATTTGACTGCAATCGCCCTTAAACTGTGCCCCACCCTGACTGGCAGTTTAAGTATTACTCGCATCAGGAAGACCGTTGTGACTCGCCACCAGTGTTACAGATGTGACAAGTTCTGAACTGGCGAAACACATGTCGCATTTGGAAAGCACTGCTGACAAGTATTACAAACTGCAGAATAAAATGCATAAACTAGAGCACGTTTCAATTTGTGTTCATTAAAAAACAGCGATGGATCGCAAAAAAGGCATTAGCGAGGGAAAGGAGCAAAGTACACCGTAGAAGAAGAAATAGAGAAACGAAAATACACCTGAACAAGGTATTGGAGTACCTAGCGCTCAACGCTCCGGATCACTGGTTAGCCGTTCAACCATTGTTGACTATGAACGTGGACGGTGAAATATGTCATATGACGTCAAAATTCATTGGGGAAAATTCGGTTCAAAGTTCTGTTTAAAAATGATATTGTTATACAACATATGTAGCTTTATTATATAAGTATGAGACTTCCGTGTAATTAACGCGTGAAATAAACCCCGTACGTTAAAGAAACAAACAAAAAAACAAAACAGAAATAAACCCCGTTGGCGGCTCTCATTGGCCATACGATAATTTATTAATTTTACTTTTAATAATAGTTTAATAATAATTTTAACGTTGTTGTTGTAAAACTGTAATATATGCAAGGTGTACGTACGTTAATTAAATATAGTTTTGTGAACATGCGCGTGTTGGTATACATGTACAATAGAATGCAAAAAATGTGCGAATAATTATCGTCGTCTGTTTCAACCTTAAAATGCAATGAAAAAATTTATAAAAATGGTATTAGTGTTAATTATTATTAGTGGCTAACAATCCAAATAACTAACTATCCAAATATCGCTGTATAGTAGTACTCATTTTTAGCGTTATTTGGACAGTTTTTAATGCAGTTGTATTATAAGGATGGTGCACGTACGTTAATTAAATATACTTTTGTGACCATGCGCATGTTGGTTATATATACAATAGAATGAAAAAAATGTGCAAATTAATATCGTCGTCTGTTTCAACCTTAAAATGCAACGAAAAAAATTATAAAAATGGTATGAGTGTTACATTACAACGGTTATCGGTGAGATTAGAAAATTCAAATATTAAGATTTAGAATCTACCCATAGAAGCGATGATACTTTGGACATGCTAAACGGCACACGATATTTTTCAACTATGAATGTTATGAGCGGTTATTGGTAAGTCGAAACACGGACGTAATCACGTTGATACTGTAGCTTTGAAAAATTGCACCCCTAAGGCTTGATTTTGAGAACAAAATATCCGGCCTTCCCCACTTCCAAACCCATCGTGTAATATATCGAAATAAAGCTGAAAACCAAGGCTTTCTTATGCTCTATAGTTTGAGAGACGACGTACTAACTGTTCAGCGCACTATCCATTTTAAAATTTACTTCCTGTCTCGTTACCTTGGCAACTATCGAGCGAACTCATTACTGCGCGCAGTCAAGCGGGACATTAGAATCTTTCTCTACTTTGTACTCACAAGAGCGAGTTATTGGAAAATCCATTGGATGTATTCCACGACAAAATTTGAAAATTATATACTTGTTGATAGTGTACATTGCCAACATTTTATAAATAAATCAATTGCAGTTCCTAAAGAAGTTGCCTTCACTCTTCAACAAAAATAATATTGGGGACAAAAAAAGCAGAAAACAGCTAGAAAGTAAACTGCTTACATAAAATTTTTTTTTTTATTAAACTTAATGTTAAATGTCGTTAATTAAATATACTTTTGTAAAAATGGGCGAACGCCGTTCGAACGGTGCATTACAAACATTCGAACGGTTCCTTGCGAGCATTCGAACGGCAAAGTTCAAGCGTTCGAACGGCTAGCCACAACCATTCGAACGCATTCCATTAGACGTTCGAACGCATTCCAGTTGGCGTTCGAACGCCTCGCTACTAGAGTTTGAACGGCTTGCTCCATGTACTAGCGTTCGAACGGCTGGGTACAGCCCTCAAGCGTTTGAACTGCTAAGTGCAAGCGTTACTTCTTACAAGTTCGAACTTCTTCGAACGGCTATCTACAAGCGTTGAACAGCCTTCAAGGATTTTGAACTGCTGTCTACAGATCTACAAGCATTCGACGCGATTCTCTACAGACTACAATTTAAACGTTTCCGAATTATGGCAAACGTTCTCACGTCCTGACAGTTAATATCAAACAACAGATTTAAAATGCTCAGAAGATGTTGATAAGGAAACAGCAAGCATGACACAGTGTGTTAAATATTTTTAGATTTCACTATAGGTGTTAAAATGTCGCGCGCCTGCATGATCGATCCACACCGAAGATCGCATGACTAAATAAAAAAAGTCACGCGCGGGATGTTTTACGTGTAGTAAACGTCCAACTTAACACTGAGGAAGTTCAGGGTAAGATATTTGCTCACGTCAATTTGACGTACACTTTTCAGTAGGAATTTGATACATCCGTTTTTCGAAGGATAAGCCTGTAACATGAGACAAAGTAAAACAATAAAATAGCAATATTTTGGCTTTGCTGCCAAGTTATGTATAATCGAAATCAGGTACATTGATCATTGATGACAGAAAACAAACTGAACAAGGGTCAAACAATACGGGAGAAAAAAGTCGCGGACGTCTCATATAAAACGGTACATTTGTGATAAGCCGTGGCTTATTTTTGACTAGCTCCCTACTCTGGGATTATTTAAGCCGCAGTTTATTACAAATCGATCGACGATCGTATATACGGCAAGTTTACGACATAGTTTGTAAGTCGCGGCTCATATTAGACATGACTTATCCCCTATAAATGGCCATAAATAATGTCAACAAAATGGTGGTATTTCGTGATGTGATCCATCTTTTTGAAGAACTCGCCTAGATACGTGGCCCAGTCGTAAACAGGCACAATACTTCTGCCATCGTGTGTGCCAACCAATTGAACTGTGTTCACTCCGACAATACTCGAGGTTTCCACAACAGTGGCGAATTCATATATCGATGAAATATAGTTAAGTTTGTAAGCTTTCCTTAATATTCCGAAGCAACAATCTGGGCCAAACTTGGTATGTCCAGCGAGCAGAAATGAGTATATAACGGACTGATGGAGATTATTTATCACCCTCCACGCAAAGTACCACAAAAAGTAGTTGTTCTTGTTTTGCCCACCACAGTTGTCCGCGTGTAAATGAACATCAGTCTCGCCAAGGCCATGGTGTTGAAAAAAGTAATGCACATAGCTAATGGTTGGGTTTGCACCTTTTCCACATGAGACAGCTTCGTCAATTAAAAAATTTACTTGACGAGGCATTGCCTCACAATAAACACCAAAAATACCGCACTTTCTCGGTGTTTTGAAGTAAACGGGGCCAGGCTGCATTGGATTGCTGGGTATGTGAACTTTCTGTGCATAATCAAATGAATAATGCATAGCCTTGTTCATTGAGCATGGTCTATGATTTTCTGTGAAATCAAAATCTTTTCGTATAGAGTTGAAAGCCTCTTCGGTGTCTTGACACTCTTTTCTATAATATTCCCGCTCAGCCTTAGCTCGGGCTAGATGGTTTTCCTGCGATTTAACACATGCCGATTTTTCCTCATCTGGCAAATTAATGGCCCGTTGAAGTTTTGCCGTATTTGCTTGACATAGGCCACACAAATCGGCCCTAGGCTTGGCTACAACAATATTCGGGGAAAGCGTATTCCACAAGTCGACAAACATCGAGTAGCTAACAGTAGTCTTTTCTGAGGATTCGCAGCTTGCATTGTATGCCCTCCAAACATTTGCTTTGCT
Source organism: Paragorgia papillata (assembly GCA_035771165.1). Classification (NCBI taxonomy): domain Eukaryota; kingdom Metazoa; phylum Cnidaria; class Anthozoa; order Scleralcyonacea; family Coralliidae; genus Paragorgia; species Paragorgia papillata. The sequence continues at coordinate 2,122,050 of JAWNZC010000339.1, read as the reverse complement.
TTTTGATGAAGATAGCAGCTTTATATCGTCCTTTTTATAGCCGGGGATTCTTCCGGGAAGCTCGATGGCATTTTCTTCTACGTAGTTAGACATAAACGCCGTAATATATTCTAGAACTGACTGCGAAAGGGTGTTACTAGGTAACAATCGAAATATAGTAACTTAGGATAGATATACTGCCGAAACAGAGAACGTAGGAATCTAACGTTTCGAGCGAATGCCCTTCGTCAGAGAGAAAGGCCTTCGTTTCTCTCTGACGAAGGGCCTTCGCTCGAAACGTTAGATTCCTACGTTCTCTGTTTCGGCCACGTTTTTCTGAAAGGCCACGTTTCTCTCTGACGAAGAGCCTTCGCTCGAAACGTTAGATTCCTACGTTCTCTGTTTCGGCAGTATATCTAACCTAAGTTACTATATTTCGATTGTTGTTTCAACACTGCCTACGCAGCACGCTACTTTTATTGTTACTAGGTAAGTTATTTTCGTTGCCGTGAACTCTGGGAGTAATTCCGCAGGCTTCATAATGCTGGTTCAGCAAACGAAACCTGCATGGAGTCGCTTATTCCATAAAGACGGAGAAACATTTCTTGAAGGTAAAAGAGCACCGCGGACGCCTTTTTCTTTTTTCTCCAACTTTATCGTTGTGGCCATGAGTGAATGCCTGTATGTTCGCTAAAATTACCAGGTCAGGTTCACTATTGCTCAACTCCATGCAGTTGTTTAGGTTAAAGAGTATGGTTTCTTTAGAGAATACTGATTCGTGAACATGAACTTCCATTCGGACCACCAGAGCATTTGCAACCCACATCCAAAAAATTAGTTAGGCTTTCGTCTAATTCACTTGTATTTCCAATATCACCATCCATAGCACTTTTTGCCGAGCCCTTTAAATGACACACTTAAAGGCCTGCACAGGCCGTAGTCAGAACTCTCTTTTATTATCACTGACAGTTCAATTAGTATAGAAAATAGCACGGCGTTTGAGAAGAATTAATGAAAAATCACACTAGTTTGGCGAAATATTCCGCATAATACCTATAGATTCAATGTGGGCGTTCAACACGAGAAATTGTCAAACATAGAAATACGATTACCAATGCTTGACTTACGTACAGGAAGGGTGTCACAATTAGGAAGTGTGTCACAATTAGGAAGAAATTGTAAGGAAAGAAATGTAGGGGGGAAGAAATTCGATGGGAAGAATTTATAGGGGAAGAAATTCCATGATAGTTGTTTTTAAGATGTAGTTTAGAATGACATTTAGCCGAAAACTTCCCATTGGTAAGGAATAAATACGAGTGCATGGTAAGTGTTTAGGGAGATTGCAGATTGGAAATTGCGATTAATATAGAGTGCTGACGATTCTTGAAGATGAAATAAAGTATAGAAAATACAGTCCCCAGAGTGTTGATTATTGAACCAGCAACGAGTAGAAGACCAAACACAGGGTTTCTATACGACACACGCGGTATACAATGTCAGTTAACGATAAAGTGAAAGTTATTTGGAAGACAAATGATAAATGGCATGATTATGAGCACTTGGCTAAAAGAAAAGAAATAAAACCAAAAAATCTTGATGTCAACACGGACGACTTCGCAAAGCTGCCTATCAAACCAGGTGACTCTGTAAAAATTAAATTTGGATCGCGGTGGTACAATGCTGAAGTAGCAGAGAAATGGGAACCAAAGATAAAAGACAAAGCTAAAGGTATTTCTAATTTTTTCGGATGAATCGCTAGCTTGGGCCGGGGCATACAGATATGAATTTTGCTTCAAAAATATACTTTTGTTTACTGTTTTACAGAATCAAACGTTGAGTGTTCCCAAACCAACGTTTCTGAGACTAGCGACAGCGTGGTAGTGGAGGACGCTTATGAGCGGTTTGTCGAACAACAAACAGAAAGAGAAATGCTCTGGAAAGTGGAGTATAGCAAACAAAGAAACAAAACGCAAAAGCCCAAGGAAATGGATAAAACTAAGCAGGACGCGCTTCAAGTTCGTGGTAACAACGTTGTTGGGGAAGAAAAAGATTATAAAAAGCAGCTTCGCCTCAAGACGCTGGAGTGCGATTCCCTCGGCAACAGGGTTGATGTTCTGGAAAAAAATTATTTGGCTGTCGAGAACTTGAGCAGCGTAAGTACAAATCAGTAGTGTTATAATTATGCAGGATTCTAGTGATTTATAGAAAAGGTGAAGTGAAAAGGTATAAATGCTGCATTTGCCGGAGACTGGAGTGAGGTAAAAATAATGTCAAAATGACGAACGAAAAATAACCAGCACGCAAATAGAGTATGAAAAAGATGAAGCAATAATTATTTTCTTTATCGTTATCAGATGGTGGAGGCAACGCAGTCTTCAACGATGGAAGTGTTGTCGCGAATAGAACACCGTCTTGAATCTATTGAAGCTTTCTGCGCGACCTCGTCTATGACTGTGAGTATTCCAATTTTTTTATTATGACAGGTTGAGTATTCGAACGCGTATAATGCCGACTACTAGGCGCATAGGCGTACGGGCCGGGGGAGCTGGGGGGCTGCAGCCCCCCTACTTAACTGGAGAAATTGATCTATTCGGGCAGAAATCGTCTCGTAATTCGGGCAAAAAGGGTCTTGTCAATAATATTTTAACACATTGACATTGAGGTTCAACCCAAGCCTTGGTTCAGTGTTCACGTGCGTGCATGCGTGAGTAAATATATAATAGTATTTAGTTGATGTCTTCTACAACGTCATGGCTTCAGTCTTTTTTGGCGATTGCATGCCTATTCAAATACCAAACCTAGATGTCTCCATGAAGAAAGCTTCGATTTGATGTGGTCATGCGCAAACTTAATTCTGTTCCACTTTGATTCAAAGCTTAAAACCAACAGGTGCGCACACTAATTTACTATTTTGATACATGTTCGTGTCGACACAAATACTATCACTTCAAAATATCTGAAAAGTTTATGGCTTGGAAACTAAAATACTGAAAATATTTCCCAGAAGGGGCAGAAAATACGTTTTGGAGGTTTCAAAATTCAAAATTTTCTGCCCTACACTTGCCTTGACAAGAGGTTCAGAAGTCTAAACGCCTTTCATTGCTAAGAAGAACAGTCGATTCAGTCCACTGTTAGAACGCAAGCTAGCTTCTCGGTTATGTTATTTCTCATTCCATCGTGCTGCCTATGAGTTAGTGCAGAACCGGCCAGCGGAAAACTATTTTTCTATCACCAGCTACTACGCGCATTGACGAATGCAATGGGATCGCGCTTAATTTGAAAGTGGGGTGTGCTGACTGTACATTTGCAGACAGTGTTTTCTGCAGTTCTCCAACCGATGCAAATATCAATTTACATCGATCGGGGTTCTATGGCGTTGACAGTCAATTTCTCAATAGCGAGAAATAATTAATTTTCGAGAAACTTCATACCAAAGGACCCATGCGAGAGAATGACGCTATGACGTAATTTATTGTCATGTGATGGCATATGACGTCACAGTTTATTCGGGCAAATTCTGCTCTAAGCACAAGCCAGAGTTTTTACAATTTCCCAGAAGAGAGTACCAAGCGCCACAATGTCGTATGACGTCACAATTCATTGAGACAAGTTCTGTTCAGGGACTCCTACAACATTTTGAACCACACGCACTATAGGAATCAAGTCCCTACAATTGCGTAGAAAGTTAAGAACTCCTTTCTTTTTTTGTGCTTTTACAATTATTTATGCCATACTTTGTGTTAATAATGTGTTTTTTTAATGATATTTAGGTAATTGGACCTACACTGGGGTTAATGAACATCGGAAAAACAACACAACACCACCATCCCTACACTGACAATAGGACAGAAATGCCGAGAAGCAGGAAAGAAATTTAAAAAGGGGAGGAGTGTAAAAGGATTGAAGGAATTGGTGAAGAAGACATATTTGACTGAGGGAACGTTGGAAAGGACATTACCACCACATGACATTCGACGAAACAGCTAGCCGAAAAATAATAAAGAAATCAGACAAATAGGAGAATCATACACCAGACGAACACTACTTATGTGAACTCCCCGGAAGTCATTCACAAATTTTTCAGCTTGTGTGAGATCTCCATCTTTCAAAGTAAGTCAGTTGAACTATCTTTCAAATAACGTTTTAATGGGAATAAAGTTATTCATGTTTTGTACAATATATAACTCCACTTATTTCCAAAACAATATCTTAATAAAGTTTAACTTAATAACCGGAATAGCCCTAGTTTAAATAACAATATTGTTATTCAAGATGATTCTGAGCCTTTTGAGATAACCGATCTCTTTCCAAAGCCTAAAATTGACTTGTAATTATATTTTCAAAAATATAAAGAATGTGGCGAAGACATACTCTATTTTTCTGCAACAATGCATGCGCTTTAAAGGAATGTTTAAAAATAATATTCTTATACAACATATACATCTTGATTTCCGTGCCATTAACGCGTGAAATAAAACCCGATGACGATGCCTACAAAACGATGACGAAGACATCATAGCACCAACACCACCGTCCACCCATGTACCATCCACTTACCATCCGCTATCACCCACCAACATCACTCACCACTGCCACTCCACTAACACACAAACCACAACATCAGCAACATGTCTATGCTAATGTTGTCATAGCCAACATCCATGCCATGTCAAACCCATGCACAGCCACTCAAGCATTACAACGTACACTTTCACCTCCTATCACATGCACATTGCTCTTCTTAACAAAAGCCCTTCATAAGACCAAAGTCAACAACCAACACCACATCACCACACTTCACAAACACATCACTAATCACACCACACCACCCAACCTCAAAATCAATGTGCAACCCTAGGTCCAGTTGTCGCAACAGCACTAATAGGAATGGGACACTGGAATCCAGAGTTAGACTATCACATTCATCAACACACTCATAGCACATCACAAGGAGCAGATGGAGAAAGTGGATCAGCAGATCCAAAAACTTTCCTCCACTCTCCAATCCATCTCACCAGAGACTGCCACCACACTCATAAATGTAGCCTCGCTATAGGCACAAAAATGGCTCCATCATATGCCAACATCTTCACGGGCGCATTGGAGAAATCACCTTTATCATCAGCAGTTAATAATCTAACTCCTCTCACATGCAAAGATTCATTGACGATATATTTCTAATATGAACCAATAGAGGGAAATCATTTCCGACATTCATGAACCACCTAAATTCATTTCACCAAACCATAAAATTCACTGTCTCATACTAAATCACTAACGTGATATAGACGCAAAAAAGAGCAATCTGCTGCCATTGACCGTTTCTGAATATGATGATAATTATTACAGAATGCCGAGTGTACAGTATGGACAGATGCCAGCTCATGCATGATTGATTCACAAACGTAACCAAAGTGAGATTTGAATGATCCTGGTTGATGATTGTGGATAATCTGTTTCGTGTTGCTATGGTCGCGATAGATCCTTTGGCCTTCATAGATATGTGGCCAGTCTGTTGACTACAAGTAGCGAAACAATTAAAAAATTATCACTTAGCCAGAGGCGGATCCAGAGGGGTGCTTGAGCAAGAATTTCCATAAAATTTATTTATTCGGTGCACTAATATAATTTTTAGTGCCTAACCTGACAACGTTAATAAGATTCAGTCACTTCCGTGTCGATACGCAATTATTTGCGCGAAAAATGCCGTGAGTTAAGAAATTGTATCTCCCCGGAACCCGAGAACGCCCGAGCCTTCCTAAATCATTAGCCTGTGCAGCAGCCCGCACCTTTGGGTACTAGCCGTTTTTAAAAACTCTTTCATTATCGCTAGTGCGAGTCGATATTAATTTTAAACTTTATCTTAATATTTGAATATTTTATATTCAATCATATTTTTACAATTTTTATACTTGTAATTTTAGTTTAGTTATTATATTATTTATTAATAGATTTATATATTGTAAATTTTAATATCCATTGTAATTCAGCTGAAGCTGCAAGTTTGGATTTAATAAACGCATTTATTATTAGCTTAGTTAGCATCAGATGAACGCGACTGTGCTAATGGCGGGAGCAACGCTTGATACTAAATTTAGCCTTTTCTGAGTAATAGCATAGGGATACTGACCAATCAAATGATCAGATTTAGTATGCTGAGCAACGCTGAGCAACGGTAGAGAAGAAAATCAATCATGTTGCTCCATTCTTCGGGTCTCAGATGATCCTAAGTAGCAGCGCACGATACTGTGATCACATTCACAGACTGATTATCGCCGACTCATCTGATCTCGTTCAGTGTCAGTGTTCTTTTCAGTTCTTTTCAGTTCGCAATGACTTCGAACAGCGTTTTACAACGATTGTTGGATGTGTTTGGTGGGTGATTCACCTGCGGCAAAGGAGGAGAAGCTAACCGCTCTGAAGCATTACTGTGACCAAATGATTGCTTCTGAAAGGAAGAGAATTCTCTGTTGTGATCCGCGCCATGTATCTTTGTGTCAGTTCGCGAAGCTACAGCTCCCGCGCAGCCGAAAGGAATCGCGCTGCCGAAACTACTACCCAGTAAGGTAGGCATGCATGTTAAATAGCTCATGAATAATATATACATAAATAATGCTAATCACTTCAGTCGAGGGGATATCTTTAATTATATCAAATACTATCTGATCACAGACAAGCCAGGCTTATTCGGTTAATTATTAAATGTATTCTTGTCTTGTGCAACGGTGTGTTGATTTTGACATTTCCAACGACGTGTTAATAAAATGCTGTAATGTCTGTGTGTCTTTAGTTTACCAGTCGCATATACACAAATAAATTTTGAATAAATAATATCAAAGTTTTTTGTATAATTATGAAAATATAAAAAACGAACTTGCTACTGTAGCTCTTGTCTCAAACGGTATAGTAATTTAAGTTAGCTGTTCAAGAACTCCGGAACATATAGAACAGGTCGTTATATGTGCTGAAGATGACGATATGTAGTCTATGAGTGCGTTTCCACATGTTTGGTAGATGCTTTGTTTAATGTAATTGCATGCTATTATGTATTAAATGTTGGTTATTCAACTGCCTTCGAAGGCATTTAATTTGTATTTTTTGTAAGATGTTGGTCTCCTGTGCATGGAATCGAATGCATGCCGTTATAGCAAATATAACACACTCCTTGCCGAACTAAAAAAATTTAATGATAAAAATTAAGTTGAATGTAAAATCGAAATATAGAAGCGGCTGATGGCACTATGGAAGAATTCGAAACCAACCGTCCACCTAACATAACCAATTACTCGAAGTTCATGGGTGGCGTTGATCTCAGCGACCAAAACGGGTCTTATTATCCTGTACAGTCAAGTGGTGGAAATATATTTTCTATTTTTTACTTGATTTGGCCATTATAAACGCATGGGATTTGAGGAACAAGTGTTCGGGAAATCGAATCCCACACATGAAGTTCCGTCTCGCACTGGCCAAAGAACTTATTGGCACATTCTCTGGAAGAAAGAAAGTTGACGTACCACGTGTTCAACCAGTTTCTGCGTCAAACGTCAAACTTGTGCCTTGGTTCAAAAGGCAAACAATGCAAGAACTTCCAACAAAAGCGCAAGAGGGAAAAGGCCACAAATCGCGAAGGAAAGCGGCCGCGCGAATCGCGTTTTGGTTGCGGGCGATGCAACATCGTGTTGTGTAAAGGTGACTGTTGGGTAGAGTGGCATAGCCCACCTTCCGAAGACTAATAACTGTTTAAATTTTGTTATTTTTGAATCTTAGTTGTTTGTGTTCAACTTTATCAAATGTGTTCTTATTTGTGTGTATAGTTTTAATAGAAGAATATGCAAATATAAACTTTAAATGATAAATAGCGCCAAATTTAAAATTTTAACTTCTATCTCTAGTTCAGACACTGATAATCACGTCTGTAGTATTCTGATGACCATTCAAAATGTTATGATCTTTAACTTTTATTTGTAAACTAGGGGGTGAAATGCTGTAGTTTTCCTGGTATTCATTAAAATATTGAGCCATGCATGATATATGTTGTTGGAAGCCAAATTAACTTGGGCAGGGGTTACATTGCAGGGTCAGTTAATTTTATCACACATTATTAATCACACATTTTAATAATTTAATTCAATGTTTAATTAACTAATTGATTAATTAACTACTGGATAAATCTGTCACACTTTTCTATAAAACCTAGACTACTGTATATCTGAGATATACCGTATATCAAAGATGTCTTTTTAGTTTTTTTTAGTCATTTTCATTTGGTTCCTATTGTATTAATTTAACTTCAGAGAGATACCTACATTACGTGGTGACCCCGTTTTCTCTATACATGTAATTTTTAATCTTGGAGAGATACCCACATCAAGTGGTGACCTCGTATTTCTTTATTTACTCATTTTTCCTGTTGTGTCTGCCTAACTTACAGTATGCCAAACCTTCATATGCTTCAAATATTGAAGTAATAATTCACCTTTCTCATTACGTAAATTATACATATTTACATTTAAGTTGTCTGTGTTTTTAAGTGATTTTGAAAATTAATTAAAAAATAATAGTTAAAAAGTAATGTAGAAAAATGGTTTCGTACTTTCCTTTCTATTTTTCAGTATGTCTTCGATTTTTTAATATGTTGAAAGTATGTTGCATTAATTAAAAAATATATACAGTGTAGTAGTAGTAGTAGTGCACTGTGAATTGTACAGGGAATTAAGATACAGATGATTTGTTGCATAGTTAATACATTAGGTTAGGTGATGTTAATAAATCAAGAGTTACTCAGATGTTAGATTAATTAGAGGTTAAAGAGTTAAGTTGGATGGGATGATGTAGAGAATTGAGCTCCTCTATGTCCATGAAATGTTCCATTATGGTCACTAATCTGCCATAAACTTTTAGTGTCCAGAGCTCGAACAAAACGTTTTAAAAAGTCGTTTATCATTTCTAACAGTGCAAATAAATGAAATAAAACGGCTTTTGTATATTATTGTATATTTGTATATTATTTGTATTTATCTGTGTAATGTAGATGTTAGTTAATTTATTACGTGATGTAATTTTAATTGATGTAGATATTTATAATTCAAGAGGCTAATTGTCATTTTAACACAATTTTATGTAAATATTCGTAGATAATTCAGTCGACCGTTAGGTTTGTATATCTCCTGTAAACTTAAATTACGAATTTATTAAACTCAAAATTAAACTAAATTAAATCAAAATTAAAAATTAATTAAATTTAATTAATTAATTAATTAAATTAAAAACTAATCAAAGCTTCTCTTAAACAGACATTGTCTGCTTGGGTAGAGGTCTAAAAGGCGAGTCTCTGGCGCCTGAAACCCAGACGACTCTGGATAGGTGGGGCTCATCACCAGACTGGAAAGTTTGTTGCGCGCGGCGGAGAAATCGCCGCGCACTTTTTGATCAACTTCAGCCGCGCCCGCGCAATTTAAAGCAAATTTGGCCGCGCACGCAGCACGCTTTTTCATGCCCGCGACGCCTTTTTAGAGCAATGTTGTCTTTGGCAGTTGGCCGCGCACGCTTTTGAATGACGTCAGTGCGTGTAATCGTATTTGTATATTCAGGGTTGACGGAAATATAATGCGATTACGCTGATTTACGCACTTACTGCAAATTAAATATCACACACGCCATTGGACTGCGTGCATTTACGTTACCGATTTAAAAGCATTTGACATTCCTAGGATAGTTTGCTTTTTTCATGCAATCGGATAATATCTTGCGCGAAGCCTCAGGGTTGCAATATTTCGGGCATTTCCTTTTTATCAGCACAGCCTTCAGTAAAGATTTAGCTCGACTCCGATCTAGTATTCTATCCCGATTATAAACCGAGTGACTGAAATCGACTGCAGTCGTATAGTATTTGTTGAAGAATACAGAAGTACACCAGAAAAGTGTCAATGTCAGAAAAGGAAAACGGACAAAGCAACGGCTGATCCAAATAACTTCAGAACAAAAGGTAAAGTAACAATACGGCAAAGGTTATCCGCTTATGTCTTCTTACTTGAACTATATAGTATGGTAATGGTATGTATGTCACTCACTCACTTTTGACTCACAGTTTAGTAGATGGTCGCCCTTATAGTTTTTGTGTGCAAGTTATACAAGCAAATAAGTCACAGGCTTAGTACACAGACACAAGAGTCAGATTAAGAGTCAGAGTTTGAATGAGAACATGTATTAAAAATTCAATTTAGATTCACGACAGCACGAGGAAGTGAACTTATTAACATAAGTACGTAACTATAAATCCTTAATTGGTATTCTCGAAAAACGTCTAGTTGTTGTTGCGACTTAGACCATGTAATTTTTTTGAATTACTGCACTAATGCATCATGCATGAACTTATGAAATGGTTTGCTTTTGAAGCAATTACTGAATTAGAAAGATCGCAGTCTTGCCAGACGCCAGCACGTGTCTGTTTTCTCTCGCCATGTTGCCTCATGCCCTCATCCGCCCTCGTGCTCTCGTGTTTTAAACCAAAAAAATGAAGAAAACACTACTGCATGCTCGTTTTATTATATATAATAGATAAAAATTTAATAATATTAAAATTAAAATTAAAATTAAAATTAAGAAACTGATGATAACATATTCAACGTTCATATGAATATTACATATTGAACATTCTGCCATTTTGCATGTTGATACTGATAATGTGCATTGACCGCTGACTATTTAATTCGGCTAAATTTTACTTTATTCAAAAACAGAAAAACTTGGTCAATTCCACTCTTTAACCTAGCTGTCACCTGTATCCTCCATCATTCCTCGGAAATGGAAGAAGGTATTGCCTGGGTAACTTTTTATTACAAGGACAAAATGATTTGCGAGTGACCAAGAATTACTGCATCGACAATGTTTCTGTGTGAAGAGCAAAATATTTACCTTACATTGTAATTCTTGTACAAAAGAAAAAACAAACTGACGAGTTGCGTGAATTATTTAACTAACAACTAATTATTCTATAGTCGTGGAAAATCCTAAATGCGTAACATGTCAGATGGAATGCGGTCATCACTGGTGTAAAGTGTGTAAAAAGGCATGTCACGCAATTGGACCATGTGGTGCAACAGATGGAGAGGAAGGATATGGGACAGCTGTTATTTGCCAGAAGTGCTCGAGTCAGTCGAGCGCAGTGAAACAGAAAAAGAACGACGCGACATCGGTTGGTACGTCAAAACCGTATATTGAGGAAAGAGAACAAGGTAATAACGAAACTTCTCTAAAATAGTTCATAAGTTCATACGTGATATACCGGATTGCCTTACCCTTGCATGTTGCTATACTTGGAAAAGCGGTAAAACGATCATTGAGGTCTTGAGGTAAAACATACAGACACAGTTATACTATCTTTGGAACGTACGAAATTTACTTGTCTTATTCTTTGCGCGGAAATCTCAGAATTTTATATGTTCGCAAAAGGTAACCGAATATTTTAATACGTTTTCTATGCTTTCTATTTTAGCGTTTACCAATTTCTTAAAAAGAGGGGGAAAGAATGACAAGACTAGTAGTGGCAATCAGACATCCAAAGGAGTAAAACGTGCAAAACATGGTCATGCTAAAACGAAAATGGCGATTTGTTTCGTGTGTTTTAAAAATAAAAGCAAACAGTTCTGGCTGTCACGTTACAACCCGTCAACTATCCAAGCCCACATAAATTCCGCAACCCATAAGTGTGAAAGTATTCCAGAGAGTATGGTTGTGGAATGGGATGTTATTGAAGCGAGAGAAGCTGTAAAAGAATATAACAGAATAATGAGTAACAAGTAATTTCATAATGTTTGTGCAACTGTTGACAGACCATCGTTCTTACGAAGTTATTGCATGCCAGCAAGAACATTCGTTGTATTTTAAACTGATATTTGTTGTTCCCAAACATAGGCCTGTAGAAAATCCGGATTGCACAACTGCGCCTGTTACAGTCACGGTTACCACCAGTTATTCAACTTCAACATCAACCTCTACTTCTCAGTCTTCTCTTTCAATGTAAGATTCAAAAAATATTTGACATTTTCTCAGTTTAGCTGGACGTTTTGATTTATTCATATTGGTTATACAATATATTTCTGTAATTATTTGTCTAAGATCTAATGATGGTTTATTATTTAAGGTTTTTGCACAATAACGCAGAATCTGGGAACAGCACTGCTTTTCAAGGGGAATCTTTGGAGAAGTACGTATGAGTTTTTATGCATTTTTATCCAATGACATAATGCAATATGAACAATAACCGTCTTTCTATGACATCATATAAAATAAGTAGACTAGTTATTAATAAGAAAAATCTAGAGAATTCAAAATCACATGTGTAAAACTCACAATCTAAGTCGTAAATTACAGGATCTTTGATAAAATTTACATTGTATAGAAATATGGATGTTGAAGATTTGACTCAAGACCTGGAGGATGTTGAAGATTTGACGCAAGTCGGAAAACGAGGCAAACGTTCTGTGTCTACCACCGGCAAAACGTATACCAGCAGTCATTGAACACATTGCTGTCTATTCCTGATGGCTCCGTGAAGCAAAGTTCTGTAGATTTATTAAATCTGGATTCACTGGCAGATAAAGTTGCAAACAAGGTTGTAGAAAAATTAAAAGGTTCTGGTTGCCGTGAGGTAAAGACGGGTGGGAACGACGTGCCAAAACGCATGGTGAAAGCTACAAATTTGCTGGAATTCATTGAAGAAGTTCCAGAATTTGCAGTTCTTGGAGAGGAAAATTCATATGTCTTGAGATGTACCAGTTGTCACATTCTTCTTTCAAATACTTTGGCTGTGGCAGTTCCAAGAAAACCGACTGGAAGCACTTCGGGTTCTCTTGCAACAGGTCTTCATTTGCCAAATGAGGTGTACGACCAACTAGTAGCAGGGCACTGTGAAAAGTAGTATCATCAAAAGGAGAGGCTGGTCAACCATTTATCAACGGAGACGCATCCTCGAGCCCTCCAGTATGCGAAGTACATCAACAAAAATTTAAAAAAAGAGGTTAACGTTGTTCGGAATCAGCTGCGAACAGCACTTGGAGTTGTTTAAATCAAAAGCGGCAGCGCTTCAGTACGAATCCCCCATAGCTGAACTTCACGCAGCAGAAGCCAATGTCGGTGATTTTGGCCACTCGCGAAAACTGTTTCCGGAGATGTTGGCAGTCGCATGTGCATATATTGACAAGAAATCTACAGAATTTCTGTCCACGCCACTGCCTAATACTGGGATGCCACCTCGCTTTTACGTGACAGCTGACAAATCCACCAACCATCGGATAACAAACTAAGTCAGCATGCTTTGCCCTGTTGTTGACGGAAAGCGACAAGGAATCCCGCTCAGTTTGAGCCAGATTTAGACCAACTCAGAGGGAACTGGTGGCACTGGAGAAGCTCTTGCTGAAACCATATTCCGTGATGCTGAACGTCATGTGGAGTTAAAAGAAGATGCATTGTTACAGATGCAAGGTAAAGTCACGGATGGCCAGTACATCAATCAAAAATTTATTACTGGCATGAATAATCCCCTGATGGAAGTCCTTAGAAAACGCGCTGGTGTCGATGACGACAATGTTGTAATTGATCTGTTCTGGTGGCCAACGCAGTGGGACCCAGGACATTGGTTGGACAAGGTGTTCAGCAAATTTAAAGATTCGCCTCTGGTTGGTCGACTCCTAAAGAGGACTGCACTTCACCACCAGCTGTTTGGTCATGGGAAAATGCCCAGTTTGGCCGTGGAGACCTCCAAAGAATTGTCGTTGCCCTTTCGTGTCACAAACGCCTTTGCGACCAACGATTTATGAGCTCAAGCTACCTTTCTCTCAAGAATCTTGAGGAAAGCTTGGAAGTTTACATTGAGACATTTAAAGACCATGACAATCGTCTTGATGTAGGCTACAGGCTTTATGGTCAAGATTTTGTCGTAGATCTGTTAGGTTTGTTGGATCTTCTATGGCCTCTTGTGGTTCTAATGCTCCAGTCACAAGCTCAGTGGTGTCCAGGATGGAAGTTTGAGCACTACATACCTGCTGTACGAGATCGTCCAACCAAATTCGTGAATGAAATGGATAAGGAAATTCCTTCGGCTGGTATTTCTCCAAGGCTAAATAAACATTTGGCGAATATCTTGGACAAGAAATATGGAAGATGCGAATTGGTTGAGGGATGGCTTGTTGTGGAAGAGGGAAATGGCACACCTGTTGAATGGGAAGCAAGAGAACCAAAAGACTGTATGGAAGATTTAAAGAAGCTTGCAGCTGACATGAAAACAGAGTTAGATGCAAGATTCGCCAATTGCTATCCGGAAGTGAATACGTTGCTCCACCGTTGTTTAGATTTTGGAGGGCTTTTCCTTGCATTGTGTGGTACACGAGAGGATGGTGTTCACCCTGTGAACAAGAGTGCTTTCTCGACTCTTGGTGCAGCGGAGTTTAGGAGATGTGTCGAGTTCGTTTCCCAGTTGCCACATGTTCGAGAGAAAAACATGGAATTTTCTTCAGAGCTCTCATCTGCTGTGTTTTGGCGCTTGAAATCCGCATTGATGGAAGTTGTTTGGGGAAAGCTCTTCTTGTCGCACTTTCCAAAGTTTTTCCGACAAGTCGAAGAGGTGGTGGAGAAACGTCAGAAACCTGGAGCAGCTCTAAAAAGGAAAAAGGTTATCTTACGTGATATCCGCATTCCAGTTACTGAAGTCGCTACGCAGCTTGTAAACTTCACCAAATCTGTTCCTGACCAGTTTTCGTTGGCAGAAGTATTTCACATGCAACTGAGTAATGGAGACCTTGGATGCCGTACTGCAAGAGGATGCAATCATAAACGCGCTTTATACTGATTCATCCTTCTACACGTTGGTGGGCAGTGAATTTTGTATCTTGTTCGACATAATGTATGCCAAGACAGGAACTGAAACAGTTGCTGAATCCTTTTATCGTGCTGTCGAAAAGGAGGAGATGGAAGGAGGGCAAAGTCTAGAAGTGCTTGCATCGCGATCGAAGATTGACTGGTGTCTTCCTCCTGTTATGCAGTGTGATTCAGCTCTTACAGAAATGGCACATCTGTACATTGAAGGTGACAGGAAGCGTGGTCTGAAAAAGCACTATGTGCCAGTATACCGGGACAATCGGGCAGTCAAAAATCGTGTCACTGATTGTTCTAAAGTTGTCGATAGAATCAGAAATACGCAAGCTAAGTTTCCGTTTCTGTTGTAGCTTTAAATTTTTAAACAGGTCCAGGGGCGGATTTAGACTACGTCAACAAAGTCGCGCGACGAAGTGAAAATTTTACGTGAATATATAATTTTCGTTCGTTGCACGACGACGTTGTCAAAAATTTACAAATAAAATCCTGCAAATAAAAAATAATTATCTAGTAGGAAGGAGTATGTTCTATAATACAACATACATTGGCGTTTTTCCGTTTTCTTTACGCGCGAGGCCTAATTCTGTAGCTACGACTGATTTCGAGGGGAAGCAGTGGGATGCACGGGACATAATGGGAGAATCAAGGATCGGGTTCACAGTCATTTCCAGGCCGTAAATGCGATGCAGGCTCTCGGCTTGATGAATTTTACGAAGGAAAGCAGTTAGCCACTTTTTGACGAAGTTGGTTGATTTTTTAAGATCTTTTAACGTTCCTGATTGGCTAATATTTTTTTAATTACGACTTACGATTGGTGTAGAGGCTGAAACGTCATTTTGCAGCATAAGCGCCTTTCTGAGTAAATCAGTATGGTTAGCGATCGCTTCTGTGGTTCTACGAGGCCACGCGCATATTCTGCGTCCTTGGCTCTTTTATATTCCCATCCACTGTTCTCGTTCCGACATGGTTACCACGAGGGAGCGAGTTTGTATTGCTTTAAAAAGCAAGGATAATGTAACTCTACAAGAGCTTTATGATGAAATGTTCATGAAACTTTCGTCAAGTGCTTTACGCACTGAGGATCAGCTTTTGCAGAGGATCGGAAAGGATATTTATCGGAATATCAATGGCGAGATATTTATACCAGATTGCGCAAAGAGCAAGGGGAATTCTCTGATTGCTTTGAGGTAAGAAACCATAGCTATAAATATGATTTGAATATCATTATAATTTTTATGATAATTAGATTTGCTCTTGGATCTAGGCCTAAACTTCGTCTTCGCGGTGTGCTTGTATTTATTACTCTACACTATACAGTGTGTTCAGTCATGAAACGTGTATCGCACAGTGTATGCTGGTAATTTGATCTTGCTTGGAGATTTTATGGTTTAATATTAATTGTAATTTAATCTTTGTGAGAGTACCCCAGCCAACCAGGCTGTCCAGGCAGTTTGTATTCAAAAGACAAATTGAAACTTCAAACTGTCCAAAGCTGAAAAATCATGTATTGTTTTTATTTAATATATTTTCTAGATCTTATGCTACTGGAAACTGCATGTACAGCTCGGTTTCCCTGTTACTTGTAGGTGACAATACTCTGGTTGATGATCTTAGAATTATGTCATCAATATGGCTTTTCTTGCATGCTGATTATTACGGTAAGCATCCTTCTTTCGTTTCCACCTTTGAGGCCCATAAGAACGACCCTTTTGCATCACTGTCAGGTATGGTTGCTATGTCTGTATCCTTTGAAGCCTTTGATAGTGATACTAACTTGTCCTTAGATGAGTTAATTAAGGCAGAAGCTATGTATAATGTTAATGATAAAAAATGGTGTGGGTTTTTATGCTTGTTGGCTTTGTCAACAGTTACTCGTAGGAATATTTTTTCATAGTACCCTGATTTAGATTCTAGGGTTAGGAGGTGGAGTTTGTTATTCAACCAAAAAATTGAACCTCGTTCTCCTATAAAACCATAGAAAACTTTCTCCTGACCTATTAAGAGTACTGTTTTGTTATGAAGGAATTCTTCCTTTATCTGTTTTGTTTAAGCATAACCATTATGTACCATTAATCTGTGGTGCAGCAAAAAAATAGAAAATCAAATTCTTCTGCCTCTTCCATATCTAAAAAGCCTTGCAAGACTCAATCAAAATTACCATCTTGGCCTCCTGTTAATAAAAACTTAAATGAGACAAAAAAAAAATTCTTCACAAGCCCCCTCAACATCTGCCAATTTATCTATGCCAACTGAGTCTTGAAGTGATTGTTCTTCAGCTACAATGGTTACGTATATATACATCTACAGGTAAGTATGATTTGCCTTTCATCATATAGTACAGTAACTACGGTTGTCTCCTCTGATGTTCAAAAGGAAGTTAATTTATCTTCTCATAAAGATAATGCAACAAGTTCATCAGTTTCTTCATTAATTACTAACCCTCATGCAACTTTCGAATATAGGAATGAGTTTGATATTGCTTTTTATAGGGAGAAGGTTAAAGGTAAGAAAAATTCTGAAATTGAAATTGAAAATTTAAATAAAAACGTATTTTTTCCTGATGAATTATACTCATTCCCCAAAACTAATGGGAGAAATTTTCGCACCAGTTGGCTTAAAAGTCATTCTTGGCTTTGTTATTCACCCAGTTTAGATGGTGGTTTTTGCCTTCCATGTGTTTTGTTTGGAGATAGATTTCCAGAAAAGATATCTAAAATTAAGAAACTTTTTTATGAACCTGTAACATACTGGCCTGATGCCAAAGCATGTTTTACAAGGCATGAAAATACCAAGGTAGCTGGTCTTCAACGTGAAACTACAGCCATTTTTACAGCATTTTTAGATAACCTCTCAGGGAAAACACGACCAATTGATGCCATGATTGATACAAACATGAGAACAAAAATTGCTGAAAACAGGAAGAAGCTTGTGCCAATTGTGGATACTATTATTACATGTGGTCGTTTGGGGTTGTCTTTCAGGGGCCATAGAGATGATTCTAAATATCATCCAGAAGTGGGGGGATATTCTGAAGGTGGGGTAGGAAACTTCATTGAGTTAATTAATTATCGTGTTCGTGGTGGGGATGTAACCATTAAGTCCCATCTCAGCCAATGTGCCAAAAATGCTTCATATATCTCAAAAACCACACAAAATGAGCTCATTAAGTGTTGCGGCAAAGTTATTACTGATGAATTAATTGCTGAGATAAAGAAAAATAAATGTTATGCTATTCTTGCTGATGAGGCAGCTGATTGCTCAAATAAAGAACAGATGTCCTTAGTGTTGCGATTTGTAGATGAGGAATTCAATGTAAGGGAGGAATTCCTTCGATTTATTCATTGCAAGGAAGGATTGTCAGGAAAAGACCTTGCTTCAGTTATTTTGAAATGTTTAAGTGAAGATCTTACTTTAAATAGTCGGGGGCAGGGATATGATGGTGCAGGGGCAGTTTCTGGCTGTGTTAAAGGTCTTTCCACAAGAATTGCTCGAATAAATAGCAAAGCTGTATATACTCATTCTTTTAGCCATCGATTAAATTTGAGCATTTGTGGTTCTTGTTCTGTTCCATGTGTACGCAATGTTTTGGATCAAGTGAAGCAACTTTCCTATTTTTTCAATCTGTCCGAGCCAAGGCAGTTAATTCTTGAAATTAATGTGCCTAAACATTGTCCTGGTTCTAGAAAGTCGAAACTTAGAGATGTTTGCAGGACAAGGTGGGTAGAACGTATTCTGGGATTAGATACTTTTGAAGAACTTTTTGTTGGTATCGTTTTTACCTTAGAGGAAATGAGCTTCAATCTAGAAACGAAATGCAACAGAGATACATCTAGCAAAGCAACATCATTTTTGAAACTCGTAACATCCTTTGATTTTATTGTTGGCTTAGTAGTAACAAGGTTTGTGTTTGATTTAACACTGCCTGTGACCGAGTTACTACAATCTAGAACCAATGATATTGCTGATGGGTTGCATTTAATTGAGTCCCTGAAAAATTTAGCAATTTCGATCAGGAATAGTATTGACACTTTTCACACTAAATGGTATGCTAATGCTTTAGATTTAGCTGTTAAAGTTAATGTTGATGAAGTGAAACCTAGGACATGTAATCTTCAAATCAATAGAAATAATGTTCCTGCAGAATCTGTCTCTGATTATTTTAAGAAATCCCTTACCATTCCCCTAGCTGATCATTTGTATACAGAGTTAATAAACAGATTTGACACATCTTCAACCAATGTATATTATGGTTTGTACATCATCCCTTCTAAAATGATTTGGTCACTATCCAGTCCTGAAAAGGTGGATTGGAAAGATAAATTTTCATTGTTTTCATGTCTTTATTTGGATGATCTTCCCAATCCTCTAGCATTAGATGGTGAACTTGAACTTTGGGAGAAGTATTGGGAGACTAAGACTACATGCCATCCTGACAATATATCTTCCACATTGTAAGATATTAACTTTCCTGGCTTTGAAAACATCAAAGTTTTACTGAGAATTTTAGCAACTATTCCAGTAACTTCTTGTGAATGTGAGAGAACATTCTCAGCTTTAAGAAGACTTAAAGATTACACCCGAAATAACATGGTTGCTGATCGGTTGAATGGGCTTGCCTTATTGTATGTACATCAGGAAATTCACCCTGATGTTCAAAGAGTCATTGATGTGTTTGGTAGTGACAAAAGAAGGATTGAATTACTTCAAGTTAAAAAGAAAAGTTAGGTTATATGTATTTAAAAAAAAGTTACGTTACATGTATTCAGTGATGTTTTCCAGGGGGAACGCGGGGGAACGCCGTCCCCCCACCTTTTTTACCAGGGGAACGGCGTCCCCCCTGCCAAAATCAAACATGGGGGAACGCCGTTCCCCCTGGCAGGGATTAAATATGAGTGAAGTTCAGTGAACGCCGTTCGACACCGTCCAAATAATTTTGGCTATCACTTGTTCTACATACGTGTTATTTTTGGCAATAATTGCTCAGCATCCTACGTGGAAATACTTCAGAACGTAATTTTGTCACTATTTTAATCTCCCTGAAACTTGATATACTTGCAGAAAATTCTAGCAGACTAGCACAAAAATACTAGAGTCTGATAATTGACGTCCGCTAAGATAAATACTTATTGTCATAAGCGCGGATAACGTCAGGCAGCAGGCCAGCAGGATATAATTAGTATAGTCTTTCGCGCAATCGCGAAATTAAACATTAAAATGAACATTAAAATGATCAATGGGAACAAAATGATTCAATAAGAACATTAACATGATTAAATGGGAAAGATTCAAGGATATCTATTATCTAAGCTTATTTAGTTACTCGCGAAAACGTCATATTTAACTTGCAAAGTTGCCTGCTTGCCGAGTTGCCGCATACTCACATAGCACTAATTGCATCATCGAAATTCGAAAGTTAGCGTGGTTTTATTTGTTTTTTGACATCTACCGCGCGCAAGCTAGGTGTTTTTCAGGTATCATGTTCTACTAAATCCACTTCAAAGATTAAGCTATTGCGTATGTACTTGTTCACTATGACTATGCATGAGGTAATTCAAATTATGATGTAATGCTTCTGAAAATATCCATAATTTGCGATCGCGCAACGGTATAAAAATCAAGCCTAAGCCAGAAATTGTAAAATAGGTTGTTGACCATTGTAGTTAATAAGAGATATGATGTCTAAACAATCTAAAATCGTTGGATTCTTTAAAAAATCTGCGGTAGACTCAATTTCAGAAGTTGAGAAAGAAGCAGAACTACTATCACATGATGACAAATCAGACAAAAGCGATGAAGATGACAAAGCTGACAGAAATGAGAAAACTGATGAAGATGTACAAGTAGTATCACCAAGTATTCTGGCAGGACCCTCGACTGAAGTGACAGTGGCTGATAAGATTGACAAGCCAAGCATCTGGACCGATGAAATGTGGCGAGAAAAGCAGCAACGTTACCCATGGCTACTGTGTAAAAATGGAAAACTGGGGTGTGATTTCTGTCTGTCTGCAAAAAGTTTAGCCGGTCCTCACAGTGCGCAAGGACTTCGCCTGAGCTCGGAATGGCAAACAACTAATGTCACATATAATGGGGTCACGCAAGAAGGAAGGCTGACTTCTTTACGGAAAAAGATTTACAAGCATGTACGTTCACAGGCACACACTAAAGCAAAAGAGATGGTGAATACGCAGAAGAAAAACAGTATGCCTGCCCATGTAGACGCTATGAATAGCAAAATGGTGGATACAACAAAAAGAGTTTTCCGCACCAGCTACTTCATAGCAAAAAAAGACCGACCACTGAACGATCATCAAGAATTGATAGACTTACAAATTCAGAATGGAATCGATATGGGGATTGGTTTGCATTCACGATTCTCTGCAACTACAATAATTGACCATATTGCAAATGAGATGCGTTCTACGATTTGCAAGACCATTAAAGAAAGTAAAGGGAAACTTTCCATCCTCATCGACGAGTCCACTACAGTGTCTGACATTTCAACCCTAATAGTTTACTTGAAAGCACAACTCGAAATGTCCGGAGAACCACAGTTCTTGTTTCTAGACCTGGTCGAGTTGACAAACGGTGAGAGTGCAGACAACATTCACAAGGCGTTAGTGGCTTGTTTAAAACGGCATGGATTTGACATGGACTACCTGCAAAAACATTTTATTGCGTTTACGTCAGACGGCGCCAGTGTCTTGACTGGGAAGAAATCAGGAGTCATGGAGCTACTTGTGAAGGATTTTCCTAATCTTATTACCTGGCACTGTTTGAACCATCGCTTAGAACTTGCAGTTCATGATGCCATTGCAGATTTGAGGGGAATTAATCATTTTAAGATTTTCATGGATAAATTGTATTCAGTTTACAGCCAGTCCCCAAAGAACATGCGAGAGCTGAAAGAAGCAGCAAAAGGTTTAGATGCTCAGCTTCTTAAGATCGGTAAAGTTCTGAGTACGAGATGGGTTGCTAGTAGTTACCGAACAGTTTTAGCTGTTTGGAACAACTACGAAGCACTTTACCAGCATTTTAAAGCCAAAGTAGCAGAAAAGGACAAGCAGGCTGCAATGTACGAAGGATTGAACAAGCGAATTCAATGTCCAGAATTCTTGTTAGACTTGGCACTCATGTGTGACGTCCTTTTTGAGTTTCTGAGCTCTCTGAAACCCTGCAACACCGTTTAATGAACATTGTCAAAGCCGACAGATGTGTTAGAAGAGCCACGAGGAGCATCGAGTCATTGAAACGCAAGACCGGGACAAAGATGATGATAGCCAACGATTCTGTGAAGAGTGGGGAGTTTGGAATTGTACCTCTATGTTCCAATCATAGGCATGTCATTGTTGATCATAACGCATTGATTGACAAATTGCTGGATGCAATGAAGGATCGTCTTTTCGCCACAACTGCATCTGGGACTGTCCGAACCAGTGCTGCATACCAGAAGCTTCTAGACCAAGTTTCCGTTCTTTATCCGACATATTGGCCACAAGATGTTGATTTCAACTACGGTGTAGAAGAAGTACGATCACTGTGCGATCGCTTTGGCCTTGCGAGAAGTGTTACAGTGTCTGCATTCCAAGAGTATGTTGACAGTCAAGGAAGACGAGTTCCTGACGACCTTCAGCCTTTACTGAGATGCTGCTCCTGTATCCCAGTTTCATCAGCTGAATGCGAGCGTGGATTTAGTCAAATGAACTTAGTTTGCACTTCAACAAGAAATCGCCTTCTTATTGACCGCATATCGAATTTGATGTTTGTGAAGATGCATGGTCCTCCAATCGATGCTTGGAAACCTGACAGATACGCCAAATCCTGGCTACGAAACCATCATTCAGCAGATGATCAAAGAGTAAAGAAACGCAACTTGGAAGATAATGAAGAGACAACTACGAAGCAAGCCGTCTGGAAATTACTTTAAAGCTCAGACATTTTAGACATTTTTACATCAAACAGTAGTTTAAATTACAAATCAGTTTGTCGCCTGCGTTCATAAGCAGAATGTAATATATAATTATCAAATATATTGTTTGTTTAACTAGAATAAATGTGACATATTTTAACAAGCATGTCTATTAGACTAAACCCCCGCTTGTTTAATTTCATGGCCATTGGCCACGCCCAATCGAGTGACCACGCCCATTTGATTTTCAAGAGCGTCCCCCCACTTCTAAAATTAGCAAAACATCGCTGAACCAATTACTCGAAGTTCATGGGTGGCGTTGATCTCAGCGACCAAAACGGGTCTTATTATCCTGTACAGTCAAGTGGTGGAAATATATTTTCTATTTTTTACTTGATTTGGCCATTTATAAACGCATGGGATTTGAGGAACAAGTGTTCGGGAAATCGAATCCCACACATGAAGTTCCGTCTCGCACTGGCCAAAGAACTTATTGGCACATTCTCTAGAAGAAAGAAAGTTGACGTACCACGAGTTCAACCAGTTTCTGCGTCAAACGTCAAACTTGTGCCTTGGTTCAAAAGGCAAACAATGCAAGAACTTCCAACAAAAGCGCAAGAGGGAAAAGGCCGCAAATCGCGAAGGAAAGCGGCCGCGCGAATCGCGTTTTGGTTGCGGGCGATGCAACATCGTGTTGTGTAAAGGTGACTGTTGGGTAGAGTGGCATAGCCAACCTTCCGAAGACTAATAACTGTTTAAATTTTGTTATTTTTGAATCTTAGTTGTTTGTGTTCAACTTTATCAAATGTGTTCTTATTTGTGTGTATAATTTTAATAGAAGAATGTGCAAATATAAACTTTAAATTATAAATAGCGCCAAATTTAAAATTTTAACTTCAATCTCTAGTGATAATCACGTCTGTAGTATTCTGATGACCATTCAAAATGTTATGATCTTTAACTTTTATTTGTAAACTAGGGGGTGAAATGCTGTAGTTTTCCTGGTATTCATTAAAATATTGAGCCATGATATATGTTGTTGGAAGCCAAATTAACTTGGGCAGGGGTTACATTGCAGGGTCAGTTAATTTTATCACACATTATTAATCACACATTTTAATAATTTAATTCAATGCTTAACTAATTGATTATTAACTACTGGATAAATCTGTCACACTTTTCTATAAAACCTAGACCACTGTATATCTGAGATATACCGTATATCAAAGATGTCTTTTTAGTTTTTTTTAGTCATTTTCATTTGGTTCCTATTGTATTAATTTAACTTCAGAGAGATACCTACATTACGTGGTGATCCCCGTTTTCTCTATACATGTAATTTTTAATCTTGGGGAGATACCCACATCAAGTGGTGACCTCGTATTTCTTTATTTACTCATTTTTCCTGTTGTGTCTGCCTAACCTACAGTATGCCAAACCTTCATATGCTTCAAATGGTCATTTTTGCAATTATCTTTCTCATTACGTAAATTATACATATTTACATTTAAGTTGTCTGTGTTTTTAAGTGATTTTGAAAATTAATTAAAAAATAATAGTTAAAAAGTAATGTAGAAAAATGGTTTCGTACTTTCCTTTCTATTTTTCAGTATGTCTTCGATTTTTTAATATGTTGAAAGTATGTTGCATTAATTAAAAAAAATATACAGTGTAGTAGTAGTAGTAGTGCACTGTGAATTGTACAGGGAATTAAGATACAGATGATTTGTTGCATAGTTAATACTTTAGGTTAGGTGATGTTAATAAGTCAAGAGTTACTCAGATGTTAGATTAATTAGAGGTTAAAGAGTTAAGTTGGATGGGATGTGTAGAGAATTGAGCTCCTCTATGTCCATGAAATGTTCCATTATGGTCACTAATCTGCCATAAACTTTTTTCGTTTATCATTTCTAACAGTGCAAATAAATGAAATAAAACGGCTTTTGTATATTATTGTATATTTCTATATTATTTGTATTTATCTGTGTAATGTAGATGTTAGTTAATTTATTACGTGATGTAATTTTAATTGATGTAGATATTTATAATTCAAGAGGCTAATTGTCATTTTAACACAATTTTATGTAAATATTCGTAGATAATTCAGTCGACCGTTAGGTTTGTATATCTCCTGTAAACTGCAAATTACGAATTTATTAAACTCAAAATTAAATTAAACTAAATTAAATCAAAATTAAAAATTAATTAAATTTAATTAATTAATTAATAAATTAATTAATTAATTAATTAAATTAAAAACTAATCAAAGCTTCTCTTAAACAGACATTGTCTGCTTGGGTAGAGGTGTAAAAGGCGAGTCTCTGGCGCCTGAAACCCAGACGACTCTGGGTAGGTGTGGCTCATCACCAGACTGGAAAGTTTGTTGCGCGCTTTTTTGATCAACTTCAGCCGCGCCCGCGCAATTTAAAGCAAATTTGGCCGCGCACGCAGCACGCTTTTTCATGCCCGCGACGACTTTTTAGAGCAATGTTGTCTTTGGCAGTTGGCCGCGCACGCTTTTGAATGACGTCAGTGCGTGTAATCGTATTTGTATATTCAGGGTTGACGGAAATATAATGCGATTACGCTGATTTACGCACTTACTGCAAATTAAATATCACACACGCCATTGGACTGCGTGCATTTACGTTACCGATTTAAAAGCATTTGACATTCCTAGGATAGTTTGCTTTTTTCATGCAATCGGATAATATCTTGCGCGAAGCCTCAGGGTTGCAATATTTCGGGCATTTCCTTTTTATCAGCACAGCCTTCAGTAAAGATTTAGCTCGACTCCGATCTAGTATTCTATCCCGATTATAAACCGAGTGACTGAAATCGACTGTAGTCGTATAGTATTTGTTGAAGAATACAGAAGTACACCAGAAAAGTGTCAATGTCAGAAAAGGAAAACGGACAAAGCAACGGCTGATCCAAATAACTTCAGAACAAAAGGTAAAGTAACAATACGGCAAAGGTTTATCCGCTTATGTCTTCTTACTTGAACTATATAGTATGGTATGGTATGGTATGTATGTCACTCACTCACTTTTGACTCACAGTTTAGTAGATGGTCGCCCTTATAGTTTTTGTGTGCAAGTTATACAAGCAAATAAGTCACAGGCTTAGTACACAGACACAAGAGTCAGATTAAGAGTCAGAGTTTGAATGAGAACATGTATTAAAAATTCAATTTAGATTCACGACAGCACGAGGAAGTGAACTTATTAACATAAGTACGTAACTATAAATCCTTAATTGGTATTCTCGAAAAACGTCTAGTTGTTGTTGCGACTTAGACAATGTAATTTTTTTGAATTACTGCACTAATGCATCATGCATGAACTTATGAAATGGTTTGCTTTTGAAGCAATTACTGAATTAGAAAGATCGCAGTCTTGCCAGACGCCAGCACGTGTCTGTTTTCTCTCGCCATGTTGCCTCATGCCCTCATCCGCCCTCGTGCTCTCGTGTTTTAAACCAAAAAAATGAAGAAAACACTACTGCATGCTCGTTTTATTATATATAATAGATAAAAATTTAATAATATTAAAATTAAAATTAAAATTAAGAAACTGATGATAACATATTCAACGTTCATATGAATATTACATATTGAACATTCTGCCATTCTGCATGTTGATACTGATGATGTGCATTGACCGCTGACTCTTTAATTCGGCTAAATTTTACTTTATTCAAAAACAGAAAAACTTGGTCAGTTCCACTCTTTAACCTAGCTGTCACCTGTATCCTCCATCATTCCTCGGAAATGGAAGAAGGTATTGTCTGGGTAACTTTTTATTAGAATGACAAAATGATTTGCGAGTGACCAAGAATTACTGCATCGACAATGTTTCTGTGTGAAGAGCAAAATATTTACCTTACATTGTAATTCTTGTACAAAAGAAAAAACAAACTGACGAGTTGCGTGAATTATTTAACTAACAACTAATTATTCTATAGTCGTGGAAAATCCTAAATGCGTAACATGTCAGATGGAATGCGGTCATCACTGGTGTAAAGTGTGTAAAAAGGCATGTCACGCAATTGGACCATGTGGTGCAACAGATGGAGAGGAAGGATATGGGACAGCTGTTATTTGCCAGAAGTGCTCGAGTCGGTCGAGCGCAGCGAAACAGAAAAAGAACGACGCGACATCGGTTGGTACGTCAAAACCGTATATTGAGGAAAGAGAACAAGGTAATAACGAAACTTCTCTAAAATAGTTCATAAGTTCATACGTGATATACCGGATTTCCTTACCCTTGCATGTTGCTATACTTGGAAAAGCGGTAAAACGATCATTGAGGTCTTGAGGTAAAACATACAGACACAGTTATACTATCTTTGGAACATACGGAATTTACTTGTCTTATTCTTTGCGCGGAAATCTCAGAATTTTATATGTTCGCAAAAGGTAACCGAATATTTTAATACGTTTTCTATGCTTTCTATTTTAGCGTTTACCAATTTCTTTAAAAGAGGGGGAAAGAATGACAAGACTAGTGGCCATCAGACATCCAAAGGAGTAAAACGTGCAAAACATGGTCATGCTAAAACGAAAATGGCGATTTGTTTCGTGTGTTTTAAAAATAAAAGCAAACAATTCTGGCTGTCACGTTACAACCCGTCAACTATCCAAGCCCACATAAATTCCGCAACCCATAAGTGTGAAAGTATTCCAGAGAGTATGGTTGTGGAATGGGATGTTATTGAAGCGAGAGAAGCTGTAAAAGAATATAACAGAATAATGAGTAACAAGTAATTTCATAATGTTTGTGCAACTGTTGACAGACCATCGTTCTTACGAAGTTAGTGCATGCCAGCAAGAACATTCGTTGTATTTTAAACTGATATTTGTTGTTCCCAAACATAGGCCTGTAGAAAATCCGGATTGCACAACTGCGCCTGTTACAGTCACGGTTACCACCAGTTATTCAACTTCAACATCAACCTCTACTTCTCAGTCTTCTCTTTCAATGTAAGATTCAAAAAATATTTGACATTTTCTCAGTTTAGCTGGACGTTTTGATTTATTCATATTGGTTATACAATATATTTCTGTAATTATTTGTCTAAGATCTAATGATGGTTTATCCTTTAAGGTTTTTTGCACAATAACGCAGAATCTGGGAACAGCACTGCTTTTCAAGGGGAATCTTTGGAGAAGTATGTATGAGTTTTTATGCATTTTTATCCAATGACATAATGCAATATGAACAATAGTCGTCTTTCTATGACATCATATAAAATAAGTAGACTAGTTATTAATAAGAAAAATCTAGAGAATTCAAAATCACATGTGTAAAACTCACAATCTAAGTCGTAAATTACAGGATCTTTGATAAAATTTACATTGTATAGAAATATGGATGTTGAAGATTTGGCTCAAGACCTGGAGGATGTTGAAGATTTGACGCAAGTCGGAAAACGAGGCAAACGTTCTGTGTCTACCACCGGCAAAACGTACCAGCAGTCATTGAACACATTTCTTTCTATTCCTGATGGCTCCGTGAAGCAAAGTTCTGTAGATTTATTAAATCTGGATTCACTGGCAGATAAAGTTGCAAACAAGGTTGAAGAAAAATTAAAAGGTTCTGGTTGCCGTGAGGTAAAGACGGGTGGGAACGACGTGCCAAAACGCATGGTGAAAGCTACAAATTTGCTGGAATTCATTGAAGGAGTTCCAGAATTTGCAGTTCTTGGAGAGGAAAATTCATATGTCTTGAGATGTACCAGTTGTCACATTCTTCTTTCAAATCCTTTGGCTGTGGCAGTTCCAAGAAAACCGACTGGAAGCACTTCGGGTTCTCTTGCAACAGGTCTTCATTTGCCAAACGAGGTGTACGACCAAATAGTAGCAGGGCACTGTGAAAAGTGGTATCATCAAAAGGAGAGGCTGGTCAACCATTTATCAACGGAGACGCATCTTCAAGCCCTCCAGTATGCGAAGTGCATCAACAAAAATTTTAAAAAAGAGGTTAACGTTGTTCGGAATCAGCTGCGAATAGCACTTGGAGTTGTTTAAATCAAAAGCGGCAGCGCTTCAGTACGAATCCCCCATAGCTGAACTTCACGCAGCAGGAGCCAATGTCGGTGATTTTGGCCACTCGCGAAAACTGTTTCCGGAGATGTTGGCAGTCGCATGTGCATGCATATATAGATCGTTTTCATCTGACGTCACGGCGGCCATATTGGTGTACCAATATTGGTGTACGGTATGGGAATTAGCTCTTTCTTATTCAAATATTTCGTATTGTTTCACCACCCCAATGGGGCCACCGATCACGTGAGTGAAAACGATCTATTGACAAGAAATCTACAGAGTTTCTGTCCACGCCACTGCCTAATACTGGGATGCCACCTCACTTTTACGTGACAGATGACAAATCCACCAACCATCGGATAACAAATCAAGTCAGCATGCTTTGCCCTGTTGTTGACGGAAAGCGACAAGGAATCCCGCTCAGTTTGAGCCAGGTTTAGACCAACTCAGAGGGAACTGGTGGCACTGGAGAAGCTCTTGCTGAAACCATATTCCGTGATGCTGAACGTCATGTGGAGTTAAAAGAAGATGCATTGTTACAGATGCAAGGTAAAGTCACGGATGGCCAGTACATCAATCAAAAATTTATTACTGGCATGAATAATCCCCTGATGGAAGTCCTTAGAAAACGCGCTGGTGTCGATGACGACAATGTTGTAATTGATCTGTTCTCGTGGCCAACGCAGTGGGACCCAGGACATTGGTAGGACAAGGTGTTCAGAAAATTTAAAGATTCGCCTCTGGTTGGTCGACTCCTAAAGAGGACTGCACTTTACTACCAGCTGTTTGGTCATGGGAAAATGCACAGTTTGGCCGTGGAGACCTCCAAAGAATTGTCGTTGCCCTTTCGTGTCACAAACGCCTTTGCGCACCAACGATTTATGAGCTCAAGCTATCTTTCTCTCAAGAATCTTGAGGAAAGCTTGGAAGTTTACATTGAGACATTTAAAGACCATGACAATCGTCTTGATGTAGGCTACAGGCTTTATGGTCAAGATTTTGTCGTAGATCTGTTAGGTTTGTTGGATCTTCTATGGCCTCTTTTGGTTCTAATGCTCCAGTCACAAGCTCAGTGTTGTCCAGGATGGAAGTTTGAGCACTACATACCTGCTGTACGAGATCGTCTAACCAAATTCGTGAATGAAATGGATAAGGAAATTCCTTCGGCTGGTATTTCTCCAAGGCTAAATAAACATTTGGCGAATATCTTGGACAAGAAATATGGAAGATGCGAATTGGTTGAGGGATGGCTTGTTGTGGAAGAGGGATATGGCAGACTTGTTGAATGGGAAGCAAGAGAACCAAAAGACTGTATGGAAGATTTAAAGAAGCTTGCAGCTGACATGAAAACAGAGTTAGATGCAAGATTCGCCAATTGCTATCGGGAAGTGAATACGTTGCTCCACCGTTGTTTAGATTTTGGAGTGCTTTTCCTTGCATTGTGTGGTACACGAGAGGATGGTGTTCACCCTGTGAACAAGAGTGCTTTCTCGGCTCTTGGTGCAGCGGAGTTTGGAGATGTGTCGAGTTCGTTTCCCAGTTGCCACATGTTCGAGAGAAAAACATGGAATTTTCTTCAGAGCTCTCATCTGCTGTGTTTTGGCGCTTGAAATCCGCATTGATGGAAGTTGTTTGGGGAAAGCTCTTCTTGTCGCACTTTCCAAAGTTTTTCCAACAAGTCGAAGATGTGGTGGAGAAACGTCAGAAACCTGGAGCAGCTCTAAAAAGGCAAAAGGTTATCTTACGTGATATCCGCATTCCAGTTACTGGAGTCGCTACGCAGCTTGTAAATTTCACCAAATCTGTTCCTGACCAGTTTTCGTTGGCAGAAGTATTTCACATGCAACTGAGTAATGGAGACCTTGGATGCCGTACTGCAAGAGGATGCAATCATAAACGCGCTTTATACTGATTCATCCTTCTACACGTTGGTGGGCAGTGAATTTTGTCTCTTGTTCGACATAATGTATGCCAAGACAGGAACTGAAACAGTTGCTGAATCCTTTTATCGTGCTGTCGAAAAGCAGGAGATGGAAGGAGGGCAAAGTCTAGAAGTGCTTGCATCGCGATCGAAGATTGACTGGTGTCTTCCTCCTGTTATGCAGTGTGATTCAGCTCTTACAGAAATGGCACATCTGTACATTGAAGGTGACAGGAAGCGTGGTCTGAAAAAGCATGTACCAGTATACCGGGACAATCGGTCAGTCAAAAATCGTGTCACTGATTGTTCTAAAGTTGTTGATAGAATCAGAAATACGCAAGCTAAGTTTCCGTTTCTGTTGTAACTTTAAATTTTTAAACAGGTCCAGGGGCGGATTTAGACTACGTCAACTAAGTCGCGCGACGAAGTGAAAATTTGACGTGAATATATAATTTTCGTTCGTTGCACGACGACGTTGTCAAAAATTTACAAATAAAATCCTGCAAATAAAAAATAATTATCTAGTAGAAAGGAGTATGTTCTATAATACAACATACATTGGCGTTTTTCCGTTTTCTTTACGCGCGAGGCCTAATTCTGTAGCTACGACTGATTTCGAGGGGAAGCAGTGGGATGCACGGGACATAATGGGAGAATCAAGGATCGGGTTCACAGTCATTTCCAGGCCGCAAATGCGATGCAGGCTCTCGGCTTGATGAATTTGACGAAGGAAAGCAGTTGGTTGATTTGTTAAGATCTTTTAACGTTCCTGATTGGCTAATATTTTTTTAATTACGACTTACGATTGGTGTAGAGGCTGAAACGTCATTTTGCAGGATAAGCGCCTTTCTGAGTAAATCAGTATGGTTTGCGATCGCTTCTGTGGTTCTACGAGGCCATGCGCATATTCTGCGTCCTTGGCTCTTTTATATTCCCATCCACTGTTCTCGTTCCGACATGGTTACCACGAGGGAGCGAGTTCGTATTGCTTTATACAGCAAGGATAATGTAACTCTACAAGAGCTTTATGATGAAATGTTCATGAAACTTTCGTCAAGTGCTTTACGCACTGAGGATCAGCTTTTGCAGAGGATCGGAAAGGATATTTATCGGAATATCAATGGCGAGATATTTATACCAGATTGCGCAAAGAGCAAGGGGAATTCTCTGATTGCTTTGAGGTAAGAAACCATAGCTATAAATATGATTTGAATATCATTATAATTTTTATGATAATTAGATTTGCTCTTGGGTCTAGGCCTAAACTTCGTCTTCGCGGTGTGCTTGTATTTATTACTCTACACTATACAGTGTGTTCAGTCATGAAACGTGTATCGCACAGACTAAGTGTATGCTGGTAATTTGATCTTGCTTGGAGATTTTATGGTTTAATATTAATTGTAATTTAATCTTTGTGAGAGTACCCCAGCCAACCAGGCTGTCCGGGCAGTTTGTATTCAAAAGACAAATTGAAACTTCACAGCTGAAAAATCATGTATTGTTTTTATTTAATATATTTTCTAGATCTTATGCTACTGGAAACTGCATGTACAGCTCGGTTTCCCTGTTACTTGTAGGTGACAATACTCTGGTTGATGATCTTAGAATTATGACATCAATAGAGCTTTTCTTGCATGCTGATTATTATGGTAAGCATCCTTGTTTCGTTTCCACCTTTGAGGCCCATAAGAACGACCCATTTGCATCACTGTCAGGTATGGTTGCTATGTCTGTATCCTTTGAAGCCATTGATAGTGATACTAACTTGTCCTTAGATGAGTTAATTAAGGCAGAAGCTATGTATAATGTTAATGATAAAAAATTGTGTGGGTTTTTATGCTTGTTGGCTTTGTCAACAGTTACTCGTAGGAATATTTTTTCATATTACCCTGATTTAGATTCTAGGGTTAGGAGGTGGAGTTTGTTATTCAACCAAAAAATTGAACCTCGTTCTCCTATAAAACCATAGAAAACTTTCTCCTGACCTATTAAGAGTACTGTTTTGTTATGAAGGAATTCTTCCTTTATCTGTTTTGTTTAAGCATAACCATTATGTCTCCTGTTAATAAAAACTTAAATGAGACAAAAAAAAATTCTTCACAAGCACCCTCAACTTCTGCCAATTTATCTATGCCAACTGAGTCTTTAAGTGATTGTTCTTCAGCTACAATTGTTACATCTACAGGTAAGTATGATTTGCCTTCATCATATAGTACAGTAACTACGGTTGTCTCCTCTGATGTTCAAAAGGAAGTTAATTTATCTTCTCATAAAGATAATGCAACAAGTTCATCAGTTTCTTCATTAATTACTAACCCTCATGCAACTTTAGAGCATAGGAATGAGTTTGATATTGCTTTTTATACGGAGAAGGTTAAAGGTAAGAAAAATTCTGAAATCGAAATTGAAAATTTAATTAAAAATGTATTTGTTCCTGATGAATTATACTCATTCCCAAAAACTAATGGGAGAAATTTTCGCACCAGTTGGCTTAAAAGTCATTCTTGGCTTTGTTATTCACCCAGTTTAGATGGTGGTTTTTACCTTCCATGTGTTTTGTTTGGAGATAGATTTCCAGAAAAGATATCTAAAATTAGGAAACTTTTTTATGAACCTGTAACATACTGGCCTGATGCCAAAGCATGTTTTACAAGGCATGAAAATACCAAGGTAGCTGGTCTTCACCGTGAAACTACAGCCATTTTACAGCATTTTTAGATAACCTCTCAGGGAAAACACAACCAATTGATGTCATGATTGATACAAACATAAGAACAAAAATTGCTGAAAACAGGAAGAAGCTTGTGCCAATTGTGCATACTATTATTACATGTGGTCGTTTGGGGTTGTCTTTAAGGGGCCATAGAGATGATTCTAAATATCATCCAGAAGTGGGGGAATATTCTGAAGGTGGGGTAGGAAACTTCATTGAGTTAATTAATTATCGTGTTCGTGGTGGGGATGTAACCATTAAGTCCCATCTCAGCCAATGTGCCAAAAATGCTTCATATATCTCAAAAACCACACAAAATGAGCTCATTAAGTGTTGCGGCAAAGTTATTACTGATGAATTAATTGCTGAGATAAAGAAAAATACATTTTATGCTACAATATTCTTGCTGATGAGGCAGCTGATTCCTCAAATAAAGAACAGATGTCCTTAATGTTGCGATTTGTAGATGAGGAATTCAATGTAAGGGAGGAATTCCTTCGATTTATTCATTGCAAGGAAGGATTGTCAGGAAAAGACCTTGCTTCAGTTATTTTGAAATGTTTAAGTGAAGATCTTACTTTAAATATTCAGGACTGTCGGGGGCAGGGATATGATGGTGCAGGGGCAGTTTCTGGCTGTGTTAAAGATCTTTCCACAAGAATTGCTCGAATAAATAGCAAAGCTGTATATACTCATTGTTTTAGCCATCGATTAAATTTGAGCATTTGTGGTTCTAGTTCTGTTCCATGTGTACGCAATGTTTTGGATCAAGTGAAGCAACTTTCCTATTTTTTCAATCTGTCCGAGCCAAGGCAGTTAATTCTTGAAAGTAATGTGCCTAAACATTGTCCTGGTTCTAGAAAGTCGAAACTTAGAGATGTTTGCAGGACAAGGTGGGTAGAACGTTTTCTGGGATTAGATACTTTTGAAGAACTTTTTGTTGGTATCGTTTTTACCTTAGAGGAAATGAGCTTCAATCTAGAAAAGAAATGCAACAGAGATACATCTAGCAAAGCAACATCATTTTTGAAACTCGTAACATCCTTTGATTTTATTGTTGGCTTAGTAGTAACAAGGTGTGTGTTTGATTTAACACTGCCTGTGACCGAGTTACTACAATCTAGAACCAATGATATTGCTGATGGGTTGCATTTATTTGAGTCACTGAAAAATTTAGCAATTTCGATCAGGAATAGTATTGACACTTTTCACACTAAATGGTATGCTAAGGCTTTAGATTTAGCTGTTAACGTTAATGTTGATGAAGTGAAACCTAGGACATGTAATCGTCAAATCAATAGAAATAATGTTCCTGCAGAATCTGTCTCTGATTATTTTAAGAAATCCCTTACCATTCCCCTAGCTGATCATTTGTATACAGAGTTAATAAACAGATTTGACACATCTTCATCCAATGCCTATTATGGTTTGTACATCATCCCTTCTAAAATGATTTGGTCACTATCCAGTCCTGAAAAGGTGGATTGGAAAGATAAATTTTCATTGTTTCCATGTCTTTATTTGGATGATCTTCCCAATCCTCTAGCATTAGATGGTGAACTTGAACTTTGGGAGAAGTATTGGGAGACTAAGACTACATGCCATCCTGACAATATATCTTCCACATTGAAAGATATTAACTTTCCTGGCTTTGAAAACATCAAAGTTTTACTGAGAATTTTAGCAACTATTCCAGTAACTTCTTGTGAATGTGAGAGAACATTCTCAGCTTTAAGAAGACTTAAAGATTACACCCGAAATAACATGATTGCTGATCGGTTGAATGGGCTTGCCTTATTGTATGTACATCAGGAAATTCACCCTGATATTCAAAGAGTCATTGATGTGTTTGGTAGTGACAAAAGAAGGATTGAATTACTTTAAGTTAAAAAGAAAAGTTAGGTTATATGTATTTAAAAAAAAGTTACGTTACATGTATTTCAGGATAACTACTGTAACCTACCAGTACCAGTAATTACTTATCACCAGTACACCAATCTAAACAAGTACACTACACAGAGAGCTGCTTCCACTGTGAAGACGACATTATATACAGCATAGAACGTAGTGTCCGTTGATTACTGATAAATACTGAATTATCCATAATATTTATTTTTTTATCTTTGGGGAGACATCCACTTTGTGGTGACCTTTCTTAATATAACTTCAATATCTAAACTATTCTTCCTAGAGGTCCAATCCTTCATTGGTCCAGTGTTACTACAGGTGGTAGCCAGGGAAAACCTCCAGTGTTTGGTAAAATAAAACTGGAAGCACTCTTCTCATCTCTCTTCTCTGTTTTCCTTATTATTACAGTATTAATATATATATATATACACACAACATGTCATGTAGTACTTTTTTTAACTGGTCCTGTATGATTATGTGATGTCATAATAAACTTGACTAGTAAATGGTGATTGGTTTCTTCTTTTAATATAAATTTACATATGTAGCTACAGTACTAAATGCTGTTATCTACATGAACCAATAACTACATGTGCTGCATTACAGTTATTTTTTGCATTTTATTATCTAGCTTATATAATATCTCCTTAATTCTAGTAACTGCAGTATTCATATAAGCAGGTAGTGACTTAGATTAGTCGGGGGCTAAAGTTAGGATGACCGGGATGATGTAGAGAGTTGAGCTCCTCTATGTCCATGAAATGTCCCATTATGATCATAAATAAAAGCTTCTCTTAATCAGACATTGTCTGCTAGGGTAGAGGTGTAAAAGGCGAGTATCTGGCGCCTGAAAACCAGACAGCTCGTAGTAACGTAGATTGGTGCTGGGTGGGTAGTGGCCTGGAATAGTTGGAACTTAGCATGGCCGGGATGATGTAGAGAGTTGAGCTCCTCTATGTCCATGAAATGTCCCATTATGGTCCTAAATAAAAGCTTCTCTTAACTAGACATTGTCTGCTTGGGTAGAGGCGTAAAAGGCGGGTATCTGGCGCCTGAAAACCAGACAGCTCTGGGTAGGTGGGGCTCAACAGCCATGGAAGGCAGCCCACCTACCCACCTACAGCCCACCTACTGTCTAATTTCTTCCAACTGGTGCGTCTCCACCCATTTGTGAACTCATTCTGCTGCCTTAACTACTCTTCTACTCTTAACGAACACGTTTTTGGACCGATTTTGCTGTCTAATTTCTTCCTACTGGCCGGTGCGTTTCCACCCGTTTTTGATCTCATTTTGCTGTCTTAACTATTACTCCACCACTTAATGAACATGTTTTTGGACCGATTTTGCTGTGATCGGTTGACACTATCAGAAGTTGGCCCAGGAACAAGAATTGTTACGCGTCGGCCACATTTCCCCCGAATTACGTCATTTGCCTGCGCGATTTGCGAAACTGCCCGCGCAAAACAGCGACCAAAATTCGTCCTCCGCCGCGCATTTAACAAACTTTCCAGTCTGGGCTCATCAGCTATGGAAGGCAGCCCACCTAGGAGAAGGAAAACTCTGATTTCAAACCCCTTGGACCTTCACTTGTGTGTTGGCCCGGCTGTCCATGTCGGATTCACTGACTGCAACAGCGTGTTACTGGTATTTGACGTGTTTCCTGGGCATGCTGATAAGCTGACAAGAGCGAAACAGTCAATTTTTTTATGATAATATGTGACTACATAAATCTCTGTTTATCAAATATCTCCACCTCCGTTCCTGTAAAAACTTATTTAAAAACTATCACACAGTTTCTCCGACAACAAGAACATATCAAAGTTCGAATTGGACATAAAAATTTTCTGAAAAATAATAAAATGTTTCATAAAAACAGGTTTGAAAACATTAACAAAAGATGCTCAAAAGTGCTGTCAGATCGTGGGAAATCCCATTTCAGAACCAAGAAGTTGCAGCAAAGAAGTAAATTCATAAAGGCAACGGAACGTCAACGGAACTTTTACGTATATAGGACATTTGATACTTTGTGCCGTACATTCAGAGTCCCGGACTTGTTACTAACACACATTTATCCCTAAATGACCCTACAATTACCCCAAGAATAATGACTATCCCATTACCATCGAAACTCCTACGTAAACACGCGCGCCCCTAACTGCAACCTGGCAACGAATGACGCACCACCACTTAACCTCACTTAACCCTGTAATTACATACGTACGCCCTCATTGCGCATCCGAAGACTGACGATAGAGGAGCACGATTTATTTTCTTCTTTGGCTACAGGCCCACGCTACAAACAAACAAACAAACAACAATAACGAATCCCCATCCAACTGCCCAATCCAAGATGCTGAGACGCGTTGGATCTCTCCTTCATTATACAATTACGTTTATAATGTTATTATTCTTTTCCAACTATTTACTTAATCACATCGACTCCCAACCCCAAATCCCTGCTGATGAGACCATTGTGTCCTAAGATCCTGATTGCACTATACTTATACGTTACAAATCTTTTATCCTTAGTCCTTCTTCTGATGTTTTTACACGATTCTTAAGCATTATGTCTACACTGCATTCCAACAGCGGTTTCCCCGTCACGTTTTCATACGCAAAATAACCAGTGGCTAATTGCGCTTTTTGTTCAAATTCCCTTCTAATCTTTCCCTCGTCTATCAACATTACACAACTAAAACTCCTATGTGGTTACACTTTAACTTTTAAAAAAATACTAATAAAAATCGCGCCTTCCTAAAACTGCATAACCGGTTTCGTAAGCCTCATCCACAATCATTCACCGTATTGTCATCGTAAGAAAACAATCTTCGCGCGTGCTTTCGTTTAAACCAATCATTTATTCATATTAAAAACAAATAACTTACAACAAAGAAAAACGTAATTTTTCCTTTTTTGTTTCACCAGTCAATAACAACGCCATATCGCTTTATCTCTCTTTCATTTTGTATTCTCCTCTTTTCATTTAGCGATAACCGAACAAAACAAAAGGAATTTTTAGATTCAGGCAACGAACGACAACTATGGTAGAAAGTTTAACAGTGGTAGAAAATAGTCCGCATTTATACATTCAAATTTCAAAACAAACAATTGCACGGACTCGTTTTGTGAAATTCTCGAAGAAAAATATTAATTTGCTCAATCAATGTTGGTCGCGAGGATAAGGTTAAGCTTTTTTTAAGGCTTCTGTTGTGACTCAGGTTCCGCGTTATCTTTACAACGTAAAAGTGCTTGTTGTTAACCGAGTCACAATGGTGTAAAGATTATTATTGGGACCTTTATTTGCAAAATTTTGTTATTTCTCTTAAAATTATATTGTTTAAACACGTTGCCGAAGTAGTACATGTAGTCGCTGTGTTTTCTTAAAGTCCCTAAAATCGTTTCGCCAGGTTCTATGAGCGTTATCTTCACGACAAAATGTGCAATAGATTTGAATCATGCATTTGAAACAGTGTCATCGTCAGTATCTGTATCTAATCATGTAAATCCTCCAAAAGAACAATGCTCGACTAAGGTATACGTTCTCTTGTCACGCGCTCGTTCTCGTGACATGACATACGCGCAAAAATCGTCGTCGTATTTGCCGTTATCGTCTGTGGCGTGCCCAAAGGTAAGCTTAGGAAACAACGTACCCCCAATCGCTTAATCAGATAATGATCTTTACACCTGCACCGTTTCCTCCGAAAGTGACATCCCATCAGGTTTAAAAAGTCTGACGACGCCACTGTTTATTGTCGAATGAAAACATTATTCTATTTTCTCTGAATTCTAGTGAGTTTGAAGGTAATAGTGAATAATCGTTGATACTCCGAGAAATAAAAAGTGGTGGATTTGTCATATTTCATCCAAATTCATTAAATGCAAAACCACACATTTTTACACCATACTAACGCGCCCCTTATTTAAAACCTTCCTCCCCACACCCCAAATAAAAATACAATTCTCAAAGATGATTGACCAACCCATTAAATTACTCAAACGTGATTGGTTTAAAGCTCAAACGTTCCGGTCTCTGTAATAGGGGCGTACTTAGCACACTTTGATCAGGGGTTGCCTACAAAATTTTGTGACTTTCATTTTTTAATTATTTCTTAAATTAACTGAATATTTTTTAGGTTTGAAAATAGGACAAATGTACATAATTTAATCGACAGAGAAATAATAATGCGGAATATACTCATTGTAGAAATACGAATCGTCCAAATTTCATGTGAACCATGTCAGTTTCTGCCTAGATTTTTTAATTTTTCAGAAATATCGAAAGAACGGGTACGACACCGATCAAATAAAGCCAAAAAGTACGCCCCAGGGGCCGGTTGATCAAAAGACAATTATGGCTTAATTCTGGATAAATGAAACATCGTTTATGAAAAAAATAATTAGTTATTGCTAAGAAAATTTGGATTCATTATTCGTAGACGTTATAGCCAGCCAAAAAAAAGAAAGAACACCGAAGTCAAATAACAGATTAATTATAATCCAGCATTAGTGCTAATCGCTTTTGACCAACTCAGCCCAAGTCTCCAACACGTAATAAATAATCACAAAATATACATTACTACTCACGTCCCATGGCTTGTTTAGCAACAGTGGACGTTGATGCAAACAGACATTCCATTACATAGGCAATAAAATCTTTCTCCCAGCTTGACACGAAGTCCAAACAGTCATTACTCATAGTTTCGGGCAATATTAACTTCGTGACAGACCACAGCGATGACGTCTGTAAAACTCTCCTCCCAACACTTATGTGCCTCCGCAAACAGTCAAGCTGTTCGTGTATAAAGCCTGATACTCGTTCAGATTGCTCAAGCCTTCAGAACTTGTTAACTCCTC
Organism: Paragorgia papillata; assembly: GCA_035771165.1. Lineage (NCBI taxonomy): Eukaryota > Metazoa > Cnidaria > Anthozoa > Scleralcyonacea > Coralliidae > Paragorgia > Paragorgia papillata. The sequence goes on along the minus strand of JAWNZC010000339.1, from coordinate 2,081,849 downwards.
GTCATCATCATCTTGGTCATCATGATGACCATCACCGTCGTCATCATCATCATCATCATCATCATCATCATCATCATCGTCATCATCATCATCGTCATCGTCATCGTCATTATCATAATCATAAGGTCGATCGGGTTTAGACACTTTTGAATATATTCCGCCCCTAGCTCGATCCGGTTTTGTACAGCTGCTGGGAGTCCTTCTCTTTGTAACCTGCTATCTTCACGAAGTTAGTCGACATGTGTTTTAACTTTAAGCGGACGGCCTCTTGGTCGTTTTCTTTGCGTAGGCTCCTACAGCAGCAGTTGGTGACTTCTCCACCAATGTCCAATAAATTTGAGCTTGTGCGTTCGGTTCTTATCACATTTGAGATGCGATGAAGATCTCCATATAAGTATTCAATGCTTTTGAGTTCTTTCCACGAAACGTTACAACTTGTTAACTAGAGTTTGTACATGTACATATTGGTATTCTCCATACCATGGTAATTGACTGAAAGTAGCGAATTATGTCTCTTCCATGGCATGTTAATCGTACCAGTATTCGATCTATGTCTAGGGGTTTCGAAAACATTTCTATTAGAGTATTTGATATTGGCGAAAGTCTACGAATGAGCTGCGCTATAATTATTACACCTAGTTCACAATAAGTACCACAATAAGTCATGCACAAAATGTATTTAGCATATACTTCGCAGGTGAATAGCCTGATAGCAATCTGATTGGTTCTTCTAGCGAGGGATATCCTGCACTATTCACCTGCGGCCAAGAGAAAATGGCGGCCAGTTTTGCTTTGTTTACAGAAGCAGGAGATTTTGTTTAGAAACAAAAAACCTGGTGTAATAAAATAACGATAAAGGTCAACAAAATTTAGTAGAAAAGTGTCCAGAGGTATGTTTCTTTAAAATTTTCTAGCCATTAGTATATCCAAAATCTATATCCAAACAATATATCCAAAAAATGTTTTGTCGACAAATATCGAGTACACCAAGTTGCTAGCGACCTGCATAAAAATACCAAAAAACTATAACAATGTTAAACTTATGCTAGTAGTGTTTTCAGCTTGAAGTTGGTAAAGTTTTTTCGTTTCTTTTTATTGTACAAGTTATAGTCGTAAGTTAGGGGCTGTTTACATGAGTCCGGATTGAACTCATTCTGGTTCTGTTCAAATACCTTTATCTGTTTACATGAATCCGGATAGAGATTTACCTCATTCCCGATTGAGTACAATCCGGTTTTCATTCCGAATTGAAATCTCGGAATGAAAAATGTGGCCGGAGGACGTATGCGTGTTCTCTAACATTTATAGATTTCAGATTTCCCGCGAATTTCAATCCAGGAACCCAGTTCCCATGTAAACACGGATAGACTTCGCATTTCAATCCCGACTGAAACTCAATCCGGATTCATGTAAATGGTCCCTTAAAATGGTCCGATGAAACACCGTCTTTTGGTCCCTAAAATCAGAGAAAATCTCTGAGCTCCAGACGGAACTCGTACGCACACGAGTTTTTCTCTGAGTTCAACTTACGACAGCTTGTACAGCAAAAACAAACAAAAAATATTAAACTTGTTATTTGTTTATGAGGTATATGCTAAAACAATTATTCGCCTCAGTGAGGGTGAATAAACCACTTTCATTATGAACACCGATTTAAATATTCTTTTATGTGCATCTAAGTAAGTCTTTTTGGCCTCGTTATGAAGGAAAGATTCTTTTAAATTGTAGACCCACAAACGAGGTTAGAAAGGCTTAAGATGCACACAAAAGTATATTCAAATTAGTTGCTATTTGGAAACTCGTCGCTTCGCGGCTCGGTAAATATCCAGCAATTTCCATCTTCACTTCAATAAATAATTGTTGAATATACGTACCACTCATGTTGTCACTTCAAGATTCTTCGCAATATAGAATGGCGCGCCATGTAACGCTTGCCAACTCTCTACAGACTTTCAGCGACGTTAAACAACTGTTCGTAAAAGCAGTACATCTTGGAAATATCTCGCTCACTTATAGCTTGCTATTCAAGTATATTTATTACGTAGGAAATTGTACTGGAAGTCTGGTTCATGGACTCTGGATAACATTCTCCGATGTTTTCGCGTGGGTGTCCGAGCTTTTCTTTAAGTGATTTCAACGCCCATTTGTGTATACCTTCCTTCTATAAATGATAGACAAACAATAGCGTGAGAAAACTGGATCTCAAATCATTTAATCCATCAGTCAAAAACAAATAAAATCAATACCGAGGCGACGCTTTTAAATAAATTAAGCAAACTTTAATTTCAATTTTCTATTAACCCTTTATATACCGCGGGCATGGTTGCCATTTGCATGGCAACTTATTACTTTAACTCCGGGCCTCTGGCTAACGCCAGACGATGTTTCAAGTGGAGACCTCCTGGTAATCTGCCGAGTAAAGGGTTTAAATACTCATTTGTTTGAGATGTTTTATATCAAACACTCGAAAGATCGTTTCACCAAATATCTAAGTATCTCAAAGTTGGTTAAAAAGCTATCGTTTTGTTTTCAACCCTCTTTTTCAGACGTCTGTCCGTCTGTCCGTCTGTCTGTCTGTCTGTCCGTCTGTCCGTCTGTCTGTCCGTCTGTCCGTCTGTCTGTCCGTCTGTCTGTCTGTCTGTCTGTCTGTCTGTCTGTCTGTCTGTCTGTCTGTCTGTCTGCCTCACATCATGCTTCTAATTAATTTTTAACTTTTGTAAGTTTAGTTCGGCTTTCTTGTAAAGCAGTTTATCAACTGAAGAAATTCCGACTTTAAATAAAAATCTCTCTCTCTCTCTCTCTCTCTCTCTCTCTCTCTCTCTCTCTCTCTCTCTCTCTCTCTCTCTCTCTCTGTCTGTCTGTCTGTCTCTGTCTGTCTGTCTGTCTGTCTGTCCGTCTGTCTGTCTGTCTGTCTGTCCGTCTGCCTATTTGTTTGTCTGTCTGTCGGTCTGTTTCAATGAAAGGTTGTAGAAAAATTGATCATACACCAAGGTTAAATTTTAAATAAGCCGTGTAAATTTTGGTTGAATTTGGTTGAGATTTGGATAAGAATTTAATAAAAATCTGACCACAAGATTATTCATGTAAAAGAAATGCTTGATATTATCCTTATTTTATGCAAACTGATGACTCGTTTTCTTTTTAAACATTTCTAATAACCCGCTGGCGGAGGGATATTGAATCTCTGAGTGCCCTCTTGTTTAAAATATATTATGTAATTGTCAGCCCATTTTGTGAATCTACCATGTCTATGGTATTTAACCGACCTTGAAACCCAATCGTGCATGCTGCCCCTGAACTAATTTCTGCCATAACAGTTGTTTCTCAAGTGCATGTTCTGCTCGTGATTGTGCGTTAACTTAAATGATTTATTTTATTATATGACTATTTTCGTGAGCGGTCCGGAACGTGAAATCCAGAAATTTGATAGGTTCCTGAGCGGTCCGGAATCTGCCGTTCCGCTGAGAGAATTTTATTAACAAAATGAAAGCCCTGTCAGTATACATGCAACAAGAAGGATAATAATTCCATAACTACTCATTGTTGAAATATATCGTGCGGGTATGTTGTTAGAAATTGTGTTAAGCTTTCATTTGATGTATAGTTTAGGTTTCCATGTTATATGAAACTTTTTAAAATGTTCAAAATGTTCATAATAATATAATATTTACTTCTCACAAATATTATAGAATTTCAAATATATGAGATAAAAAGCGATATGTCAAACAAAAGCAATTGAAAAGTGCTATTTGGGGTAGAAAGTTGAGGATTCTTGCTACGGGAAGTATTTTAAAAATGGGAAACATTTTGGTTAGTTCGCAAGAAAGATGGTGGCGAATATGAGCCTAACACTTTGTCAAGTTTTCACAGAACGTTTACAACCCTTGTAGTCATATAATAAACTATACTTCTTGCCCTCGCTTGTTCGGTCTGTACTGGTGAAATATCGGACCTCCGTTTCCTGCACAGACCTCGCTTCGCTGCGCTCGCTCGGTCCGTACCAAAAACGTCGGTCCGATATTTCACTAGTACAGACCTCACGCTCGATCAATAAGTAGTAATTCTTTTTGCTGCCGGATCAATGTTATCTGCTTCCAAAAACTTTTTTAGAAAGAAGAAAAGAGAAAGGGGAAAATCCTCTGGTTGAATTTACGTTGAAACTGGTACGAACCCCATTATCATGACCAATGGCCAGTGACAGAAATTGAAGGTGGGTGCTGGGCTGCTAAAAGGGGGGAGCAACCTTTTCTTCACAAATTTGCAAAAGTCGGTCCGATATTTTTTGAGATATCCTTGCGACAAGCTAACAGACTAACATAAATATCATATAACAGCCTAACAAACTAATAACAGAGGTAAAAACAACTACCTGGCGCAGGTAATAACGTCGAAGAAATTATATAAATGGTAATTAAAATAAACTACAAACCTATTGAAGGTTTGCAATCAATTCCTTGAGATTTAAAGGAAAAAGATACGGCAGTTATGTTGGAGGAAAACATACTTAATTCAAATACAATAGCTGGTAATGACATTCTTTTGTTGAAGGTCCTCCAACAAGGCCGCTATGACGTAAAGTGCAAACCAAGCATATAATTATGTTTAAAAATTCATGACCTACAGTAAAGACCTACCTAATATGGACGATTGGCTATAAGTAACCAATCACATTGTCGATTATCAATTCGTTTCCATGCTCCTTACTGATTAGGGGAAAGTGTTGGGTTAGGTTATCTAAACCAACCAGAAGCCTTCTTAGTATAGGCAGGTGATGACCCTCTCCCTTCGGCGAGTAAAATCGTCAGGCGTTAGACCAACTAAAATAATAGAGTTGCCACACAATATCAATGCGCGTTAAAGTTCGTGTCTTTACCATAATGCCCTTTGCACTTTGCAGTATCCAAATGGGGTTACTATATGAAATTTGGATCAACGAGTGGACAACTTGGACGGTCTAAAACCAATGATCAACAGTTGGGACATCCATCGATCGATGGGACGTGTAGGTGAAAAACGTATACAGTACATCGGAAGAACAGTTAATGGTGCCTTTTGAGAGAAGAAGGCGACGATCGCGAAAAAGGCGAGAGAAAACACGGCAGAGAAAGTGGTCGGGCAGTTCGCTTGGAAGACACTAAAACATGAACAGAAAACAAATGTCAATGAGTTGTGGTTGTCTTCGAATGCTGATCCCACATCAATGTAAAGTTATGGGAATTTATTTCAAAGAAATTTTTAAGTTATAAAGATTGACGTTTGCAGCTTCCTCCATCTCTCACTTCGTTCTTTAGATAGTAAGATTTGCGTGATATGCAAATAACATCACTTAGACGTCACACTGCATAATGACTTGTTGGAAAATCATGCATATTCTTGCAATAATTCAAGTAAATCACTTGAAACGTTTTATGTAGTGTCCTGCAATACACAGAAGCACATGCACGGTTAAGGTGATTTCGTTAAATAATCTCAAATTGATATTCAAGATTTTCCAAAAAGTCAGTATGCATTGTGACGTCTAAGTGATGTTATTTACATGTAAAATAAATCTCAATATCTCAAGAACGAAGTGAGATATGGAAGAGCTGCAAACATCAAACTTTATAACTTCAAAGGTTCTTTTAAATAAGAGTCTCTCCCAATTAAACTTATTTTCCCCTGCATAAGCCCTTTAAATTACATTAAGCGCATGATCTTTTTTCGGATATTCATTAATTTTTCAATTCGCTTTTTATATATATTACCCAATATTAAATTGCCATAGATTAGATATTGTGGATAGATTAATGCATAATAAATTAATTTTTAAGCATTTAAATTTGTAAAATGTCGTATTCTGGCTATCAAATAAGCAGATTTAATAATTTTCTTTGATATCATATCGATATGGTCATTCCATGTCAAACATTCATCAATTATAATACCTAGAAATGTTGTGTTTTTAACTTGTTTAATATTTTTGTTGTTAATTGTAATTGTTATATTATGCTTATGCTTTTTTTATAAGATCTAAATAAAATAAATTTTGTTTTTGTTGTATTAATTGATAGTTTATTGACATTTACCGAATCATCTATTTTATCAATTTCTAATTGAATAACTTTGTTCAGTGTATTATGGTATATGTAACTGCTACTATAAAATATTAAACATATATTTGTTTCATGTGCAAACAATATAATTGAAATAATTTTACTGCAATTTCGAATGTCATTTACGTATAGAAGAAAGAGAAGTGGTCCTAAAATTGATCCTTGAGGAACACCACTTGTTGTGTTATCATTTATTTTGATTTGGGTGTATTTTACAATTTGCTTTCTGTTTCTTAGATAGTTTGCAGACCATTTCAATCATATCCCCCTTATACCATAATGCTCCAACTTTTTAATCAGAATCTTGTGATTAATCGTATCAAATGCTTTGGACAAGTCAAGGAAAATACCAATTGTGCATGTATTCTCCTTTAACTATTGCTTTTGTAATTGTATCAACAAGTTCAAAGACTGCGAGTTCTGCTGATCTATTTTTTTCTAAATCCATATTGATACTTTGATAAAATTTTGTTTTTTTCAACATATTTAATTAGTCTTTTGTACACGAGTCTTTCTAACAATTTAGAAAAATAAGCAAGAAGTGATTTCAAACTTATTATTTTCATTTGCATTAAAAATGTAAGGTCACTAAGGGGATTTTTAGCTTGTCTGCGGTATAATTCCACTCCCAAATGTCAAATTGAATATATGTATAAGTGGCTTAGAAATTTCCTTCCCAGTTGTTTAATTATTCTAAAACAAATGCCATCAAGGACTTTTATTAATATTCATATTGGCTATTTCAGTTTCTACTTCGTTTTCAGTAATTATATAGATCAAGAAACATACTGTCATTATGTTGTTAGTAAGATGTTTATCAAATGTTTTCTCTGGATAATTAGTAATATTTTAGCTAATTTAGGGCCAATGTTCACAAAATATTCATTGAAAATATTGGCTACTTCAGAAAGATTCTTTATTGTTTCGGCTGTATTATTTCCAATAAATTCATTTGGTAGTCTCTTACTTTTCCTCCCTCTATTTAGGATTTCATTTAGGGGTCTCCATATAATTTTTGTATCTAATATAATGTTTGAATTTTATTAATTGCTCTTCAGAATAGATTTTCTTCGATACTTTTATTACATGGTTTAGTTTATTTTTATATCTTTTATTATACGTTTTCATTCCTTTTACACGAGTTGTTCAGGTATGTTTCAGTGTTTTTTTTCTTTTTCACTGATTTTGCAATACAATTTGTCATCCATGGGCTTTTAATTTTGTTAATACTTTTCCTGATTGGTTTACATTTTAATGGAAAGTGTGTTTCATAGGCTATTGTCTATATTTTTGAAAACTCATCAATGGACTCTGTGTCTGTAGGGTTTGGTATTATTAAAAATATTTTCCCATGATATGTGTTTGATGGTATTTGTAAATAATTTAATGTTTGATTTATCAGTAATTATTCTTTTATAGTTTGGATCACTTTAATTAATATTTTCTTTATAGATGTTTAGATTGCACATGTGAATACTATCGGTAAATGATCTGAAAGATCACTAAAAATAATTCCGTTTGCACTAGATTCTAGTTATTCTATATTATAAGTAAAAATACTGTCAAATAATGTACGTTGTGTAATTCTTGTTGGTATGAAAATTGATTTGTATGAGGTTTTTAACATTTTCTGTAAATGGGGGCAACAAAGGACACCATATCTAATTTGAAAAAATTGATGATGCGCGGTCAGGTTTAAACATAATGAAGTAATTAAGAAACGCTTTCTGACCAAAACAATTTATTGAACGAGCTTTCAACTGCCAGTCTGCAGTCTTCAACGGGTTAAGGATAAGTGAGAAAAACATGTGATATATATATATATATATATATATATACAAAGTATAAAGTATAGTTTTACCTTAAAGTCTTCGCCACCAGAGGTTTCACCCCAAACGGGATCATCAGGCGACTGAAAAATATCGGTTAGTGGGCTGCTTAAATGCGTTAGTTGGGGCGTGGGTGTGGGCGTCGAAACGTCCGGCGGATTCATTTGGAGCGTGGGTGTGGGCGTCGAAACGTTGCGCGCATTCCTTTGATTGTTTAGGTTGTTGATCCGAAATCTATTTTTGTGCCGACACGTCGAAACTATTTCTGATCTTTTGTTTAGTAAGAGTTGTTTGTCTGCCTTCATGATGAAAAGTTTTTCGTCCAAACATAAATTGCATCTTTTTTATCCTCCCGTGTAAGAAATTGAGTGTTTTAGTATAGACCAGGTTATGTCGAAACTTTGGGTTTTTTCTTTTAGATTCCAAATGTATTTCGAAAGTTCCTGGTAGCGAAGACTTTAAGGTAAAACTATACTTTATACTTTGTATTTTGCTCTATCTATATATGGTATTGAGCACTCTCTAACATTTCGTGAACCAAAACTCACTTATATTCGCACCCGTATACCGGTTGTGCACTCTTGTTTACGTAGTTTTGTAGTTTTATAGTATTATACCTTAAAAATGCGAAAATTTCGGTTTGACCATTCACTGAAAAACATTCCAATACCACCACAAGATGCTTATTTGAAAGATTTGACGTTTCGACGCCCACACCCACGCCCCAACTAACGCATTTAAGCAGCCCACTAACCGATATTTTTCAGTCGCCTGATGATCCCGTTTAGGGTGAAACCTCTGGTAGCGAAGACTTTAAGGTAAAACTATACTTTATACTTTGTATTTTGCTCTATCTATATATGGTATTGAGCACTCTCTAACATTTCGTGAACCAAAACTCACTTATATATATATATATATATATATATATATAGTTCAATCTACAGACACGGTGTTTCGCTGTACAACAGCTCATCAGTGTAGCTTGGAACAATCTGAATGAATTTCATCAATTACCTATACACATGCTATTGTCGGTGACAACCGCATGTGGGACAGCATCGGTGAAGTACATTCAGATAGCGTGAAGTGCGCATGGGCCCAGAGTGCTCAAACTTCCACAAGGGTAGTGAGCGTTGCATTATCGCTAATAGGTACCCACGGCAACTTCACAGAGTGCTCAACAACACCGAAGTGAAGGAGCGTACATAGTTCAATCTACAGACACGGTGTTTCGCTGTACAACAGCTCATCAGTGTAGCTTGGAACAATCTGAATGAATTTCATCAATTACCTATACACATGCTATTGTCGGTGACAACCGCATGTGGGACAGCATCGGTGAAGTACATTCAGATAGCGTGAAGTGCGCATGGGCCCAGAGTGCTCAAACTTCCACAAGTGAAGGGCTTTCGCTCGAAACGATTCCTACGTTCTCTGTTTCGGCAGTATATCTAACCTAAGTTACTATATTTCGATTGTTGTTTCTACACTGCCTACGCAGCACGCTACTTTTATTTCACTATATATATATATATACATACATATAGGATATATAAATAAATATGTTGGTAGCTAATTAATGACATGCGCGTAGGAGAAAAAGAAGAAAATAGTGTTCGGTTACTTCTTTAAAATAATCGAGTATTGTCTCGGAAGTGGCTTAGAATTGTTGTCGGCTTCTTTCGTTGCTGCTGTATGCCAAGATTCTAAAGTTCTGCGCTTTCGGAAAGTCCCTTTGTCAATAACCATTCCATTGTCAAAGGCGATAGAATGGTCATTAACCCATACATGGTTGGCAACATTTGATCCCTTTGTGTGGTATTTCACGTTTCTGATGTGTTCAGCTTTCCTGGTCTTGAAACATCTTCCGGTTTCTCCGATATAACTCCATCCGCAGTCTCGGCACGGTATCTTAAACCGAACACTATTTTTTTTTTCTCTTACGCGCATGTCAATAATTAGCTAATGACATACTTCTATATATATATATATATATACATCACATGTTTTTCTCACTTATCTTTAACCCGTTGAAGAATGCAGACTGGCGAGTCGAAAGTTCGTTCAATAAATTGTTTTGGTCAGAGAGTGTTTCTTAATTACTTCATCATATCTAATTTGTTTGAAAAACTTCAGGTTCCATTCTATTTTTCGTTATCATTTTCCAACGATACTAACAAAGTTCTGTCTATCCGCCAAGCGAACGCATTTTGCGCGTGGCAGTTTATAATATTTGTACCATTTTGTTACTCGCGCCCGCAACTATCTTCAGTCAGCTTCAGCGGATTATTATATAGGTAACCATATGAACCCTGTAAAATTCTAATGTAAATAAACTGAAAAATAGGTACGCAATGCGTACATGCGGATACTGATATTTATTTGGCTTGAGAGGCTAAGATAACTAATTGTGGATTGTAAATTCAATTTCATGCAAACATACTAAAACATACTGAAAATACTAGAGAATCTTGTTACATATATAAGAGCCCAGCACAAACCTCGAGGTAGTTGTATTATTCAAAATATTTATTTAGACGTAATGTACAGAGGCTAAATTACTATTAGGGATGAGCCGATTCGATTAATCGGTGGCCGATTAGGACACATAATCGGCCGATTAGTCCGGTGTCAAAGTTGAATAAGTCTAATTTCTCATAAAGTGAATTATCCAACACGCTGCCAGGTCAAACGTAATAATATAATGGGATTTGACTCAACATAAGTGTAATATATAGATGTCACCGAATAATCTAATAATAATAGTGTATTTCCGACTGTGGGAAAGGTGAGATCTCAACTCTCAAGTGGTTTTATTCCTAGCGTAAATATATAGTAACGCGATATGCATAGTTATATATAGTAATGGATTAGGTACGCGCAACAAAAACAAGATGAAAATGCAAATTTTAGAGTACTTTTTCTTAAAAAAAACAACAACTTGTGAATAATTGGCAAACATCCGATTATACGTTAACAATCGGCCGATTGCCGATTATTTTAAAACGGCCGATTATCGGCCGATTAGTCGGTTGTACTGATCAATCGGCTCATCCCTAATTACTATTTCAGTGAATTTAAATACTTAAACTTTCATTACATTCAATTATTATTATTTATTATTATTACTCGGGCCTGTGGTAGCCGAGTCTAGGTTTCGGTGGCGTTTCTGTATTACTTTTCTGGTCGACAAATTGCAATTATTGTATCATCCCGATAGGCTTTGCGAAACCACGCGGTGTGCTATCGATCTGGTATTGCTCCGTCTCGAAGCTTTTAGAAGATCACAAGTGACTTTAGAACATTGTTATTGATCAGTCATGTGGCTGAAAACTGTGCTCACTACGCTTAGGGATGGACCATTAGAAAAGTGATGTGGGGGGGGGGGGGGGGGGACTAAAAAAAATTCGTGTAAGGCAATGTGCTCGAAATAAAAAATTCATACACAAAGAAAATTTGAGAAAAAAATTCGTGCAGAGCCTTCTCATGGTGAAAACTAGAAGTCAAATACCTTCTCGATACTGAAAACCATAAGTCAAAATGATGTGCATTAGAGCGATAGACAGGCGATAGACGTATACTCGTGAGCTCCGTGTATTTTATCATATTGTGCTACCAAAATCATGAAAATCACTGTGAATGCTGATACTGGAACAACTATGACTCTCGAAGTCGAACCAAGTGATACTATTCAGAATGTAATATCCAAAATACAAGATAAGGAGGGAATTCGGCCCGACCAACAGCAACTTATTTTCGCTGATAACCAACTTGAAGCTGGCCGAACATTGCAAGAATATAACATCGTAAATGAATCCACACTAAGCCTAAAAGTGAACCTTAATCTGTCGAGTTTACTCTCGATTACAGCAAGGGGAAGTTTTAGATGGAGTGGTAAGTTTCCTACTTTTGTCGACTTTATAAACAATGTATTAAACACAACAACTACATGGACCTCGCCTGGCGGGAGCAGCAAGTTATACGAAAGCGATACCATCACTATACGCTGGTATTCGAACATTGGTTCTTTAACCATCAAAGGAGACCAAGCTGATGAACTCAAAGGTAAACTTTTATCGCTTATTAACAGCCAAGATCAGGCGCAGGTGGCAGAAAACTTGGCCCAAAAAGAGAGTGAAACCATTATCGAAGATTTACATAAAGAGGGTGCGGATGATACTCCCTTGAGTATAAACACCACGCAAATTGACGAGACTTCCTTTGAAAATTTCAAAAAATCAATGGATGAATTTGTCAAATCAATTACCTCCGAAATTAAATGTCTATCATCTGAAGTCAATAATCTTAAATCATCTGAAGTCAACAATCTTAAATCAGACTCTGAAGTGATTGACCAACTAACTAAGGAAATTAATGTATTGAAGTACAAGGAAACATGCTCGTGTTCTTCTACTGAACTAACTCAGGAGTTAAAAAGAATCAACGACGAGCTGAAATCAGAAAATAAAATCCTTCGTGAGAGAAACAATAACTTATCTCTTATCGCATCGGATTTGAACACTAGAATCAAAGATCTGGAAAATGAGAAAAGGAGCCTTGTGACAGCCATAAAGTTACTTCAAGCTGACCATATTCATGAACAAGAAGTTCATAATGAAGAACAAGCTCCATGGCATGTACAACAAAGTAACAAAGGCATGAAACATAACACTATGAAGGAGAAGGAAAATATCGCCGTTAATAATAAATTTGGTGTTCTTACTATAGATGATACAGAAGATAACACCGAATCCGATGATCTTGAACTGACCTCAGTCATTTCAGGCGCTAAAGCAAACACAATTTCAGAGCAAGCTCAAATCCCGTCAAAGGATTCCTCGATTACCCCAGGAGACTCAACCTCAAAACAAAGCAAGCGAAATAACATTTCGCAAGCCCCGGTAATCTTAATTGGTGATTCTATTGAAAAGAACATCCAGCCAGAAAAATTGTCAAAGAAGCGTGTTCACAAACTGACTTTTCCGGGTAAATCTGCTGATGAAATTACCAAGGAAATTAGCTCTCTAAAATTTCAAACTGAACCTTCGCATATAATAATCCATGTTGGAACAAACAATCTCCCGATCGACTCCGCTGAACAATGCGCTACAAAAATTGAAAACCTTGCTGTTGAAGTCCATGGTAAATTTCCCAAAGCCAAAATTGGTATATCGGGTCTAACAACAAGACAAGATATCGATGTGGTGTTGAAACAAGATCAAGTTAATGAGAAAATCAAACAGATATCTGCCAAACACAATTTTACTTTTATTGATAATTCCTCCTTAGACAGCACTGCTCTCAATGGTAGCAAACTCCATCTCAATGCAAAGGGTTCGTCACTCCTCGCAATGCATTTCATCAAATTCCTCAGAGCAGATAGAAGACAAACACAGCAATTTAACCAATTGTCGGTTGAGGATTTTCAGATGTCAGCCATTCATCAACTAGGGAATATCCTATCGAAGATGACAACATTTCAGTCTGCTTGGCCGACACAGAAAAGGAGGCGAGAACGATAGACTCATTAAGGCGTGATTCAACCTCAGGTATCTCTGATCTCACACTATCTAATATTGCTAAATTAAAGGGCTTAAGAATTGCTAGTCTGAACGTGAATAGCTTATTAAAGCATATTGATGAAATTCGAATTATTTTGGCAAATTCTCCCTTTGATATCTTAGCCATTAATGAATCCAAAATCGATGAATTGATACCTGATTCTGAAATACATATATTTGGCTATAATACGATTAGGAAAGATCGAAATAGAAGTGGAGGAGGTGTTGTCCTCTATATTGGAGATTCAATATCATATTCTGAAAGAAACGATTTAATACCAGATCGTCTAGAAATGGTGTGTGTTGAAGTTAGTCGACCACATAGCAAGTCATTTTTAATAAGTGCATGGTATAGACCACCAAATTCCGATATAGATTTGTTTGATGAATGTGAGCTGTTTCTTTTCAATTGTGACTTAGAAAACAAAGAGCTGCTGTTAGTTGGGGATCTAAATTGTGATGTGAATAAGGCATCTCCAGATCACCACACACGCAGACTTCAATTCTTATGCTCTCTATACCAAATAGACCAATTAATTAATGAACCAACGAGGGTTACGGAAACGTCGGCTACCCAGATTGATCTCATTCTGACAAATAGACCAGAGAATATATCGTCTTCTGGTGTCATTCATCTTGGAATCTCGGACCACAGTCTGGTGTATGTAGTGCGGAAATTTATATTCCCTAAATCTAGACCAACCGTAAAAGAAGTACGAGACTTTAAACACTTTTCAGAAAATGATTTCCGAGCTGATTTATCACAAGCACCTTGGGATATAATACAATATTTTCATGACCCAAATGAATGCTGGCGTGTTTGGAAATCACTTTTCGATGAAATTCTTAATAGACATGCACCACTTCGACATAAACGAATAAAAGCGAACTCTGTTCCTTGGATTACGCCCAATATAAAGCGACTGATGAGGAACAGAGATTTCCACAAAAAGAAAGCAATAAGGTACGCTTCCCAATATCATTGGGAAACGTACCAGGCAATACGAAACAAAGTGAATATCGAAATGCGCAAAACAAAATCGAAATTTTATTGCAAAAAAATTGAGGACTGCGCGAAGACCGTCGATTTGAAGAAAAGTTGGTCCTTAATTAATTCTCTTTTGGGTAAGAACAGTAGATCCACCGTTGTCAGTGAACTTACTGTTAATGACACTGTTATTTCAGATTCTAAACTTATTGCAGAATCTTTTAATGATTATTTTATAAATATTGGACCAAAATTGGCTGCCGAATCTAATGATGAACTATACGAGGAAGACCCGCAGATAAATGACAGTGCGGGCCTTTCTTCAAATACGCGGTTTTATTTCTCGCAAATTAATGTTAGCAGTGTAACTCAAACTCTAAAGAATCTAAAGGCAAATAAAGCTACCGGTTTAGATAAAATTCCAGCTAAAATTCTCAAACTGTCATCAGATATAATTGCACAATCATTAACAGCTATTTTTAACCTATCCCTTGAAACAGGAATACACATTGATGAGTGGAAACATGCTCGTGTAACTCCAATTTTCAAATCTGATGACAGACGAAAATGTGAAAACTATCGTCCCATTTCGATATTACCAATAATAAGCAAGGTCTTTGAAAAAGAGATTTTTCGTCAAGTGTATAGCTACTTGACGGAAAATTCTTTGTTATCAAATTTTCAATCAGGATTTCGCCCAAAACATTCCACGGTATCGGCACTCATCAAAATGTGCGATGAATGGCTTGATAACATGGATAATGGTAAATTAAATGGCGTCATATTCCTTGACATTCGGAAAGCTTTCGATTCTATAAATCACGACATCCTGTTAAAGAAAATGAATAATTTTTTTGGTATCTCGGGTATACAATTAAAATGGTTTGAATCTTATTTGAATAATAGAGAACAACAATGTTTTGTTAATGGTGAGACATCTTCACCAAAAAAGATCATTTGCGGAGTTCCTCAAGGCTCTATTTTGGGCCCGTTGTTGTTCTTGTTGTATATAAATGATATGCCAGATTGCTTAAAATCAACAACCCCATGTCTATATGCAGATGACACCCAAATTTTCTCATCTTCGCGTGACTGCGCTGAGCTTGTTGCAAATTTAAATTCAGATCTTATTAATATTCATAATTGGATGGTGAAAAACAAGCTTCAAATCCATCCAACTAAATCAAGATATATGTTTATTGGATCTTCGTATAATCTCAGTAATAAGGTATGCGATCATCCTGTCTTAATTAATAATGTTCCGGTTCCGAGAACTGATACTTATAAATGCTTGGGAGTTGAGATAGATGAGAAACTTAGTTGGGAAAAGAATATTGAAACAATTTGCAAGAAGGCCGGCGCGGGCATTGGAGCAATTAGACGCGTTAAGCCTTTTGTACCAACTGATACATTGCAAGTTATATACAAAACCTTAGTACAACCTTATTTTGATTACTGCTCTCATCTTTGGGACAATTGCGGAAAACTGCTGAAGGATAAATTGCAAAAATTTCAATCTCGTGCGGCAAGAGTAATTACCGGGAGCAGTTACGAAATCCGTTCGGCTGACGTTCTCGAAACCCTTTCTTGGAAAAATTTAGATGTAAGACGAACTTATACAAAGTCAGTCTTCATGTATAAAATACTCAACGACTATACCGCGCCAGATTTAAAAGAATCCTTTCGAAAAGTTAATGAATATCAAAATACATATAATCTAAGGAACAATGATACTAATTTCGTACTCCCAAAGCCAAAGAGAGAATTTCTCAGAAGAAGCTTTAAATATAACGGTGCCATGCTTTGGAATAATTTAATACACGAAGCGAAACAAGCAGAGTCGTTGGATTCTTTTAAAAGGCTTATAGGTCCGACCATGAGATGAAGTTGGATCACGCCACTCTCAATTATAAATTTATTCATTTTATCATCATCATTTTTATAAATCTTTTAACTTTGTAAACTTCCTAGTTGTTTATTAGTTATTGTAATTAGCTTATTAGTATTAGTATTAGTCAATTTGTTGTATTAGTTAAATTAAGCACGCCCCTCATTGAAATCAGCATTTATTGTTGTTGAGGCTAGCGTGTTGAAATAAAGTATGTATGTATGTATGTATGTTTACACCTTCTTTATTAAATGATAACACATCTATTAGTGTAAATTACACTAAATCTAATAGCTTGTGCAATGGCATACATTCACTGCAAACCAACAACATATTTAATATATTGCAAGAATAAAGATGCATAAGAGTAGTATATTTTAATTCTACTCAAAACTGTACATATCAATGACATTTTTATGGCATTTCATGACCTTTAGTGTTCTTAAAAATCACCCCTCAGAATGCAGGAAATGGCATTTCCAAGACTCTTTCAAAAATTTCCGGGGGGCATGCCCCTGGACCCCCCTAGAAGACTCCCTTTTTGTAAACACCCCCACCGGAAAATTCTTAAAAAGGTCCTGTTCAGCACTTCAGCCCCCCCTGGACAAAAATAAAACTCTACGCCTATGAGTGGCGAGCCTTCCACTCCAAATGGTTTCCTACGGTGGCCCGTAAGTGCAATGCACAAAACAAAATATCAGTGCACAAACAAAAGTTCGAATGCACAACAAAATAAAGCGCAATGCACAACGACAAAATTTACCCCTAATGCACAACAAAATTTTCCCCAATGCACGACAAAATATTCTCCGATGCACGACAAAATTTACCCCAATGCACGACAAAATTTTCCCCAATGCACGACAAAATGTACGACGATGCACTGAATGCAGAACAAAATTTACAGCAATGCACAACAAAGTTTAACCCAGTGCACAACAAAAATTAAACGAGATGCACAACAAAAAGTTTTGCTTAAATAAGTGTGCTTGTATCTTGACGTAACTGTGGTTAGAGTTACTCAGCAGATTTATTTCTCTTGCGCAAATAAACGTGATTGTTGTGAGGTATTTCTCTTGCGTAAATTAATAAATGTGCAGTCACGGTTGATAACGTATTTCTCTTGCATAAACAAATGCGCAGTGATGGTTGTTGTGAAATATGTATTTCTCTTGCGTAAGCAAACGCGCAGTCTGATTGTTGTTGTAAAATATGTTTTTCTCGTGCGTAAACAAATGCGCAGTGCAGTCATGGTTGTTGTGGAATATGTATTTCTCTTGCGTAAGCAAACGCGCAGTCTGATTGTTGTTGTGGAATATGTTTTTCTCGTGCGTAAAGAAATGCGCAGTCATGGTTGTTGTGGAATATGTATTTCTCTTGCGTAAGCAAACGCGCAGTCTGATTGTTGTTGTGAAATATGTTTTTCTCTTGCGTAAGCAAACGCGCAGTCCGCATGGTTATTTGTAATTTGGCTATAATAATTATTTATTTCATCACAAGATAATATACATTGTACACATTGATATGAGAAAAAGATTTTTACAGTTATAAAGAAGCACTGTCGTGTAATCAGTTTATTCAGTTAGGAAATTGGAGCGCATATTAATTGAAGATTGAAATGACTAATTAGTTGTGTATCAAGTACTATACTTTCCAGTATTACTGTGCCAATAAAAGTCTAACTTTGTGATCTATCTTCTTGGCGTCATAGCATGTTTAGTTGCTGCTACTACAGCATTAGGCGATGTAATGTAATGTATGTACGTCACTTTTTGTTTTTCAGTGATGCTTCAATGATACTAGACACGTTCCATATTATGCTGGAACGCACGGCGTCGCCTTCACCGTTCTATTACAAATGTGAGAATCTGCGTAGTGTTCAGTTGTGCTGTTGTTGTCCTACCCAAACCCCATTTTTTAAAAACCGAGAAGTTTTTGTTGTGCATCTCGTTTAATTTTTGTTGTGCACTGGGTTAAACTTTGTTGTGCATTGCTGTACATTTTGTTCTGCATTCAGTGCATCGTCGAACATTTTGTCGTGCATTGGGGAAAATTTTGTCGTGCATTGGGGAAAATTTTGTCGTGCATTATGGAAAATTTTGTCGTGCATTGGGGTAAATTTTGTCGTGCATCGGAGAGAATTTTGTCGTGCATCGGGGAAAATTTTGTCGTGCATTAGGGGTAAATTTTGTCGTTGTGCATTGCGCTTTATTTTGTTGTGCATTCGAACTTTTGTTTGTGCACTGACATTTTGTTTTGTGCATTGCACATATGGGCCACCGTAGTTTCCTGCTCTCGCATTGTGTATACATTTTTGAGAAGCTGTTGTAAGGTTGGTATGTGTAATAAAAAAAATTCATGCAAAGGATTAGACAATAAAAAAAAATTCCTGCACAAGCAAATGAACAAGAAAAAAATTCGTGCAAGCTGAAAAAGTCACCCCCCCCCCCCCCCATCACTTTTCTAATGGTCCACCCTTTACCCCATCACTTTTCTAAGGGTCCACCCCTTACAACTGCAGACCTTGATGGCGGTAAATCTACACTAAACGGTGCTGAGCTATTTACAGTATATTTCGAACCAAGATACCAAAGATACCGAACTAAGATATAAGATACCAAGGCCCAAAATTCTTTAACTCACTTGCTGTTGAAATTATTGACTCTGTTTCTGCTAAAACTATTTACGTCCAATCGAAAAGTATTACTAAATATTGTATTTAGTTATTGTAAGTTTTGCTTGTAAACGTGTAAAATAATTCAAAAAATAAAATCCGGGTAATATTGTGCCCTCTCGATCAAGACAAACTGATTATAGACGATTTTTATGATTTATTCAATTTTAATACTGAAAAGTATTACTCATGCTCACAATCTGATAACCTGCTGACTATTGAAAACTATCTGCAAGATGAGCGAGATATAAACAACGTGCAAACGACGGGCGTATTAAATTGCTTAAAAAAAACAGGAAACGCGGTCCCTATAATCGCATTAAAAATAAATACGATACTTATATCGCTTTAATTTCGCTCGAGTGTAATGTTAGGACTCAACACAATAAGCGTGTGATCATGCAATACGTATTTTCGATAAGCATTAGATAGCGCAGGCGTAAAGCACAGCCTAAAAATTTCTGCTTGTGAATTATTGTTAAACATCTCGGCCCAGCGCTTATCGTGTTAACACTTCAAAAAAAATTTTTTTTATTAGATTCGCCAATAAGACACAACATAACTAAAATGAAATTATTACAGTAGCAAATAATATATGGCAGGGTCACCGCAAAAGCCGAAGCCAATTACTGCGGGCTCAAAGGCTATTCAGGTTTCAGAAATATTGATTCGAACGGTTTAGTACTTTGTCTGAGCAAAAACGCTATAAATTGACTACACCCTGCCTTCTTTTTCCCTTCAACTGTTCAACATGTACTCAATACTTCTCACTAATAGAAATAACTCCCAATAATCGTTAATTTCGTACGATTAACCCCAATCTCTAACACCTAATACTAAAATGTTTCAACTCAAGTTTAGGTAAATCGACAAAAACAGGATATAAATCAATGTTCAATGCGTTTTTTCAATAAGTGTTGAATACGTCTACATTGTAACATAAACAGTGCCAAGCACGGTGGATTTCTGCATGTAAAGCTAAAACATCTTGGCCGAGCGCCTACTGTAACAAGTAACACGTAAACACTTGAAACATTTAATAGTTAAAAGGGCATTCAAACAATTTTAGGTAAATTGGGATAAACAGGAAACGCGATCGCTAATCGCATTGTTAAAAGAATATGATAATATATCGCTTTCGTTCTAATGATCTAACCTTTACTATGTCAGACTCTGGTAACACATGCATGATTTGTCTCAATAATGAGCAACGCGCTTTTTGAATACGTATTGTATACGCCTAGATGTAACTCAAGCAGTGCCCAGTACAGTTGACTTCTGCTGTTCTGCATATAAACTTATAGCTATGACATCTTGGCCGAGGGCCTAGCATGTCAACTGTACACTTGAAACATTAGTTAAAAGGCTATTCATATTTCAGAAAGATCCTGATTCGAAGCCAAACTAGCACTCGCTCTGTCTCTTCGTCCATGATCGAGGCGCGTTACGGAATTATTATAATAACACTTTGCATATATGGTTTTATTACGCGATGCTGAATTACTGAACACGAAAAAGTATTGCATGTAAACGAGCACTGACCGCGCGCTTGCTTTACAGTAAAAAAACAGTGAATACATATACAACAAGACGCCTGGTCAGGCGTTCACTCGGGCTACTGCAAAATCACAGTGCTATATATAGTATAGTAGGTGATGTCACATGCAGTGCTAAGATCTAAAGTCTATTAAACAACTGTGATTAAACACATTGGTCACAGACAAAAGTCAAAACACAATCCAATTCTCCGATAGAAAACACAACTTGCAAGACGAGAAAGACTTGATCAGACATCAAGAAAGCAAAGAAAGAATGTATTATTTCCACACATGTACAGCGTTCAATATGTCACGTCTCTTCGCCTTTAATATTACACAGCTTAATGAACGGCGATTGTGCGATTGTAAGCGTATATAATAATATCAAGATACTTGCCAGCGACATTACTGCCCAATAACTATGTCTGTGAACATAACACACAAAACACATCCGAGACGAGAAAGGGCACTCACTCACTCACTCACTCACTCACTCACTCACTCACTCACTCACTCACTCACTCACTCACTCACTCACTCACTCACTCACTCACTCACTCACTCACTCACTCAGTCGAAATGAAAGAAGGCACGAGCAATTGCAGTCATGCACTGGTCAGTGGTCACATGCATAGATATAGTCACATGCGTCAGTTTCGCAAAGCTTATTGGCCAATATCGCCAGCGGCCGCGCGGAGGACTAATAACGCGACACATACAAATAAAAATAAAAATAAAAATAAAAATAATCGCGAAAACCTAGACTCGTCTACCATAGGTAGCCCGAGTAATAACTTAAATGCTTACATATACGAATAAGACTTCTGAAGTATTTTCGGCTTGATCACGTGATTGACGAAAACATTCGTACACGGGTCATGACATAGCGTCCGCAAAAATCAGATAAGGAAAGTCTTGCCAGCTTCTCAAACTTTTAATAAAGCACGACTGCTTATATACAAAGACAAAGACTAACGATTTAATTATCAATTGAACGGAAACCACATTTATCTACACAGTTTAGTATGGAGAGATGAAATTAAAAGTGTAGACAATGTCCATACCACTTGCATGAAATAGTCATATTTTGTTCTGTTTTAATAAAATTGCATTGCTAAAATTTTGGCGCAAATTTTTAAATTTCAGACAGAATGCGCGGTGATTCACCCTGCCGCAAGTCGAACGTGTTTTTTGCGGTATGAAATATTATTTGAACGGTACTGGTGAGCCTTTCGGGATTTGTATTTGAGTGGCACAAAGCAATAATCACGCTATTTCCATAAAGACTGCCACATGCATCTCTTGAAAATATTATACTTTAAATATGACAAGAATCAAAGAATGCATCAGTGTCGGTTTGGTAAGAGACTGCGCTTTTTGGATATATCGAAACAACAGATAACATACTTGAGTTACATATAGCTAAATTTGTCTCAAAAAAATTAATCCTTAACTTGATGACGTCAATACACATATCTAAAATATTTGCATATAATTTTAGTAATGCTGTTCAAAAGGAACGCGAAGGACAAAGATATATTGCGATAGCCGTTGAAATCGAACTAAAGAAAACACTAAATAGGTTGTCAAACACTACAGTTTTCTTGTCAACAGAAGTCATTGCGCGCACAGAGTCACAGTTTCGCGATAACATATCAAATAGATTAAACAATCCACGAGATAGTCTAATCGGCGCGCCTCGCGACTAAATGGCGCGAGTAAACTTTTGTCGCGGGCTTTTGTTCCGGCTTTAATTTTGTCTGGATCTTTTTCTCCGGTTTTGCTACCGGGGGACAAAGAACCTAAAAATATAGATGCAATAATAGATTAACGCATATTTCCTCAGCGTGTATTCAGTTGTTTGTGCGTAATACGCACAGATAATGGACAGCAATGTATCTTCTAAACGCTATATAAATCGTCTGTAGTTTCTTTATATCGCGCTCCGTCCAACTTAGCCGACTTCTATCGATTTTCATGTCGACGATTATTGTGCCCGAATATTAGTCCATATTTGATAAATATCTTAGCTTGGTGTCAATGTATGTCATCACTACCATATTTTCCAACGGAAAAGATATTACCGCCACCTCCAGCTAGGCACAAAAAGGCCAGACCAGACCAAAGCTCGTACTAATTTTCGCGCTATATAGCATCAAATTGACAAAACAGCATTCACATACCATTTATTAGGTAACGTATATATAGTATACAAATATAAAATAAATAACAAGTCATTTTTGCGCGCCGTGCGTCTTTGCGTCATTCCTCACTAAATGCACTTAGAGAACCATCGACTAATATTCGGCCACAATAATTGTCGACATGAAAATCGATAGAAGTTGGCTAAGTATATTGGTAAGTTGGACGGAGCGCGATATAAAGAAACTACAGACGATTTATACAGCGTTTAGAAGACACATCGCTGTCCATTATCTGTGCGTAAACAACTGAACACACGCTGAGGAAATTTGAGTTAATCTATTATTGCATCTATATTTTTAGGTTCTTTGTCCCCCGGTAGCAAAACCGGAGAAAAAGATCCAGGCGCAATTAAAGCCGGAACAAAAGCCCGCGACAAAAGTTTACTCGCGCCATTTAGTCGCTACTCGCGCCATTTAGTCGCGACTCGCGCCATTTACTCGCGACTCGCGAGGCGCGCCGATTAGACTATCTCACAATCCACTTGAGGTAGTACTGGAGTCTCAAGTCGAGTCTTCCGATCTTAACAGTTTTTGGTCAGTTGGAAGATATAGTAACAACAAGTTTGTATGCCAAGTTATACATCGCTGCGTTCTATACTTTTCGAGATTTCGGCGATCAATCTTTCGTATCTAAGGGCGAATGTTCGCGCCAAAACAGAAGATTAAGGCTGCTCTCCTACAGCGAGTTTTGACAGAATTTTACACCATGAGATTCGTGTTGTGATTTGATATGCCGCAATCATCTAGTCATTTTGCCCTTTTCTCCAAGGAGCACTTGTCCTTGTAGTAATATGGCTGGTACATAATAATCGAGAAAACTTTATTCGTTTTCTTTCGAGTATCTTTCGGCTACATCTTTCCCCTTTCTTAAACCTCTTTCCTGATGGATCTACGACCGAAACTATTTTGCGTTTCCGGCCACCACTCAAACTCTCTCTCTCGCGCTCAATGTCCATCCAAGGGAGACAAGCTTCTTGGTGCTGAAATTCATCATCGACCCGAGCCCAACTCCTCGAAAGAGATTCAGGGTTGCTCCAACATTCGAATCAGTATCACCGGTACGCCGTACGCGCAGCCATATGTCGCGTGAATATTACTTCGCAAAGAGCAATCAGCAGGATGTAATCGAATATAACATCTTGACATGTCATCACTAAACACCCGACGTGTCGTTGCCAGGCTATTATGATCTAATTGGTTAATTCGTTTTCGCGCGGAATTTTCCCAAGCCAAAAATAGGGGTTACATTACTTATTCGTCCTTTTATGGGGGTAAATTCTAAGTATTAGCCACTGGCCATTCACTGTTGGCTCACAAGAACATATGTTTTATAAAATTGGATTATGTCTCTATTTGGAACTTTGGCTCGCTTTAACTGAACCAGAAGATATTCGAGCATTTAGAGACAAAGTTATTTACATGATTGTTCCATTTTAAATCTGATGTAAAAGTAAGACCAAGTAATTTTGCCTCTTGCACAACTTCTAATGGTTTTCCATTTACGAGGATTGGAGAGAAGGTGCTATTCGTCTTCTTAAAGTCAATTCTTAGTTCCTTGCATTTATCATCATGGAGACGAAATAAGTTAGTATCAGACCACCTTTCAATGTTCATTAATACAGTCTCTTGAATCGCACTTTGACTATATTTAGACACTGTTTCAGATATCCTTAAATCGTCAACATATTTGGCCTGGTCAACTCCTATTGGTCTCAGGTAACCAATGAAAAACTGTTCCAGAAATTAACGTTGATTGAGCGTGAACATATGCCTCGCCATAGGTGTTGTTTTTTCGCGGGAATTGCTAATTACAATTATTAAAGGCATAATTGTCATTGTCACAGTTGAGGGATGAGCGCGCTGCATGGGTAGTGCAACTGCTACTCCGGAGAAAATAATAAAATCGCACTTAGGAAGACGTCGAAATGCTCCCACTCCGAATCAGTTCTGTCGGGTATGTCAGTGCAGTTTTCCACTGAAAAGAGTTGCCTCCTTCTGGTTTAATACCGCAGATGAAATTGACGTTAAAAATGTTGTCTTAGCCTCGCTTTGTCAATCTACTGGAATCGATGCTTCTCGAGATCCGAACTTGTCAAATCGCGTATGTAAAAGCTGCGGTAGAAGGATGCGAAACTTCGCTAAGTATTTTATGGAACTGAAGGCTGCTGTAAATAAGATGCATCCACAGTTTTCGTCGATGACAATGGTTGGTGATGAAGAGAACACTCACGTGAAACGGCTTTTGCCAACGTCAGTTTCTTCACCAGACCGAAGTCCTGGCCAAAGGAAGCAGATGAAATCCGCGCAATCGCAGCAATCCGAAGGTGAAGTTACGAACAGACTGAGAAGTGCGAAAATAACGAAATACAATCCAGCTTGTGTTTGGTTTGAAAGCTTTTACGGTGTGTTGACAGGTTTCATTGAGGACTCACTGAGTGTTGACGCCAATACGCATATGAACCAATGGGAATTTAACCGAAGGTTTTGGACACAAAAGCCTCATTTATGAATAGGATTTTGGCAGGCGTTCCTTCGCCTTTCCCCCAATTTTCCCCCCGCCCCACCTATTTTCTTTTCGCCTCGCTTTATTTCTTTCTCGCCTCTCGCGCGCGCTCCACAGGCGCCCTCTCAAGCCTCTTTCCGCTGCCCCTCTGAACCCTTTCCCCCAGAAGAGAACGCCTGCTACGCAGACTAGACTGTAACAAACAAATTGTACGGAGTACGCAATCGTCCGCCTTAAAACTTTTGATTGAGAATTTTTTGTAAATCTGTCGTCGTTCAAAATGAGGCAATGCTTATAAATCAGAGACAAATACTCGAGCGATTGCGTACTCCGACTTAAATCTTCCTATTGATACATAAAGTAAATCCTCTTTGTTTCAGCTCAACAAGTTCAAAGCGAAAGCTACATTCGATAATCAAAGATGGCCATTTTGGGAATTCATTTTGAGTTCCCACAGCCCCCCTGGACTCAAAACGGTTTTTTAGTGGCACCAACAACCATGGACTTTTCTATTAAAATACCAGTTTTCAGAATTTTTAAAATTTTCAAAAATGAGACTCCGCAGAAAACATTTCAGACCTCTGATTATACATGTAGCAATGAGAAGAGCGACGTTTGAAACGGACCTCATTTTGTTCATATTGAAGGATTTATGCCAATTTTTACTGTTTCACTGTTTATATCATTATTTTGCGGAAAGGGGTTATATTTCAATTGGCTAATTATTCTATCCATATCTCCAGGGCTACATTTTCCGTTAACAACTGTGAATTGATAGTCTAAATCATCAAGTGAATGAAATGGTAAAGTTTTCTCTACGTTATCTAAATTAGTCATGGTTAGTGTTTAAAGCATAAAAGATATTGATTAGTTTAGGATACGATTGAGCGAAATATGAAACTTCATCATTGTTGACTTGAAAACTTGGCCATCAATGATAAGCTTGTCCCGCACAATTTTCACTTTTTTGCCAACAGCTTTAGCTTCTTTGTATTCCGGATATAAATGTTGTCTTACTTTGGCGATTTCTTCAGGATACTGTTCTAATATTCTGTCCTCGTTCCCTTGAGTTTTTTTTTTTTTGCGTTAAACCGGAAAATGCATTCATTGTCTTGATGGTAGTTAAATTTGACAACTATCGGTCAGTTCTTTCCCTCCTTCTACCCAGTCTGCATGTGTAAATGGTCGATTTTTACTTTCATTGCAGCACCTTGTATGTCCATCTTCTCTTCCAAAAGTTTATGTATAATGTAAGTTATATTTTCACGTTCATGTTCTTCAATGGTTATCGCGCAATGACCTTGCTTTAACTCATTCCTGTCCAAGGGCTTCCCCAGAGATGAATAAAATCGTCTGGCGTTAGCCAGAATAAAATACTAGAGACCAATTCGGACAGGAAAGAGTTAAGGTCAATGACGCTATTGTTCAGATTGGAGTTGTCTTTCTCCAGTTTCTCCAGTCGTTGTCTTGTCGCGCTTCATTGTCTTCCTTTATTTATTAGTTCGTAGACTTATGCGTGAGCTAATTCTATTATTCTGCTTCCATCTTTCTCGGCGTGTCGCTAGATTTCGAAATTTTCGTTCAAACTGACTTTATGGGCGTATATTATTCATGGAATTTAATACTTAAAGTTTGCGCACTGCGCTTAGTAGCGTGTTTGTTTGGACACCATCTTGTCCGTTAAACAAACGATTTAAACCTTCGGCTTGACGGCTTTACACTTAAGAGTTTTTGTGGATCCTTGCTTGTATCTGTGTCTCCAAAGACACATTCAAAAGCGCAAAGAGGTATTCTATAATTGTTCGCCAAAACGATTGGTTGCGCGCGGTTGAGCTTTTCAAAGAAGAATTGGTTCAGTTTAGACGCAAACAAATTCTAACGTTGATTCTGACCATCTCTTACGGGCCTAACCCAGCTAGCACAAGAACGTTGTGGCAACGTTGTATAAACGTTCGACTTACGTTCTGACAACGTTGTAACACAACGTTGTGACAACGTCTTTTTGTCGACTCCGCTATACGTTGTCGGAACGTTACGCTGAACGTTCGTGTGGACGTTACTACAACGTTCTCACAACGATAGGGTAACGTTGACGTTACGTTCTGAGAACGTTCGTGAGATGACATTCTCAAAACAAACTGAAAGCTTATCGATCGTGCGAAATTATGGATGGACTTAGGAAGAGGGAGGCTAAGGCCACGTCCACACGTATACGTTTTCGTAGCGTTTTCATATTGTTTCAGGTAAGTAGACCATTGTTTTCTATTCGCTTGAGGACGGAGAACAATATGAAAACGCTACGAAAACGTATACGTGTGGACGTAGCCTAAATCAACATGAACAATGCGTGAAGAACACGAGGCGATAGTCTGGCGTTTTTGAGTGCCATTCTAACCCAATACTGCAATAATCGCGGAATGATTATTATATCAATTTACTTTACCTCGTAACACGTTGTCAAAACGTTACGAAAACATTTAATTAACCTTTCTATTTGTGATCTCGCGCGCCATCTACGCCGTACCACGTTAAATCAGCGATTATCCAGTTTTAACGGCAAAAGCGATCACAAAAATGCGATAATGCATGCAATTATCCGCCAATAACAATAGATTTAAATCACAACTCAACTAAATATATTGTATCTATATGAAAGCCATGATAATGACGGACTAAATTAAATGAAAATATAGTGTATAATATGACTACATATATATGTTTTACGAAAAATGCAAACAGTTTTATATTCACTTATAAGAAAGTATTAAACGAATAGAATTGACAGAGTTTAAATATATCAATAAGTTATACAAAGATAAATAATAGTATTATACAAATACATAATTAAAGAATATACAATCATACTGCTTTTTATAACTACA
This sequence comes from Paragorgia papillata, assembly GCA_035771165.1. Classification (NCBI taxonomy): domain Eukaryota; kingdom Metazoa; phylum Cnidaria; class Anthozoa; order Scleralcyonacea; family Coralliidae; genus Paragorgia; species Paragorgia papillata. The sequence goes on along the minus strand of JAWNZC010000339.1, from coordinate 2,053,687 downwards.
AATAGATTTAGGCGCGAGGCGTTCATATGGCGCGAGCTAGCCCGGTTACCGGGCTAATTTTATGTCACGAAAATCTTATTAGTTTACGACTATATGAGATATGAAAAATCACACAGGTATAGCACACGGAGTATTATAATTCCTTTTTGTAGTCAAAGAAAGATTTTCGTGACATAAAATCAACCCAGTAACCGGGCCAGCCTACCTCATATGAACTGCCCCTTAGAAAGTTCGAAAAACGACTTCAAGGAAAAATGAGAAACAATAATTGCACCAGTCATTTTATTCATCGTTTTCTTCTCTACTCTCAGTTTGGCAATTCTAAAAATAATATTATAAACATCTACTTTAGTATCTTACAATTGTTTTTATAAAATAGGTTGCGTCTTACGCACGCTGTGATTGGTCAATTACCGTGTTTATATCAGGCTATGTAAACACGGTTGTGATGCCACGGCACATTTTTTAGCCTTATTTCATAAAAGAAATAGAAAATGGATGCCCTGTGTTTATATAACCTGATGCAAACACTCGAGTGAGTTGGGAGAATTCGAAAGTACTTATGTAAACCCTCGCCTACGGCTCGGGTTCACATAAACTTTCAAATTCTCCCAACTCACTCTTGTGTTTGCATCAGGCTATATAAACACGGGCGGCCATTTTCTATTTCTTAATAAATGCATAAGATATTTAGGGCCTGTTTATATGATCCCGGTATACCTGGATGTCCCGGGATCTCCGCTTGTATAGATAATTCACTGTTATTTTCCAAGTTACGGTTATGCGCCTGACTGGGATCTTGGTTGAAGCAACCGGGATCCTGATCAGACGGGACAAATGTTTGTCCCTGTATGAAATATTCCACTTCCAAATTGGACAACTTTATGTTCATTTTACTAGCTAAAAATATGAGTGTGCGTCTCTCACAATCTCACCTGATTTTGTTTGATAATCACAAAGACGTATAATTGTTTTAACAAGTTATTATAAACGCGTACGTGACGTTAAATTTGCATATCAAACCAATCTTAATATCTCAAGAACTACTGTGAAATACCAATAGGCTGTAAACTGCAAATTTGATGCGTTATTGAGTTCTTTGACTTTTTTCAGATATGATAGGCTTATTTTTTAATAACTTTATTGGGAACTACATACTAATAATAACAATTACCAAAAAAGTTTAAAAAAAAGGAAAAGAAAAGTGTAATTAAGGCACCCAACGAAAACTAGATATACATAAAAGCCATTTTCAAAACATCACAGTATCAAAACTTCTACAATGTATTGTTTACCTTGTATTTGGCACCACCAGGTCTGTGCTGGGCATGCTTGAGACATTCCGCTAGTTGTTCTTCGACATGTACTTCACTTGCCTTCTTATGAACTCTGAGACATGCCTCTGAAAAAAAAATAGTAATTTAAAAATCAGTTACCGTTAATCAGAGAGAAAAAAGACTTCGCTTTTCTTCTTTTTCAGTTTTCCCGGGATTAAAAAAGACCCGTGTAAAATATCAGTCATCACATGGCATACAGGAAATGTATGACCTTAAGCATGCAACTTGTGGTGACGATTACAAAACTGTAGGTGATCGAATACCCCGGTATCTGTATACATACGTACCTCGGTTTTATCGCACAAACCTCGCTCCTTCGTCGCTCGGTCTGTATGAAAACCTCAGGCAAATACTTTCCCGTACAGACCTCGCACTCGGTTAAGGGGGTATTGGACAAAAAAAATTCGAAATTTGGAATTTCTTGTTTTTGTGAAATAGACATCCTCAACTATCTAACTTTCCACGGGCAAGTGTATTTCCTGAGTATTTTCACTAATTTAACGCCAACGATACGTTCTTTATAGCGAGGTAATGAAAATGGTGTCCGTTTTCATCGCAACGCAGAGCAGGTTTTTCCCCCGTTTTACGCTAATTGCCGTGCCTCTATTTACCCCCTTCTATCTAACTTTAAAAAAAGAAGCTATACAATTCCTTTCATGACGTATATCCTTTTCTAAACATGTTTTTTTCATCGCGGGCGGGTCTATTTGAATATTTTCGTTAACGGTTGATTAGCGAGAGAGTTTTTACAACGAGTGGATGTGTTTCATGGCTCTCATGGCACTGCTTCCGAGTACTTCTCAGTTTCCACATTGTCGTGTTCTAGCTGGTGAGGACATTATAAAGACCAATGATACCGATCTCCTGATCTTGTAGAAGAACTTACAGATCCTCTGGCTTCAAGCTAATGGGGGAGGCTGTCACGACAGGAAACTAGGAGCGTCCGCCATGTTGTAAAACACAAATTTGTCCCTAGCTTGATAAGTGTCGAAGACAAGGAATTTTTAAAACTTAGAAATATAAGTCTGACTATATAATCTCTCGCTTAGGTTATATTTCGGTTTCCCTTTTGTACTTGCTGTTTGAGTACGGTGTAATTCCCCTTGTTATTTACATTGGGCTACGGCTCATGCCATTTTTATTGCAGAGTACTTATACTGGCATATATTAAAGTGTTTTTCTTGAGCAAAGTTACTGTCAAAATGATCGCCAGACTGTCAGTAACATTCTTAGATAAAAATAATCTTCACTAATGTCACAGAAACGGTTTGAAAAGACGCTTTCCAAACCGGTCAGAAGCCGTATAAATTAAGACGAGTCAGTTTCAGACGGCACCATAATTTTCACACGGCATCAGAATTTTCACAACAACTGATAAATATCTAAAGCTGGTTTACCTTTTCTGTACACTTTCTGACACACATATTAAACTATATATCTAGTCCTCTAAACATTTGCAACATCCCCAAACAAAAACTATCCACTGAAAGTAAACAATAAGCAGTACTCGAAGCCGAGGAAGAAACGTTCCACATTCCTTTCCGTCTCGCCGACAAATAATATTATTCAGACCAAACTGTAAACAACAAACCCAATAGGTTACGGATCATACTTTTCGCGTAAAAAATATGCATCTAAAGTATAGATATAGGAATCTAAAATAGTCACGAACAATTGACACAGACCAGTGAAATAACCCAACGTCGAAACAAAATGGTTTATTTATACACGTTTGTACAACTATCCTCTCAGAGAAGAAACCACACAGTGGGCAGACAACTTTAAATATGAACCGAGTCCCATGTAAAGCTGGGGCTTTTTAATGGAAAACAATTAGATTATGTTGACATAGGGACAAATTTGGGTAATAATTTGAACATTGTTTTTAACTGTAAACTTTAAATGCATTTTGCCGGAATTGTGTTTTCAGCCAGCATGGTGGTTTCAAATTTCTAAACACGATTTTCTCAGTTGCCTAATTTGGTAATAGTACCTGGACGCCAAACACGCTAGCGCATTCAATATTTGATGTAATGCTTTAAACTTTTTTAGAGGCTGTGTAATATGAACGGATCTATGTTGCAAACCTCAAATATATTGCATAATGAATGTTATTCATTGTTAAAAAGTTCTTGTTTTGTAGCCTTATGAATAAAAATCAGCCATCTTTTCAAAAAAATAACATTTTTATCGAAAATATTTATAATTTTGTACTTTTTTTGAGGTTTACAGCATAGATCTGTGTGTGTGCTTTACATTAACCTTTGTTTAGTGTTTGTCAGACCGTTAGTTCTCATAGAATCTTGTTCACCGCAAGTGCTATATTTTGCTCACTAGAGGGTTGTTGCTTGGATACCATGGTAACAACGCATGTCTTACTTAGCTTTTTAACATCAGGGAAACCATAGCCACTGGAAAGGGAGAGGGCTGTGAAAGTGGTTGTGACTGAGATTTATGTTATTGTTCGTCAAATTCAAGATCACGTGACGTTGAACCTGCATGATTGAGCAATAAAAAGCAAGATTTTACATTAGAGCAGCGAGGCGCGTACCTACAAGTGCTACAACGAAGTTCTTCCGTGATGGTTTCGATATAAATTCCACTTCATTTGGACATTATATGCATAGATGGTCCCTCATGAAAACTCCCTTTGCAAAGAATATTTAATAAAATGCAGTAAATTCGAATAAACGATCAATGGTCTGACCGAACATGGTGAGAGCCGAGGTAAAATAATGATACAATACTGTTTTGCCAACAGTACAACTAAAACTAAAATTCGCTTTTGTCTTAATATGAATGGTTGTGCTAAATTATATGTCGTAAATTGAGTTGCCTTAATTGAATATTAAATGCACTAAATGTCTGGTGTATTGCGTTTCATAAACAACGGTGAGGACTGGCAATTGTCGTATGCGTATCAGTTTATTAGAATAACTAAAGTATAAGAAACATTGCCATCTGACAACAAAAGTGCAAAACTCCGATTCAATAATGGCACGGAGACGACAAATACTTTTCGACTGCGTTGTTCCTTGGTTTTCTTTTATTAATAATTTGTAGACATGCGGCGATTTATGATAATTTCAATTTATTCACATTATTTTTAATACTTACAATGAAAAATACAAAGTTTACATAGTGATACATAAATAAATCAGAGTTAAATATAAAACAAAATATTTTATGAAAGAATATACATATGTGAGAGTGTAATTAAAGTATAAAGCTTTCGAGTTTAATCACTGCCTTGACATATTAATAAGTTGGGGATCAGCAGAGGATGAAATATTAAGATCGTGTCGAAGTAAGAAAATAGACATTGTATAATACGAGAATGAAATTCAGATCAACCTTGGTGACTTAATATTTTTTACATTGAAACAGAAAGGGTTTTTAAATCACTGGGAATATTTTCCCAGATTTTTGTAGCTGAGAATCTTATAAATGTTTGTTTACAATAATTAGTCCGGCGGGGAGAAAATAGTTCGCGCTACGGCTAATTTGCTCACAATGCCAGAGTGAATTATTTGAGTGAGCCATGCACGAATTAGCGCTTGATACGATTGTGTAATGTTCAAGGGATGATCATTTTAATGTCACGATAAAGTCCATCATGAAACCGAACGCCGATCATCTACACAACGATGCACCACCATATATATTTGTTTACGTCTTATTTGAGAAATGCGCGACTTAAAAACTCTCACGGTCCTATTAAAACCAATCCGATCTTTTTGAGGTGAATTCTTTGTGCACACAATCATATTATTGAATAAACTAATATCTAAAATTAACGCAGAATCAATGTAAAATATAAAATTTGTCATAAAAATGACGGACTACAGTATGCACTATACAGCACTGTCGCTGTCTTAAGTTCGTAGGTCGTCAAAAACCGAATTCCTACCGAATTTTTTAACGAAATACATGGGTACTCCTTTGGACTTGTAAATATCATGTTTCTTGTGGATTTTTAGAAGTCACCATAACCGACATCGTGCCGTTTAACGAAGAACAAGTTTATAATCTAATGTAAGCCATATGAAAGAATACACTGGCCATGCCGGTTCAAGATCACGTGACGCTCAGGCGTGAAATTTTTAACATCAAACCGGAAGTTCTATTGTTTCAGAGCGGAGTTTCACAGCCCTCTCCCTTTCCAGTGGCTATGGGGAAACATATCCTATATATTTCTGCCAAGATATCTTTAGATAAACCAATATTAAAGAAAAAAACTTTTTTTGTCCAATACCACCTTAATAAGTCTTTAATCATGCCATAATGCATGTCAACTTCCAGGGTCACATAATTTTGAAAAGGGTTGTAATATGTTGAAAAAAGCTGATAAAAACAAATGTTGTCACATACGGAATTTTTAGTGCTAGCCCGGCCTGAGTAGGCGAGCCAGCCCTGTCAATCGTGTTTATATATGGGAAATCAGCCTGGGCAACTGGAATCCCAGTCACACAAAACGAGCCCAGCAAGCGTCAGACCAAATGGGGCAAGTCACTTTGAGTGACTCTCAAGAAAAAACAACTGTGAAGAATTGTTTCAATCCTGTTGGGAAGCTCAACAACATCAGTATGTCCTGTATGGGGCATATAAATATAATATAAAACTTCTGCATGATTTACCCACACTGGAAGCCTTGAATGAACTACAACACTGCATTTAATATCATCGACCACGTTTGATCAAGTAGCCGGGAGAGAGGGCAAAAGGCACGAGGTAAGAATGCAACAGCGCGGTGGACACGTGACATGCAGCCAACCAGCTAGCCACCCATTAACTTTCACGACAGGAGCCACGCCCATTTGATTTTACGACCAGTGGCCACGCCCATTTGACTGTAGTGAGCGTTCCTCCACTTCTAAAATTTGGAAAACATCACTGGTTTAGGCTGCTTAGCTAGATTTTCACTAAGCGGTTGTTTGAGCCGGAACAATTGTTGCAATATTGCCAATATTTCGAGGGAAACATTTGATTTGTCTAATGTGACCACAAATGAACCAATATCAGTCTGAGTTACAACTATTAAAAACCCAGCTATATAACAATAGACCTTTCCGCATGAAGTGAATAATGGATCAGGTGATCCTTGTTTTTGACAAATCTGATTGGCTTCCGCTATAATGTCCAAAATTGTCCGAATTAGGTTTTGGATGCCCGACGTTTGAGAGACAATAACGCGTAATTATAACGCTGCGGAAGGTCTATTAAGAAATTATTGCCTGCTCGGTAGACATTTGAATTCATCTAAGGCCACGTGACCACAAATCAACCAATGACAGTCTGTATTTATATATCCAGGGAAACCACAGCTATATAACAACGCGTCTTGTTCTCCTGTGGCTAAATTTGTCATTAAAACAACGCCTAAATGAAGTACTATTATGATGCTGAGTTCACGACGCTGACCAATGGGACAGAAAGTGAAAACCAGTTTTGTGTTTCCAAGTTCCAACTTTCCATGTTTTGAGTTGTGAATTTTACATTCGTATTTTGTTGGAAGTTAAAAGAATACAATGAAGAGAATTAATAAAGTAAAGAATTGTCTGAAACGTGAATATAAAGCTACAATGAGTAATGATTCTAGCTCAACTAAAACAAGTTCTAGCAATGGGGAGAAGACTGATAGGTGTCCAGTCTGCATCAAGACATTTGGTAATTTATCAATTTTAAGACGTCATATGGTAACACATACTGGAGAGAAACCATTCATATGTGATGTCTGTGACAAGACATTTTCACACTCAGGTAATTTAGTAGTTCATCAGAGAACACATACTGGAGAGAAACCATTCAAATGTGATGACTGTGACAAGACATTTTCCCAGTCAGGTCACTTACTGTTTCATAAAAGAACACATACTGGAGAAAAACCATTCAAATGTGATGTCTGTGACAAGACGTTTTCCCAGTCAGGTAACTTACTGTTTCATAAAAGAACACATACTGGAGAAAAACCATTCAAATGTGATATCTGTGACAAGACATTTTTCCAGTCAAGTAACTTACTGTTTCATAAAATAACACATACTGGAGAAAAACCTTATAAATGTGATATCTGTGACAAGACATTTTCCAGGCTGTATGACTTAGTTACTCATAAAAGAACACACACTGGAGAAAAACCATTCAAATGTGATATCTGTGACAAGACATTTTCCCAGTCAGGTAACTTACTGTTTCATAAAAGAACACATACTGGGGAAAAAACATTCAAATGTGATATCTGTGAGAAAACATATTGTTCTTCAGGTAACTTACTGTCTCATAAAAGAACACATACTGGAGAGAAACCATTCAAATGTAATGTCTGTGAAATGACATTTTCTCAATCAGGTAGCTTAACAAATCATAAAAGAACACATACTGGAGAGAAACCCTTCAAATGTGATAGCTGTAACAAAGCATTTTCCCAGCGTAGTAGCTTCTTTTATCATAAAAGAACACGTACATGTACTAGAGAAAAACTTTACAAATGTGATATATGTGACAAGATATTTTTGCAGTCAGATCACTTACTAGATCATAAAAGGAGCCATGGAAAAAAACCTTACAAATGTGATAGCTGTGACAAAGCATTTTCCAGGACATATTCATTACGAGAACATAAAAGAACACATACTGGAGAGAAACCTTACACTTGTGATATCTGTGACAGGGCATTTTTCTACCATTCTGGTTTACTATATCATCAAAAGACACATGCTAGAGAAAAAAGTTTGAAGTGTAATTACTGTAACAAAACTTTTGATTGTAAAGCATTTGATCAACATGTATTCACTCATGAACTTGAAGCCACGGAACCAAATGGGATGGAGTACATATGTTTAAAATGTGATGTCACATTTGACTTAGCCAGTGCATTGGTAAAGCACATGACTGAACTTCATGAAGGTGGTCCTGTCTAGTTTGCTAGAAGTAAGTGAATTTTTGTAATACATGTACATGTATAGTATTTTGAAGGTACAGTTAAACATTATCTGTATAACAATTGTCTCTTGCAATGAATCTCTGTTGATGTAAGTACTACTGTATATCACTTGCAAATAATTATTACTGGATGAGGTTGAGCAAAATATTGTGATTTGACAGTGGCAAGCAGACCAGTTGTATTTGCCAATGCCGAAGCAGAGGCAAATAACTGAACTGTGAGACACTGACAAATCACAATATTTTGTGAAAACTGAGTTCAATGATTGTTTTATTATACGATTTGTTTTTTATTTGACATTGTTTACCTGTAATTCTGTCCACTCATTTGTTTGCCAAAGTTGAGTGTAACACGCATGCGCAAAATAATATTTGCTGCGAAACAATCCGGGCAGTTATTTGCAGGTGATGTACACAGCATTCCCTCAACCAATTAAAAGGAAGGTAAAACACACAGGTCCTAATCTCAAGGTGTAATAGTCTGCAGTCCAGGCAATATATTTGAAGCAAATAATACAAATGTGTATTAATTTGTCATAAGTATCAACAATTTATTAATAAAATCTACTTACGTACCTTATGAATAGTGATTATTCACTAGCCATTAGAGTAACAAGATAGCCTTTAAGGGGATATGTACTGTATAGGATAAAGTTTACATACTGCAAAAACATGCAAGAAACTTTTGTTAAATTTACCCTGGCATAGCCCTTGAAGGGTTGCCTTGTCCATTTTTGTTGTGATGACTGTCTCATAAATTGTAAATTTAAGCAGTTTACTTTGGCTTTGTATTTTGCAAGAATTGCACAAGTTGTAAGTAAATCCTCTCACTCCTAAATTCCCTTTTAGTATTTTACTCTGGCTAATGCCAGACGATTTTACTCATCATTGGGAGGCTGCTAGGGTTGAAAGGTTAAAACCTATTTTAATTAATCCTCTCAATCCCAAATCTTCTGATATAGTATTTTACTCTGGCTAATGCCAGATGATTTTGCTTGTCACTGCTACTGTACTGTAGACAGCTACAGTATGGTTGAAGGTATAAGCAACCTTTGTGTGTTACACAGTATAAGGCAACGAGAAACAGTAGTGGGGCAGAAAACATGAGAGAATGCATCATATTGAGAAGTTCAGTGGATTTTTTGTATCTACTGCGCATGCGCGAGTAGATACATTGCTATCGTCCGTGTAAGTTAAGTTAACCTTCATGTCTCGAGTTCTAGAAACGTAAGCGACAGCGTTGGCATCTAACACATACACAGCGTAGTTCTGGACCACACATATATACTTCTTATAAAATACATAGATTATACAAATATTATTACTTTGTATTATTACTGTGTCTAACATTAGTCTTACTTTGGAGGGTGTAGTACGGTTGGAGAAGAGTTTTGCAGAGCGACGAGCTAGGCGGAGTAATTGCCTCGAAGGTGAGCTGATACAGACTAAGTCCTACAGGGAGCTAAGCAATTATTTTTATAGCCAAGAATCACCCTCTCCAAGACTGGGACTACAATCACACTGACAGAGTGGAGAAAATAACACAATTCATATGTACTTACCATAACGAGATCTATACCAGCCTTACCCAAAAATATAGACTAACCGGATGGACCAATCTGAATGAAGGCAAGTCCGCTAGGCGCTAGGCAGCTAAACACCAAAGCTTAGAATGTCCGATATCGATGGTCTAAGAATAAAGAAAAGCAAAGCCCCTTCTCTGCGCAGGGGAGGTGTTAGCACCTGCTCTGGCACACCCCTGTCCGATAATTTAATAAACACGTGGAAGCAACAATTGGAACACGCAAAGTTAAGGAACACCACGCAATTAGTTAAAATAAAAATCACCTGGCTGTTATCCAGGGAGCAGTTAAGCTTATAAGCAACAGTAAAAAAGGAAATTACTATGGTGAACACCGAGAAGCACCAAACCCCAACAAATTAGCACACGAAGAACAAACACCAAAGCTGCGGCAGCATTGCATAACAACACACAAATAAATATATCACCTGGCAGTTATCCAGGGAGCGGTTAAAGAAATAAGCTAGGAATTATTGTACAATCCCGAATACGAAAACCAAGTCGGGTCAACACCTGCACACAGCGGGCACAGCATGCAGCGGCCGTGATATAACCGGAAACACACCGGTGCGACAGCTGTGCGTAAGTGCGACGGCTGGTGACACACAGCTGATGCGGCGGCTGAAATAACAAGACACAGCGCAAGTGCGGCAGCAAGCTAAGTGCGGCGGCTGAAATGGAACCTGAGACACATCAGGTGCGGCGGCTGTATTAACCAGTAAACACACACAACAAGTGCGGTGGCTCAAAAGGAGCGAACGACACAGCAGGTGCGGCGGCTGGAGATAACCTGAAGAGACGTTCCGTTTCACCAGGCAGTAAACCAGGGAAAGCTGCAGCGACAGTAGAGACAAGCGAGACGGCACCCACGAATCAGACACAAAAGAACGAAGAGTACGGGTATGGGAGGGGGGACTCGTTGAGGTGTGGTGAACGACTGAGGGCGAAGTCCAGATCAGCTCCAGATGCTCGCAAACGCGTGACGGGAACTACTACAGACGTCACCTCCGCTCGATGCTGATTGGATGATCAGGGCAAACCGGGACGGCCCAGGGGACCATAAACCAAACACACCGACGCCAGCCATGCGGTTAATTTTATTTATTGCATAGATTCATTTAACCTTCATGTCTCGAGTTCTAGAAACGTAAGCTACAGCGTTGGCATCTAACACATACACAGCGTAGTTCTGGACCACACGTATATACTTCTTATAAAATACATAGATTATACAAATATTATTACTTTGTATTATTACTGTGTCTAACATTAGTCTTACTTTGGAGGGTGTAGTACGGTTGGAGAAGGGTTTTGCAGAGCGACGAGCTAGGCGGAGTAATTGCCTCGAAGGTGAGCTGATACAGACTAAGTCCTACAGGGAGCTAAGCAATTCTTTTTATAGCCGAGAATCGCCCTCTCCAAACGCCACCTCCAGCTAGCTGGAGAAAGGGATTCGAGGCACGAAACCATCTCCAAAGGCGTTTACTGAAGTAGTGACTAGAAGACTCGAGTAGAAGACTCGAGTAGTGGCCCGGCACACCAGCGGCGTTAAGAATGGACCGCAGCCATGCATTAACAATGGTCAGCAACAGTGGTGCACCAGACTGACAAACAAATAGTGGACCCGGTAAATTCCCTCTGACGCGGGGATACGCCAGGAGGGCGTAGACCGGGCAAATCGGCTTGCCCGAACGGCCCAGATAAACAGTACAACCCCGACGGAACGGATCTGTCTTGGAGGACTTAAGTAACAGGCGAATGCCCGAATCAGACAGCAGAACAACATCAGCAAGCGCGAGGTCACGGGACGCATCGAAGGAAGAGGAACAAGTAAATTCACTGACTCTTAGGAATCCAAAATACGCGAGACAACAGGCTGCCCAGAACATGATGTGGTCGAACGAGCCCGAGGTCAAAGACGCTTGGATGACGTGCACGAGGCTGTTGTTGATAGGCAACCGAACGCAAAGAGCTGAGGAACCAGAGCATTTTATCCCCCTGACAAGACGAGCCAAACGAACGGAACCGAGCATGGGGTCACCAAAACCAAAATCGATATGAAGTGACCTGACAGTGGCAAGGTAAGTCACGATAGACGAAGGAGCTAGGCGGCGAACATGATGTAGCCAGGTAGCGAATAACATAAGGAACCACTCCGACATAGGACAAGGAGACACACTAGAGAGAGAACAAAACTCGAAATACAGTCGTTGACCAGAGGAGTAGACTTTGCGCGTTGACGGAGCCAAGCCCTGGGCCAACAAGTGGTAGCACTGGTGGATTAGCTCGGAGGGATAAGTCGGTCCAGAACCACCTGGGGAATAGGACATGGAAGTTGGTTGACTGTTGGAAGCAGACGTCGAAATTCCTGCAGGTTCAAACGAGACAATGCGTCAGCGGCTGCGTTGGACCTGCCGGGAGTATGTCGGGCAGAAAAGGAAAAATTATGCAGACAGGCCACCCTGGTCAGGCAGCGGAGGAGGTACATAAGGGCGTGGTCACGGGACGTGCCAGAATTGATCACGCAAACAACGACCTGGTTATCGCACAGGAACTGAACTTGCAGACGAGCCCATTCTTGACCCCACAAGTGCGAGGCGACGACGATTGGAACAAGTTCCAAAAAGGCTATTGAAGGCATTGAAGGTAAGAAGGACCAGGAATGAAAAAACCAATCGTTGCGCCAAACAGCGCCAAAACCAGCCCCGGAAGCGGCATCTGAAGCGACCAACAAATCGGGAAGTGAGGTAACGGCTGGGGAGAGGAAGAAGCTGGTCCCATTCCACTCCGCAAAAAAGGAAAGCCACCAATGCAGGTCACGGCGAAACTCGAGATTCAGGCGGATCGGGTGCGAGCGATTGCGGAAACACGACAACAGGTTGACCATCCGACGCAGGAAAGTGCGGCCAGGCTTGACCACTTTGCAGGCATGGTGTAGGAGCCCGATGAGAGACTCTAGGTCGGGCCTAGAGCAACACTTCTTACGCGCCCACGATTGGAGAAGTGCAAAATGCGGGCGAATTTCTCGGGAAGTAGACGAGCAATTTGTTGCACCGAGTCGAGTTCTATACCCAGAAAAACTAGCACGGCGGTTGGGCCCTCACATTTGGCTGCGTGAAGTGGCAGTCCTAGGCGGGAAAATACTGCCACCGCTGTATCGACCCGGCGAGTTCTTCTGCAAAAGCTTCATAACGCAGTGGAGAGACTGTAGACAAAGGAAGTGCAAGCAAGCTGGGCGCCGGTGTGGCTGCAACAGAACACAAGCAGAAAGAAAACAAGAACGTGAAGTATGCTAAAAGACTGCTGAACAATTGCCAAACTTAACTAAAGGAAAGGGCATGCGACAACTGGGGGGCGCGTAAAGATGGGGGGCGAGGCGTAGCAGCAGGGGAGGGGGCGACGTGGCGTAGCAGCAGGGGGCGTGGCAGCAAGGGGGCGTAGCAGCAACACACAATACACCAAATGAGAACACAAATCAATGTTTATTCAAACAAACTGTCTACTAATATAATATCATTAGCCCGGGATCAAACAAATCTGGCAATAACAATGCACAGGAACAAATTCCATCAGAACTTCCGGTACTTGAGCGGTCGCGGAGAAGGAGAAGTCGCCGGCCGCGTCTGCGATCGCACGCGACAGCTGAGACGGCGGTGAGCGCCCTGGCATTGGGGCGTGTCACATACGTGGCGATAACGGCAAAGCCGAGCGGTAGAAATGCATTGACCAGAGTTCCAGGAACGACAAATGAACGGAGACGATGGGGTACTGATGCCCCATCTAGAGACGGGGGGTTGGCCCTGCCACTATAAGCAGACGTATGAAAATTGTATAGTTCCACATTCATGTGGGACCAGTCTACAATATGACGAGCAGCAGCGTCCCGTCGAAACGCTTCGTCGTAGGTTAGCCAAGCGGTGCCACCGAACTGGGTGTACATGCGCAGAATAAGTAATTGATAAGCAAATAGATTTCGGGCGCGCTCCGGAAAATAAGACACCAAAATCAAGGCTAAAATAGAAAACGCCTGAATCCATTGGCCCAAGGTGGTTATGCGGCGATTTGCGCGCTGAAACTGAGACAGAACAATCCGCCCATCGATCGTAACGGTGGGGTAATGATGTTCCTCTGTGGGTTTAGCCAGAAGGGATATGAGGTCGACGTCCTGGCCTGCCGTAATATTAGCCACGATACGATAAGGGATGGAAAGAAAACCCGGGCCAACAACGAAATCCTGGTGTAAAGGCGGCAACGCAGGCAACGGAGGCAATAAACAAGGCGCAGAAGGAACATTGGGCAACACAAATGTATTCGTACCTGATTTCTGCGATTGAAACGGCGGCTGAGGTACACCAGTGCCTTGAGCAGGCCATGGCCAAGAAGGAGAAACTCCTGAGGCAGGCAAGACAACCGGCTGCAACAATGGTTGAGCTAAAGCGGCTCCAGAGGTCGAAGCGAAAGTCGACTGGAAATTCGGGCCCAAAATGTTGACATTCGGCTGTGAGCAAGCGGTTGTTGATGGCCAAGGAGTGGCTGCTACGTACGGCAGCGAAGAAACTAAAGGTCCAGGGAAAACTGGAGAAAACGACGTAAGCGGTCCTGACGTGAGAAGGACAGCTGGAGAGATCGTCGAGGCTAATGGCGCCAAGGAAGGAGGTGACATGACGACCGCCGAAGAGGACGTAATGGAGGCCCCCGGCACCGTTAAAACAGACGAAGTCGACGTGGGTAAAGAAGCTGGGATACCAGCAATGGATGTCGACAAAGACGATCCTTCCTCCATCAAGTTATATAATTCTCGATTCGGCAACGAAGATAAACTATTATGCGTATATCGGGGCGTTCAAACAACAACGGGACTCGTTGAGGTGTGGTGAACGACTGAGGGCGAAGTCCAGATCAGCTCCAGATGCTCGCAAACGCGTGACGGGAACTACTACAGACGTCACCTCCGCTCGATGCTGATTGGATGATCAGGGCAAACCGGGACGGCCCAGGGGACCATAAACCAAACACACCGACGCCAGCCATGCGGTTAATTTTATTTATTGCATAAATTCATTTAAGTTAACAAAAGAATGCCTTCGGAGCCAATCAAAACATAGAATTAAACGATTGATAGATAAATTGTAAACCAAGTACTTCATGTAAGTCAATGCTTTGGCATCATGGAGCGAAATCAGTTCAAGGTGCGAGAATATTTATTTCAAGAATAGAAGTTTTTACAAGGTTGGTAAGTATTTTAAGTCTGAATCGTTGTCAATTTTTTATTTTTAAATGTGATGTACTATAGACGTTGTTGGAATGATGATAAGTTTTTGAAAGCCTCTTAATAGTCTTTGGACAATTTCATATTCAGACAAGGCCATTTATATGGCCGACATGTTTACATGTATTCAACAGTCTGATCGAGCTTTGTAAACTGACAAGGCTGTGCATTGCTGAACAGAAATGAAATTTTCTTCTAAGAAAACAAAACTAGCTTCATGATCAAGCAACGATGTGCAAAACCTGTGGTAGTCCACGAGCGAAATTATTATGCTATTAAATAACATATTGTAGAGAGTGTGAAACCGAAACGGCAAGTCTTTATATTTATAATGGGGTAATTAAATTGTATGCTGCAGTTGTCAATGTCATGCAAAAATTTATGACATGAATGCCAAATATTTATTCTACCTTTTACTGCATGCATGCATATACATTATACGTCTACTCTTGAAGAACAATTAATGTATAATTGCTAAGTTGCTTTCATAATTTTGATGACAATTGCTGGAGATCTTCGTTCACAACTTCATTATTTCTAAACTTTACAGCAGTCATACTTCAGATGCTTGTTATCTCAAACGATTTTCTTTTACCTACTACCAACTGGATTGCATTATTATTTGACAAATTGTGGCAACAAAGTTATTTAAATACTTTAGTCAAATTTTGTGAGTTATTTGTGTACTGTATTAAAATTTGATTGCCTACTAAACACTAACCATACTTTATTACCATAGGTTTTAAATAGTACCATACTGTAGCTTTAATAGTCAAACTATTATCACATTGCCTCTCACCACGAGGACCTTAGTGAAGCCCAAGAAACTGCCGCAAGAAACTACGCATTTCCTAGCCTTTCCTAGCCTAGTTTCTAGGACTTTTGTTTCCGCCATGAGCTCAATCTCGTTCCCAGAGCCTTCTCACGCGGGCCGCGCAAACGAAGGCTCTGGGATAATCCATCGGCGGAAACCGAAAATCAGGTTGCCGATTGAAAAGAGCATGTGCCGCCAGAGATCGAAATCTTCGCAAGTGGAAATTCGAGGGTTTTTTAATTTTATCTGACGGATAAACTTGTCAAGAACTAAACAGCATTTTAAACAGCAAGGGTGAGTAGTCACGGCGGCAATACAGTATATCATTTGCACGGGGCATCTTGTCAGTTGTGGAACATTACAAGATGACTAGTAATTACTAATTTCAGAACTACGCATCGTTGAAATGATGTTGTACGTATGTTGTCAGATGTTGAATGAGCTTTCATTTGATGTATAGTTCAAGATTTTACGTTTTATGAAACTTGTTAAAATGTCAAAAATGTGCGAACCACTGTCCCAAATAATAGTGTTATAAATGAACAGGAAATCGACGCAATGAACCAAAACGACAGACGTTTTTCCATTTTTTAAATATCTCCCGTTTAACTAGAAGCTTGAAATTTTTACCCCGAATTGTGCGTTAAGTATATTTCAAAAGAAATCTAAAATTCTGTAACACTTGTGAGAAGTCAATTTCCTGTTTATTTGTAATATTATTTCAAACAGCGGTTCGCACATTTTGGACATTTTAACAGGTTTAATAAAACGCAGAATCTTGAACTATACATCAAATGAAAGCTCATTCAACATCTAACAACATATGTACACAATATACTTCAACGATGTGTAGTTCTGAAATTACTAGCCATCTTGTTCCACAACCGACGAGATACCGCACCGCGGGCAACACGCCACTTCAGTACTCACCGCTTTCCCTTCCGAAACCATTCATAAGCCACCGAATACTTGCTGTTCAACTGCTGTTTGGTTCCAGAGGTTTGGTTCTTGACACGTTTCAGTCGCCATAGGCGTATGGGCCAGGGGGAGGGGGGTTGCAGCCCCCCCCCCCCCCCAATTTTGTGAATCTTAGATTTTTTGGGCAGCAAGAGAAATTTGGGCAAAGGGTTTTTTGAAAGTTTCCATTTTTCCAAAAGATAAATATTATTGATAATCAATAAGGTGAGACATTTTTATAACTCTCCTTTGTTTATGTCTATTAAAACGGAATAAATTACCTTACTGTTAGTTAGTCACTATATAGCTTTATTTTTGTCAGAATTTTGAAATTTTTCAATGCCGAGTGGTCTTGTAGAAATTCCATGCTTGTCCTTACTGAACCGTGCTTTGTTGTCAATCAGGGTGCCGCGTCGGTACGGTGCCAGATTGTCAAATGCCAAAGGACGCAATCACGCATTTCCCCCCATCTTCTTATGCTGTTGACCAATTGTCATGAATTACAAAGAGGTTAGTGCTTAGTGAGTTGAAAATTAAAAGTTTCTAAAACGCAACATGCACAGCACTTAATGACCTTTTAAAAGTTATTAAATTAAAACTTGTATGAGTTGTATCGTAAAACGAAAGGTCGCACTGGAGAATAAACTAGTAGATTTGAGTCGCGTGCTAGGCAACATGTTTTTCAGCACGTTAATAGTGCATCGTATGAACATCGTTTGTTTTCTATTGTTTCGTAAAAATTTGGGCAACTTGCGAGATTTTTTTCGCCCCCCCTGGAAAAAAATGCCCGTACGCCTATGTCAGCCGCCAGATAAAATTTAAAACCCCTCAAGGCTTTCGAAAGAACAAGGAATACAGATTTTCAAATGTCCCTTCATATAAACCACTGTCAATTATTCAATCAATGAAATGTCGATTTGAAATGGATTATCCCAGAGCCTTCGTTTGTGCGGCCCGCGTGAGAAGGCTCTGGGAACGAGATTGCCATGAGCTTGGCTGCCAGCATATCCTCTCATCTAGAATTACCACTGATAGTAAGTAAGTGTGCAATGGCCTACAATTAACAATAATGGTTAATTTTAAAGAACTAATTCTCAACCCCCCACCCCCAACCTCGACCCCAACCTCTAAACCTTACCCTAATCCTAACCACAACCCCCCTGGAAACCCTAAACCTAACCACAACCCCCCCCGTTGGACCTAAACCTAACCACAACCCTCCGGGGAAAAAAGTCCCACGTCTCAGACCCCGACCACAGCACCCCTACTGGTTTTTTAGTTATATGCAATTTAGTTTAACATCCCGCATGTGGGACAGAGAATTACCTACAATTACCAATTATTGATAATTCAAGGCCGTTTCACACTTACTGATTATTGGTAATTCTAGGGTAGGAGGACATGTTGCAGCTGCATAGTCGGTTTCAATCTCGTTCCCAGACCCTTCTCACGCCCGCGCGCAAACGAAGGCTCTGGGATAATCCGTCGCCGGAAAGCCGAAAAACAGGTTGCCGATTGAAAAGAGCATGCGCCGCCAGTTATTATTCTGTGATCGAAGGAACTAGTATTTTTTCGAGGGGTTTCAAATTTTATCTAGCGGATAAACTTGTCAAGAACTAAACAGCATTTTAAACAGCAAGTAATCGACGGCTTTTGAATGGTTCCAAGAGAGAGAGCGGTGAGTAGCAAACTTGTCGTAGCGAAGGCAACGGCGTGATGGCCCGAGGTGCGGTATCTTGTCAATTGTGGAACAAGATGGCTTGTAATTTCAGAACTACATATCGTTGAAGTATATGGTATACGTATGTTCTTAGGTGTTGAATGAGCTTTCATTTGATGTATTGTTCAAGATTCTGCGTTTTATTAAACTTATTAAAATGTCCAAAATGTGCGAACCACTGTTTGAAATAATATTACAAATAAACAGGAAATTGACTTCTCACAAGTGTTACAGAATTTTAGATAATATATTTTGAAATACTTAACGCACAACATCGAGATATATATCATACAGAAGCTATTGAAAAATTATATTCGTGGTGGAAATTTAAGCTTCTAGTTAAACGGGAAATATTTTTTAAATGGAAAAACGTCTGTTGTTTTGGTTCATTGCGTCGGTTTCCTGTTTATTTGTTATATATTATTATTACGAACATTAGTTCGCACATTTTGGACAGTATAACTAGTTTCATAAAACGCAGAATCTTGAGCTATACATCAAATGAAAGCTCATTCAACATCTAACAACATACGTACACAATATATTTCAACGATACGTAGTTCTTAAATCTTTCGAAACCATTCATAATCCACCGAATACTTGCTGTTCAACTGCTGTTTGGTTCCAGAGGTTTGGTTCTTGACAAGTTTCAGTCGCCAGATAAAATTTGAAACCCCTCAAGGTTTCGAAAGAAGAAGGAATACAAATTTTCAAATGTCCCTTCATATAAAAATAGGCACGCCCAGACGTGCATGTATCTACTGCGTTTAATGCCTATAGCTACTATGGTAAAAACAATGATGCAACTGTGTACTTGTAACAACCTTGTATTCATAGCTGAACACGATTCTTGACAAAATTGATGGAATTGTATCTAGTTGTAACAATCTGTATTCAGATCTAGAGCTGAACAAGATTTTTGACAAAATTGTCTACTGTATGCTCACAGGCCATGCTGTGTTTTATCTTTGATAAAGAACTCAGTCAACTCAGACTCTCAGAGTAAAGCCAGCAAGGCACAGAAGCCTAAGTGCTAACAACTCTACTCATATCTGGCATGAGTCCAAGTCCGGACAGGTGCATGGTCACCCATTCAAATACTAATTCAATCCAAATGGGCTTTACTCCCATCCTCAGTGGTGAGAGGCAGTGCGCTAATAGCTTGACTATTAAAGCTATGGTACTAAAAGTTATAGTCATAAAGTATGGTAGTAAAGCTTTAAGTAGGTCAATCAAATTAACATAACTATATAACAACTCACAAAATTTGACTTAATTGACTAATTTAAGACAGTATTTAAATATTTTCGTTACAACAATTTGTCAAACAATAATGCAATCTAGTTAGAAGGTAAATAAAATCGCTTGTGATAACAAGTATCTCGAGTATTACTGCTGTAAAATTTAATAGTGAATGAAAAAGATGTCCAGCAAATTATGTCATCAAAATTATAAGAGCAACCATACATTAATTGTTCTTCAAGACATATGCATACATGCAGAAAAAGGTACAATAAATGTTTGCACATTCATAACACAGATTTTGCATGACATTGACAGCTGCAGGATACAATTTTACTCCATTAATACTGTATATAGACTTGCCAGTTACTGACATTTGACTATTTGTCATGTACATCGACAATATGTTATTTAATAGCATATTTCGCTCGTAGACTACCATAGGTTTTGGGCATTGTTGCTTGACCATGAAGCTAACTTTGTTTTCTTAGAAGAAGGTCATCCATTTCTATTCGGCAACGCACAGTCTTGTCAGTTTACGAAGCTCGACCAGACATGTTGGCCATTAATAAATTGCCTCGTCTGAATATGAAATCGTCCACGCAACGACTCGATTAATTTGCTTTCAAAAACTTTTATCATTATTCCAACAACGTTTAGTACATCGCAATTAAGAATTGACTACGATTCATACTTAAAATACTTACTAAATTTGTAAAAACTTCCTCTTGTTGAATATCCCGCTCCTTGTCAAATATCTCGCTCCATGCGACCATGCTGTCAACGATGACTTATGAAATACTTGGTGTACAGTAGTTATTTTGGCTTCGGTGGTCTGTCGTGAATCAATCGTTTTATTCTATGTTTTGATTCGCTCCGAAGGCATTATTTGTTAACTTACCTTACATTACATTACATTACATTATATTACATTACATTACATTACACGGACGACAGCAATGTATCTACTCGCGCATGCGCAGTAGATACAAAAACCATTGTCAATTATTCAACCAATAAAATGTCGATTTGAAACGGATTATCCCAGAGCCTTTGTTTGCACGCGGGCGAAGGCTCTGGGTACGAGATTGGTACGGGATAAGCAAATACATGCCATTAAAACAACGCCTAAATGAAGTACTGTCATGATGTTGAGTTCATGACGCTGACCAAGGGGACATAAAGTGCAGACCCAGTTTTGTATATTTTGAGTTGTGAATTTCACGTTTCACGTTCGTAATTTGCTGGAAGTTAATAAAATGAATACAGTGAGGAGAATTAATAAAGTAAAGAACTGTTTTAAACGTGAATATAAAGCTACAATGAGTAATGATTCTAGCTCAACTAAAACAAGTTCTAGCAATGGAGAAAAGACTCGTAGATGTCCAGTCTGCATCAAGACATTTGGTAATTTATCAAGTTTAAGACGCCATATGGTAATACATGCTGAAGAGAAACCATTCAAATGCGATGTCTGTGACAAGACATTTTCTCATTCAAGTAACTTACTAGTTCATAAACGAACACATACTGGAGAGAAACCATTCAATGTGATGTCTGTGACAAGACATTTTCTCATTCATGTAGCTTAACAACTCATAAAAGAACACATACTGGAGAGAAACCATTCAAATGTGATGTCTGTGACAAGACATTTTCATGCTCAAGTAACTTAATAGTTCATAAAAGAACACATACTGGAGAGAAACCTTACACTTGTGATGTCTGTGAGAAGACATTTTCTCAGTCAAATCACTTGGTAACTCATAAAAGAACACATACTGTACTGGAGAGAAGCCTTACCCTTGTGATATTTGTGACTTAAGACATTTTCTGACTCATGTCACTTACTACGTCATAAAAGGAGACATACTGGTGAAAAACCTTATAAATGTGATAGCTGCGACAAGACTTTTTTCCAGTCAGATGAACTACGATATCATAAAAGAACATACTGGAGAGAAAACATTGAAATGCAATATCTGTGCAAGACATTTTCTTATCCAAGTAACTTACTATATCATAGAAAGACACATACTGGAGAAAAACCTTACAAATGTGATAGCTGTGACAAAACATATTTTTGGCCACATTCATTACGAGATCATAAAAGAAAACATACTGGAGAGAAACCTTACACTTGTGATATCTGTGACAGGGCATTTTCCGATGACATTGTCCCAGTTTTCTATGTCGTCAAAAGACACATACTAGAGGAAAAGCATTCAAGTGTAATTACTGTAACATTACTTTTGATTTGAAAGCATTTGATCGACATGTATTCACTCATGAACTTGAAGCCACAGAACCAAATGGTACATATATCTTTAAAATGTGATGTCACTTTTGACTTAGCCAGTGTATTGGTAAAGCACATGACTGAACTTCATTAAGGTGGTCCTGTCTAGTTTGCTAGAAGTAAGTGATTTTTTGTAATAAAGTATTTTGAACATACAGTAAGTGTTGAACATATGTATAGCAATTATCTCTTGCAATGACTCCTGATTGATGTAAGCACTATAATGAGTATACTGTACCACTTGCAAGTACAGTAACATGATGTATGTGAATGTCAGGACACATGTGTTGGTTTCAGTCTTAAGGTGTAATACCCCATAGTGCAGATAATTTAATGGCAATATATTTGAAAATGTATCACTGGCCAACACCAGGTGATGTTATTCATCATTGGGATGCTTCTAGGATTGGAAGGGTTAAAACATATCTTAATTATTAATCCTTCCGCTCTTGAATTCCCTTTTAGTATTTTTACCCTGGCTAACACCATGTGATTATACTTGTCACAGCTAGGGATGAAAGGGTTAACAAATGTGGTTTGTTGAAAAAACAATGGTTTGAATGATACACCTAGGAATGTTATTATTTATGATTAAGCAACAATTTTGGGGCTATCTCAAGAAATGTTCAGAAAGTAAGCAAGCCTTGTATGTTACACAGTATAAGTCAGAGGGGAACAGTACAGTAGTTCACACTCAATAGGGCAGACCAACTCAATGGGGCAGAAATCAGGAGAGAATGTACTATATCATATTGACAAGTTAAGTGGATTTAAAAAATTTTTCTCATAAATTGTTGACACTTACTCTATGACAAATTACCAAAAATTTGTTTGTCTTTGTCTGTTTACAAAGTCATATAAATAGAGAATAATACATGGATGTGCGGAAATATGAAATTTATTTCGAGTGTTGACCAGGATATCTCACGAGTGAGCGAGCGAACAAGTGACATATCCTGTTCAACATGAGAAATAAATTTCATATTTCCAAGCATCCTAATCATAATCGCACATGTGAGATTATCACTTTTATTAGTGGCGGAAAAATCAGTAAAACACTCTATTTTATATAATAAAGTCCTATATTTTCTAACTGATAACAATTTGACAACGAGCCTGAGTTTTCTATGAGCGAATAGTCAACGAGGTGAATTTTTGTTTTCTGTAGAGCTTATTGCTTCACATAAATGTTCAATTTGTTCTGGCATTTGCCCACTCCATGTATAATTTCGGCGCCATTGTTGCTTAACAGAACAACCGCTGGCTCTACTTATCATTGATCATGAATGACATACTACGCATTTTGTGATTGGTCAATTTAGTTAAACGAAGGCTTGTCATTGGCTTACCGCAGAGGTTTCTATCCGCGGATAGCAACTCCTGTGATAGCCAATGAAATTCAAGGATTTGTAATAGAAACTTGTAAATGTATACTACTGTAATACTGTATATTGCCTTTAAAATGCAGGCATTGGGAAGGGAAGGGAAGGGAAGGGAAGCAAGTCAAGATCTGCACAAAAAATCGATTTTATGTCCATGTGAGACTTTGAATGAACAAGCAACACTTCAGTGGCATTAGTTTATGTGAACCAACATTGGGGGGACACATTCCATAGTTCTTTCCAACCTGCCTCTAGCTGGATTTATTTGTTGCCCCACCCTGGCTGGACCTTTGTTTTTATGAACCTGTACACACGATGTTGGTACAAATTAAAGAATAACGTTATGATGTACAGTAGTTATGATAATGTTCAAACGATGATAATGTTTGAATTTAACAAGTTACAATGGTTTTGAAAGTGTTTACAGAATCCTCTAATGTACACCCAGTATTACCAAGCTATGCGCTGTTTAAATAACCTTTCCTTGTAGTAATAACTAGCTATAACTTGTCAAAACAACAGCACAAGTTCTTAGCAGGTCAGGAGCTTTCCAAAGACGAAAAGACAAATGAAGTTTGCCGCCTTTGAAAGAAATGCCATCTGCCAGGTTGAAAGTAGTTGAAAATTTGAGCATTTACGTGCTGGATCTTGTGTTCACAAGACGGTGATGACGCCGCCATGCTACAATCTTGGACAATAACGTTGTAACACCCCCTCCCCCCAAATCAATGTTGTAACGTCCTTTCTCCCAAAATCAATGTTGACGAAAAGTTTAAAATAACAACATTGAATCGGGGGGCGGGGGGTTCACTGTTACAACTATTTCTTGTAATACGGCAGTGATGAACCAAGAAAGTAATATTTTCTAGTAACTTTTTACATTTTTTTTTGTGAAAAGTGCGGAAATGCGAAGCATTCTAATACTAATCACTTGTTCCAGGCTCCTTTGCGGGAGTATACCACCTCCGAGAGTCCTACGACTGCGTAGACAGCATTTTCGTCCGGAAGTTTAGTATAGAGGAAATAATACTTTCTTAATAGTTAACGGATAAAGTTGGCTTCGAAATGGGCGTTTCATATTCTTCCCTTAAACACTGCAATAGCAATAAATGGTCGCCTTCCTTACTAGACGATTGATATTGAGAGAGAATCTCCAATATACCGACGAAAATATATCTACGACTACGGCGATGAAAGTTTTCTGAGCAGTTGCGGTTTGAATTAAGGTGGCTCCCTATAGTTTAAATAAATACGCGCTATTTCATACGCTCATTATCTAATGTTATTCACAAGGTTAAAAATGTGTTAGATAAATACTAAGTAGACCTTACTATAGCAGAACTATCGCAGATATAAAATATCTATCAAAAAGTTCAATTATTTGCTGTTACCATGGTAATAATGACGTTGGAACTTTGGTATATTTTCAAATATTGCATAATTGAAGCGGCATGTCTTCAGTTTGCTTCGGTGAAATTTTTTAAAAATTGCTGAGATGATAGATACTGTTGTGGAGAATATCCATGCACAAAATCAGAGAGGGTTGTATGGACAGATTTTTCGCTATAAAAATTATCGATTTAAAAAAGTTCTGTCTTATGAAAATTTTTTTAAAAATTATATATACTTTAGAACTTTTTATAAACTACTTATTTACAAAATTTTAGCAAAATTCACCGAAGAAAACGTCTACAAGTGTAGACGCGGGCATAGAATTTCGAATCGACAAGATCGCTATTTACGCATGCGTAGCGATACTATTTCTAGTCACCAGTCCCCTATTGAAATTACCGTAGGGAGCCACCTTCAAAGGGAGATAAATTTATCACCTCTGTTAACATTTCTGACTATGTTACTGGTGACTGGTGGAAAACATCCACGGGGTATTTCATTTCATGATATGATATAATTTCACTTTAATAAATTCTCTCCTAGCTAATAGTATAATACTATTGATGATTCATTAATTACGACACGCTTGGGATGGAGGTTCTTTTCAATGTTTAAATTTATTCATGAACAGCTGTTTTAAACTTTTTGCAATTAGTCACAATGTACAACGGTTTTACCACCGGTTTAAATAGAACTGTATTTATATTAATTTCTATATAAAGCGTTGGTAGACTGTGGTAGACCGTTGGTAGATGTATAGATAATTAAATGTGAAATTATGGTGGAAGAGCTTGGGCCGAGAAGGCTGTGTACACAATTTTAAATCAAAACTATCAAAACACAGCTTGTTTATTCACTCTATTTTATAAATGAAAAACATGTTTTACCGCTATTTTATGCAAAAATGAGGAAAATCAACCAAAGACAATCTTGGACAATAATGTTGTAACACCCCCGCCCCCCAAATCAATGTTGTAACGTCCTTTCTCCCAAAATCAATGTTGACGAAAAGTTTAAAATAACAACATTGAATCGGGGGGCGGGGGGTTCACTGTTACAACTACTTTTGTCCGAATTGTAGCCTGCGAGCAGACATTCTGGGAGTTAGATAGCATTGTCCGTTAGACAGCATAAGGGTTCCTTTTTCTTATCGCATCGTTCAGGAGTAATTCTCATGCCAATCACTGGTACCACCATTTTCAACTCGCTCCAGATACGTCATTCATAATCGGCCATTGGAGCAATTCATGTCAGTTATGCATGACGGTTTTCCACTGTTTTCCACAATGGGGATTAGGAGACTGCGGAAGTCGCAAAGGATCTTTTCGTACCCAGCTGCCTCAGTTTTAAAGTTGGAGACCAGAATCAATGGCACTAGCCTCGGATTATCTTTCAGTGACGTAACTACCTGCAGCAAACTGTAATGCACCTATCAATGTTAAGCCCCAGGGGATCGTCAAATTCCCCTGTAGTAGAATAAGATATTGTTTTAGAGAATGGACACGAGACATCTGGCTAGTAGACAGTAGTCTGTCTTGAAAGGGTTTAGTGCTAGGTGGGAATCAGCCGACCAAGAGCATTTTCTTTATTTTGTGTCATAATGCAAAATTCTAGTGACTCTAGTCAAGTGTGTCCCACACAGGCTTGGTACCCCAGTTTGTTGGACTTATCTGTGTTTTTCCAAGTTCTGCCGTTGAGCCCAAACTTCCTCCTAGCTCCTCGAGGGTATATATATATATTATGTGAGAAAGGTCAAAACGGTGATTGGAAGGATTTTTGGTGGAAAAAATCTCGCCCGATGTCAGAGCGATCGAGGCGCAAGGGAGCGGTATAGTTTCCAACATAGATAATGGACCTAATAAGTGTATAATTACCATTGCAAGTTGTGCAAACACCGTTTCCGGTTTCGTAACATCGTTTTAAGTTACCTATCCAGTTCCCCCGTTCGAAACTATTGCCGCTGCAATTTCAAATCACTGAAGTGAGACAACATGAGAAAAGAGCTGTCAAAGGTAAGTTTATTTTAATGATTTACGGAACTATAAGTTAAAATACGGCAGCATTTTCCAAGTTTATATAACACTTACGACAATTAAAAACAACTGTAAACCTAGTGTGAGGTTGGACCACTATGGATTGCCTAAATTATCCACGCAAGTGGATTTTTCAGGATTTTCCATCATTGGTTTTCATCTGACGTCACGGCTGGCATATTGGTGCACCATATTTATCCTATATGGGAATTTAACTCTATTCTTATTCAAACATTTCTTATTGTTTCACCACCCCAACGGAGCCACCGATCACGTCAATGAAAACGATCCATTCCCTGTTTAACATGCGGTATGTTAAATTCTTTCCGTGGGGTAGCCATTAGGTTTAGTGTAGCCGGTAGGTGGTGATTATAGCTTTAGGGTTGCTGTGGGTTGCGATTAGGTTTAGCGTAGCCGTTGGGTTGTGATTAAGTTTAGGTTTGCCGTAGGTTGTGATTACACTGTGATTAAAAATGCATCTGAGGTGTAACCAGTTTTAAATTGGTAATTTCAACCAAAAATTGTTTTGGTAGAAATAACCAATGATTTCTTGGTCAAAACAACCAATATAATTTTGGTTGAAGAATATGGTCATTTTTACCAATAAATATTAGTAATTTTTACCCATAAATATTGGTCATTTTTACGTTACCAATAAATATTAGTAATTTTGACCAATAAATATTGGTCATAACCAATACATATTAGTTGTTTTAACCAATAAATATTGGTCAAATGTATGTATATAGACTTTCCAGTTACTGACATTCGACTATTTGTCATCTACATCGACAATGTTATTTAATAGCATATTTCGCTCGTGGACTACCATAGGTTTTGGGCATTGTTGCTTGACCATGAGGCTAACTTTGTTTTCTTAGAAGAAGGTCATCCATTTCTATTCGGCAACGCGCAGTCTTGTCAGTTTACGAAGCTCGACCAGACATGTAATGTTGGCCATATAAATTGCCTCGTCTGAATATGAAATCGTCCACGCAACGACTCGATTAATTTGTTTTCAAAAACTTTTATCATTATTCCAACAACGTCTAGTACATCACAATTAAGAATTGACGACGATTCATACTTAAAATACTTACTAAATTTGTAAAAACTTCCTCTTGCTGAATATCTTTGTCAAATATCTCGCTCCATGCGACCATGCCGGCAACAATGACTTATGAAATACTTGGTGTACATTAGTTATTTTGGCTTCGGTGGTCTGTCGTGAGTCAATCGTTTTATTCTATGTTTTGATTGGCTCCGAAGGCATTCTTTTGTTAACTTACCTTACATTACACGGACGATAGCAATGTATCTACTCGCGCATGCGCAGTAGACACAAAAACAATCTGAAAAGAGTAGCTAGACGCCTAGACCTTCACCAAAGCAGAAGAAAGTTTAACGGTATAGAGGTGATTCGTATTTACCAGTTTAGCTGAGTTAAAACGGAATCAGCTTGAAAATGAAAATCAATATAAATAATATCTTGTCTATATAGAAGAGATATTTGAGTTGTCTAGAGTTCTCTTTGGACGTTATCTATTTTTGAATGAAAATTTCAAATTTGTCATTTGGTTCATCTTGGGTTTTTTTTAAGATTGATTTTGCATGCTCTTTCGGTGAGTCTATATACATGATTGCATATGAACTTTGCGTATTGATTTTCTGGGGTCTTTCTACATTTTCAAGTGAAACTTTCCTCGTTAGTTCATCCCGGAAATCCGAGTATACTGGTTTGTTTTCTCCCTTTGTTTTTAAAATTTTTCAAGCTGTTAATTTTACTATTACTATTACTAAGAAAATCATTTTAAAAACCTTGATGAAAAACAATTTTACAACCAGAGCGGAGTGTAAGATTTTCTTGAAGGTTCAAGTTTGGAATTTATTTATTAAAACAGTTGATAACAAGATTTAAAAACCTCTGTGTGTGTGTGTCTGTGTGTTATTAATACAACAAAAAACAGAAATTGGGGAGGGGGTTACAAAAATGCATGTAAAGCGGGTTGTTGCATGCGTTTATGAATTACTAGTATAAAATAAAGGAACTTATATAATTACTCGTTTGCTGCTCTTATTTAAGAAGAAGTTTGTTTAAAACCGCAGTGCCCTCGTCAACTCATTTCTAATTTTGAGAAGAATTTGAGTTCCAGCAGGATCATGACGGATAAAGATGAATCATTTTCCGCTAGTCCTCTCGCTCGATCCTTATTCTCTGACGTCACCAAAATAAGTTATCGAGAGAAAAGAGGTCTAGGAACTAGTCTTCTCCTAACACTGACCCTAAACGTAATCACAACCCCCGGTAATTCTTATTTTCCGGTAAATTTTTATTGGTTATAACCAATAAAACCAATTCCATTAACCATTATTATTGGTTACTTTAACCATTTTAATATTGGTCACATTTTTGTTGTAACCATTATAAATTGGTTTTTCAACCAACATGATAATGGTTATAAGTTTTGTAACCATAAAAAAATTGGTTATTATATCCAAAATGATGATGGTTACAATTTCCGTAACCATAAAAAAATTGGTAATTTTAACCAATGGCCAATGTGTTATATTTACTACAACTATAGAAAATTGGTTATTTCAACAAATCAGAAAGTTTATCAATTTAACCATTGTGAATTGGTTGTTTTGTAACCATTATGAAATGGTTAATTTAACCAATGAGTAATCGGTTATATCGATTTTGAATTTCTTCATATAGGTAAACCAGATAAAACCATTCTCTAAGATTCAATAATTGTTTAGCCGGCATTATTAGACAATTATGTTAACAGATTAGCCATCGGTTACCTAATATCTACATATGTTAAATATTTTATTGAAAGCATTCAATTATGATTCCTGGAACATCTGCAGAGGTTATAGTAAGAAAATTTTTAATTTTTTCAGTATAAGAAAATATACACTAATAGCCTTAATACCCATAGGAATTCTTATAGATAGAACATACCGGTATTCATCGATCATCGTCGCGAAAGCGTGCCTAAAAGCCGGCCGCGCCCAGCAATTAAGTAGGCTATATAGAAAACCAGGCCGAGTTGTCTGATTCTAGTATAAATGTGAGAGAGTTCTAAAAAAATAAATGCCCACAAGTTGTTTGGAACTCCTTTACTTCATCGTTTTAGGCTTTTAGAAATAAATTTTGTTCGCAGTATATATTTTTTCAAACATACCCACGATGCCATGCACGACACATTTGGAAGCTAGCACCAGCGTTGCATTGCGGGATAGCGTCGTTTGGATAGCGTGGATCGTGGTTGTGATGGTTTGTGTAAATTCTGGGCGAGTGCATGAGCGTCAAATTAACTATATTTTTAAAGTATTCACCGGTATTTTAAATTGTTTGCAAGTTAGCTGGATAAGTTAATAATCAGTTATTTTCACCCAAAAGTGAAATGGGCCGTGCTTGGATTCGAAGACTTGCCGCTAATGATAACCAATTTTTATTGGTTATCTCAGATGCAGTATTAATGGAGTAAAATTGTATCCTGCAGCTGTCAATGTCATGCAAAATCTGTGTTATGAATGTGCAAACATTTATTGTACCTTTTTCTGCATGTATGCATATGTCAATTAATGTATGGTTGCTCTTATAATTTTGATGACATAATTTGATGGACATCTTTTTCATTCACTATTAAATTTTACAGCAGTAATACTCGAGATGCTTGTTATCTCAAGCGATTTTCTTTACCTTCTAACTAGATTACATTATTGTTTGACAAATTGTTGTATTGTTGTGTTTGTCAAATTTTGTGAGTTTGTTACATAGTTATGTTAATTTGATTGACCTTACTTAAAGCTTTACTACCATACTTCATGACTATAGCTTTTAGTACCATAGCTTTAATAGTCAAGCTATCAGTGCACTGCCTCTCACCACTGAGGACAGGAGTAAAGCCCATTTAGATTTAGTTAGTATTTGAATGGGTGACCATGCACCTGTCAGTCCGGGCTTGGACTCATGCCAGATATGAGTAGAGTTGTTAGCACTTAGCCTTCTGTGCCTTGCTGGCTTTACTCTGAGAGTCTGAGTTGACTGTGTTCTTTATCAAAGTTAAAACACAGCATGGCCTGTGAGCATACAGTAGACAATTTTGTCAAAAATCTTGTTCAGTTCTAGATCTGAATACAAGGTTGTTACAACTAGATGCAATTCCATCAATTTTGTCAAGAATCTTTTAGTTATTTCTCGTGTTGACCAGGATATCTCACTCGTGTGATGGTCGACACTGTATTATTCTCTATTAATTATTATATGGCACAAGTCACTTTCGTTGAAATCATGTGTTCTCATTGGCTGAGACTCGTCACGTGCTGGTCGATAATTTACTGTAATCGACCGGTCGATTACGGATTTTGGCAGACATGTTGTTTGCAACTAAACAATGAAAGAAAACCGCAAAAATTTTGTGAATTCAATAACCTGAGGACTATTAAATTATGTATGAGTGGGACGATGAGAAATCTGGCAGTGAGTTTTAGGATTCCGAAAGCGATGACAACAAGAGCAACAACATTGAAAACGATGAGTCTATGTCACATGCTCGAGGTCACACTATTGACAAGGTAATGTAAGATGTGTTGTTTCAAAATGCCATATAATAAACCTCTTATTAACCTCATCCGCTTAGTCATTACGGAAAAATATCAGACCTCGGTCTTTATGTACAGACCTCGGTCTGATATTTTTCCATAATGACCGCGCTCTCGGTTAATAAGAAGTTATTTCTGCCTTGGTTTTCTTTTTTCGTACGCACAGCGGGCTGGCGCCTGGATCATTTGGGGCCAGTTTTTGGTCAGATTTGGGGCCAAGCTAAGCATTTTATTCCAGGCCTTTCACAATTTCGGTCTGCCGCTCGACGTTAAAAAAAATAGGCCTGGGACGCTGCCAAACGTTTGCGCACGCGTGAATTTGTAAACCTGGAGTAATCATTGCAAGAGAAGTAGGAACTAGCCGTGGCAACAACAACAACAACAAGACAGTAAAGACTAAGTAAGACTCGACTATTCATTTGTGTTTTAAAAAGGGGTCATGAAAGGGGTCATTTCAGAACGTATTACTATACAATATTGACAAAGAAGCCATGCACAAATTACCTACCTTATCTATTTGGCAGTATGCTTATAATTTTAACTTTTGTGTCCGCTCTTGCACCAGTCCAAATATTTCAGTGTTTTCCCGCTCTTTTTTTGAAATGCGACATTAAAAAAAAAACATTTTTGAAGTTTGGGTCTCTGAAATTAATGGCATTTCCTGCATTCTGACAGGCGACTTTCAAGCAAATTTTTAATAGTTTTAAAACATGTTTTTAATGGCACATTTTGTCCAAATTAGGCTTTAGTATATTAGTACTAGTTTGAAAACATACAGTAACGCTAAATGCAAAAATATGCATGGACTGTAAGTAAGGTCAAAGCCTGTTATAAGGCCTGAGGGTTATACTAAAAACAAATAACCACTTATTTTTTTTAATATGATTGTGGATCAGATGTTTGAGGCGTTTCAAACTTTAAATCCACATTTTCTTTTTGAGTAATCACAACAAAATGTAAAGAATGATTCTATATTAGGGAAAAAAGGCAATATTGGTCCACTTCCCTCCAACTCTATGGGCCCCAAACATTGTTCTCTTTTCAGAGGAGCTGCTTCTTGTAACTCGTCGACCTTTATCTTACGTTTTTTCTGTGCACCGCGTTTATTGATTTCTTCATATTCCGGAACTCGCAATGTCGGAAGAAGCTATAGCTTCCACTATAAAGGCTAAAAAATTATTTTATCCTAAGCATGCATGTATTGCCTGATACAATAGCCTTTTTTTACTTTTGCAAAGTCAAAAAGATTTAAGGGCCCAAAGGGGGCCCATAGGCAAGGGGGGAGGGGTGTCCACCGGGCGTTTGAAGCCCGACTGGTCCGTCCCTGAATTTTCAATATGTTTCTTGATCAAAAGCCGCCGTGGGGAGAGGAGGAGAAGGAGAGCCTGCACGCCTAGTATTGTTTTACTAGCCGCCAACTGACGTGACGAGTCAGTGAACAAAGACGGACCAATAGGTGCAAATCAATGTAAATAAACAATTAGCTTCTCTATTTTTGACTTACGCATCACGCAATGTTTAAACTTTATCCTCAAAAATCAAGCAAATCAAACCACCGAACGTTTGTTTGCCATTTCAAGAAATTGGATTTAAGAAATCTTGACGCTCCGAGCGGTTTGTGGGCAAATCGATTTCAAAATATTTACAGAAAATAAGGAGGACGGTGTGAAAAGCTATCCTCGAAGCTATCAAGGACGATTATATCGGGATTTCCGCACAAGTATATCTTCGTTTGTGAAAGCGTGCTGCGTGAAAGTAGAATGAGACGCGACAACGTCTAGGTGGTAATACAAAAAGCTGTGCGTGTTGAAGCCGAAATGTATTTCGAACCGTTTCGAACCTTATCCTTTGTTTTAAAATAATATTTTCTCGTTAATAATAAATTTTCAATTAATTGACTTACCACGATTTGCTTTCACACTAAATGTTTAACAACCATGGCGAAGCGAAAAGGTGGTGAAATTTTTTGAACGAATTTAAAATGCTGACATTTCGAGCAAAGCTCTTCATCACGGTATTTATTTTAATGAAGGACTTCGTTCCAAAACAATTCGCCTCTATAATTAATCAACGCAGGCTAAAGCCGCCGTATTTGTCCCCGAGCCCGGGCGTAGGGCCGAAGGCCTGGAGCCCGGTGAGAGTGCTAATCTGGACACGCGTGGATTCATTTTACACGCGTGAACAAGCATACGGGGAACATTTATAGACCTCTGGAGCGAGGGGAATTCGATGAAATATTACCCGCCCGAGGGATATATCATCCCGAGGGGTAATATTTTATCGAATTCCCCGAGCGAAAGGTCTATTACATCGTCTATTATATCGAAACAATTAATCTTTCCAAAAAACGCTTAACTAATGTTAATAAAGTTAGCTTAGCTTAACTTTTGTCCGCATTGTCTGTTTCGTCCATTCTGTTGTCGTCTCAAGGCTTCTGGATGCATTGTTTGTTGCTTTCCCTGAATCCTTATTTTCTTGTAACCTAACAATCTTCTTGTCAACATCTGAATGTTCAGGCGGAACGTTTTGTTGTCTCGCCAAACTCCGCCATTGTTGACAGCTTCGTGAATCGTGCGTGACATTCACGCGTGGTACACGAACTCGAATACCCCGCCACAGAGTAAGGATTGACCAGAAGTCCGACTCAGTGTCGGCACCTTTGATGTAAGCTTCCTCGCGAAATGTCGGCCTGCGATCCCGGCGCCATTTTGGAAGTAAGTGCCCCCGGGAAATTAGCCCTCTAGTCATTGCGACCCTCGGGCTCCTGTATTCAATTACTCTTGGCCTTCTTGTGACCTTTTAATTATATTTATATTGTTATCTATATATATAAATAATATTTAGTTAAGTAAATAAGTAATTTCCTTTAGAAAACGGTTGTTTGGAAATAAAATTGTTTGACCCCAAGGTTATTAAAACTTCAGTACGCAGATACTACGGGTAAGAGTCCGTGGCAAAAAAGTCCTGCACTCATGAAGCGGGTTTTACATTTCTAGATTATGCCGACACATTTGTTTATAGAAAAAGATGGCTAAAAATTTCGGAACAACGCATTGTTGAAGTACATCGAGTACGTATGTTCTTAGAAATTTTATAAGCTTTCATTCGGTGTATAGTTCAAACTTTAGTGTTACCTGTAACTTTTTAAAATGTTCAAAATGTGCACACCATTGTTCGTAAAATAAGAATCATATGATGGGAAATGGACTCCTCACAAGTGTTATAGAATTTTGGATATTGTTTTTAAATACTAAACGCACAGCCCTGAACAACATATTAAACATAGGATAGTAACACTATGATTTGAACTATATACCGAATGAAAGCTTATAAAATTTCTAACAACATACGTACCAATCTCGAGCCCATAGTCACCCCCTTTTTGGTCAGCGGGAGAGCGCGGGGGAGACTCTGGGGAAACTGGATTGATTCTCTGTTTTGATTGGCTCATTTAAATTTATTGAATTCATCGATTCAAAACATACAGATTGTAAAATAATGAAAGTCAAATATATTGCTTAATTCAATAAACATATATATATCTTCAAATTTAGACGCCTCATTTACATCTCCTCTCTTTGTTTAATATATCTGGGTCTCAGTCACACAAACAAACTTCATAGCAAAGTTTAAAAGACTTAAGACGAATTTCGAATAACAGATAGTCACAATGAACAAAACAAACCCTGGTGGGATTTGTCGTTATATTTGATGTATAAATGTAAAACAATTTAAACAACGAAAAAGCATATTTAAGACAATTAGGGAAGGAATCAGCCTTCGCACTCGTATTAAAAGGCTTGTGATCGTCTGATCGAGGACGATATTGGCGTCGTGAATTGATAGTTTAGTAAGTTTACCTTGGATTTCAATAACGTATATGTCAAGTGCCACCACCAGCAGTGTCAGTCTCTCTCCGACAATTTTAACGTGCATTTGATCTGCATTTTATGTAGGGTTCTCACAAATATAGTATTTGCGCTTTCAAACAAATATAATGAACACAACGCACATCCTGCACAGCAGATGAGGCTATGGTCATGCGCTGAACAACCGGAACCCCTCATTTCAGGGGTAATTAAATCCAATTTCCCCAGAGTCTCCCCCATTGAACTCTAAGTAAACTGGAACGCTAACTCCATAAGACAGCCCCTATGATTGGGTGAAGTGAAACTTCCGGCCGCTGGGGGTAGCCATTGCACGTCAACAGAAGGTGTGAAGGGCACAATGAAAAACTGAAAACTCGCTGCAAAAAATAACCATTTTTTAGAGTTAAGTTTTTTATAGATGATAACGAAGAAGCTAGTACGTATTGGGCTTATTGGCCTTGTACCTGAACAATTTCTAGCCACGAAAATGGATTGAACGACGAAATATCTGCCGAACAAAAGGAAAATTCGAGTCCGAAACTGGCGTACGGAAAATGCAGGTTTTTCTTATTTTTCTTTGTTATCGCAAACGTTTGAAGGTTGTCATGCCAATAATTAGTTATAAGATAATGCTAAATTATTGCTTCAACTCAAGTTTCAGTTGTGGAAATGCTAAATCTGACATTTTTCGAGACGAAGAGTAACTCCAGAGCTGTAAAATTACCCGGTAAAGTGCATTTTGTTGTTTTTTTCCTACTGAAAATTGAGAAATTTAAAACCTAACTGATTTTATAAACAAACTGTTCATTTTAAACCTGGGATTCTTATGTATTTTCTTTATATTTGTCCAAACCATGGCAATTTTGGTTGCATATTGTTGACTTTCATTTGAGAGCATATATTTTTACTGTTTTTCTTGTTTTTACTCGTCATGTCAGTGTTCACCTACTCTACGGTATATTGGAATTTGATCTAAGCCTAAAAGTGGTTAACAAGTTTAGTTTTTCTTTGATTTCAAGCTGTTTTTGCAAACCATTTCACCAAATTCAGCTTCATTTTTTCTCGGTTATAAAGTAAAAGGGAATGGGGGTGACGTGCATGGCGGCCCCCATGTCCGCCATTTTTGGCTTCAAAACGTGCAAGTGAGTTATCGTTCCAGTTTACTTAGAGTTCAATGGTCTCCCCCGCTCTCCCGCTGACCAAAAAGGGGGTGACTATGGGCTCGAGATTGCATACGTACCCGATGTATTTCAACAATGCATAGTTCCGAAAATTTTAGCCATCCTCTTCTATAAACAAATGTGGAGTTTATACAATTCTGGATTATGCCGACAGCTTCGTGAGTGCAGGACTTTTTTGCCACGGACGTTTACCCGTAGTATCCGCGTACTGAAGTTTTAATAACCCCGTGGTCAAAGAATTTCATATCCAAAGAATCGTTTTCTAAAGTAAATTACTTATTTACTTAACTAAATATTATTTATATATATAGATAATAATATGAAATTAATTAAAAGGTCACAAGACGGCCAAGAGTAATTGATTACAGGAGCCCGAGGGTCGCAAAGGCTAATTTTCCGGGGGCACTTACTTTCAAAATGGCCGACTGGCGCATGCGCATAAAAATAATGGGACACTTTTTTCCGCGAGTCGGACTTCTGGTCAATCCTTATTCTGTGACCCCGCTGTGGAGGGTAATTCTACGATAAATTAACTGGTCACGTGGTACAAATCAAGCTCTCGGACTGGACAATTTACAGTTGAGATATAATATTATGGAAATATACATGCAAAAGTACTATTATTTATCACTATGGAAAGAGAAAATGCAGCTCAATGAAACAAGAAAACTTTAAGGGAAGCGACAAGAACTATTAACTCGAAGGAAAAGCGTTGAGGGAATGTCGAAAAGATTGAGAGGACGTACAGAACTGTCGCGACAACCTCGGCGACAACAACGAAACAGCGGAAGGGAGGGAAGTTATTTCTTATTTGCTTAGTAAAGAAAAGCGAAGCTAACACACTGAGGCAGTCAGAAAAAAGGTAAACAAGTACATGATAGCGACTAGCGAGAGAAACGGCAAGGTTTAAGACAAGTCTAAAAAAAAAATCTCACTGAGAATGTCAGCTGTTTTCTTGAAACGTGAGTTACGTGACAAACGTTTTCCATGTTTTCTCGTCAATATTTTCAAATAAATATTTACTATTTGTTTCACCTTGACAGTCCGATTAATACTGTATGTTTTTGCTCTGTTTCAATTGCTTGTTTTGAAGTTATTACATTACAGTTTATTTTGCCGACGTGTCTTCCTGAAGACGGCAAGCTAGATCGAGTTTTTCTATAGGACGGCATGTTTTTCATATTCAGTATTTATTTTCGAATCAAAATCTGCATTTTGCTTCATCTCGCAGGTCCAATTATACTATGTGGTTTGTTTTCATCTATATAATATATTGTTTTTGGGCTATTAATTTTCGGATTACGTTGCTTCAGTTCTGATTTATAAACTATAAACGTTGTTTTCCCCCCATCAAAACATGTACAATGGAAGCCATTTTGGAATAAACAAAATATGTTTTACAACCAGACTACCAGAGTTGATTAAATCTAAGTTTTGCTTCGACTCTACTTTTTTCAACCACTGTTATATAATTATTTTCGACTGGAAATTTTGGGGTTGTTGCGTTTATGTATTTCTAGTCATCCATTAAACCAAAGCCTAAATTAAGTACCACGTTTTACTCACCGGACGCTGACCATTGGGACAGAAAGTGCAACCATGTTTTGAGTTTGAATTTGTGAATTTTACATTCGTATTTTGTTGGAAGTTAAAAGGTACAGCGAAGAGAATTAATAAAGTAAAGAATTATTTGAACTTGAATATAAAGCTACAACGAGTAATGAGTCTAGCTCAACTAAAACAAGTTAATCGCAATGGAGAAAAGACTCATAGGTGTCCAGCTTGCATCAAGTCATTTGATAATTTATCACGTTTAAGACGTCATATGATAACACATACTGAAGAGAAACCATTCAAATGTGATGTTTGTGACAAGACATTTTCTCGTTCAGGTAACTTAACAACTCATAAAAGAACACATACTGGAGAAAAACCATTCAAATGTGATGTTTGTGACAAGACATTTTCTCGTTCAGGTAACTTAACAACTCATAAAAGAACACATACTGGAGAAAAACCATTCAAATGTGATGTTTGTGACAAGATATTTTCTCATGCAAGTAGTTTAACAACTCATAAAAGAACACATACTGGAGAGAAACCATTCAAATGTGATATCTGTGACAAGATATTTTCTCATTCAAGTAGCTTAACAACTCATAAAAGAACACATACTGGAGAGAAACCATTCAAATGTGATATCTGTGAGAAGATATTTTCTCTTTCAGGTAGCTTAACAATTCATAAAAGAACACACACTGGAGAGAAACCATTCAAATGTGATATCTGCGACAAGATATTTTCTCATTCAAGTAACTTAACAACTCATAAAAGAACACATACTGAAGAGAAACCATTCAAATGTGATGTTTGTGACAAGACATTTTCTCGTTCAGGTAACTTAACAACTCATAAAAGAATACATACTGGAGAAAAACCATTCAAATGTGATGTCTGTGACAAGACATTTTCTCATTCAAGTAGCTTAACAACTCATAAAAGAACACATACTGTACTGTAGAAAAACCATTCAAATGTGATGTCTGTGACAAGATATTTTCTCATTCAAGTAGCTTAACAACTCATAAAAGAACACATACTGGAGGGAAACCATTCAAATGTGATGTCTGTGTCAAGACATTTTCTAATTCAAGTAGCTTAACAACTCATAAAAGAACACATACTGGAGAGAAACCATTCAGATGTGACATCTGTGAGAAGATATTTTCTCGTTCAAGTAACCTAATAGTTCATAAAAGAACACATACTGAAGATCAACCATTCAAATGTGATGTTTGTGACAAGACATTTTCTCATTCAGGTAACTTAACAACTCATAAAAGAACGCATACTGGAGAAAAACCATTCCAGGCCACATGAGTTAGATGCTCATAAAAGAACACATACTGGAGAAAAACCTTACACTTGTGATGTTTGTGACAAGGAATTTTCCCACTCAGGTCACTTAATATGTCATAAAAGAACACATACTGTAGAAAAACCATTCAAATGTGATGTCTGTGACAAGATATTTTCTCATTCAAGTAGCTTAACAACTCATAAAAGAACACATACTGGAGAGAAACCATTCAGATGTGACGTCTGTT
The DNA here is from genome assembly GCA_035771165.1 of Paragorgia papillata. Lineage (NCBI taxonomy): Eukaryota > Metazoa > Cnidaria > Anthozoa > Scleralcyonacea > Coralliidae > Paragorgia > Paragorgia papillata. The sequence continues at coordinate 2,013,947 of JAWNZC010000339.1, read as the reverse complement.
CACGAGAAGACATTTTCTAATTCAAGTAACCTAATGGTTCATAAAAGAAAACATACTGGGGAGAAACCATTCATGTGTGATGTCTGTAACAAGCCATTTTCCTATTTACATGTAAGTAGCTTATCTTATCATAAAAGAACACATACACTGTACTGGTGGAGAACCTGAATGTGATGTCTGTCACAAGACATTTTCAAATGCAAAGGGCTTATCTAGTTATAAAAGAACACATACATGTAGTCATGTACTGAAGAGACCTTGCGAATGTGATGTCTGCGACAAAGTATTTTTCAATCAATCAAGTTTACTATATCATCAAAAGACACATGCTAGAGGAAAAACTTTGAAGTGTAATTACTGTGACATGAGTTTTGACTATAAAGCATTTGATCAACATGTATTCATCCATGAACTTGAAGCCACAGAACCAAATGGGATGGAGTACATATATGTTTGAAATGTGATGTCACATTTGACTTAGCCAGTGCATTGGTTCTGTCTTGTTTGCCGGAAGTAAGTGAATTTTTTGTAATATAGTGTGTTTTGAAAGTACTGTTGAAAATTATCTGTATAGCAATTGTATTTCTCAAAGAATTCCAAGTTTAAGTTCTATATTCAGTTTCTTTAATAAGCACTATATATATATATATGTGTGTGTGTGTGTGTGTGTGTGTGTGTGTGTGTTTCGTTCATTAAGAGTTCTCCACATTCAATGTACAGACCTACTGTATCATCTTTCTCTCACTTCTGATGAACACTCGAAGCACCAAGTCGAAAGCCCAAGAAAAAGTACATTGAATCCGGAGAACTCTTAATGAACACATTATGCCTGGATTAATTACAAATCTTCAAGTCATATACATGTATATGTATATATATATATATATATATATATATATATATATATATATATATATATATAGATAAGTTGCATAGTTTACAGTATTGTAAGTTATAGTATACAATTACAGTACAGTAATAACAGAGTTTATAAAAATCCATATAGTGCTAGTGTGCAGTGATCAAAGGAGCATACAGTAGCTTTCTAGTTGACCACTGCCTACTATTACATAAAATTAATTGATCGAGGTTTAAGCCAAAATAATTATATATAGATATATTATATTATTATAATTATAATAATTATATTATTATTATTATACCTATATTTAACAATCCTGCAATGTCTGGCATAGGGCTTGATACCACGCCATTAACTACTGTACCCGCACTAGTGTGCCTAACAAGGACACAGTACTGTAAACTACGACCTTTGGAGGGTGTAGCTCCATCGGAGAGGGTTTGCCCTAATAGCTGAGGAACAGTTTACAGGAACAGGCGATCCACCAAGACGGGAGCGGTCTTATAGGTAGAGCAGCTCCAGGCAAGCCTAAACTCCCAACTAACTTGTAGCAATGTTGCCGAGAATTACCCTCTCCTAACAGAACTACTGTCACACATAAAGTGGAGAAGTAACTTACCAAATGATAATCAATGGTTCCGAAATTACCATACCGACCTGGACCTAAGAAAGCCACCAGGGGCCAACCAACAGAGAAAAGGCGAAAGCTGCAATTGAACGAGCAACATCCAGGTGACCATCAATGAATGGAACCTGTACGCAAAGCCAGAAGCACAGGCCCACTTCTGCAGCAAAGAAAAGCAACAAACGGGCCCTTTCCAGAGCAGGTAGACAAGTACATAGCAACCAGCGGCACTAAGCCAAAGCCGGACAAGCTGGTACTGTTAAGCACAAGCTACTACACATTACAGCACAAAACAGCACACTACGGCACATTTTCTCAGAGTAGCCAAGAACACACCCTACATAAGTTATCACCCGGAGTAGCCGGGGAACAGACCAGATGTACTGGCGCGAAACATACAAGCGAAATGTGAGGACCCGAGGACCCCCCACTTGACTGTGCAGCAGCAGGGGGCACAAATACAGACCCCCAACGTCTGTATGGCAAAGTTGCACAGTACGGACCCGCACATACTGAGGACCCCCCACTTGACTGTGCAACAGCAGGGAGCACAAATACAGACCCCCAACGTCTGTATGGCAAAGTTGCACAGTACGGACCCGCACATACTGAGGACCCCCCACACGACAGTGCAACAGCAGGGGAGCACAAATACAGGCCCCCCAACGCCTGTACGATAAGCAGTGTTGCACAGTACGGACCCACAAAACGACATCGCCAATGCAATTAAAGAGACCCTCTGCATAACAGGGCAATGGCAGGGCAGCACAATACACTGCCTCAGTGACCGTACGGCAGCAGAAAGCACAAAACAGTTCCCAACGACTGTACGGCAGCAGTAAAGCACATCTACATTCACCCACAACTGTAGTATAGCAAAGTAGCCCAAAGAAGCCCGCCGCAACTGCAGAAGACAGCAACTAAGCGCAACACAGAAGCCCCAGCAACAGTACGACAGCGAGGCACCGTAGGACAAAGGCAGACCCAGGGTACAGGAGGACAAAGGCAGTCACCCAGGGCACCGTAGGACAAAGGCAGTCACCCAGGATACAGGAGGACAAAGGCAGTCACCCAGGGTACCGTAGGACAAAAGCAGTCACCCAGGGTACCGTAGGGCACAGGCAGTCACCCAGGGTACAGGAGGACAAAGGCAGTCAACCCAGGGTACCAAAGGACCAAAGCAGTCACCCAGGGTACCGTAGGACAAAGACAGTCACCCAGAGTACAGGAGGACAAAGGCAGTCACCCAGGGTAGCGTAGGACAAAGGCAGTCACCCAGGGTACAGGAGGACAAAGGCAGTCACCCAGGGTACCGAAGGACAAAAGCAGTCACCCAGGGTACAGGAGCACAAACACGGCCTCAGCAACTGAGGGATAGTAAATAGCACCAACGCAAAGCGGATCCCCCGCAACTGTATGACAGCAAGGAACATTAGCACAAATGCAGTCCCCTACTAGCAAGACGATTACAGCAAAGTCGCACATGCAACCATGTAGCAACTGTACGACAGCAAGGTACATTAGCACAAATGCAGTCCCCCCGCAACAATATGATAGCAAAGTAGCACACATGCAACCACCCAGCAACTGTGCGATAGCGAGGTACATTAGCACAAATGCAGTCCCCCCGCAACAATATGATAGCAAAGTAGCACACATGCAACCACCCAGCAACTGTGCGATAGCCAGGCACAACAGCATAAACGCAGTCTCCCAGCACCAATATAATAGCAAAGTAGCACACCTGCAACCACCTAGCAACTGTAAGACAGCAATGAACATTAGCACAAGAGCAGTCCCCCCCCCCCCCCCCCCCCCCCCCCCAGCAACAATATGATGCAAAGTAGCACACAAGCAACCACCTAGCATCTGTATGATTGCAAAGTAGTGCACATGCAGTACCCGGCCCGCAACCGTAGCACCGCAAGGAAAACAAAAACCAAGTCCGCAACGATTGCAGGCACTAGGGACACCAGCATCAATACAAAACCTACTTGCGCGACTGAGCGAGCCCAAGCCAAGGAATGGCAACGGCTCAACCACCTGGATGCCTACTACACGGGGTGGGAGGGTGGGTGGTAGCGAAGTGTCACATACGGCAGTCGGTACACGAATGAGCTCTGAGCATCTATGTTCATTAACTTAGCCAAGGGGCTAGTGGATTTGATACCCCCAAGAAGAACCCCCAAGGGACCTGTGGAACAACAACACATACACATCGCATGATGTTAATTATTTTTATTTCATAAATCCATTTAACAATCCTGCAATGTCTGGCATAGGGCTTGATACCACGCCATTAACTACTGTACCCGCACTAGTGTGCCTAACAAGGACACAGTACTGTAAACTACGACCTTTGGAGGGTGTAGCTCCGTCGGAGAGGGTTTGCCCTAATAGCTGAGGAACAGTATCCAGGAACAGGCGATCCACCAAGACGGGAGCGGTCTTATAGGTAGAGCAGCTCCAGGCAAGCCTAAACTCCCAACTAACTTGTAGCAATGTTGCCGAGAATTACCCTCTCCAACGACACCCTCCAGCTATGCTGGAGAAGGGATTCGAGGCACGAACCCTGCCCAATGGCGTTTCTCCAACCCAAAAACCTCGTGGTGAAACTGCAACACATGGAGAACTGCGAATGTAACGACGAGAAGCACTGTTGGAGCAAGCGAGTCCGGGAAGCCTGCTACAGCATGGGACAGATACATCTGGCAGGGGGGGGGGGGCAACAAGACGTGGCACGTGCCAAGAGCTCGTTGAACACTTAGAACAAATACAAGCAGCCAGAATGGCAAAGCATGCAAGCACTAGCAATCGTAACCTAAAAGCCACCCGCACAGGCATGGTAACTAAACCTACACCCCGGTAGAGTGACCCTGGTAACCCACCACCCGGTACGCGCCTCAGCAGTAGAGTGCAATCTAAGAGACGACCAGCGGCAAACAGCAGACGCAGAAGCTATTGACCCCCTAAGCGCATCAGCATGGCAAGCGTAAGACCCATCATACACAGCGGCAGGTGGACACAACAATGCAGCACGACCACAAATGTGACACATCAAGCCACAGCTAGCAAAATGTGGAAGAAACTCTTAAGCTAAACACGGCACGCGCCGCAATTAAGGTAACCTAAGACATGTCTCGCGCAGCGGCTCTAGGAACCACAGGTTCGTCACCTGCAGAACTACAGTAACCGAAGACAAGTGAGCGGAGCAACTATTGTAAAGACAGACACGGCGTGTGTGGAAGTAGTACCACAACCAATGTCAAAGACCGCTGTGGTGGTAACCTAAGGTACGCACAGCAGCAAGTGTGACTTCAGAAAACAAAACAGCAGCAATGGACCCAGTGGTGGTGGGGTAAGTGAACCCACCTAAAACAGCAAGTGCAGCGGGATAACCTAAGACACATCAGGTGCAGCAGCAAAACATACTATCTGGAACCACCGGGAACGGTGGCAAGCAGGGACTGAGAGAGACTGGCGAGGCACAAGACTTGGCAACCAGAAACAGGGGGGGGGGGGCAATGGACGCACCAGAAACACATCCGGTGTGGCAGCCAATTAACCCACAAGACATAACCGTGTATGATCTCTGATCTGGCCAAGAAGAAAGGCTGGTAGTAAACCCCGCAGCAGTACAGCATATAGATGAAAACCAATTAAGACCTGCATAACCATACCCTGTAGGAACCATGCAACAGTTAGCAGGCTGAAAGACGAAATGGGTGAACCCAGTGTGTAATTCCCACTGTGGGAAAGGGGCTAGCAGGGCCCAACATCTCAACTCGCAGCCCAAGAGTGAGGGAAGGCCTACAACACGTGCGGGCTCATAATGCGGATTGGCCCAGAACAGGGGAGAATTAGCAACTTCCCAGCATGACACCCAGACCCAGGACGCTTAGCCCACAAAAGCAGATAATAGACAACAAAGCGCATACCTGTAACAGACACAATAGCACAATCCTAGCACACAAGGCCGAAGCCCCAAGCAAGCAATCCCCAAGGCAAATAGACAAAAGGCGCCTGAAAGCAAGGCCATAACCAGGCCTTCTTGCAGAAAGCGCTAGCATCTGAACCACTAAAGTAGGCTGGCAAACTGGCACCCTACAACATCAAGTCGAGCAGCAAAACGAGCCAGAAACAGAGCTGCCCTAATGTGTGAAGAGCAAACAATACAGAGTTTAATATAAAATGTAACACAAAAAGACCGCGGTGTTGAGGAGATTAACATTGAAATAAGCAACCAGTGAAATAAGCAGCGTCGCCGAAAAAACAAATGCACTTGGACGTCTGGTATAACGTGGTTATGATCCCTGTCACACCCATAAGGTGGCCACTTGGCAGCATTGTTTAGGAACAAAGGACAGATATTCCAGTGGGATTTGCAGTCGGACGATGTCAAGCCCATAAAACAAAACAAAACATAACAGATAATTAGCAAAACAAATTTTCCCACATAACATCACCGAGCCATAATTTCTTTGTTGCTGTGAGCTACAGCAGTAAACCGCACAAAAGGCAGCACAGAAAATAGGACCTTATGTAAGCCAACTGTATTAACTAATAAGAACACATACTTGACAAGTTAGACATGGTATCGAAAAGACAACTTAATAGAGCATGCAGAGTAAAATATAACGCTAAGGAAGCCCTATAAAGGATTTACCAAATAATAGTACAGCAAATTGCCAGCGAAGAAGAACTAGCCCCAGTGCGGACGGCAGAATAGAACTGGCCAGGCAATATTTAGATAAAATCGAACGACTCGACTCACCTGGTAATTTATCCCAAATTAGGGGGTCCAACGACTTGACAAAACGTTTGGCCTTTCGAACTTGTACGCCAGAGCGGAACAGTACTGAGATCTGAACAGCTAGCATATGCTACGAGCCGGTGAAACATACAAACGCTTAGCACATAAACACAAGCTGATTGAACTGCGCCGAGAGTCAGAATAAACAATCTCCTTCGATAAGGCTATAGCTCAAACGCAACGAACAAGCTGTTGGGGAACTGCAAACAACACCACGGACCAAGTAGCGGACTGTGAACAATAAAATTCTCCGGTAATAACCCTGGAGAGAACGAAGAACTGAACAAGCCACGGACATGAAGACAAGCAAGCAAGCGGCAAAACAGCAGCGTATAAAACTTGCAGCAAATCGATTAGACGCGACAAAAACTGATAATTTAAGCCCAAACGTGGCAAAGAGCCACAGCTAAAAAACGTCTGAAAGCTAAGCTACAGTGTACAAACCATACAACCGGCAAAAACCGGTCGGAGTGAAGAGCCAGTTGAGCCAAAGTCTAAGGCAGCAAATCAAGCGACGAAGCACGACCAGCAAAGGGCAAGGAACCCTAGTTTCATGGCAAGCGTTTCCCACTTATCTGCCAACAACGCTGTGGACGGGTAAATAGCTGACGGTAGTCTTAGACAGAACCCGAGAAATTCGAGAAACAGCATATAGACAAGCAGCCTCTTGGTAGCGAAGTGTCACATACGGCAGTCGGTACACGAATGAGCTCTGAGCATCTATGTTCATTAACTTAGCCAAGGGGCTAGTGGATTTGATACCCCCAAGAAGAACCCCCAAGGGACCTGTGGAACAACAACACATACACATCGCATGATGTTAATTATTTTTATTTCATAAATCCATATATATATATATATATATATATATACATATATATAAAATATTATTATTATATATATATATATATATTAGTGATAATGCAACGCTCACTACCCTTGTGGAAGTTTGAGCACTCTGGGCCCATGCGCACTTTACGCTATCTGAATGTACTAATCACCGATGCTGTCCCACATGCGGTTGTCACCGACAATCGCATGTGTATAAGTAATTGATGAAATTCATTCAGATTGTTCCAAGCTACACTGATGAGCTGTTGTACAGCGAAACACCGTGTCTGTAGATTGAACTATATATATATATATATATATATATATATACAAGTACTATGCATACACACTGTACAGTACATTCCAATATATTCAAATCAAGACTATTTATAAAGATTACAGTGTATATTTATCCGAATAGAAGATTGTGTAGTTTAAGGTACTGTAATTCCTCAGTTTGGCATTGTGCAGCTTTTCTGTTCATAATTCTGCAATACTAATTCAAGATGTATCCTAGTGAAAACACATGAAAATATCACTAAGGAGGCTTAATCAGCTAATAATAACTTTGACAGGAAGATATTGTACTAACGTAATTTTCGTGCTTTCGTATATAGATGAAATGATAGGGAATAATGTTACATGTTCAAGCTTTAACCTTGTGTAGCTCATGAAGACACTCGGTGACCCCCACATTTTTTTCAATTATTTATTTCCTCCACCAGATATACAGCGTATATGAAAGAATAAAGAAAAAATAATTTCGACAATTTGAAATGTTTCAAAAAAACATGTAACAACAAAGAATATGGACATCTTATATCGCAAAAATGTTTGTCAATTGTTATTTTCGTCAAATTTTCTTCCATTATTTGTTGCCAGTTGCCACTAAACAGTTCATATATAAGTGCATCTAAAATATTAAATATTTTCCTAGTCAGTATAAACTGAGTGCTTTTATGAAGGATTGTTTAAGATAACAACGCGAAATCAAGAGTTAGCCAAAATGGCTACAAATTGGGAAAAATCATGGTTACTGACAGCTGTATTTTCTAAAGGAGTTCGGTGACCCCAACTTTTTTTTGTAATTTTACTATGAACATATCATAAACTTTAATACTGCGGAGTTTCAGCAACTTTTCATTTCTGGGAGAATTACTGAGGAATTACATGTACCGGGTGGCGCAAAAAAAAAACGTACCCCTGTTTGATTCAGTATAACTTAAAAACTAGAAAAGCTATTACACTATAACAACTTTCTTTGCATTCAATAATGGCTAACTTAAATTTTGATGTACAACTTTTGCATTTTCATGCAATATTGACCGATATATTAATGTTTAAAATTGAGTAAACATTTTTGGAAGTGTAAAAATTTGCTAAAAACGGCCTATCAAATATTAATACAGCAATAACTTGTGTTAAAGCCGTAATATTGGTACGTACAGTTTGTTAAAACTTGATAACTAATTTATTGTAGTTAAAGGAAAGAAAGTACATCATAAGTCTTTTACAGATACACATCCTCAACTTGAAGTTCACTTCATTGAAATTCCCAATACTTAATACTTATGATAAAATAGTAATGGCTTTCGAATTAGTTTAATACCCCTTTTTTCGTCGTTTTTAAACAAATTTTTAAAAGTTCATGCAAATTCAAACGTTTGTATCTCGGTCAATATTGCATGAAAATGCAAAATTTGTACTGTATATCAAAATTTAAGTTAGCCATTATTGAATGCAAAGAAAGTTGTTATAGTGTAATAGCTTTTCTAGTTTTTACGTTATACTGAATCACACAGGGGTACTTTTTTTTGCGCCACCCGGTATATACCTGTATATACATGTATATACATGTATATACATGTATATACACTATACTTACTGATCATGACTGTACTGTAATACCATGTATATACTTACTGATCATGACTGTAGAATAGAAAGATGTATATACAAGAGGATACGAATAATAAGAGGATTACCTTATATTAATGTCTATGAAATATACCTATTGATTTAGAATGCTGTATAGCTAAATGTGTGTTTCCCCAAGCAATATATTTAAAAGTATAGTATTCCATAATTTGTTCTAGCTAACTTTTGGTCGAGTAAAATGTAATTTTGATGTGTATCGCGTGTTGTAAGAATGAATACTTGAAGCCAATGTGAGAAAAACTATAAATAATCTATGTTGTAGTAAAGCTTGAAGCTCTTCATTCATTGTGGTTTCAAGCTCTTTAAACGTCATTACACCGTTACGAATAAAACATGTTTGTATCATCAGCAAAAATCCGGAAAGAAAGTTTTTTTGAACAGTTATAGTTACATGTAGGCATATTTATTTAAAGCAGAATAGTAATAGTCCAAGAGTTGATCCCTGTGGTGAATCACAAAGCAGATCTAATTCATAAGATACATTATTATAAGACTATCTTCGTAAGCGGTCTGGAACGTGAAATCCAGCAATTTGATTGGCTCCTGTGCGGTCTGGAATCTGCCGTTCCGGACCGCTGATAGTGAGAATTTTAAAAACGAAATGAAAGTCATACCACTGTATATATGCAACAAGATGGACAATAATATAAGAACTATTCATTGTTGAAACATATCGTGCCCGTATGTTGTTAGAAATTGTGTTTAGCTTTCATTTGATGTATAGTTCAAATTTCCATGTTATGTGAAGCGTTTTAAAATGTTCAAAATGTTCGTAGCAATGTTCGTAATAATATAACATTTACTTTTCACTAATGTTATAGAATTTCAAATGTTTTTCTTATTCAACGAAAGCAATTGAAAAATGCTATTTGGGGTAGAAAATTACAACATTTGTAGTCATATAATAAACTACTTATTGACCTCGCTTGTTCGGTCTGAACTAGTGAAATATGGGACCTTCCTTTCCTGCACGAACCTCGCTTCGCTGCGCTCGCTCGGTTCATACTAAAAACGTTGGTCCGATATTTCACTAGTACAGACTTCAGAAGTAATTTATTGACTCTACGATTTTCATGCTGTATCTTTTTTATTTCTTTATCTATTTTGATCCCTACGTAAAGGTTATTGAACCGACCGAGGTCAATTAGTTGTTTTATAAACCGAGGGCGTAGATAACTATCTTATTAGCCAACAAAGGAGGTTTTCTCTTGGGATATAAATTTGACGTAAGTAATTGGCAAGCCAGTGCTGTATTTAACAAATAGATTACATTTTTCCGTGCGTGTGTACTGTAATAGATCACAGATAACGTCACACCGTGTAAAGAACAAAAAAGTACTACACGAGACGAAGTCAGGGTTGCCAGTTTGGCTTTTTTTAAGCCAAATTTCTCAAATTTGACTTGTTTTTGCAAGGTTTGGCTTGGAAAAATTTCATTTGGCTTATAACTATTTTTTGGCTTATTTTTGGCTTTTTATCTGAAAAATGGAAAGTCATCGGTCTTTTCACCATATTTCAGTTTTTCATCGGTTAAAATTTGCCGCTTTGTTGTTTAGAAAGACTAATTGTTAAATCTCGGTATAGAGCAGTAGAGATTACCCGATCCGAGAGATGGATAACCATGGGATAACTATCAACCAATCAGAGACAAATTCTTAATTTAGAACATCGTCACTCATGCCACTGTCTTCGCAGAGGTCCGACCGCATAATTTTCAAGTTTCAACCAATCATAATTCAAGAATTTTGAAAATAAGCAAATTTTGAGTTGGAATTTTGAGTTTTTATGTCAGATAAAGTGATAAACCGATTATTTATGGCATACTTGCGTAATTATTACTGCAATTATCACTCGGACCCAGTCCCCCGCCTTAATTTTAGAGTTTGGCTTTTTTTGGCTTATTTTGAACATGCGTTTGGCTTATTTTGGCCCAGAGTACCTGGCAACCCTGGACGAAGTCGAGTGGGCCGCTGGAAAAACGCATTACACGAGGGGTTTAGCTTCTCAGTGTACCGTTTAAGACAGGAAAATGCATCAGAACTGCTGCCAGTGCTGTACAGCCTGGTCTCTTTTTCCATGTTCATAAAGTTAGAGGACTCAGTTTTTACCAGTCTATTGCTGGTTTGTGTTTTACGTTTTCTTTTCCCTCGCGGCGATTTATTCCCAGCTTTGCGTCAAGCATCTTGTTGCTTTTGATAAAGGCAGGATTTTTGCTTATCTTTACAGCTCTGCCATTGTTTTTAAGGTGTCGTTCAATTGAGTTTCGAAATCCCAGGAGGGCTGAACGGCTGTATTGTTCTCCTTTGCTGGTTCTCGCTTCAAGATAGAACTTTACTAAAGCCAAGTCTAAGTCGTTGTCCGACATTTCCATCAAAAGTGTTGTCATTTTTCGCTCTTGTCGCCAGTCTGCAATATTAATATTTTTTTTTTACTCAAAACAACAAATACATATTAGAAATGTAATTTCTCTCATCTTCAAAGAGTTTGATAACCCATGCACTTGGTGTGTCGTATCGTGGATTTTGAATGCGAATCTGTCAAAATTTTGTCGACATCCATGTCACTGACGCTAACGAAATGGCTTTTCTGTTCATACTCGTCTACTTTTTGTGCCAATTCTAATTCAAAATCGTCATTGCACCAGTCTGGTATTAATTCCTGTATGTTTTCATCCATTTTACTCATGAAAAAAAACAGCCAAAAAAGTGAAAAAATGTAAATATAACCAACAGTTTTGCGACTTCATGACGTCATCTGTGCATCCATACTGTAGTAACATATAGCTCTTACCCAATCAGATTGCTTGTTTTACTGAACTTGTTGTATAAATAGGTTTTCGCCCCGATTTTCGGGATATTCGTGCAGTATATAGATCGTTTTCACTCACGTGATCGGTTGCCCCATTGGGGCAGTGAAACAATACGAAATATTTGAATAAGAATAAAGCTAAATTCCCATAGGATAAAGATGGTACACCAATATGGCCGCCATTTCATTGTTTTGGTACACAATATGGCCGCCGTGACGTCATATGAAAACGATCTATTTAACAAATAGATTCCATTTTGCCGTTGTCTGTTCAGTTATATACATACATAATTTATTTATACACGGTAAAATCTTCAGTATAGCTATTTACATAATTAAGGAAATTTACAAGAATAAAACTAATTAAATATATTACAATATATATTACACTAGAGAAGTAAATAAAGAAGTTAAACAAAAAATACTGTTTTACGTGATTGCCGTGTGAAAATCCGATGTTCAAAATAAGTAATTTATTTCCTTTTTAAACTCACGAAACGAGGTCATATTTCTTACATGCTGAGGCAGATTATTCCATAGTTCAGCCTCGCTATAGCTAAAACTTATTTTTCAATAATCTGTACGTGGCAAGGGTAATGCGAGTCGCCTTTCAGAATTTCTTAAAAAATAAACTGTGCTCCGAGGAATAAACATATCTTGCAGGTATTTCGGGGCCTGGTTGTTTAGAGACTTCAACATTATTGTAGCCTTTTGTTTTTTACGACGAGTAGCAAGCGTGTCCCAATGCAACGTATTTAGAAGCGCACTTGAGCTAATCTCGTAACCAGTTTTCATAATCACTCTGGCAGCAGTTTATCACTAAATTGATTACATATGCCATCCCATACAGGACTACAGTTATCAAAATATGGTAAAATTAATGCATTATAAATTTGAACAGCAGTATTTGTGGAGATAAACGATCTTACTCGTTTAAGGGCACCAATACCTGAGGAAACTTTCTTACACATTTCGTCAATATGATTTGACCAAGAGAGTCGTTCATCAATAGTAAGTCCCAATGATTTGGTGTGACCAACTCTCTCAATCCTTTTACTTTCGATTTCAATGTGAATTTGATTATTTTCCTCTGTGCGAAACTTCTGCCTTGAGCCTATAACCATAAACTCAGTTTTTGCTATATTTAAGCTTAGTTTGTTTGCCTTCAGCCAACAGTTAAGATTGTGTAATTCCGAGTTTATTTCAGGCTCAAGTTCACCTAGGTTTCCAGCAGAGAGGCTTATATTTGTGTCATCTGTGAATAAATTAGCTGAGGCCTTACGTACAGAGGCAGTTCGGCAGATCGTTGATGCAAATCAAAAAAAGCAAAGGGCCAATAATGCTGCCTTGAGGTACCCCACAGCTAATTTCTCTAGCATTAGACAAACAACCATAGATGCACAGATGACGTCACAACGTGGTAAAAAAAAAAAGTGGCCCACGGGACGTAGTCGAGTGGGTCACTGATGTTCTTACCACGTTGTGACGTCCTCTGTCCATCTATAACTGAACAGACAACCGGAAAATGGAATCTATTTGTCTTATACAATAAAAAAGTTTAAAAAAACAACTTTTGATAAGATTTATTGAATTTCGCGCCGAACTTCTGGTGCATTGAGAAAGATGAAGCACGCCATCTGACGTGATCCATGATCTATACAAAACAAGCAATATGATTGGTTCGTGACATTGGAGTGGCGATTTTTATTGGTTCACAGCAATCAGAACAAGTTGTGACGAAATCCGGGCATCTGTCCAGTAATAGATCATGGCTCTCGACCAATGAAAACGTGCAAAACATTTAGCTTATTGTATAAATACAGTATATATATCCCGCGGTAGATCAAAGAAAACCGACTTTGTCGGCTAATAATTAATTTTATTGTACTTTTATACACGGGTCCTTCATTGATACTAGAATCTAAGTTTTCTGAAGAAATGAACCTTTATAATTATCCCCGAGCCCGGGCGGAGGGCCGAAGGCCCGGAGCCCGGGTGAGGGTGCTAATCCCGACATGCGTGGAGTCCACTTACACGCGAAATTACACGCGAAGGGGAAAGAAATTCTGCGAGATGTTTATATGTATGTATATATATATATATATATATATATATTTCCATCAAATCGCCAACTTTCGCGGCTCAAGTTAGCGAAACAAAATCTTTGTCAGAAAAATTGGTTTACAAATGACCGAAAAAGGAAAGCTAAGAAGAGATGTTGCAGTGGGGTGGACCAAACAATATTAAACACGACTAGAAACCATTGAAAAAGCATGAAAAATTGCTATAAAGATCGGAAAAGATGCCGCCAAATATGACTGAAAAAACAAAAAGATGTTTCTTCGTGTGTCTGTTCAAAGCCAGCAAAAGACTTATGCACTGATATATCTTGGCTCGAGAGAGAACAGTGAATTGAAAGGAACATCAACACAAACAGCTTTTCACATTTTGAAGAGAATTGATTGCTTTTTGCTATTAAGAACCGAACGAGGAAACCAAACGCCGTAGCCCGTATGGCAGTGTTTGCAGCATCTGAGAAGAGCCAAAAGAAAATTTATCAGTAAGCAGTGATTCGTATTTAACTTACCAGCTTTCTTTAGCTGATTAGAATCGGTATATATCCAAAACCTTCTCAGTATTAAACTCAGTTAAAACAGCAAAAATCTTGTCAAATAATATACATTTTCTCAGGCGTTTTTTCCATGGTTCGAGTGAAACTTTGCATTATAGTTCTTCCCTGGTCAGTTTTTCCTCTCTTATACCTATAGTTTTCAGGCAGTTACCTACGGGTTTTTCTGTTCTGATGTTTTTCTTTGAGGTTCAACATTATATTTGGAACATGAGGAATCATATTCAAACGGTTTAATTGCACCTTGATATAAAGCGTCTGTAATTATTGTTTGTTTTTGTTATCAGTTTCTGGTGCTATTAGGTCGTGACACAAGTTTTCCCTCAGCCACAGCTTTATTATTTTGGAATAAAACATTGCTTTGGAAATTGGTCAATAATAGAAAAACTACATTCATATAAGTGATAAAACAGGGTGTAAAGGAGGATAGGGGTTTATATTTGTATGCATAAACAGTTTAATCGGGGGGGGGGGGGTATTTATGTATATTTAACGTATTAAAAGCGGCCGAGGGGTTGTTGCGTTTACGTATTTCTAGTAAAATTATTATTTTTGCTGTAATTATCAAGAAACGAAGATCTGTCGCTGAAAACTTTGACACAAATTGTCGCTTTTGCTGTCCTTTAGACTCCATGCAAGTGTTCTTCGAGCTAAAACTTCTTGGTCTATGTTTTACGCGTATTCTGCCCGAAGACGTCCCAGTGCCCCGTCATTTCAGACCAGTTATGGACTCAAATTCTGCTAATCAGCTACTTCTGATCTTAGTTACCATTCTGTCAAATCATGTTCTATTGCTCGTTGGATAAATTAAGTCAATCCTAGCTGGCACCGACACTACAATTCGTATATTTAAAGGGAATTTAATTTATGAGATCAGCGTCAACCGTCGAAAGCTAGAGCATGCGGCAGTGTGTCCCTGGAAGAGGTCATCAGGATGGACCCTACGTAATGAATATGGAGTGGTATTTTTCCCCCTCTTGGTAGTTTCTTATTAGCTTTGAACAATCATTGTTATATAGAGCTCCTGTGTTTGAAATATAATTGAAGATGTTGCAAGGACGCGAGGCACTTGAAATAAAGTCTAGATATATATGAGAACTCAGAAGTGATATATAACAATGCCACCCACCCATTCCTTTTACTACGCGCTTTTTAGTCATGTAGTTTTTGCTTTCTGTGATTTACTGGCTGGCGAATGGTATTTGGATGGCTATGGTGGCTAATCTTTATCATCCATGTGAAATAAAATATGTTTTTATCTCTTTATATGTAAATATTTCTTCTGCTTGAGTCGCTGATTCCGAACTGAATTTGTTGAGCTAGGTTACCATGCAAGTGATGACGTTTTACTTTAGTATTAGCTCTTCCATCGAGATTATAATATAAGACTAAAGTGGGCATTGGGCATAGAGATCATAATATAATACTAGAGGGCGCAGTGGGGGGCAAAAATGCGAGGAAAATTGAAGGCCGCCATTAGAGGGGAAAACGAGCTAAAATTCGTCTAAAATTAGCCTTTTACTAAATTTTCATGCACGATTTTTAAGAAAATAAAACTTTTAGAATTTTTGGTCTTACTAACTAAAATATATATATGTTATTTACCGGCTGACATTTTTGAGACCGAGGGCAAATATTTTTCTGTACGGACCGACCAAAACTGTAAATAACTTATTTATTTTTTTGTTACATAATCAGATAAATTAACATAATTGAATTAAGTTGCGTAATCGAGATGACGTTCACGTGATATTCAAAAGCCCAAAGTTTATCATTCGAGAGTAAACAACTGCCGACAGGCAGTCTGACAGGGAAGCTGGAACCTTTTTTTGTGATAAAAAAACATTCAAAACTTGAAGATCTAGTTACGAAGGGAAGTCAAAATGCAGTCCAAGTGTTTTTAAAGTTTATAGTTGATAAAGATTCTTCGTCGTTCTTCTTCATCGCTTGCTCGTTTTTGGCTGTTCACTTGGAAAGTCGCTTTCGATATTTGGCTGACTGCATGAAAATTGAAAGTGTGGTCCTCGAGTTTGAAGACGAAAATGCTTGTAGTAAGCTATTTGTAATTTCAAGTTTCAAGGACATGAGACAATAACGTTGGCATGTGGAAAATATTTGATTAAAAAGACTTGCAGCGGTTTTGTTGAGTATAGCGGTTGGATAACAGAAGAAAGACAGTTTAGTGTCAAAAGGTTTCAGCTTTTCTATCTTCTCGTGGTATGATTTTTTATATATACTTCTATATAGTTTCATTTAGTGATTCAAAATACTGTGTTCACAAGTTTATGTATGTTTTTCCTACCGTTTGGACTGTTTTCTTTATAAATATCGCTCGTAAATTTTGCTTTGTCACAGTTTTCCCAGCGTTTCTTTTAAAATTCGCTGTTTACACATGAAGTTGTCAAAACCATTTGGATAAAAAAAACCATTTGCATCCCCATAGCTCTCTGTTGAATATATTTTTTCTGTGGCAAGCGAAATAGTTATGAAAATCGATCAATTTTAATGACAGAATGTAAAAAAATAACTTTTTGGACCGCGGTCCAAGATATCGTAAAAAACTGCCCGCTCACGTAGCCAATCAAATTGCAGGAAAGCCTAGGATTCCGCCCGCTCACGACTAATAAAAAAATAAAAATTCTTACCTTAGTTGTTTATTGAGGCGTCTATTATCTTTGTTGAATTTTTTGCCATTTACCCGGCCGCGCGTATATTGGCAAGTCTCATAGGCAAGTCTTCAAAGCGCCTAGGTACTAACTTTTCCCCTCTAATGGCGCCGTTCAATTTTCCTCGCAGATTTGACTGGGCTTAGCATAGGAATGCCTCCTCTAGTTTTATATTACGATCTCTATTGTTCCTTCATCAACTGCGTTTGTTGAGGGATAAAACATTGTTATATCTCATTTCTGTGTTCTCATAAAATCTCGACTTTACTTCAAGCGCTTCGCCAACATGCCGCCTCACTTAGAATCCAGGATTGTCCCAAATTATCCAAGTCTAAAATTCAGGATTTCAAAATTCAGGTGGTGCTTAAGTTTAGGGTAGCCGTTAGGTTGTGATTAGGTTTAGCGCGGCAGGTAGGGTGTGATTAGGTTAAAAACAAAAAGAAACAACACAACACGAGGTATTTTATATTTAAATGCATTTTTAATAGTTTAATTGCTTGTGATGACGTATCTAATACATTTTAATAATGTCAGGCAGACAAGTCGCCTGCATGTGATCCTACGTGACCATAAATGAACCAATAGCAATCTGAGTTACAACTATTAAAAACCCAGCTATATAACAATATACCTTTCCACGTGACGTGAATGGATCATGTGATCCTTCTTTTTGACAAATCTGATTGGCTATAATGTCAAAATGTCCGAAGTTGTGCGAGAGTCATTCAAACCACTCAACGCTTTATCTACGCACTTCGTGCGGAAAGGTCTATTAACAAATTATTGCCTGTTCGGTAAACATTTGAAGTTATCTAAGGCCACGTGACCACAAATCAACCAATGTCAGTCTGTATTTATATATCTAGGGAAATGGCCTTGGGTGACTACAACTACCAGAATGCTTTGTCAGTATTCTAGGGCTTTGGCTAAAAGCATGCATGACTCAGAAGGACCAGTCCAGTCCTTTCGCGGCTTTTCCAAAATATGTCGTCAAATTTGTTTTTCCCAAATTTTTCAGTGAGTCAAGTTTCAGTGATTTCAAGATTTTAGCAATCTTTTTGATATCCTAACCACAACATAAACTCTAACCCTAATCAGGAATCCCCCCCCACCACCACCCCCCCCCCCCCCTCCCCCGCTAGCTTTTTGAGAAAACACATTTGTTGACAATGACATATTTTGGAAAAGCCGCGAAATTACTGGACGGGTCCCTTTGAGTCATCCGTTTTAGCCGAAACCCTAGAATACTGCAAAGCATTCAGAATCACGTCATCGTGCAAATGGCCTATAATGCCAAATCATTAACCCAACGCCTAAATGAAGTACCATCATGATTTTGTTCATGACGGGATGACGCTGACCAAGGGGACAGAAAGTGCAAAATTTCCATGTTTTGAGTTGTGAATTTTACGAAAGCCGGGTAGGGACTTCAGACTTCACACTTCACACTTCACACTTCACACTTCACACTTCACACTTCAGATTTCAGATGTCAGTCTTCAGACATCAGACTTCAGATTCAGACTTCTGCTCGCAGGCTAAGTTTGCCAGCCGTTCAAAATAAATAAAGAGCCAAATGTATTGAATTTAATATTCATGCCCCTCAATGGCCGCCGCTTAAAGTGCCTATCTCATGGTTGGGGATTTTACATATTTAGGATATTTGGAACATTTTAAGACGATTTGTAATATATCTTCTTTTCCTAAAATTTCATCTTCATGGACTTTTTCGCTGTTAAAGTTGGCGATTTTGACGATGGCCGTGAAAAAATTTTACTGGGTTCTAGTCGCCGGAAGTGACGTAGAAGCAGGGAGACCTTCTCAGACAGCAACAGTGTTTACATCGGGAGTTTACGGTTCATCTTGGATTTTCTTGGCTTTATTCAGGTTATTTTGTCGGAAATTCTTTTAAAAACTATGCCAAACAGGTGCGTAGTGTTTTTACTCTCGAAGGAACCCAATTGATATGCTAGAATAGCGCTGTATGCCATTCATTTTTTTTGGACAATAACGATGTACAATCCCGACTCACGGAAGGCGAATAAAAGAAGGATAGCTTCGGGTGAAAGGAACGCCGAATTGTCAAGGATAAAGGTGTGAAATGAACGCCGACATCTACTTCTGTGATCTGTTCGTCGTTCGAAGTAGTTTCAACGGGAATATTTAGTACTAAGACGATTCACAGCAGTTTATCACGAGGAAAAACCCGTCGGTGTGGCGATTACAAAACGACAACAATAGAGCGTGGGAAAGTGACAAGAACTTGCGCATATCATCAGTCTCATATTTCTTTTTATCGAAGTATTGTTTGCGTTCGATCTTTGATCAAGAATATATCGAAATATACTTGACTTGGTAATGTCGTCTACCTCTGGTTCTAACACTGATAGCTAAAATGACTAGACTAGGATGTAAACATTCCGGGATACGTAATCGAGATCGAAGACGAAGTAAAACTGTCTTCCAGTGCAGTGCGGCCATACCTGAAGACGAATCATCTGAATGCATTGTCAAGGCGTATGAAGACGAGTCGGTTGCCGATGAAATTTGGATCGTAAATCATAATGAGCAAATGCGACCTGAAAAAGGTCTTTAGTACGACGGCTACAAATTCGCTTTTGAGGGGCACGATAAGATAAATGATTGGTAAGTGATCAGTGAATTTATGTTTACGTTTTATCTGCAATGTTGTTTTCACGCATTTGCTAAAACAAAATTGTATGCTGTCAAAGCCATATGCATGATTCGCATGTTTAATTCTATTGATATTACTCTGACACTGAACTGCTTAATGGGAATGCGAAGGAATGTCAGTAAATCAAAGCTTGCATTGAAATGGTTTATAATAACAGTGATCAAGTTCTTTACACTTGTTTGCCTGGAAATGTGGTCACTGCGTCTAGCGGGACACTTACATCGAAAAATTGACAAGATAAAGTATCAAATAAAAGATCAGTACAGAAAACAGGTAGGAACTAAGGAAGTGTCTGTTGATTATAGAATAATGGAATACTTGCATCCACTTTTGAAATTTGAACTTGCAGGCGACAGTAACATACAGAGTCAATTTCTTCAAGTTTGAAGATGAAATCGCACAATTGTTGTTGTTTATCGAATTGGACGAGCACTGAATTGTGGCAATTTTGAAGAACGAAGCAATTCTATTAGCCTAGGTGAATTGTGCGCAGCTGGCTTATTCGCAAGTGGAAATCGGAAAGCGAACGGATATTCTATTAATCAATACTGACAGTATCTACCTGCTTTCTACATCTTCTATTTTATACTTTGCCTCGTCAATTCTTCGATATTTGCAGCCCGCTAGACGCAGTGACCAGATATATAACAAATATAAACATGCGAATCATTTGGCTTTGACATACAATTTTGTTTTAGCAAATATGGCCAATTGCAAATATGGCATGCCAGTATATACAACATTCGACAAAACGTAAACATAAATTCACTGATAAAGCAAACTTTCATAACTTACAAATCGTTCACCTTATTGTGCCCCGCAAAGCGAATTTATAGCCATCGTAGAATATATTTTTCAAGTCGCATTTCATCCTAAGCTCGTCTTCATACGGCTTGACAATGCATTCTGATGATTCGTCTTCAGGTATAAATGGCCTAGACAGTTTTACTTCGTCTTCGATCTCGATTACGTATCCCGGAATGTTTACCTCCTAGTCTAGTCATTTTGGCTATCAGCATTAGAACCAGAGGTAGACGACATTACCAAGTCAAGTATATTTCGATATATTCTTGATCGAAGATCGAATTCGATAAAAAGAAATATGAGACTGATGACATGCACAAGTTCTTGTCACTTTCCGGAAAAACACGCTCTATTGTTGTCGTTTTGTAATCGCCACACCGACGGGTTTTCCTCGTGATAAACTGCTGTGAATCGTCTTAGTACCAAACTACTTCGAACAACGAACAGGTCATGGAAGTAGATGTCGGCGTTCATTTCGCATCTTTATCCTTGACAAATCGGCGTTTCCCGAAGCTATCCTTTTATTCGCCTCCAGTGAATCGGGATTGTACATCGTTATTGTCGCAAAAAAAGAAATGGCATACAGCGCTATTCTAGCATATCAATTGGGTTCATTCGAGAGTAAAAACACTACGCACCTGTTTGGCATAATTTTTAAAAGAATTTCCGACAAAATAACCTGAATAAAGCCAAGAAAATCCAAGGTGAACCGTAAACTCCCGATGTAAACACTGTTACTGTCTGAGAAGGTCTCCCTGCTTCTACGTCACTTCCGGCGACTAGAACCCAGTAAAAAATTTTCACGGCCATCGTCAAAATCGCCAACTTTAACAGCAAAAAAGTCCATGAAGATGAAATTTTAGGAAAAGAAGATATATTACAAATCTTCTTAAAATGTTCCAAATATCCTAAATATGTAAAATCCTCAACCATGAGATAGGCACTTTAAGGGCTAATTTACATATCATAGTCCTTATAAAATGGCATATTAAAATGAAAATTCTGCTGATTGAGTATCTCGCCTACTATTTGCCGACCTCGCTATATATAAGCAACAGCGATTTTCATATTATTCCCTTCCTTATATTTCTTTAAATCAGGTATACCTACGATCCGTCAACTAACTATATCTCTCGAGCTATCGTTTGTCAGTTTGAGCCTGACAAAGTTTTTTTACAAATCTTTTATCGTTACTCTTTTTTCACATGATTCTTAAGCATGATATATACACTGCATGTCCAACAGCGGTTCCGCGTCATTTTTTCATACGCAAAATAGCCAGAGGCTAATTGCGCTTATTATTCAAATTCCCTTCTAATCTCTCCCTCGGTTTTCAACGTTACACAACTAAAACTCCTTTGTGGTTCCCATTAACTACACTTTAACGTATAAAAAATTTAGTTCAAAATGCCCATTGTCTTGTTGTCATTACAAGTCGGGCAGTTGTTAAATTAGAGGTATACAACTTCAGCCAATTTGGTCAATATGTAATCTATTACATGCAGATAAAGATTCCTCTATCAACCCTGGAACATTTGACCAAAGATGATTTTGAAAGTATCAAACAAAATCCTACGGCGGTCCAGTGGTGCATGACCTACTTTACTTATTTGTTTACTGTTTTCAACATAATTTGGCGGATCGTAGA
The DNA here is from genome assembly GCA_035771165.1 of Paragorgia papillata. Classification (NCBI taxonomy): domain Eukaryota; kingdom Metazoa; phylum Cnidaria; class Anthozoa; order Scleralcyonacea; family Coralliidae; genus Paragorgia; species Paragorgia papillata. The sequence goes on along the minus strand of JAWNZC010000339.1, from coordinate 1,991,628 downwards.
TATACCTGATGAAAATAAATAGGTTACTGAATGATTGGATAATGGTTGTTGTTTAGATCTCATCAGGAGGTCAGCAAATAGTTGGCAAGCTTACGTTCAACGCAGGCCGCATTACGCTGCTCAGCCGTAAACACAACGTCATAATGAAAATATTGTTTTATTTATTTTATTTATCAAATAACGATATTCTTTATGTCGTCGTGTTTACGGTTGAGCAGCGGTAACCCGGTCGACGTCGAACGTCGTGTGTAAATATATAAACGTAACTGTACACCTAAGATTCGGTTCGGTCTGACAGTGTTTCAAAGCACAGACTACGTCATCAGCGACGTTTATAATCAAACACAATTAACAAATTGACTAGTATTATCGGTAGAGACACAATATTAAAACACCAAACAACAGAAATAACAATCAAGTGCTCGTGCCCACGGTGTCCACTTTTAAACTGTGTTTACGGTTAAAAAAAAAGTCTATACTATAGGCGCCTGTTGGAAACGTTCGAATTGCCTATATGTACCAACAGAGAACTATAGACAGCATGAAAAATTCTTAAAAATTCTTATTATAACATCAGATAATTGATAAGCTCTGCCAGCAGGGTAGCTTATTTTAATATTCCTGGGGTTTTTATTCATCCATTTTGAGCGGCTATTAACAAACTCCTTAACTCCGAACTCGAAGTCCGAAGTCTGAAGTCTGAAGTCTGAAGATAAGTCTGAAATCTGAAGTCTGAAGTCTGAAGTCTGAAGTCTGATGTCTGAAGTCCGAAGTCTGAAGTCTTTTTTATTAACTTTACAATCATTAAATATGATTGATGGAATAGACAAGAGGGTGTAAATTTCATTTTTATGTCTAACCAGAGCATATAACAACAATAACAAGAACAAAAACTAAACTAAACTAAGTTTAGTGTGAAGTCTGAATTCTGAAGTCCGACGTCTGAAGTCTGAAGTCCCTACCCGGCTTTCGTAGAATTTAACATTTCGTATTTTGTTGGAATAAAAAGAATAAAATTTCTTAAAAGAATACAGCGAAGAGAATTAATAAAGTAAAGAATTGTCTGAAACGTGAATATAAAGCTACAATGAGTAATGATTCTAGCTCAACTAAAACAAGTTCTAGCAATGGGGAAAAGACTCGTAGATGTCCAATCTGCATCAAGACATTTGGTAATTTATCAAGTTTAAGACGTCATATGGTAATACATGCTGAAGAGAAGTTACCATTCAAATGTGATGTCTGTGACAAGACGTTTTCTTATTCAAGTAACTTACTAGTTCATCAGAGAACACATACTGGCGAGAAACCATTCAAATGTGGTGTCTGTCAGAAGACATTTTCATGCTCAAGTAACTTAGTAGTTCATCAAAGAACACATACTAGAGAAAAACCATTTAAGTGTGATGTCTGTGATAAGACATTTTCTCGGTCAGGTAACTTACTATCTCATAAAAGAACACACACTGGAGAAAAACTATTCAAATGTGATATCTGTGACAAAACATTTTCCCACTCAGGTCACTTAATACGTCATAAAAGAACACATACTGGAGAAAAACCTTATGAATGTGATGTCTGTGACAAGACATTTTCCTGCTCAGGTCACTTAATACGTCATAAAAGAACACACACTGGAGAAAAACCATTCAAATGTGATATCTGTGACAAGACATTTTCCTGGCCATATGACTTAGTTACTCATAAAAGAACACATACTGGAGAAAAACCTTATAAATGTGATAGCTGTGACAAAGCATTTTCCTGGAGACGTTCATTACTAGAACATAAAAGAACACATACTGGAGAGAAACCTTACACTTACAAGTGATGTCTGTGACAAAGCATTTTTCTATCGTTCTGGTTTACTCTATCATCAAAAGACACATGCTAGAGAAAAAACTTTGAAATGTGATTACTGTAACATAACTTTTGATTGTAAAGTTTATTGATGAACTTGAAGCCACAGAACCAAATGGGATGGAGTACATATGTTTGAAATGTGATGTCACATTTGACTTAGCTAGTGCATCGGTAAAACACATGACTGAACTTCATCAAAGTGGTCCTGTCTAGTTTGCTAGATGTAAGTAAATCTAAATAATGTAGTACTGTAATCCCAGTTGATCTAAGTATACACTGTACTACATGTTAATATCACTAGCAAGTAACATGAATGATGATGTATGTGCATGTCAGGATACAGAATCCCAATCTCAAGGTGTAACAGCCTGCAGTGCAGGCAATTTAAAAGCAATATCAAATGATTATTCTGGGACAGTGAACTCTGGTGGAGAATAATAATAAGGTGTTACTCCAAGTGATGAACCATACTGGACAAGTAGAGAAAACAAGGCCACCGAAGACAGTTACACGTAGCTCGCTCAAGCAAAAACTAAAAGGCGTCGTGGCCCTAGAGGCCTTTGAAAAGCTTTTGGCGTCTCTTGCAATTGACGGGGGATGTCGAACGCGTGACACGTCCAAAGATCACATGGGTCACGTTGGCCGTCTCTTGTTCGAGGTGGAGGATCCTCCAAGAGACGTTAAACTTTTGTGGAATGACTCCAAGCTATCAACGATCCTCAATACCTTTATCCAGGTACCCTCAAGTCGTACCTTACCTCATTAAATCTGTTCTACAAATTCGTCCAATCTAGAAGAAGTGAACTGACTGATTTGCTCAAATTAACCACGGACGACATTGAGCAGATCTAGCAGGGCGACTTGAGGGTATCACAGTGGTTGAGTTCTTTCACCAAAGACCTTCTGGAAAGCCAAATTGCATTGAAAAACAAAGACAGAACGGAAATTCTAACGCCTGGACAGTATTCCGGTTTGGTTAATAGTGAGGAGGCGAAACGATTAGCAGCACGGTTTGCAACGGTAGATGGAAGCGAAGTTTCAACCAAAGAATTCGTCGAACTTCGCGACTACTGTATATTCTGGTGAGGATTTTGGTGGCGAGCGCCCAGCGGACCGGGGCCGCCGCAAATCTCTCACTACAAGAGTTCAACAATGGACGGTGGTTCACTTCCTCAGAGGAAGGCGAAGAGCCTCAATCGTGGTACGTGACCGAAACGAACATGCATGCACAAGACGAGCAAAGCAGGCCCGGTGGTGTACATGAATTTGTTGAGGCCCATGCAGCATGGCTAACCACACGTCCGTCTTTCCTGACACGGGAATCCCCCGTAGCGACAATCCATTTTTCATTAATGTGCATGGCGGGTTTATGAGCAGCAGCCGTATAACTCGCCGTATTACTGAAATGGGACATGTGCTTTGTCCAGCTATGGCGGGAGACCTGTCGGGAAAGCGGATACGGAAGTCTGCTGTGTCTCTTCACCGAACAGACACCACCGCCTCCGTCTCCAAAGAGGACTTGGCCTCGCAAATGACACACACGGTGAGAACGGTGGCCAGGAACTACGACGTCGGGGAAGACCCCTCAAAGATGACGAAGCTGGCTTCGTACCTGGCTTCGTACCTTTCACGTAATCTAAGAGAACCCCGTAATACTCGCCCAACCCGTCCATCCCATACAATCACTTCTTCTACACAAACACAATCATCCGCAGTAATTCATCCACCGCCTCCATCAGCAGCTACATCTCCACCCCAACCTGAACCACCAGCACTTCGTGGCCCGCCGGAGGATGCAGAGAATTAGTAACAATGTTACATTTTGTTTATATTTCATGAAGTTTTGTATGATTATTAGGTCAGCGGACGAATACGTTTTCAAGACGTTCATCAAGTTCAGTTTTGGTGTGTCTGTATATATTGTGCCGTTGTTGTTGAGGACTTCTTCCTCAGTAAAATAAACTAAAGAACCAAACCAATTTGTAGTCTTTCTCGTGACAGTCTATAAACAATTATAGTACAATGCGTGAAAACCAACAAGAAGCCATTTCATCGCTGTTGTCAGCGACTGTCTGTTATCAAAGTTTTACTAGAGGCCGTAGAGCTGCAAGCTCGCAACGTGAATGTTAATGTACCACCGGTGATATAATTTCCTATAAACCATAGTTTGAATAAACTATGGTCTGGAAACTCAGCTGAAGTCTTTGTTCTATCTTTTTGTTCGCCTTTATGCATTTTTGTGTACGGTGCACGGTCACTGAATCCATTGTATTTTAGTATAATGAACGAATTATCCAATAGCAACGTTTCAGTTCAACCACTCAACTGTGCTATTTGAATATTAACAAGACGCCTATTGATTATGTTTAAACATTGACAGCACTTGAGTTTCACCATCTTGTTTTGGTGTTTCTTTGTCCTTGGAAAACAATTGAAAGCCAGTTTGGTCGGAGACGAATGACTGCGTCTGTGACGAAGCAGTAGTCCCAAAAGAAAGAAATCGTATAGACTTCGCGCCTTAGAAAGTGACAGTGGCAGCAGCCAAGAGAGCTAAGTTCCTTTTCTTGTTCTTAAAAATTGAACTATTTAGCCTTTATTGAAGGATATGCGTATGACGTTGATATTTTTCAGTTTTCGTTCTTGCACTAAACCGCTCAGAGGCATTGACCACTTATCTTTAATGATGTTCCCTTTAGTAGAACTGAGGCCTGTAAAAATAGTTATTTAGTCCAAATTCGTCGTCTGTGGAATGATTTACCACTTGTTATAAGAGAGTCTGACACGCTCTCTGTATTTCGGCGCGATTTAATTTCATGCTCTATATGATATGAACTAGAAGTTATTATCGCAAGTGAAGTGCTGCCTCGTTATTGAGCTGCAAACCCTTAGCGTACTCCACAGACAACCTTGTGTAAAGAAATAACTTGGTTCGGTTAGGAGTGTAATTTAGGTATCGCTCCAAGTCGAACTGGACGAAATCCTGGCCACTTTCCCGATTTTCGCAGTGTCCCAACTCCCAAGCACTTTTGTCCATGGCCTCCCACCCCAATTCACAGGTGACCCAAACAAAAACACTCTCTTGCCCACTCCAGTAACACCACCCAAGTTAGTCCACTCCACCCGAGTTTGCCCACTCCACCCAAATTTATCCACTCCACCCGAGATTGCCCACTCTACCCGAGTTTGCCCACTCTACCCAAGTTTTCCCACTCCACCCACGTTTGCCCAGTCTGATATATATTAATATTTAACCCTTGCATGAATAGAATACAAATGAACCTCTGGTATCCAGGGTATTATTCGTCAGATCTTTACGTGATTAATTACCTTATATGTCGTACATCAAGTCAATTAAATCAAAATGGTGCCAGTCAATACAACTGGCCACGTTTTATGACTAAAAACCATAGTATGAATCAACGCCGTTCTTGTAATCCATGATGTTCTCATAGATTTGAACCGAGTTTGAATTTTATATATTTGACATTGTCTTCATACGCTGGACTTGTGATGAATTTGTGATGGGATTTAAGTTAAATAATTAGATATTTGACTCGACACAAGGACGACGTCTAAACTGAGCCTTTACTCTCCAATAGTATTGCTAGTATTACATTCTTTTTTTAACTCTTGATTGTGATTGATCAGAACTTTGTGAGAAATCTTAATTTCCACTTTTATACATATTAGCCGTAAACAAAATCAGTTAGAGGTCGAGGATTTTCTTCGACATGATAACAAAGGTAAGTTTGTCATATAAAAGTTTTTCAAAGTCAGCAACACACAATCGTAATATTAAACGTAGTTGTCTTTTACCTTCACAAGAAAAACTTTTCTCACTGAAAATCCCCTGGAGGTGGTGGCGAGGTTTGAACTGCTATTAAATTCAGATTGTTTACTTTTGTAGTTTGTACAATCTTCCTGTTTGAATGTTTCGGAAATGCTACGCTGCTTTGAGCGCCTGTACGCAGGCTAGGAATCATTTGCGAAGCGATTGCGTAATATACGAAATCCATTTTTCGTACAAACACTATTTTCAACAAATCGAGTCTTTGCGCGCTATGCATAGCTCGGCAGATGGACTGGGTACGAGTAAAGACACAGCTAACCCAAGACGAACGCCAGGAATAGTGCTGCCTCGCTGACGCCGTCGGCAGCAATTAGTTTTGTAGTTATTAATATTAAGTTGTAATATTATAAATGTTATTGTTATTTTATGTAAAACCTATTGACTAATTGACTATTGGTGGTTTAAGCTTGCTGGAATCATTGAATTCTGTTTTAAACCGACAACAAATGGCATTCATAATTGTAAATATGAATGTTCATTTCAAATCTGATGAAATTAAACAACACGCCCGCTAGGCGTTAACTCGGGCTACTTTAATTAGTGGGCTAATTGTCAGCACCATAGTACAGGGCCTCTTAACTATATAACTGGGGGCAAGCCCCCCCCCACGAATTGGTTTTGCACCAGCCCCCCCCCCCCCCCCCCCCCCCCCCCCCAACTAAAAGTCCCTTTTTGCACCAAGATAAAATATGTATGGATAAGTGAATAGTTTCAGTTGTTACAAACGTATAGATAAATCTTTACATTAGTTAAATAGTTTTTATTTTGATAAGATGTATGTGGTGACGAAAAATATTTTTATAGTTCCTCACAACATTTTCCGTATTGTATTTGAAAGTGAACATGCTGATGAGTTCTGACACAAAGCTAGCGAAACAGTCAGAAATGTGTTGTATTTTAACTAATTTTTCTGACATTTTATGACCTTCAGTGTTGTTAAAAATCACCCCTCAGAATGCAGGAAATGGCATTTCCAAGACTCTAATCAATTTTAAAATCAATATCAGGTGGATGAACTAAAGAGAACTTGTGTTTTAAACCTTGCTCAAATACTGTAGCATCACTATTATGCTCCATTATGATTAGCATAAAGACAGGTAAAATGAATTAGTAGATGGCAGTAAACACAGGAAGAGTAGTCATCTAAAATTGTATATACTGAAAGTCATGCATGTCTGGAAGTCATTGTAACCAGGACTGCGTGGTCTTAAAATGAGGTGCCTGGGGCTCTTTCTCGATACAGCGGTTTGCATTGTACATGTATCGAGAAAGTGCCGTGCCTTGGGTCCTGGCCCCTGGACTGGTGTCTTTGTGGGAATCCGTAATCTTTAATATAGTTTTGCCAAGTTTTTTCTAGAACACAGAGTGGAACTATACTTCTGCCTCACTATTATGCTCAAAATCATGTTGACATAATGTGGACAACCCATTTAACTCTATATAAAGACTGGAACGATAACTCAGGGGGAAATTTTGAAGCCAACATGGGGGCCGCCATGCAGGTAGCTCCAGTCCCTTTTCACAAAATGGCGTCGAAAAAAATAGGTTGAAAACCGATAATATGTGGGTACCAAGGTGAACAAATAAAAAATGAGGCTTTCATGAAGAAAATTATATTTCTAAAGAAAATGAAGAAAATTACAAAAAACATTTCTTGTTATTTCCTATTTTCATCAATACAGATTTCCTTTAAAAAACCAAACGCTACTTGCTAGAGTACGGAAAGATGGAACACAATGGAGGGCAACACGACACAGTTATATCTGCAGCAACCACTTTGAAAGATGGGATTATAGTCTACTTCCATCATCGAAAGGGGCCTGCAGGTTAAAAAATAGTGCAGTTCCTTCAGTATTCCAATTGTTTACCTCACCACAAAGCTATGGTATGACAGAGGAGGCCAGAAACCGATTAGAAATGCCTGAACAATGTTCTACCCCAAAACGTTACACTCGAAAACGTCCTCTGTTTCAAGAGGAAATTTTGTCACCTGCAGCTAAAGTTTTTTGTGACCACAACTATGCAAAACCATCAAATCAAGCACCCCCAGACGACACAGTCCCCACTACGAATTAATCTAGAGCAAGACCCACAAATCACGAATAAGAAATTAAAAAGTAAAATTAGAAACCTACAGCAGCAGTTAAGAAGATGCAAAAAAAAGATGAAGAATATGGCAGACATAATAAATGATTTACAAGAAAACTTACTTATTAAAACCGAAATTGCTGACAACTTACATGCTACATTTGACAAACTTCAATTATCAATATTTTACAATACAAAGAATAACACCAGTACTTCTCCATGTGGAAGAAGATACACAGACGACATAAAAGAATTTGCATTAACACTTTACTTCTATTCACCGAAGGCTTACCAGTATGTAAGATCAATAATACCATTACCCAATCCTTCATTAATCCGAAAGTGGTCAAGCTCTGTGGAATGTGAACCAGGTTTCCTTAAAGAAGCTTTTCAGTTGTTGGCAAGTGAAGTGAGCAACTCACCAGCAAAAAAAGACTGTTGCCTGATCATCGATGCCATGTCAATTAGGAAACAAACAATATGGGATCCACTAAAAGACCAGTATGCCGGATTTGTAAACTATGGAGGAGTTACCCCTGAAGACCACGAGACCCTGGCTTCAGAAGCACTGGTATTTCTCCTGGTTGGAACAAGAAGTCACTGGAAATGCCAAATTGCTTACTTCCTTACAGACAAAGCATCATCAACAGTCCAGGCACAACTGGTTGGTATGGCACTTGAGATGGCAGCAGAAGCAGGATTGCGATCGAGTGTGGAGTATTACAGCTGATGGAACATCAGTCAATTTTAGCACCTTCCGTGAGCTTGGTTGCAAATTTGGGACAAATTATGAGTCCATAGTAACAAAATTCAAGCATCCAACAAGAGATTATGATGTCTTCGTCACACTTGATCCATGCCACATGTTGAAACTAGCCAGAAATGCATTAGCAAGCCTTGCATCCTTCACTGACAGTGACAACAATAAAGTAAAATGGATCTACTTTCAAAATCTCCATGGAGTTCAACAAACAGAGGGCCTGAAACTGGCAAACAAGTTGACAATGAAGCATATGCAATTCGAGAAACATAAAATGAATGTGAAGCTGGCAGCTCAAACCTTAAGTTCATCTGTGGCAGATGCCATTGAATTTTTGGACATATCAATGAAACTACCAGGCTTCAGAGATAGTGGAGGTACAGTTAAGTTCGCAAGGACAATTGATCGACTGTTTGACATACTCAGTTCTCGAAATCCATTAGAAAAATGGTACAAGCAGCCTCTAAAATTGTCAACAAAGGCCAACTGGGAAGCAATACTTAAATCCACAGCAGATTATTTGCTCACTTTGAAAACAGAAACACAGCAACTTCTCTCAAGCCATCGACGAAAAACATTTCTTCAGTGGCGGAGTAATTGGGGGGGGGGGGCTGACTGGGCTACAGCCTGGGGGGGAGGCAATCAGAAAAACAGCCAGGGGCCTCAGGTACCCTTAATTCGCCTCTGCAATTGTTATTGGTTTCGTAACAACGATAAAATCGACAATTGAGATGGCAAATGAAATGCTTACAAGCTCTTTTAAGTTCCTGTTAACATATAAGTTCTCCCAAGATCACATTGAACTATTGTTTTCATGCATTCGGTCAAGGGGCGGCTGGAATAACAATCCTAACAGTCTGCAGTTGAAATATGCACTACGAAAAGATGCTGTTGAGAAATTGCTGTGACAGCTTCAAAAAGTGCAAATTGCTGTGATTTTGCTTGCAACAACGATAACACGACGACTATCATCCCCATTTTTTACAGCAGGAAACACAGCTCCGCATTAATCGACACGTCGCAAGAGGACGAAGTAAACATCTTCGAAAATCCCGAGGTAAAGATCATGGTTGGGCACTTGGATCAAAGAGGTCACGCTGAATTTATTTCCAATGTCCTTTTCTACATAGCAGGATTCGTCGCATCGAAACTGGTCAAACAACTCTCGTGTCCTGCTTGCAGAAAAAGTTTGGTTTCATATTGTCCCACAGCCAAAACAGATCACGATTATTGTGGAGTTCGGTATAGCGAAGTTGCAGCAGCTTCTGCCTTCACCCTATTTGTGAACAACGGTGGTTTAAAGATTCCTTCCAAGTCCGTTTTCCAGACCATCGAATATGCGTCTGCAAAGAAGGTAGACAAATTAGTCAGAAGAAGAATCTGAAAACCAAGATGATCGTCGAAGTATGTCATCACTTCCTCCTAGAATCCCGCCTAACTCTGTTTGAGGATCACGAACAAGGCATTTCAGGACTTATTCCACTCGCCTGTTTCTCTTCCCTCATCTTTCTTTTGAAGCGAATTAAAAGCTTCTTGTAGTGGTCTCTCACTGACCTTTGATCCACCCTAAATATTGGCTCTCTGATGTCAGATAGCTTATCAGCAACGGCCTCCCATAGTTTCCCTCTTTCCGTCGAAGACTTATTCGTCAGGAAAATGTTCGACACTAGTATTTCTCCACAAAATATCACGTCCCTTTCTGGACTCCATGACATCGGTGTCCTATTAGATCTGTTAGCACAGAAACACGTATAAAGATATGTTTCAAATTGTGTTTCTAAATGGTTAGGCTACTCAAATTTGCTAAAGTTGTTAAAGAAATTGTTAAAGCGTTGGTGAAATAGAAAGAATAAGTGCTAAAACTTTACAACAAACAAGAGACAACACTTACAAACTTAGGTTCGTGACTGCGGATGCTTGAGTGCTTTGTTGATCATTCATGTTGAAAGTTTGTTTACCAGTTGATGAATAATTCTGCTCGATTAAAAAATAATAACTTCAACTATTGGCTGATATGCTCGCTAATTAAGATACAAATATGATAATAAAACAACAAGATCGATGTAAAGGGGGATTAAATACTTACATTTTCGGAAAACGAGAGAAAGACCAGGAGTTATTCTACGACGACGGGAATTTGGCAAAACCTCGTCATCGACGAGGAGACGACGCGGTTGCTCCTAAGCTTGCACATGCGCAATTGAGCATTTTCGAAAAAATTACTTCAGGGCGGCCGCGTCGTGGTGGCGCCTCGTGGAATCTTAAAGTCCCTAATAACTCTCCTCCGCAGAGGTTAAATTTCGGATATTGGCGGTTTTGGGGGTCGTCGGAGATGCTCGGAGGCGTCAGCTGGACATAAGTAGTGCGGGCGAAACTAGTCCAACGGAAATTACATTTAACCTCTGCCAGATTTCTGTCGGTTTCTTGCATGACTTGCTAATTCACGGATAACTAAGCCATCCACGTCTATATTAGTAACATATTTGTTGGTAAGTCATTATGACATGTTTATAATATGTCTTTCTTGTAAAAAAGACAAAATATACTCAGTTTTTTCCCGTTTAATATATCAGACGAAGTCGACGAACCAGAGGTAACATACTTATATCGGCCGACGTGTAGCTCACATTGAAACAACGAACTTTCCTAGTTTGTCCACACATTCAATTAACTGTGGTCGTGTAACCTTCAGCTATATTCGACATGTTTTCTACAACCCGCAGTTCCAAAAGTTATTGACACCCCCCTGATGCCGCCATATTGACACAGAAATCTGGCAGACGTTCTTTTTTCGCTTTCTCTTTCCCTATCCGCCTGCACTCCTTATGTCCAGCTGACGATTTCGACGTATCTCCGACGATCCCCGACATAGCTGATCTCCGAAAGAACCTCTGCGGAGGAGAGAGGACTAATAACGCGTTGCAAAAAAATAAAACAAATAATCGCGAAATTCTAGAATCGTCTACCTGCAGTAGCCCGAGTAATTAAATTAATCATGCGCGGGCGTAGGGCCGAAGGCCGGGACACAGAATAAAGATCAACCAGAAGTCCAACTCAGTGTCGGCACCTTTGATGTAAGCGTCCTCGCGAAATGTCGGCATCGCGATCCCGGCGCCATTTTGAAAGTAAGTGCCCCCGGGAAATTACCCCTCTCGTCCTTGCGACCCTCGGGCTCCTGTATTCAATTACTCTTGGCCTTCGTGTGACTTTTTAATTAACTTTATAATTCAAATTTTAGTGTTACCTGTAACTTTTTAAAATGTTCAAAATGTTCTCACCATTAGTATTTTAAAATATGAAAAAACCATCATTATTTTGGTCTGGACCGTCTGAAATTTATGTATTTCTTAAGTTTGTTTTGCCTTTTGCTGTTTTGGTGTTTGCAGTTCAGAAAGACTTCTGGTATGAACCTCAGATATTTCTTAAACAGAAGCTAATTCAAATGTGAAAGGAGTGGAAAAGTTTGCAGATCTCTAGTTGAAGTAGAAAAACGTTTTTGGTGCAAATTAGTGATCATACCTTTTCAACATATGAAAAAATATTAAAACTTTTATGGTCAACGGTGAGAACATTTTGAACATTTTAAAAAGTTACAGGTAACACTAAAGTTTCAACTATACACCGAATGAAAGCTTATAAAATTTCTAACAACATACGTACTCGATGTACTTCAACAATGCGTAGTTCCGAAATTTTAGCCATCTTTCTCTATAAACAAGTGTGTCGGCATCATCGAGAAATGTAAAACTCAGCTTCGTGAGTACAGGACTTTTTTGCCACGGACTTCTACCCGTAGTAACCGCTCACTGACGTTTTAATAACCTTTAAGTTAATTAAAAGGTCACAAGAAGGCCAAGAGTAATTGACTACAGGAGCCCGAGGGTCGTAAAGACGAGAGGGATAATTTCCCGGGGGCACTTACTTTCAAAATGGCCGACTGGCGCATGCGCATAAAAATAATGGGACACTTTTTTCCGCGAGTCGGACTTCTGGTCAATCCTTATTCTGTGGTTACGCAACTTACGTGGTGATAACTGTGGGGCATTGGGAACAACATGGAAATATACATGCAAAAGTACTATTATTTATCACTATGGAAAGAGAAAATGCAGCTCAATGAAACAAGAAAACTTTAAGGGAAGCGACAAGAACTATTAACTCGAAGTAAAAGCGTTGAGGGAAAGTCGAAAAGATCGAAAAGAGAGAACGTACAGAACTGTCGCGACAACAACGAAACAGCGAAATGGAGGGAAGTTATTTCTTATTTGCTTAGCAAAGAAAAGCGAAGCTAACAAACCGAGGAAGTCAGAAAAAAAGGTAAACAAGTATACGATAGCGACTAGCGAGAGAAACGGCAAAGTTTAAGACAAGTCTAAAAAAATCTCACTGAGAATGTCAGCTGTTTTCTTGAAACTTGAGTTTAATACGTGACAAACGTTTTCCCTGTTTTCTCGTCAATATTTTCAAATAAAAATATTTAGTATTTGTTTCACCTTGACAGACACCTTAATTAATGCTGTATATTTTTTCTCTGTTTCAATTGCTTGTTCTGAAGTTATTACAGTTTATTTTACCGACGTGTCTTGCTGAAGACGCCAGTCTAGATCGAGTTTTTCTATAGGACGGCATGTTTTTCATATTTTTATTTATTTTCGAATCAAAATCTGCATTTTGCTTCATCTCGCAGCCCGCAGATCCAATTATACTGTGTGGTTTGTTTTCATCTATATTATACATCAGTGTTTTTGGCCTATTAATTTTCAGATTAATACGTTGCTTCAGTTCTGATTTATAAACAATAAACGTTGTTCCCCCCCTTATCAAAACATGTACATGGAAGCCATTTATTAAAGGCTTGCTAAAAAAAACCTTTCGAAACCTGGAATAAACAAAATATGTTTTACCACCAGACTACCAGAGTTGATTAAATCCAAGTTTTGCTTCGACTCTACTTTTTTCAACCACTGTTATATAAATATTTTCGACTGCAAATTGTGCTTTAAACATCGGGGGTGGGTGGGTGGGGGGGGGGGGGTGGGGGGGTGGGTGGATACACGTTAAAGCGGGCGAGGGGTTGTTGCGTTTATGTATTTCTAGTCATCCATTAAACCAAAGCCTAAATTAAGTACCACGTTTTACGCACCTGACGCTGACCATTGGGACAGAAAGTGCAACCAATGTTTTGAATTTTACATTCGCATTTTGTTGGAAGTTTGGAAGTTAAAAGTACAGCGAAGAGAATTAATAAAGTAAAAAATTATCTGGACTTGAATATAAAGCTACAACGAGTAATGATTCTAGCTCAACTAAAACAAGTTAATCGCAATGGAGAAAAGACTCATAGGTGTCCAGCTTGCATCAAGTCATTTGATAATTTATCAAGTTTAAGACGTCATATGGTGACACATGCTGAAGAGAAACCATTCAAATGTGATGTTTGTGACAAGACATTTTCTCGTTCAAGTAACTTAACAACTCATAAAAGAACACATACTGGAGAAAAACCATTCAAATGTGATGTCTGTGACAAGATATTTTCTCATGCAAGTAGCTTAACAACTCATAAAAGAACACATACTGGAGAGAAACCATTCAAATGTGATATCTGTGACAAGATATTTTCTCATTCAAGTAGCTTAACATCTCATAAAAGAACACATACTGGAGAGAAACCATTCAAATGTGATATCTGCGACAAGATATTTTCTCATTCAAGTAGCTTAACAACTCATAAACGAACACATACTGAAGAGAAACCATTCAAATGTGATGTTTGTGACAAGACATTTTCTCGTTCAGGTAACTTAACAACTCATAAAAGAACGCATACTGGAGAAAAACCATTCAAATGTGATGTCTGTGACAAGATATTTTCTCATTCAAGTAGCTTAACAACTCATAAAAGAACACATACTGTAGAAAAACCATTCAAATGTGATGTCTGTGACAAGATATTTTCTCATTCAAGTAGCTTAACAACTCATAAAAGAATGCATACTGGAGAGAAACCGTTCAAATGTGATGTCTGTGACAAGACATTTTCTAATTCAAGTAGATTAACAACTCATAAAAGAACACATACTGGAGAGAAACCATTCAGATGTGACATCTGTGAGAAGATATTTTCTCGTTCAAGTAACCTAATAGTTCATAAAAGAAAACATACTGGGGAGAAACCATTCATGTGTGGTGTCTGTAACAAGCCATTTTCCTATTTAAGTAGCTTATCTTATCATAAAAGAACACATACTGGTGGAAAACCTGAATGTGATGTCTGTCACAAGACATTTTCAAATGCAATGGGCTTATCTAGTCATAAAAGAACACATACTGAAGAGACCTTACGAATGTGATGTCTGTGACAAAGTATTTTTCAATCATTGGAGTTTACTATATCATCAAAAGACACATGCTAGAGGAAAAACTTTGAAGTGTAATTACTGTGACATGACTTTTGACTATAAAGCATTTGATCAACATGTATTCATCCATGAACTTGAAGCCACAGAACCAAATGGGACATGGAGTACATACTGTAATATATGTTTGAAATGTGATGTCACATTTGACTTAGCCAGTGCATTGGTATCTGTCTTGTTTGCCGGAAGTAAGTGAATTTTTGCAATATAGTGTGTTTTGAAGGTACAGTTATATAGCAATTGTATTTCTCAAAGAATTCCAGTATATACCACTTGCAAGTAACATGATGCAGGGCTTGAAATTAGCGGTATCCCGATATCCACGGGATACTAGATTTTACTTTTGGATACTAGGTGTCATAGGTTCAGTATCCCGAAGGGATACCATGAAAATTTCACAGCAAACACTAGAATTTTGCCAGATATTTGTTCATTCCAAATTCCCAAAGGAATTTTTCCGCGCATTTATATAAAAAATTAGCGAAGTCACCAAGGAATCGAATCTTGTTTATAAAACTCCAGCGATCCGCCATTAGCCTGCAAACAGCCTCTACCGCGTGACAGCCAGCTCGCAGGCAAGCACACCATATATGGCTATGTTAATCATCCCACAATTCTCTACGGGTTTTAATATATGTAAATTATAGAAATATGCGATTGCGACCTCTCACCTCTGTTTTAGCTTAACACATGTTTAAGTTTAACGCATAAAATGCGGAAGAACTCCGGTTGAAACACCACAAGAGAATGTGAAAATAGTGATAGATGATGGAGAAGAGAAGCGATCGGCAGAAAAAGAAAGGCGAGCAAAAAGAAACGCCGAAGTGAAACGACATTACGAACAAGCGAAGCGCTGTCGAAAGTTTAATGAAAGATGGAAAAAATCCTTCCCGTGGGTGACAGTTAATAAAGATGATAAAATGTTTTGCAAAACTTGTGTAGCCTGTAATATTTTGCAGAGAGTGTGGGTCATACTAAATAATTGCAGTATTATACAATAACATGAATAAGATGTTAAATTTTGGATACTACAAGTTGCGATTTGGTAAAAAAAATGTGGGATAGTGGATTTCAAAGGGGGATACCAGTTTCAAAAACCTGGTATCCCACTTGGATACTGCTGAAAATTCCAAATTTCAAGCCCTGATGATGTACAGTACTGCATGTGCAAGGTATAACAAGTTCAAGTTCTATGTTCATGTTCAAGTTTCTTTAATAAGCACTATATATGTGTAATACATATATATATATATATATATATATATATATATAGTTCAATCTACAGACACGGTGTTTCGCTGTACAACAGCTCATCAGTGTAGCTTGGAACAATCTGAATGAATTTCATCAATTACTTATACACATGTGATCGTCGGTGACAACTGCATGTGGGACAGCATCGGTGAAGTTCATTCAGATAGTGTGAAGTGCGCATGGGCCCAGAGTGCTCAAACTTCCACAAGGGTAGTGAGCGTTGCATTATTGCTAATAGGTACCCACGGCAACTTCACAGAGTGCTCAACAACACCGAAGTGAAGGAGCGTACATAGTTCAATCTACAGACACGGTGTTTCGCTGTACAACAGCTCATCACTGTATATACAGTATATATATATGAAGACTCGAAGCACCAAGTCAAAAGCTCAAGGAAAACTACATTGAATCTGAAGAACTCTTAACGAACACATTATGCCTGGATTAATTACAAATCTTCAAGTCATATATATATATATATATATATATATATATATATATATATATATATACGTTACATAGTTTAGGTGTAAGTTATAGTATACAATTAATAACAGAGTTTATAAAGAGATTAATTACAAATCTTCAAGTCATATATATATATATATATATATATATATATACATTACATAGTTTAGGTGTAAGTTATAGTATACAATTAATAACAGAGTTTATAAAAATCCATATAGTGCTAGTAGTGTGCAGTGATCAAAGGAGCATAGCTTTCTAGTTGACCACTGCCTACTATTACAAAAAATTAATTGATCGAGGTTTAAGCCAAGGTAATTCCTCAAGACTATTTATAAAGATTACAGTGTATATTTATCAGAATAGAAGATTGTGTAGTTTAAGGTAATTCCTCAGTTTTGCATTGTGCAGTTTTTTCTGTTCATAATCAGTGGCGGACACTTGACGAAATATTCGGGGGGCGAGTGCCGAAGGCACGAGCCTTCTAGGGGGGTGCGGGGGCATGTGCACCGGGAAAATTTTTAAAATTTGGATCTCTGAAATGGCATTTGCAGCATTCTGAGAACACATTTTGTAAAAAATTTTAGGTTTTCAAAACACTATTTTAATGGTGCATTTTGTTATAAATCACATGCTAAGCATAAAAAAACAACATTTCAGAGAAAATATTTTGCGAAGCAAAATTCAAATGACAATGGAAAAATGCGAAGCATCAAGCATGTTGTAACTTGTAAGAAATTTCTTTATCCAAACTTACTTCATAGCACTTATTTTGTGGGATTAGAATACTTTCGCTTGTTTTTATTAAAACACGCCATTTTGCTGCTGTTGTTATTGTATTAACAATCCTGCAATGTCTGGCATAGGGCTTGATACCACGCCATTAACTACTGTACCCGCACTAGTGTGCCTAACAAGGACGCAGTAATGTAAACTACGACCTTTGGAGGGTGTAGCTCCGTCGTCAGAGAGGGTTTGCCCTAAGAGCTGAGGAACAGTATACAGGAACAGGCGATCCACCAAGACGGGAGCGGTCTTATAGGTAGAGCAGCTCCAGGCAAGCCTAAACTCCCAACTAACTTGTAGCAATGTTGCCGAGAATTACCCTCTCCTAACAGAACTACTGTCACACATAAAGTGGAGAAGTAACTAGGCTTGGGCGGTTTACCGGTTTACCGGTTTTTTTCGGTTTTATTATCCAAAACCGGTTTTTCGGTTTGGCTTTTAGAAAAACCGGAAAACCGTCATTAAATAATTATTTACTATCATCGCCGTAATTTGACCCTTTGACCTTGATTTACGATACTTGACACTCAAACGAACAGAATATTTAGCGGTAAAATTGCGCACTTAACCAATCCCGCGGTGCGCATTTTACGGTGTCAATTTCATGCCACACATTGACGCTGCACGCAAATAGTCATGGCTGCTATAAACGCCAACGTCGGTTTGCGATCTAAAAAGGTTTCTGGGGCCTCTACCTCTCTTGTCTGGCAATATTTCGGATTCAAGGAAGACGAAAACGACAACGATCTGCCGACATGCAAGCTTTGCCTAAGGAAAGTCCGTGCTGCTGGGGGAAATACGTCCAATTTACGTCGACATATCAAAGATCACCATCCCGTCGAGTCAAGCAAAATTGCCACTGCAGACAGTCAAATTATAACGTAAAGTGATATTAAAGTCCTTGACTTCATTCAGTTCAAAACTGAAATCGTGCTGAGGTAAAAGTTCACACAATTTGCGATTTAGCGTGTACGATTCGTATTCTGAGGTCAAAAAAATTGCTGACGCAGCCACAAAGGGCTTGACAAAGCCCACAATTCCTCTTCATTTAGTTTAAGCAAATTTTAAAGAAAAAAACCGGTTTTACCGGTTTTGAATCGGACGGTTTCTCGGTTTTTATTTTAAGCAAAACCGCCCAAGCCTAGAAGTAACTTACCAAATGATAATCAATGGTTCCGAAATTACCATACCGACCTGGACCTAAGAAAGCCACCAGGGGCCAACCAACAGAGAAAAGGCGAAAGCTGCAATTGAACGAGCAACATCCAGGTGACCATCACTGAATGGAACCTGTACGCAAAGCCAGAAGCAAAGGCCCACGTCTGCAGCAAAGAAAAGCAACAAACGGGCCCTTTCCAGAGCAGGTAGACAAGTACATAGCAAACAATGGCACTGAGCCAAAGCCGGACAAGCTGGTATTGTTAAGCACAAGCTACTACACATTACAGCACAAAACAGCACACTACGGCACATTTTCTCAGAGTAGCCAAGAACACACCCTACAAAATAAGTTATCACCCAGAGTAGCCGGGGAACAGACCCGATGTACGGGTGCGGCAACACAAACTACCAACAGCTAGACACATGCTACCACTACACATAATTACAGCACACTACTGCACATTTTCTTGGAGTAGCCAAGAACACATCCTACATAAGTTATCACCCAGAGTAGCCGGGGAACAGACCAGATGTACTGGCGCGAAACATACAAGCGAACTGTGAGGAACCGAGGACCCCCCACACGACTGTGCAACAGCAGGGGGCACAAATACAGACCCCCAACGTCTGTATGACAAAGTTGCACAGAACGGACCTGCACATACTGAGGACCCCCACTTGACTGTGCAACAGCAGGGGGCACAAATACAGACCCCCAACGTCTGTATGGCAAAGTTGCACAGTACGGACCCGCACATACTGAGGACCCCCCACTTGACTGTGCAACAGCAGGGAGCACAAATACAGACCCCCAACGTCTGTATGGCAAAGTTGCACAGTACGGACCCGCACATACTGAGGACCCCCACATGACAGTGCAACAGCAGGGGAGCACAAATACAGGCCCCCAACGCCTGTACGATAAGCAGTGTTGCACAGTACGGACCCACATAACGACATCGCCAATGCAATTAAAGAGACCCCTGCATAACAGGGCAATGGCAGGGCAGCACAACACACTGCCCCAGTGACAGTACGGCAGCAGAAAGCACAAAACAGTTCCCAACGACTGTACGGCAGCAGTAAAGCACATCTACAGTCACCCACAACTGTAGTATAGCAAAGTAGCACAAAGGAGCCCGCCGCAACTGCAGAAGACAGCAACTAAGCGCAACGCAGAAGCCCCGGCAACAGTACGACAGCGAGGCACCGTAGGACAAAGGCAGACCCAGGGTACAGGAGGACAAAGGCAGTCACCCAGGGTACCGTAGGACAAAGGCAGTCACCCAGGATACAGGAGGACAAAGGCAGTCACCCAGGGTACCGAAGGACAAAAGCAGTCACCCGGGGTACAGGAGCACAAACACGGCCTCAGCAACTGTGGGATAGTAAATAGCACCAACGCAAAGCGGATCCCCCGAAACTGTATGACAGCAAGGTACATTAGCACAAATGCAGTCCCCCCGCAACAATATGATAGCAAAGTAGCACACATGCGACCACCTAGCAATGGCACGATAGCAACGTCCATAAGGACAAATGCAGTCCTCCCGCAACAATATAATAGTAAAGTAGCACACATGCAACCACCCAGCAACTGTACGATAGCCAGGCACAACAGCATAAATGCAGTCTCCCAGCACCAATATAATAGCAAAGTAGCACACCTGCAACCACCTAGCAACTGTAAGACAGCAATGTACATTAGCACAAGAGCAGTCCCCCCCCCCCCCCCCCCCCAGCAACAATATGATGCAAAGTAGCACACATGCAACCACCTAGCATCTGTATGATTGCAAAGTAGTGCACAAGCAGTACCCATCCCGCAACCGTAGCACCGCAAGGAACACAAAAACCATGTCCGCAACGATTGCAGGCACTAGGGACACCAGCAGCAATACAAAACCTACTTGCACGACTGAGCGAGCCCAAGCCAAGGAATGGCAACGGCTCAACCACCTGGATGCCTACTACACGGGGTGGGAGGGTGGGTGGTAGCGAAGTGTCACATACGGCAGTCGGTACACGAATGAGCTCTGAGCCACTACGCTCATTAAACTTAGCCAAGGGGCTAGTGGATTTGATACCCCCAAGAAGAACCCCCCAAGGGACCTGTGGAACAACAACACATACACATCGCATGATGTTGATTATTTTTATTTCATAAATCCATTTAACAATCCTGCAATGTCTGGCATAGGGCTTGATACCACGCCATTAACTACTGTACCCGCACTAGTGTGCCTAACAAGGATACAGTAATGTAACTACGACCTTTGGAGGGTGTAGCTCCGTCGGAGAGGGTTTGCCCTAAGAGCTGAGGAACAGTATACAGGAACAGGCGATCCACCAAGACGGGAGCGGTCTTATAGGTAGAGCAGCTCCAGGCAAGCCTAAACTCCCAACTAACTTGTAGCAATGTTGCCGAGAATTACCCTCTCCAACGACACCCTCCAGCTATGCTGGAGAAGGGATTCGAGGCACGAACCATGCCCAATGGCGTTTCTACAACCCAAAAACCTCGTGGTGAAACTGCAACACATGGAGAACTGCGAATGTAACGACGAGAAGCACTGTTGGAGCAAGCGAGTCCGGGAAGCACGCTACAGCATGGGTCAGATACATCTGGCAGGGGGGGGGGGCAACAAGACGTGGCACGTGCCAAGAGCTCGTTGAACACTTAGAACAAATACAAGCAGCCAGAATGGCAAAGCATGCAAGCACTAGCAATCGTAACCTAAAGGCCACCCGCACAGGCATGGTAACTAAACCTACACCCCGGTAGAGTGACCACGGTAACCAACCACCCGGTACGTGCCTCAGCAGTAGAGTGCAACCTAAGAGACGACCAGCGGCAAACAGCAGATGCAGAAGCTATTGACCCCCTAAGCGCATCAGCATGACCAGCGTAAGACCCATCATAGACAGCGGCAGGTGGACACAACAATGCAGCACGACCACAAATGTAACACATCACGCCACAGCTAGCAAAATGTGGAAGTAACTCTTAAGCTAAACACGGCACGCGCCGCAATTAAGGTAACCTAAGACATGTCTCGCCCAGCGGCTCTAGGAACCGCAGGTTCGTCACCTGCAGAACTACAGTAACCGACGACAAGTGAGCGGAGCAACTATTGTAAAGACAGACACGGCGGGTGTGGTAGTAGTACCACAACCAATGTCAAAGACCGCTGTGGTGGTAACCTAAGGTACGCACAGCAGCAAGTGTGACTTCAGAAAACAAAACAGCAGCAATAGACCCAGTGGTAGTGGGGTAAGTGAACCCACCTAAAACAGCAAGTGCAGCGGGATAACCTAAGACACATCAGGTGCAGCAGCAAAACATACTATCTGGAACCACCGGGAACGGTGGCAAGCAGGGACTGAGAGAGACTGGCGAGGCGCAAGACTTGGCAACCAGAAACAGGGGGGGGGGGGGGCAATGGAAGCACCAGAAACACATACGGTGTGGCAGCCAATTAACCCACAAGACATAACCCACAAGACATAACCGTGTATGATCTCTGATCTGGCCATGAAGAAAGGCTGGTAGTAAACCCCCCAGCAGTACAGCATATAGATGAAAACCAATTAAGACCCGCATAAAACCATACCCTGTAGGAACCATGCAACAGTTAGCAGGCTGAAAGACGAAATGGGTGACCCCAGTGTGTAATTCCCACTGTGGGAAAGGGGCTAGCATGGCCCAACATCTCAACTCGCAGCCCAAGAGTGAGGGAAGGCCTACAACACGTGCGGGCTCATAATGCGGATTGGCCCAGAACAGGAGGGGAGAATTAGCAACTTCCCAGCATGACACCCAGACCCAGGACGCTTAGCCCACAAAAGCAGATAATAGACAACAAAGCGCATACCTGTAACAGACACAATAGCACAATCCTAGCACACAAGGCCGAAGCCACAAGCAAGCAATCCCCAAGGCAAATAGACAAAAGGCGCCTGAAAGGCTCAAAAACAGCCTGAAAGCAAGGCCATAACAAGGCCTTCTTGCAGAAAGCGCTAGCGTCTGAACCACTAAAGTAGGCTGGCAAACTGGCACCCTACAACGTCAAGTCGAGCAGCAAAACGAGCCAGAAACAGAGCTGCCCTAATGTGTGAAGAGCAAACAATACAGAGTTTAATATAAAATGTAACACAAAAAGACCGCGGTGTTGAGGAGATTAACATTGAAATAAGCAACCAGTGAAATAAGCAACGTCGAAGAAAAAACAAATGCACTTGGACGTCTGGTATAACGTGGTTATGATCCCTGTCACACCCATAAGGTGGCCACTTGGCAGCATTGTTTAGGAACAAAGGACAGATATTCCAGTGGGGCCCCGGTGAAATATCCTGTAGGATCCTATAGGATCCTATAGGATCTTGTAGGATCCTATAGGATTAGGATCTTATGTAGGATCTTGACAGGATCCTAAGCAAATCCTACAGGATCCTGTTGGTTTAGGATCCTGTGTACGGTTTTATTCATGATCCTAAGAATTCCACAGGATCCTGTATGTTAAGGATCTAATGTCCAGGATCCTAAGTAAATCGTACAGGATCCTGTTGGTTTAGGATCCTGTGTACAGTTTTATTCATGATCCTAAGAATTCCACAGGATCCTGTATGTTAAGGATCTAATGTTCAGGATCCTAAGTAAATCGTACAGGATCCTGTTTGTTTAGGATCCTGTGTACAGTTTTATTCATGATCCTAAGAATTCCACAGGATCCTGTATGTTAAGGATCTAATGTTCAGGATCCTAAGTACAACAAAAGGTCCGCTATGCGTACATGTATCTGCGCCAAACCCACGACTGTGAGAATCTTGTCAAGATCTTGTGTGATGTTGGAAAATCTTGTAAGATCTTAAGAAAAATCTTATAAGATTTTAGCGAGATGATCTCATAAGATAATTAAAGAGAAAGTACACGAGAAAGTACACGTTCTCTGACCAAAATACTTTTTTATTATGACTCACAAAAACTGTGGTAGATCACACTCACAAGTTGACTATAAGTCACGTTAAAAATACTTACCAGTTTTATCAGCAATATCCCCTGTCTCGGAAATATAGAATTTAACGGCTAATTGCATGAAGATATATCCCAATACGGCTGTTGAGCCGGACACCGCGGGTCTAAAGTATACCCCTGAATCGTCTGTAGGTTTGTGTCATTTTGGAAACTTATAACGTTAGATAGAGCGTTAAATTCTGCACAACAAATGTGAATTAGAAAAAATCGTAGAATAGCAACGGAGAAAAATCTATTTGAACTGAGACTGATGAGCGCCAAATATCAAATGTCAATTATCGGGTCAAACGCAATCATATTTAAAGTATCCCTGAATCGTCTGTAGGTTTGTGCCATTCACGAAACTTGCACAGTTAGATAGAGCGTTAAATACTCTACAACATATGTGAATTAGAAAAAATCGTATAGAATAGAACCCTGAAAAATCATAGTGTTTTAGTCAAAAACTTTGTCGGAAATATAGAATTTAACTGCTAACAGTCGTATTGGGATATATCTTCATTGCAGTTGAGACACCGGATACCGCGTGTTTAAAGTATATACCCCTGAATCGTCTGTAGGTTTGTGCCATTCACGAAACTTCTACAGTTAGATAGAGCGTTAAATTCTGTACAACATATGTGAATTAGAAAACATGGTATAGCATAGCAACGGAGAAAAGGCTATTTAAACTGACATGAGCGCAAACAGTCGTATTGGGATATATCTTCATTGCAGTTGAGACACCGGATACCGCGTGTTTAAAGTATATACCCCTGAATCGTCTGTAGGTTTGTGCCATTCACGAAACATGCACGGTTAGATAGAGCGTTAAATTCTGTACAACATATGTGAATTAGAACAAATCGTATACAATAGCAACGGAGAAAAATCTATTTGAACTGAGATGAGCGCAAATATCAAATTGCATAATTATGCTATCACTTGGCGTACGGTCAAACGCAATAATTTTAAAGTATCCCTGAATCGTCTGTAGGTTTGTGCCATTCACGAAACTCGTACAGTTAGAACGTTAAATTATGTACAAGATATGTGAATTTGAAAAAATCGTATAGAATAGAACCCTGAAAATCGTAGTATTTTAATCCAAATCGTAGTATTTTAATCGATCCTGGTAGTCGGAAGCATTTCGGAAGTTATCAACATCTTTTCAACGCATGCATGCATGTTGGAGCGGTCTGATCGTTGATTGGCTATGTGATAACAAACCTAACAGCTAACAACACGACAGCAATATATCTGCTGCGCAGATACAAAAATCCTACAGGATCCTCTTAGTTTAGGATCCTATGTCGATCTGTTCACGAATCAGTAATCCTGTACCCAGAATGGACTTCTTGGTCAGTAGTTGTTCAGATCAATCAGATTGGGAATGGTACAGGATTTAGATTTCTGTTTAAGTGTAGACTAGAAACGTTTGGGACTGTTATAAAATGGTTTGCATGGGAATAAAAAAAATTCTCTTGGCGGTCTCATACTGTAGCATACATTTCACATCTGCACACAAGTTCTTATTATAAAAGGTGACTGGTCGGAGATGATTTCAATTTTTTGTGGATAGTGGGTTGCGGCTTTTTAGTCTCTTGTACAGTATGTGATCAGAGACTGACGCCTGCCCAACATCGTGTACAAAACGTCAAAAGAAAGAGGCCAAATTCTGAACAAAAACACAGAGCATTAGTGCATGCAATGTACCTGTACATATAATTATATACATGTAGGTCAGAACATACGTCACGTCAGTGACATCACATCAAATTAATTGTGTTGATAAGTTTTAAGAACGTTTGAGACATATCCAGATACTCTAACATCAGCATCATGCATTGGGACAAACACCATGCGTGAAAAAATGTTTTCGCACTTAATCTTCAAAAGATTGTCTGTTTCTTGCACTGCAACAAAGTGACTTCCAAGAACACCATCTTGGCAAAATCTGAGTATTACAGGGTCTTCTGGGTTAGCAACTTCATCTGTTTGACAGACATTCTTGTTGAGACTTGCAAACTCTTTGATGATAGCAAAAAGTTCATCGTTGCTTTTCAAGTAACACTGAACTTTTCCATAGTTTTCCCCATCTTCATTTGCTGCAAAAGATACGAAGTAACTACACGATGATCGTTTATACGAGTATCCCTCGCTGTGGAATGTCTCCCCACTCTTTTCCATCCTGGACGAGAACAAAATTTCTTGATTTGAGGGATCTAAATCAAAGGCTGCCAAATCAACCTCACTAATGATTGCTGGAACCTCTTTGCACACTGGATAGTAGAAACTAATTTCCTCATTCATCTTTTGCTTTTTGACAACAATATTGAAAACATCTTGGCAGAACAACTTTGCTCTTTCCGGTTCACGTACATTGCTGATTACTTCCGATTTAACACTTTGTGCCAAAGCCATGTTTCTTAACATTTGTGGAATAATTCCTCTTGTACCATGAAACTTTTTCTTTAGCAATGAAATCATTCCCTCAAATACAAATGCTGATAGCAAAATAGGATTTCCATGATTAAGGGTCTGGTATGCCAAGTGTCCAATTGCATGTAAGTTGTATGTTCTCTCTGTATACCCATACAAATTTTCCACAAGCCTAATATAGGAATCCAGCATTACTTCTGCCAGTTGCCTATCTTCCTCAATAAGTCTATCATTTGTAAGTAATCTCACTCCAGTGACAAATAGACTGTAATGGAAGAAGTGCTCTGCTGGCAAGAACTGTCTCAAGACTGGTAACCCAATGTGAAAAAGAAAGATTTCTTTTTCATGGGCTTTCCATTTGCCAAGTTCGTGGATAGACCTTATTTTCTTTGGAAAATCGTGTGGAAGCATTACTGAAAAGATGGCACTGTCAATCGCTGAAATGCTATGTTTCAAAGAGTATACATCATCAGCATTTGAACTAACAAACCACGATTTCAATTTTCTGGAAAACTCTCCTTCAATCACTTGATGCAAAAAATCCAACAAAAGCTGTTCCGGAATTCTCACAATGTCATGTACTGACGATGGCCCTTTGATCCCAAAAACAGAGTTTCTGTTGTTTGCTAGGGCTGCATGCTGTATTGATTCTTCATGGTTCCTTAAGGGAGCTTTTGGAAATCTGTAAGGATAGTACCTCACTAGTGGCTTGTTGGGATCTTGAACTCCTGGTTCTAGACAGACCGAACATCCAAACTTTCCATTAAATTGTTTGAAATTGAGTAATGCAGCCTTGGCTGGAAGATCTGCAACATGGCCATGGACTCGCAGTCTGCAGAATATATTGCGATCAGGCAGCTCAACATTAAAGCCATTCATCAGTTGTTGAACCTCTTCAATAAAATGGCTCTGGAAAACTTCAAATTCTGGATTTTGTTTTCCAAACCAAAGTCCACAAAAAAGTACGTTACGAAAAGAGTATCGCAGTAATTTTGGTATCTCAAGTATAATCGCAAATATTGGCCAAATTTTCAATTTCCTTGACTTTAGAGCTGATGCCCCATCAATATGCCACGTTATGGAGAGGATGTACTCTCCATTTTCATTTGGATTTAATGGCACATTTCTTCTGTAAATATCTCCATCAGAAACATCTTCGTACACATTTGGAATGTGAGGCATAGAAATTTTTTCTTCTATTGCTGGCCAGTTATCTAGGACAAATAATTCAATTTTATAAGAAAATGTGGAGCACTTTTGTCCACTCTTCTCACATTAGGAAAATTAACATGTTATACAATGTTCGGTACATAAAAAATACTGATAAACAGAAGTTGAACTTTAGGGCCTGATTATATGACCTGGGCTACCCTGATCTTCTATTATACAGTACAATTAAAGTCATGTTTCAAAAATCATGTGGGCTACTGTACCTGTACTGTGCCAGAATTCTAGTATAGTTGAACCGAGCTTAATATGATGATTTCGATCTGTTTATTAATAAATAATAAATTATATGGATTTTTAACATTATTTTCGTTGGCTACAGTACCTAGCCAGGCAAGCCCACCTCAAAATAAATTGAGTGTGGTTTTTCAATACTTCAAGTACATGGTAATTAGGTCCAAGCTAGCCTCACTCAACTAAGATAAAAAGTATATATATAACAGTGCTTTCAATGAATAAAATACGCCAGCGCGATGGATCGCGCTCGCCAGAGCAGATTTCACAACTGGGCAGCGCGATTTGGTTTTTCTTGAAAAACAGCGCCAGTTTATGTTGATGACTTCCTGTTACATTTCCTGGGTCAATTTTAACAGTCTGTTATCATAAAAATGAACTTCAAACCAATGTTTTAAGTGTCATTTGTGGTTTTCATCTGCACAACTAGCATAAAGTTTGAGATTTTGTAGTGTATATCCCGATATTTCCGCGCCGGAACATGCAGCGGACGTCCCCGTGAGCAAACGAACGCTATTTTGCATTTTCGTCGATTTCAGCTAGTCTTTTAATAATACGAATATCAATTAAACAATATGCCGCAAGACAATACAGTACGTCACTGGAGAGTGCAGTTAGCCTGCCACTAGAAACAAACTAAAAATATTTAATATCTAAACCCGTTAATTTAATAAAACCAAGAACAATTTATCTCCCTGTGAAGCCATAATTCGTAAATATGCGTGCATAAAGTTGTTCAAAACCACGCCGCCGGTTTATTGATTTGTTTTTATAAGCTAGACTGTATACTCCTGTACAGAGTAAACAAGAGATATTCCATTATTTTCATATTATATACAACTGAGCATTTATTTACTCCATTTCTAGGCAGTGGAAGATAATCTGCGAGCGCATTTTATGACAAATTACTTATCTGCCAGCGCGATCAATCGCGCTGGCAGAACGAACTTGGGAGCGTGTGGGCGAGCGCGAGCGCGATCGCGCTCACCTCATTGAAAGCACTGTATAATCATGCAGTCAACAAACCCAGCCCAGTTTTGCACATCATTATGGTAGATTTACAATTTATCAATTATCTGGTGAGGTCTCAGGTACAATTTTTTTAAACACTTGCAATTTATGTTTTGTTATTGTCAATAAATGTAAGTTGCTCTCATCAATTTAACTTTACCTCTTATTATTCTTTTGACCTGAGGCAAAAGCTTTATTATAGTGTACTGAAGTGGCTGCTTGCCATTACCAAAATTTTCACAGCTATTGTCCTGACATGGAATGTTGTGGGTAGTTTCTTTATGACAGGTACTGCATATGGCATAATCCAATGTATCATAATGGAGGTAATCTATGCCTTTACTAAATTCATAGCTGTTCTTTGCCACAGTGTTTTGTGGAGGAAGAACAATATTAATCAACTTCAACAGATCAGATTGAGTTTTCTTGCTCAAACTGTGTTTTTCAGACACTCCAAGGAACATTTTGTTGAAGGTTGCAGTTGAAATATCTGATCCTTCAAAAATTGGTGGATCACCCTCTCCATCTGAATGGCTTGACAAACTGCATTCACACATATCATCCTCATTTGTGTTACTCGAGATTGAATCGTCAAGTGATGTACCTTTGAATAAAATAATATAATAACAATAATTACTAATTGCCAATTAATAACTATCACCTATTATTATTATTATTATTACTGTATTATTATTATTTATATTATACATGTAGGTTCTGAACCTATAAATTTGAATAACAAATTGCATACAAACTGTTTTTAACCCTGATGATGACTTTATATCAAAAACATTTGGTTTTTAATTGTAAATAGTTAAACATTTTTAGCCTTTTATTCAATATATTATTTAATTATAATTACCATAATTACTATTGACTATGACTATGACTACATGACTATTACTATTATTTGCTGCTGAATGTCAGCGAGGCAGCACACTAATCTTGACATGGGTTTCTGTGTCTCATGTCCAGACCTCTTTGCCAAGCTATGTATAGTCAACAAAATCTCGATTTTGAAATGTTTATTTGTTGACCATCTTATGACGTTTTGTGACATAGAAATTTCTTCCTACAACTTACATCATATGCATATACACCAGAAGGATTTGCTCTGATAAATTAAGTCAGTCAACCTCTGAACACACTTGTGAACTGTCTTACAATTTTGGTGAGGAGAGTTTATCTTGTTGAGGTAAGATAACAACTGACAACTGTGTTTTTTTGGTAGGAGCTGATTTCACGGTTGTTTTCTTCTATTTTTACAATATTATTGGTGTGCCGGTTCATTGATAATCTCACAGGAGCCATTGTGTTTGCACTGATCAGCCTTCTGATCAGACACTACTATCTGCGTGTGTGTACTTTTATACTCATACAAATTCTGCAAAATAATCTCGCGGGCTCAATGGTACACTGCTGTATAATTTTATTAAACCTCTAGATTTTTCATAACATGAAGCACTTGGAAATGCTAACCTCCTTTGCAGGCAACTCTGTGGGCTCTAGCTTATTGTGAAGAGGTGAGAAAAACTCAGGTGAAGTGGGTAAACTGAATGAGCAAGCTCAGGTGGAATGGGCAAACTCAGATGGAGTGGGCAAGGGGGGTGTCACATTGGCCACAGACTGCAAAGTTGCCTGCAGAGTAGGCTAAAGGTTTTCATCCCATTCAAGGCAGCACTTCACTCATGATAGTAACTTCTAGTATTATTTATAATCATCATTATCAATTAGTTTTATTATTACTTTTACTTTTAATACTAACAGGTATTTATTTGATTTAATTGATTATTGTATCACTCTAATCAGGCTAATGAAAGCCTTGTATAAACTTAATGCATCTATCAATGTTAAGCCCCAGGGTGGGGAGGGGGGGAACCCACAGGATATTGACTGATCAACATACTCACCAGACACAGGGAAATTTGACTTCCTTGACAAGCTCGAGGGACCGGGATTTTTGACACATAAAATGATCTTAATACTATTTTAGCATTTGATATTATGCAGGGAGGGGTATTTTGACCAACAAGGCTATTCTACTGCAGGGGAATTTGACAATTTCCCCCCCCCCCCCCCCCCCCCCAAAAAAAAAAAGTCAATTTCCCCATTAGGTGCATAATTTATACGTTGTAATAATTATTATAATTAAATACATGTACCTGTTTCGGATTCGGTTCTTTCAGTTTCGTCGACAAAACCCACATTATGTTGGTTGAACGCCCTTTCAATATCTGCCGGTAACGGCTGATTTCCATATACCCATTCAGCGACTCTATCACCTTCGGCATTATTATGATTAACTGCAGGCGGCGTTGATGCATAACTGCCAGGACTGTTTTGCCTTCGCCTTTTTCTTGAAGGATGCGGTCCAAAATATATTAACGACTCAACGTCTGATAACTCGCTAATCTCTGACGAGGCAGGGCAGCTGCTGTTATTTTCCAAAGGAACAAAAGCGTTGTCAATAATGGAGCTCGCAGAATCAGAGACATCACTTTGAATACTTTCACTGCTCTGATCTGCACGACTAGGGCTACTCGATGGTACTACAGCAATTGAATAACCTAAATCCTCTGATACTGTTTCATCCGAAGATTCGCTTGATTTACTCATAGTTTAAGTTTGTCCATATCCATAGTGTTTCGTATATTACTTCTTCTCGACTTTCATCCAGAACGTTCCAGATCGAAGGTTCACCCGTGAGGCCTCCGATCCAGGACTTCGCCCGCGCCGTACCCGAGCGTGATTGTCGTATTTTCAACCAATAATATTTCAACTATTTCTCATGTGACCTTAACTGGCCAACCAGCACCCGTAGAGAAATCCGTGACAAGCGCGGCAATAATATATCGAAGTTGCCCATTCTCTTTTTCAAGGTTTTGATCGTTTTGTCTACATTAGTTGGAGGTTTTATTGTCACTGAGTACTTTATTAAAGTTTTTGGCGTTTACTTTTCTGGTTATAATTCTGCAGTTCAGTTAAAGACAAAGAAATGGCAGCTAAGAACACCTACTCAACAAAAAGCACTCGGTTGCAAGCACGGCAGTTGTCAAAGATGCATCCTGAAGGTAAAAGCTCTTTTTAAACAGATGCCAAAACTTCTTTTTTATTTCACGAGTTTAATTACACTAAATCAATGTTTATTCTAGATTTTACTGAGCAGTTTGTTTGTGTGTGGTTTGTCGAAGACATGACGTATGATATTGTACCCGAAAAAATCATTGAACGAACAGCAAAGGCCAAATCAAAGAGCGAAAAAATCGTTGAGGGCGAGATTGTTCAAGTACGTGGACATCTTTCAAAAATTATGCGTATTGGTAAGTGCGACTAAAGAGCATTATTACTCTACTCCTTTTTAAAAAGAAAAGGTTAAAAAAGAAGGTTGTGTCCTATGGCCGGTTTAATTGGGCGGTGTCTATCACTTTCAAATTCTACTGCATATATAGTCATATAGAAGTGGTCTAAATGTGAGTCTAGTCAGTCAGTAAATATGACTGTTTCATTTATGGCAAGTTTGTGTTGTGTGACAGTCATGACTAGTATACACATCAATTTAGAAACGCCAAGTTGTTCACTTTTCCTTTTTATTACCTAAGGTACTAGGATAGGGTGTGATAAAGAGTTGAAAACCCTCGAAAAAGCAATTGATGTGATCACAGAAAGGAAAAAAGAAACGCATAGAAAAAGACGCTTAAGCAGTGAAAGCAGCGTTGATAGTGACAACGATGAGACTCCACACAGTGGCAGGGAAAGTTCCATTAAGATTAAAAAAGAACCTGAAGGTAGGTGTTTTTATTTCTTTGACTGACCTTGATATGTGAATAATCAATTGACATTAGTTTAATTATTATCTACGTACTGTAGATTTGGAATGCCATCTTGAAGAAGAGAAACGAAAAATAGATGTGATGTTAAAGGCA
The DNA here is from genome assembly GCA_035771165.1 of Paragorgia papillata. Classification (NCBI taxonomy): domain Eukaryota; kingdom Metazoa; phylum Cnidaria; class Anthozoa; order Scleralcyonacea; family Coralliidae; genus Paragorgia; species Paragorgia papillata. The sequence continues at coordinate 1,959,128 of JAWNZC010000339.1, read as the reverse complement.
AGAAAACTACCTGAGAAAAAACCGGTTGAATCTTTCATTTTCGAAGTAATCAAATTACATTATACTTAAAACTATGCATAATCTTAGAGTATACATACATGATTATGGTATTTTACGGTAACACACCCCCTCCCCTCGGCTCTAAATGATACATTTTTATTGCTAAAATTTAATGTTTTAATATCATATCTTTTTAACATATGAAATTTACAATTATTAAATGTTTATTAAAGCCATTCAAGTTTTCAACTTGGGGTGTGGGTTAGCAAATTTTATGCCCAGAAAAGTAGAACATGTAAATGGACTACTCAGCACCCCACCATCCACCCCCAATATATAATTAATCAGTCCCTAACAGATAAGGCTAATTTACCATATTGTAATCGAATGCTCTAATCTGGGATTTTTTATTTATGTAGGAGGAAAAAACTAAAAAACATGAAAATGAATTGATTAAATTGAAGGACCATGTCACAGAGGTTGACAATAAATTAGATGCAATTTTATCTATTTTAAACAACAAGGACAGAGATCCAGACAAAGAAACACCAGATAAGGTTAATTCATTAATTTTTTCATTTTCTTTTCATAACATTTATTATAAGTAATACCATGATATGAGGGAAATTAGTGATTAAATGTCCCCAAAACCAAGGCTTGCGGGGACATTTAATCACTAATTTCCTGACGTACATGCATGTCATGGTACTAGTTTGTAATACTGTTGTACCATGATGATTATCTTATAATAATGTATTTCTTTGTTGTGTAAAACAAACTTTGTTGCATACTTTTTGCATGTTTGGCCATGCATGCTAATGAGGGAAAATTAGAAATTTGCCCTGTTAGAGGGGAAAATTAGAAATTTCCCCTGTTTGGGGGGAAATTAGAGATTAAATTAACCGGTATATACAATTACCTGGTGAGAACAAAAGAAACCGAGGCAATCATGGTATTACTGCAACTAACAAATACCTTGCTCCCACATATATCTAATACCATAATTATAATATTGCAGTTAAAACAACAGCCAAAAGTGCTATCTTCATGCAGTACTGCTAATGATTCACCAACAGTGCCAACAGCTCCCAAAGAGAGTATTCAACCAGTGGTAAGTTACTTGTCAAATTATCATTTGTTAATAAGTTATATATATATATATATATATATATATATATAGTTCAATCTACAGACACGGTGTTTCGCTGTACAACAGCTCATCAGTGTAGCTTGGAACAATCTGAATGAATTTCATCAATTACTTATACACATGCGATCGTCGGTGACAACCGCATGTGGGACAGCATCGGTGAAATACATTCAGATAGCGTGAAGTGCGCAGGTGTCTTATTACACACACTCTGAGTGGATGAGCCCCATTTACACTCAGAGTACTCATGTTTGGCATCGTTTTTATTTTATATCATACAACGTATGCTTTGTTTGGTTATACTCTCACTTAATAACTGGTGTAATAATTTGATTTGCCATATCATTTATTTTGTCAGCTGAGTCTCGTATAAAACGAATAGAAAATGGCTTTAGTTGTAAAAAATATAAAATCTCTCTTTAGATGTACAATGGTATCAATTTAACTACTGGCCATATTCCAAGCAAGCCTGCCCTTTTTGCCACACAAAAGTTATCCACTCTATTTACAATTGAAGAGTTACAGACAAACACTATCGAGCCAACCAAAAAAAGTGGAAAAGGAGAATTAGATCCACAAAAGCTTGAAATAATATTTGGTGAGCTTAATTAATTTCATTTATTAATTTTAATTCTAATTTTAGGCCTTGTAAAAATAACTCTCTGATTGTATATACAGTATATGTATATTTGACCAGTAAAATTGTCTAGCATTGGTCAGAGTAAATAATAATACCAGCCAGCTCAGAAATGCATGGGTTTAATAACTTGTTATTAACACATTATTGTCTATAAGGCTGGCTGTGAATTTCTTTTTGACAAGTAAAATTGTCGAGTAAAATAATCTAGCAGAGTAAAATAACAGCCGGTGTAGGTCATTTTTAATTTTGGTCAACCCAGGAAGGAAATTGACAAGAAGAGTTTTGAACTTTTATTAAGATCGAGTGGGTGCAAACATGGTCTTTACTGCTCTGTTTATCAAATTCAAGCCCATTCAATTAACATTTATTTATTCTTTTTTTCTTATCAGATGCACTAAATAAAGTGTATGGAGAAAGAAAAATATTCAAGACAAAGGACTTGATAGTCACGGCAATAAAGCAAAAATGTTTGGACCAGGTTAAAGCCAAAAAAAGACTGTCAATAGCCGAGTCAAGCTAATTAAAACTGGTGTGAGCTGTTTTGACACACATTATGTCATATAACCTGTTACATGTATCTTTGAAGTTCCTTTATATAGAAGTTTTTGTGTTGACTGTTATAAAAAAAACTATTTTATCGCAATAAATTTCGTTTTCTCTCAATGTGCATTCTTGATTATTCAGTGAGCTGATATAACTTTATAGACCTTTTTTATAATAAGTGGCAGTGCAGCTAGAGTACGTCAGTTTCCACCCTTGACGTCATTTTCAGCCTTTTGAATTCTATTGAAAATTTACAAATGCTAAGACAATACACGAAATTGATAGTCTATACTGTAGATTATTTTCGTATAGGATATGCAGCGCACTGGATCTATAGGATACAGTGCACATTAAATCCTACAGAATCTTTTAGGATCTAACAGGATTTTTTAGGATCCTGTGCTGTAGGATCCTATGTAAGATCCTGTCCAGAATTGTATATAGGATCCTGCACACGATCATAAGATCCTGCACAGGATCCTACAGAAACTTTTAGGATCCTACAAGATATTATAAGATCCTGCACAGGATCCTATAGGATCCTATAGGATCCTGTGCAGGATCTTGTACAGGATCCTATGCAGGATCCTGTAGGATCCTGCATAGGATCCTAAAAAAATTTTCACTGAGGGGTTTGCAGTCGGACGATGTCAAGTCCATAAAACAAAACAAAACATAACAGATAATTAGCAAAACAAATTTTTGCACATAACATCACCGAGCCATAATTTCTTTGTTGCTGTGAGCTACAGCAGTCAACCGCACAAAAGGCAGCACAGAAAATAGGGCCTTATGTAAGCCAACTGTATTAACTAATAAGAACACATACTTGACAAGTTAGACACGGTATCGAAAAGACAACTTAATAGAGCATGCAGAGTAAAATATAACGCTAAGGAAGCCCTATAAAGGATTTACCAAATAATAGTACAGCAAATTGCCAGCGAAGAAGAACTAGCCCCAGTGCGGACGGCAGAATAGAACAGGCCAGGCAATATTTAGATAAAATCGAACGACTCGACTCACCTGGTAATTTATCCCAAATTAGGGCGTCCAACGACTTGACAAAACGTTTGGCCTTTCGAACTTGTACGCCAGAGCGGAACAGTACTGAGATCTGAACAGCTAGCATATGCTACGAGTAGGTGAAACATACAAACGCTTGGCACATAAACACAAGCTGATTGAACTGCGCCGAGAGCCAGAATAAACAATCTCCTTCGATAAGGCTATAGCTCAAAAACGCAACGAACAAGCTGTTGGGGAACTGCAAACAACACCACGGACCAAGTAGCGGTCTGTGAACAATAAAATTCTCCGGTAATAACTGTGGAGAGAACGAAGAACTGAACAAGCCACGGACATAAAGACAAGCAAGCAAGCGGCAAAACAGCAGCGTATAAAAATTGCAACAAATCGATTAGACGCGACAAAAACTGATAATTTAAGCACAAACGTGGCAATGAGCCACAGCTAAAAAACGTCTGAAAGCTAAGCTACAGTGTACAAACCATACAACCGGCATAAACCGGTCGGAGTGAAGAGCCAGTTGAGCCAAAGTCTAAGGCAGCATATCAAGCGACGAAGCACGACCAGCAAAGGGCAAGGAAACACTAGTTTCATGGCAGCGTTTCCCACTTATCTGCCAACAACGCTGTGGACGGGTAAATAGCTGACGGTAGTCTTAGACAGAACCCGAGAAATTCGAGAAACAGTATATAGACAAGCAGCCTCTTGGTAGCGAAGTGTCACATACGGCAGTCGGTACACGAATGAGCTCTGAGCATCTACGCTCATTAAACTTCTTGGCTAAGTTTAATGAGCGTAGTGCTAGTGGATTTGATACCCCCAAGAAGAACCCCCAAGGGACCTGTGGAACAACAACACATACACATCGCATGATGTTAATTATTTTTATTTCATAAATCCATATAACTAATAAGTAGTGCTTCCACTTCTTGAAATGAAAACTTTCTTGTGCTTCCACTTTTCAAAATGAAAGCTTCAGCTAAAATTATTGGGGGGCGATCGCCCCCCCCCTTTTCTCTTGTTCTAGCTAACTTTTGGTCGAGTAAAATTTAATTTTGATGTGTCACGTGTTGTGAGAATGAATACTTGAAGCCAATGTGAGAAAAACTATAAATAATCTATGTTGTAGTAAAGCTTGAAGCTCTTCATTCATTGTGGTTTCAAGCTCTTTAAACGTCATTACACCTTACGAATAAAACACGTTTGTATCATCAGCAAAAATCCGGAAAGAAAGTTTTCTTGAACAGTTATAGTTACATGTAGGCATATTATTTATTTAAAGCAGAATAGTAATAGTCCAAGAGTTGATCCTTGTGGTAAATCACAAAGCAGATCTAATTCATAAGATACATTATTATAAGACTATCTTCGTAAGCGGTCTGGAACGTGAAATCCAGCAATTTGATTGGCTCCTGTGCGGTCTGGAATCTGCCGTTCCGGACCGCTGACAGTGAGAATTTTAAAAACAAAATGAAGGTCATATCAATGTATATATGCAACAAGATGGACAATATATCAGAACTATTCATTGTTGAAACATATCGTGCCGGTATGTTGTTGGAAATCATTTGTGTTTAGCTTTCATTTCATGTATAGTTCAAATTTCCATGTTATGTGAAACTTTTTAAAATGTACGTAGCAATGTTCGTAATAATATAACATTTACTTTTCACAAATGTTATAGAATTTCAAATGTTTTTCTTATTCAACAAAAGCAATTGAAAAATGCTATTTGGGGTAGAAGTTCAGGATTCTATAGTTACACGGAAAGTACTTTAAAAGTGGGAAAACATGCCATTTTGGTTTCGTTCGCAAGAAAGATGGTGGTGAATACGAGCCTAACACTTTGTCGAGTTTTCACAGAACGTTTACAACATTTGTAGTCATATAATAAACTACTTATTGACCTCGCTTGTTCGGTCTGAACTGACCAGTGAAATATGGGACCTTCGTTTCCTGCACGGACCTCGCTCTATTTTGATCCCTACGTAAAGGTTATTGAACCGACCGAGGTCAATTAGTTGTTTTATAAACCGAGGACGTAGATAACTATCTTATTAGCCAACAAAGGAGGTTTTCTCTTGGGAGATTAATTTGACGTAAGTAATTGGCAAGCCAGTGCTGTATTTAACAAATAGATTACATTTTTCCGTGCGTGTGTACTGTAATAGATCACAGATGACGTCACACCGTGTAAAGAACAAAAAAGTACGACACGAGACGAAGTCGAGTGGCGTGACTGTTGTTCTTTATACGCTGTGACGTCTTCTGTGATCTATTACAGTGCACATGCACGGAAATATGTAATCTATTTGTTTTATACATCAAATCTTAAATTATACGAAGTTTAAGATTATTAAATCGTTGGGATGCTTCTAAGGATTAACTTAATTATTAATCCTCTCACTCTTCAATTCCCTCAAGAAATGTTCAAAAAGTAAGCAAGCTTTGTATATTAAACAGTCTAAGTCAGAGGGGAACAGTAATTAGGAAGAACTCACCCCACTCAATAATGCAGATCAACTCAATAGGGCAGAAATCATGAGAGAATGTATCATATTGACAAGTTAAGTGGATATTTTTTTCATAAATTGTTGACACTTACTCTATGACAAATTACCAATAATTTGTTTGTCTATTTACAAAGTCATATAAAGTCATATATTTTCTAATACTGTATATTGCCTTTAAAATGCAAGCATTGGGAAAGCAAACAAATCAAGATCTTCACAAAGAATCGATTATATGTCAATGTGTGACTTTGTATGAACATCAATCTCGAGCCCATAGTCACCCCCTTTTTGGTCAGCGGGAGAGCGCGGGGGAGACTCTGGGGAAATTGGATTTAATTACCCCTGAAATGAGGAGTTCCGGTTGTTAAGCGCATGATCGTAGCATCAGCTGCTGTGCAGGATGTGCGTTGTGTTCATTATATTTGTTTGAAATCGCAAATACTATATTTGTGAGAATCCAGCATAAAATGCAGATCAAATGCACGTTAAAATTGTCGGAGAGAGACCGACACTGCTGGTGCTGGCACTTGACATAAACGCTCTTGAAATCCAAGGTAAACTTACTAAACTATCAATTCACGACGCCAATATCGTCCTCGATCAGACGATCACAAGCCTTTTAATACGAGTGCGAAGGCTGATTCCTTCTTTAATTGTCTTAAATATGCTTTTTCGTTGTTTAAATTGTTTCATATTTATACATCAAATATAACGACAAATCCCACCAGGGTTTGTTTTGTTCATTGCGACATTAATGTTGTTCGAAATTCGTCTTAAGTCTTTTAAACTTTGCTATGAAGTTTGTTTGTGTGACTAAGACCCAGATATATCAAACAAAGAGAGGAGATGAAAATGAGGCGTCTAAATTTGAAGATATATATGTTTATTGAATTAAGCAATATATTTGACTTAAATTTTTATTTTACAATCTGTATGTTTTGAACCGATGAATTCAATAAATTTAAATGAGCCAATCAAAACAGAGAATCAATCCAGTTTCCCCAGAGTCTCCCCCGCGCTCTCCCGCTGACCAAAAAGGGGGTGACTATGGGCTCGAGATTGTATGAACATACAACACTTCGGCATTAGTTTATGTGATCATGAAGCAACTTGGGGGGACACATTCCATGGTTTTTTCCAAGCTGTCTCTGGCTGAATTGTTTTGTTGCCCCACCCTGGACCTTCGTTTTTATGACCCTGTACACACGATGTTGGTACAAATTAAAGAATAACGTCATGATGTAGTTATGATAAACCACCTCCTAGCTCCGCGAGGGGGGATGCAGTCCCTAATTGCGAACTGAACTCTTCATTTGGCCACGTGCCATATATCAAACAATCTTTGTAATCGAAAAGCATTTGTACAGACGCTTACCAAAACTCAGTTTATTACAGTAACTACACCTGTAAAAAATAGTATAGCTGGTGTGTCGGACCAGAAATTGATTCATTCTGCTCCTCTTTGGCAGATATATAAGCCCTCTTTCCTTGCCCTGGTCACCTATTTGGCGAAACCTTTATAAGATCATAAATACGTATCGCTCTGCTTTGTCTGGCGTTCTCCTTCCGATTGACGGTTTTTCCTCATGTACATGTAAGTTATATATAGTACCTCTTTTTATTCGCTTGCTAAATGGTGTTATGAGTCATAGTTAATAAAAACTAAACATGGTTTGGAAGCTCAACAAAAGTCATTGTTTTATGTTTTTGTTCAGGTTTATGTAAATTTGTGCACTTTCACGGTTACTGAACATATTGTGTTTTCTGTATAATGAAGCAATTATCCAATAGCAACGTTTGAGTTCAATCACTCAACCGTACCATTTAAATATTAATAAACCTAAAACAAAGGATTTGTGCACATTCATGTACCTTTCAACATGAATCGTAGCTTGATTGTTAACCGCTTTGTAGTTTGCCGGGTTTCAAACCGCCATGTTTATTTCCTATTAACTATGTTTGAATATTTGACCAGCTACAGTATTGCTCGCTATCAGCAGTCTTGGAATATAATACTAACTTATTTGATTTAATCACCATGCAAGAAACGAAAATCTGTTGCCCAAAACATTCAAGTTGTCGCTTTTAATTGCGCTTACAGCACCCAAAACGTTCTTTCGAGCTGAAACTTTTTTATCTACGTTTTATGCGTATTCTGTCTGTAGGCGTTGATTTTAAACTGCTGGACCTGACGAAGACATCTTCTGAGGTTACTTCTGCTTTGTTTGCCAAGTAATGAAGAAGGCGAGGAGCTTTGCGTTCTCAGGTTCTTACTCAGAAATGCGGTCATGCTTCAAGAGGACCTAACAAGGTTTCGCTGATAAATTCTATGCTTTACCTCGAAATTCATATTTTTCTTTACTTTTGCTAAGTTCGATGATAACCCTTTTAGAAGGAAGTATAACTTTTAAGGATGAAAATTGGAACATGTTTAAATCAACAGTATTCAAAGCTGTATATGATCACACTCCCCAGAAAATGTCTGGATCAAAATACAAACTACAATGGATATCTATGGCTGTTTTATAGAGACATATGCGGGAGAAGGGTATAGATTACACAAGTTAGTCATAAAATTACATAAACAATGCCACTGGGAGTCCTTTAAGAAGGAGCGTAATTATCTTGTTTCTAAGGTGGTAGATTTGGTATTTCTCCACGCAAGAGAAGGGAACAAATTTTACTTCACAGACAAGGATAAAACCGAAGCCCTGAGCTCCCAATTTACTTTTACCGAAGAGACTCTTCCTCCTCCACCTACTGATCACTTACCTATAATCCTACTCCCGAATTACACATTACCATGCACCCAAGGTGTGGAAAATCAACTAGCCCAGCTAAATCTTAATAAAACTCGCGGCCCTGACGAAATCCCTGCCAGAATACTATGGCTTTGTTTTATTTTCCAACGATCCTAGACTGAATGTAAATTACCAACAGATTGGACCAAAGCCTTGTTAGTGCAATTTATAAGAAATATAGCAAGTATAACCCTGCAAATTATCGACCTATTTCTCTAACTTGTTTATGCTGCAAAGTTGCGGAATATATCGTTTTAACTGTCAGCCTAATCCCTGGCTCTCTCTCTCTCTCTCTCTCTCTCTCTCTCTCTCTCTCTCTCTCTCTCTCTCTCTCTCTCTCTCTCTCTCTCTCTCTCTCTCTCTCTCTCTCTCTCTCTCTCTCTCTCTCTCTCTCTCTCTCTCTCTCTCTCTCTCTCTCTCTCTCTCTCTCTCTCTCTCTCTCTCTCTCTCTCTCTCTCTCTCCAGATAGGGAAAGTTTGTGTTCCTTTAGGAAACAGTCCAGTTTTCTTTCAAATTCGGGCATTTACCTTTGGCGTGGTATTGGTTCGCTTTGAATTTTTCAACCCTTAGTTTGTTAATGGGAACGTAGACGTTGTCTTGACTTCAAGATAGTTTAGATAGTTATTTTTTAGATTTGCTAGAGAACAAAATATTTGTCGTTTTAATTTGCTTCCGATATCCATTAACGGCACATTTTGGTCCGTTTTGGCAAAAAGGAATGCATGAACTCGTTCCGATAATGCAAAGCGGAACAAAATATTCCGATTTAGCTGCGAAGTCCAAAACGTTCCGCTTTAAGTGGGGAACAATATGTTCTCAGATGTTCCTCTTTACATTGTTCCGCTTCAGTAAAAAAGAATCCACTCTTGACAAAGAAAATTTGTCAAACATCTTATTACGATTGTTTACACGCAGCAATAGAATTAATATCAAATTAACTTCAAAATTATTCATAATAATAATCTTGAATAATAAGAACACGCTCGATCATGCCCGACTTTTGCGATTTCATTGGCTTGGTGTTACAATAGAGGTTCAACTACTTTAGCATAAATAGGGAACACATGTACAAGGCTTATAAGGTAAACAGAAATGCAAGGTGGCAGAATTCCGATCGACTGGTCCAAGATTGCTGGAGCACGAGAACGTCCGAAGAGATTACACCTTCGACCAAGCGAGAACTCTCTGTACAAATGTCCAGTCGGGAGTTGTGAGCACGAAGGATTTGGGACAAAACGAGGAATGAGAAAGCACATGCATTCAATACACCCATGGTTCTATTACTTTGACGAAAAACCATCGACAACCGCCACGTCGGGGCACCATCAGTTGCAGAGCAAACCGGCAAATCTGGCACAAAAACCAGAGAAAGGAAGACGCAGCTTCGACACATCGAATATCCCATCTTACTCCATGTCCAGCCCAGCAGGTAGCGAATTTGCATCGTGGTTAAACAGCGCTGCAGGTGGTGGAAAAAGTATGACACAAGCTAATCAAACCGCCAAGAGATGTCTGAAGTTCTTAAAGATATCCTATGAAGATGAAGATGCGATGTTGACGGACGATATCATAGACTTTTGCCTGGGTTCGCCAACAATCCTATGCAAATTTATAACGACAATGGAAGAAAAATGGAAGTTGAGTTATTCTGGCCAAATGGCGTACTTGAATGCTATTGCCGATTTAATCGATTATCGAAGAATAAAATTACCTTGTCGCAAAGTTCTGGAAAATGTCAGTGTGACGGAAATTTATTTGAAACGAGCCAAAAAGTGCATCGGTAAAATGATGAAGGTGCAATGGACCAAAGACATGGATATCGATACATTAGAAGCCAAAGGGAACTGGGCCACTATGGAAGAAATGCTGGAGGTCATACCGTACCATCTGCCAAGATATAAGGGAATTCTCGAACGATGCAAAACGGACGGCGACTTAGCGTCATCGGTCAGCCCTTACGATCTATCGTTTGCCAACAAGTTTATCGCCAATTTCTTGTTCATCAACGTGAAAGGGTCACGGCCGATGACATACCAGTACTTGACGCTAGAAATGATCGAGACTGCGAGACAGAACGGTGGCTTTATTGACCAGCGTCAATTCAAAACCGCGGCAAAGTATGGCTTCGATTCGCTTATTTTGGATCGTACTGGTCTTCGAATCATCGACGATTTTGTCAAATACATCCGACCACGTTTAAAACCCAAGTGCGACTACCTGCTGGTTACTCGCAACGGCATGCAGTACGACAAGCTGTCCGACATGATGTCGAAATTGGTCTACGACGCAATCGGCAAATACATTCATCCGACTAGACTTCGGCAGATCATCGAGACGGAAAGTGACAAATCGCTGTCACCTCAGGAGCGGCAAGCGGTGTCGGAAGACCAAAAGCACAGTTCGAGTGTTGCGCAGATCTACTACAAAAAGAAACGTTCACGCGAAGTGGCGACTAAAGCGCGGGATAGTCTTCAGAAATTAGAACAAAACAAAAGAAGTGGAGTCGAGAAAGAACTGCGTAAAACGTTAGAACTATCTCAATCGGAATCGGAGGTCGAAACGTCGCAGAAAAGTCGTAAGGAATACAACAAATCACTTTTCACATCGTCCGAATCATCACAGGAAGAGAAACCGACGGAAATACAATTTCCCACAATCGGACGAAGTCCATCTCAGCTGTTCGCCACACCTTCGGAAACCTGCAGTTTCGTCTCTACACCGAATAACGAAAGACCAAAACGTTTGCGGTTTACCGCGCAAGAAGATTGCGCTCTAAAGCGAGGCATCGACAAACATGGGTTTGGCCAGTGGACAGCAATTTTACGAGATTCCGAGATTTCGTTTCCGGAAGGACGAACTGCCGATTCTCTACAAAAGCGAGCCTTGTCAAAATCATTTAGCAAAACAACTGCGGGATTAAATAAATGAATGTTATTATTATTAAAAGTTATTACACGACAACTGCTTTTTGTGAGTTACTTTAATTACCATCTGTACACATTTTACGTGCGCACACACACACACACACACGCGCGCAAAAAAAAAAAGAAGAGAAAAACAAATTTATAAGTAATAGCATGTTTTTCTTTTCAGTTATTTTGGACGAAAAAAATCCTCGATTTTACTTTGGTTAATGGTTTTGCACAATTTCTTTCGCTTAGGAACAGGTTGACTTCGTGTGAATAAGCGGTCTCGGTTGTCGTCGTCATTAGCAGTTTTCCAAGTTCGGACCAGTGTTGGTTGACTGAGAATGTCTTTTGTGATAGGATTCAAAGACTGGCTATGCGTTTTATTTTTATTGAAGGCTGGTGGCGGCATACGTTGCTGCGACACACGTTGCTGCGACGATTTTCGGGGCGGATCTGGTTGAGTCAAACCGCTTAAGCCGTCCTCGGGCTCGCTCTCGGAATGCGGGTGGCTTGAAGTGGAACTGTCGAAAAGTAGCGGGACCGACCAAAGATCCGTGACACTTGCGTTGTAACCAAAGTCCTTCAGCATGTTTGCGCGTTTTGCGATAGCCACTTTGCTTTTGACATCGTACTTTTTGGAAGAATGATATAACCACAGCTTGTGTACGGCAATCTCCCAAAGGGACTTGTACAATGCTGGATCGGTTTTCTCAAATTTCTCTTGGTTTTCGATGAGGTCACGCTCCGTTTTGTGCAGCCAAGGGTTGGCAAATGCTGCTTCCATTTCTTCTTCAATATTTTGCTTCCTCTTTGCATTATCTTCTCGGATGATCTTCCACCGTCTCTCGTGAATTTTCTTCTTTAGGGTTTCCGGGATAGTTTCTTGGTCGTCGAACTGTTCGCATTCTTCAGCTGTTAACAGATTTTGCTTCACCATCCGTTCCTTGTATTCGCGTAGGCGTTTTTGCTTTTCTCGCAAGAGCTTATTTTTTATTCCGCTCAAATGCTTGAATCTCAACGACGTCTCGTGACACTTTTCCAATTCTTCTTGTACTCGTGTTTCCACATCAACCACAGCTCGCTGCGAGGAGGCTTGAGACAACGATCCAATCGAGTCACTCGTCGCCTCTTGACTTGGTCCCGCTGCGTCATCTTCGAAGGCTTCTTCGTATTCACTATCGGCGTCGTCGCTTTCGACAATCAATCTTACATTCAATTCGAACAACTCGTGTTCCTCGGCAGATGTCAGTTTTTCATTCGCATCATCTTCATCCATACCATTTTCGTGTTGAACATGACCTGCGTTGTTCATTGCCCAGATGATGCACTCTACGGGATGTTTTTTCAGCCAAGTAAAAGCTTCAGGCACTGGAGAAGGCAGTTTTTTGAACTTGTATCTGCGCAATCGGGTATCCATAGCGTCGTTGTCCACTGTACTACCAAAATCCATGTCGGTTTGCGATGCGATAAGCATTGGGCATTTGTTGACAAATCCTTGGCATGTCTTGAACTTTGCGTCGTGAGCAGTCCAACCGCCTTGCGCTAGAATCTTCCAGTCGTCAAGATCCATCATTTTCACGTGAGCTTCGTCTAGAAATATAACTTCGCAATCATCGTTGATCATCGCTTTGTTGAATTCGCGCTGCTTGGTTATCTTTGCTATGCGTTTTGGGTGGACAATACCTTGAATTGGACTGAACAAACTCGTCTTAACCGCTGTTGGGTTCTCCAATAAGAAATGGCACTTTCTCCTTGTGCGTCTTTCCTCTGTGGTGTAGAAGGCGAAGGAAATCTTCACAGAATGACATGATCTCTTCAGACGAAAGACTGTTCTCCAGCACCTCTTGAAAGAACTTTGCTTCACAATTCTGCATGGTACCGTCGTAGGCGGAGAAGGCTCGTGGGGTTATCATTCCGATTTCCGCTTCTGGTATTGCGTTGCTTGTAATCTCTCTGTCTTTGAGGGACAAACAGCGACCGTCGCTTATTTCGATTAGGTTATAATCCACTCTGATTTGTCGTATGGCTTGACTGTCCCGATTACTGAGTTTGTTGACGACACGCTTCCCGTACTTGATAATTTTGGCTTTTAATACCGCGTTGCCTTCGAGTGTACCGATAAACTTCTCGACGTCACATTTCAATTGGTAGGTGAATTTAGCTCCGGGAATCAATCTGAAAACCTCTCCCTTGTAAAGGGCAAAATTCAACTTTTTCATGATTTTCTCGATGTCGTGAATAAGTATGACACATGGATCGGTAGTTATTTCGCTTGTTAGACAGGCTTCTTCTTCCGCGACAATTTCAGCAGGCATGCCAACTATATCGAGCTCGAGACCAGACCGTCGAAGACTTTTTAAAACGCCGTTTCGATCTGCTTCGACGCTTTTGACACCATTGTGAATCTTACAACTTTTTCTACAGTTACAATCTCAGATACTTGACTTGTGGTTGGTTCGTCGTCTGTCACGTCCACGTAGGTTTGCTCGAAGCATCTTTGGCACGACTCGTTGACAAGTTCCTGCATGTAGGAAGAACTATGATCTTTTAGTACTGTGAACAGAGCTCGAATGCATTTTTCTTCACTGCCTCTTCTACACGATACCGTTTTTGCGTCGATCTCCACGTTGCATTTCAGTAGCGCCTTTCTCAGCGAAAGGTCTCGCACCGGTGCTCCACTTTTCGATATAACTGCAATCCAATAACTTATTGCTGGATATCGCTTCTTCCGAACGGCCGATTCGTATGTAGTTCTACTCTGCGACGAATTCGTTTCCGACAACAAAGACTGCTCTGACTCAACTGTTTCCTCGTTGTCTTCACTTGCTGACTTTTTATTTTTGTCGTCGAAAACAGAGATTGCTGAAAAGAAGAATACCACGTTTGGTATGTCGGCAACGCTCTTGTCGCATTCGTTTCGTTTCTCAGATATCATATCCCATGCCTTATATAAACCATCTTGACCACCAGCAACTCTCCATACACATTTCACTGTAAATACAGCTAAACCACGCTGTACGATCGGCGCTATATAACATCGCGCAGAGTTTTTAATGGCAATACTATTGAGCTGCCTTGCTGGCTCCGAAGCGTAGTTCCATCTTCTTTGTACCGACATGTTCCAATTCAAGGCTGTTCCCTTTCGAAGTTCATGTTCTTTTATACTTCTCGGGCGTTAATTATTCGTATTTTGAAACCTCGAGGTTTTAAACACCTATTATTCACTCTGTTTCACTTATGGAAATTTTTTACATAAATGTTTGACTGGAAGAACAAGCAATATTATGAATATTTTTGTTTAGTTGTCTCCCAAGTGATTATATATATAGTTGTTTTAGTTCATTGTCACGGTTATAATGATTTCTGTTGTCCGAGTTTACATAATTATGTTGTCACGGTTATAACGATTTCTGTTGTCCGAGTTTACATAATTATGTTAAAGAACATAATTATGTAAACTCGGACAACAGAAATCAGTATAACCGTGACAATGAACTAAAACAACTATATAATCACTTGGGAGACAACTACAGTAAACAAAAATATTCATAATATTGCTTGTTCTTCCAGTAAAACATTTATGAAAATCCGTAAAACATTTCCATAAGTGAAACAGAGTCGATCGAACCCCAAACCGAATAGATAATTATAGATTGTGCCTGTGTTTTTTACTTGCAAACATCCTCGAATTCGCCGAGGAAAATTACACTAACTACACTAACTACACTAAAACTACACTAACTACACTAACTACACTAAAACTACACTAACTACACTAACTACACTAAAACTACACTAACTACACTAACTACACTAAAACTACACTAAAACTACACTAACTACACTAAAACTACACTAAATAAACTAACTACACTAAAACTACACTAACTACACTAAAACTACACTAAAATTACACTAAAACTACACTAACTACACTAAAACTACACTAACTACACTAAAACTACACTAATACACTAAACTGCATGCCGATATCCGTGATATCCGCCCTTATTTTTCCATTAGTTGTTTATGCTACTAATTCACTTTTTAACCATTGAAAAATAAGGACGGATTAGACGGATATCACGGAGTTAGGCATGCAAATTAGTTTAAACTAATACTAATACTAATACTAATAACTAATTTGCATACCTATCTCCGTGATATCCGTCCTCATTTTTACATAACTTACATGCTACTAACTCACTTTCTAACCCTTTAAAAATAAGGACGGATTGGACGGATATCACGGAGTTAGGCATGCAAATTAGTTTAAACTAATACTAATACTAATAACTAATTTGCATACCTATCTCCGTGATATCCGTCCTCATTTTTACATAACTTGCCATGCTACTGACTCACTTTCCAACCGTTTAAAAATAAGGACGGTTTGGACGGATATCACGGAGTTAGGCATGCAAATTAGTTTATTATCAGTATTATTATTATTATTATTATTATTATTATTATTATTATTATTATTATTATTATTATTATTATTATTATTATTATTATTATTATTATTATTATTATTATTATTATTATTATCATTATTATTATTATTATTATTATTATATAAGAATATTAATAATAGTAATAATTATAATAATAATAATAATACTGATAATAAACTAATTTGCATGCTTAACTCCGTGATATCCGTCCAATCCGTCCTTATTTTTAAAGGGTTAGAAAGTGAGTTAGTAGCATGTAAGTTATGTAAAAATGAGGACGGATATCACGGAGATAGGTATGCAAATTAGTTATTAGTATTAGTATTAGTATTAGTTTAAACTAATTTGCATGCCTAACTCCGTGATATCCGTCTTATCCGTCCTTATTTTTAAAGGGTTTTTGGTGTATATTGGTGTATATTGGTGTACATTTGTGTATATTGGTGTATATTGATGTATATTGGTGTATATTGGTGTACATTTGTGTACATTTGTGTATATTGGTGTATATTGGTGTGCATTGGTGTATATTGGTGTACATTTGTGTATATTGGTGTATATTGGTGTATATTGGTGTACATTTGTGTATATTGGTGTATATTGGTGTACATTTGTGTATATTGGTGTATATTGGTGTATATTGGTGTACATTTGTGTGCATTGGTGTATATTGGTGTACATTTGTGTATATTGGTGTATATTGGTGTACATTTGTGTACATTTGTGTACATTTGTGTATATTAGTGTATATTGGTGTATATTGGTGTATATTTGTGTACATTGGTGTATATTGGTGTATATTTGTGTATATTGGTGTACATTGGTGTATATTGGTGTATATTTGTGTACATTGGTGTATATTGGTGTATATTGGCGTATATTGGTGTATATTGGTGTATATTGGTGTACATTTGTGTATATTTGTGTACATTTGTGTACATTTGTGTATATTGGTGTATATTGGCGTATATTGGTGTATATTGGTGTATATTTGTGTACATTGGTGTATATTGGTGTATATTGGCGTATATTGGTGTATATTGGTGTATATTGGTGTATATTGGTGTATATTGGTGTATATTGTGTACATTGGTGTATATTGGTGTCTATTGGCGTATATTGGTGTATATTGGTGTATATTGGTGTATATTTGTGTACATTGGTGTATATTGGTGTATATTGGTGTATATTGGTGTATATTGGTGTGCGTTGGTGTATATTGGTGTATGTTGGTGTATATTGGTGTACATTGGTGTATATTGGTGTATATTTGTGTACATTTGTGTACATTGGTGTACATTGGTGTATATTGGTGTATATTGGTGTACATTGGTGTACATTGGTGTTTATTGGTGTACATTGGTGTATATTGGTGTATATTGGTGTATATTGCTGTATATTGGTGTATATTGGTTTACATTTGTGTATATCGGTGTATATTGGTGTGTATCGGTGTATATCGGTGTATATTGGTGTACATTGGTTTGTTTTGGTGTGTTTTGGTGTGTATTAGTGGATTGGTATTGGTGTTGGTATTGGTGTCTGTATCGGTATCGGTATTAGTATTGTGATATCCGTCCTTATTTTAAAGGGTTAGAAAGTGAGTTAGTAGCATAAACAATTGATGTAAGAATAGGGACGGATATCACGGATAGTTGCTGTAAAAAAACTAACTGAATATTCTGTGCAGGTGTTGAATAGCTGGAAAAAACAAAATGTGAATATGGTCAAATACGTTGATTTTATCCAACTAGATAGTCATAGTTATAGAATAATTTTTTAAAAGGCAGAACAGCTTTCGATTATACTAAATAACCTTTGAATATAGATAATAATAATCTGACGTTCGAAAATTTCCGCACATTATCGCAATAGTTCGGAAACGTTGTGGTTCGGTTGGCGATTGGTACACATTCAAATAAATGTTGTATCATAATGCTATTGAGATCAACCAAAATAGAGGTAAAAACTCCTTTTTTAAAAGTCTAAAAATTATTTATCAAGCTGTGTCAATAAAAACTTTTGTGCTGTAGGAACAACATCTTTAACTATAACTCTCCAGATAGGGAAAGTTTGTGTTCCTTTAGGAAACAGTCCAGTTTTCTTTCAAATTCGGGCATTTACCTTTGGCGTGGTATTGGTTCGCTTTGAATTTTTCAACCCTTAGTTTGTTAATGGGAACGTAGACGTTGTCTTGACTTCAAGATAGTTTAGATAGTTATTTTTTAGATTTGCTAGAGAACAAAATATTTGTCGTTTTAATTTGCTTCCGATATCCATTAACGGCACATTTTGGTCCGTTTTGGCAAAAAGGAATGCATGAACTCGTTCCGATAATGCAAAGCGGAACAAAATATTCCGATTTAGCTGCGAAGTCCAAAACGTTCCGCTTTAAGTGGGGAACAATATGTTCTCAGATGTTCCTCTTTACATTGTTCCGCTTCAGTAAAAAAGAATCCACTCTTGACAAAGAAAATTTGTCAAACATCTTATTACGATTGTTTACACGCAGCAATAGAATTAATATCAAATTAACTTCAAAATTATTCATAATAATAATCTTGAATAATAAGAACACGCTCGATCATGCCCGACTTTTGCGATTTCATTGGCTTGGTGTTACAATAGAGGTTCAACTACTTTAGCATAAATAGGGAACACATGTACAAGGCTTATAAGGTAAACAGAAATGCAAGGTGGCAGAATTCCGATCGACTGGTCCAAGATTGCTGGAGCACGAGAACGTCCGAAGAGATTACACCTTCGACCAAGCGAGAACTCTCTGTACAAATGTCCAGTCGGGAGTTGTGAGCACGAAGGATTTGGGACAAAACGAGGAATGAGAAAGCACATGCATTCAATACACCCATGGTTCTATTACTTTGACGAAAAACTATCGACAACCGCCACGTCGGGGCACCATCAGTTGCAGAGCAAACCGGCAAATCTGGCACAAAAACCAGAGAAAGGAAGACGCAGCTTCGACACATCGAATATCCCATCTTACTCCATGTCCAGCCCAGCAGGTAGCGAATTTGCATCGTGGTTAAACAGCGCTGCAGGTGGTGGAAAAAGTATGACACAAGCTAATCAAACCGCCAAGAGATGTCTGAAGTTCTTAAAGATATCCTATGAAGATGAAGATGCGATGTTGACGGACGATATCATAGACTTTTGCCTGGGTTCGCCAACAATCCTATGCAAATTTATAACGACAATGGAAGAAAAAATGGAAGTTGAGTTATTCTGGCCAAATGGCGTACTTGAATGCTATTGCCGATTTAATCGATTATCGAAGAATAAAATTACCTTGTCGCAAAGTTCTGGAAAATGTCAGTGTGACGGAAATTTATTTGAAACGAGCCAAAAAGTGCATCGGTAAAATGATGAAGGTGCAATGGACCAAAGACATGGATATCGATACATTAGAAGCCAAAGGGAACTGGGCCACTATGGAAGAAATGCTGGAGGTCATACCGTACCATCTGCCAAGATATAAGGGAATTCTCGAACGATGCAAAACGGACGGCGACTTAGCGTCATCGGTCAGCCCTTACGATCTATCGTTTGCCAACAAGTTTATCGCCAATTTCTTGTTCATCAACGTGAAAGGGTCACGGCCGATGACATACCAGTACTTGACGCTAGAAATGATCGAGACTGCGAGACAGAACGGTGGCTCTATTGACCAGCGTCAATTCAAAACCGCGGCAAAGTATGGCTTCGATTCGCTTATTTTGGATCGTACTGGTCTTCGAATCATCGACGATTTTGTCAAATACATCCGACCACGTTTGAAACCCAAGTGCGACTACCTGCTGGTTACTCGCAACGGCATGCAGTACGACAAGCTGTCCGACATGATGTCGAAATTGGTCTACGACGCAATCGGCAAATACATTCATCCGACTAGACTTCGGCAGATCATCGAGACGGAAAGTGACAAATCGCTGTCACCTCAGGAGCGGCAAGCGGTGTCGGAAGACCAAAAGCACAGTTCGAGTGTTGCGCAGATCTACTACAAAAAGAAACGTTCACGCGAAGTGGCGACTAAAGCGCGGGATAGTCTTCAGAAATTAGAACAAAACAAAAGAAGTGGAGTCGAGAAAGAACTGCGTAAAACGTTAGAACTATCTCAATCGGAATCGGAGGTCGAAACGTCGCAGAAAAGTCGTAAGGAATACAACAAATCACTTTTCACATCGTCCGAATCATCACAGGAAGAGAAACCGACGGAAATACAATTTCCCACAATCGGACGAAGTCCATCTCAGCTGTTCGCCACACCTTCGGAAACCTGCAGTTTCGTCTCTACACCGAATAAACGAAAGACCAAAACGTTTGCGGTTTACCGCGCAAGAAGATTGCGCTCTAAAGCGAGGCATCGACAAACATGGGTTTGGCCAGTGGACAGCAATTTTACGAGATTCCGAGATTTCGTTTCCGGAAGGACGAAACTGCCGATTCTCTACAAAAGCGAGCCTTGTCAAAATCATTTAGCAAAACAACTGCGGGATTAAACAAATGAATGTTATTATTATTAAAAGTTATTACACGACAACTGCTTTTTGTGAGTTACTTTAATTACCATCTGTACACATTTTACGTGCGCACACACACACACACACGCGCGCAAAAAAAAAAAGAAGAGAAAAACAAATTTATAAGTAATAGCATGTTTTTCTTTTCAGTTATTTTGGACGAAAAAAATCCTCGATTTTACTTTGGTTAATGGTTTTGCACAATTTCTTTCGCTTAGGAACAGGTTGACTTCGTGTGAATAAGCGGTCTCGGTTGTCGTCGTCATTAGCAGTTTTCCAAGTTCGGACCAGTGTTGGTTGACTGAGAATGTCTTTTGTGATAGGATTCAAAGACTGGCTATGCGTTTTATTTTTATTGAAGGCTGGTGGCGGCATACGTTGCTGCGACACACGTTGCTGCGACGATTTTCGGGGCGGATCTGGTTGAGTCAAACCGCTTAAGCCGTCCTCGGGCTCGCTCTCGGAATGCGGGTGGCTTGAAGTGGAACTGTCGAAAAGTAGCGGGACCGACCAAAGATCCGTGACACTTGCGTTGTAACCAAAGTCCTTCAGCATGTTTGCGCGTTTTGCGATAGCCACTTTGCTTTTGACATCGTACTTTTTGGAAGAATGATATAACCACAGCTTGTGTACGGCAATCTCCCAAAGGGACTTGTACAATGCTGGATCGGTTTTCTCAAATTTCTCTTGGTTTTCGATGAGGTCACGCTCCGTTTTGTGCAGCCAAGGGTTGGCAAATGCTGCTTCCATTTCTTCTTCAATATTTTGCTTCCTCTTTGCATTATCTTCTCGGATGATCTTCCACCGTCTCTCGTGAATTTTCTTCTTTAGGGTTTCCGGGATAGTTTCTTGGTCGTCGAACTGTTCGCATTCTTCAGCTGTTAACAGATTTTGCTTCACCATCCGTTCCTTGTATTCGCGTAGGCGTTTTTGCTTTTCTCGCAAGAGCTTATTTTTTTATTCCGCTCAAATGCTTGAATCTCAACGACGTCTCGTGACACTTTTCCAATTCTTCTTGTACTCGTGTTTCCACATCAACCACTGCTCGCTGCGAGGAGGCTTGAGACAACGATCCAATCGAGTCACTCGTCGCCTCTTGACTTGGTCCCGCTGCGTCCTCTTCGAAGGCTTCTTCGTATTCACTATCGGCGTCGTCGCTTTCGACAATCAATCTTACATTCAATTCGAACAACTCGTGTTCCTCGGCAGATGTCAGTTTTTCATTCGCATCATCTTCATCCATACCATTTTCGTGTTGAACATGACCTGCGTTGTTCATTGCCCAGATGATGCACTCTACGGGATGTTTTTTCAGCCAAGTAAAAGCTTCAGGCACTGGAGAAGGCAGTTTTTTGAACTTGTATCTGCGCAATCGGGTATCCATAGCGTCGTTGTCCACTGTACTACCAAAATCCATGTCGGTTTGCGATGCGATAAGCATTGGGCATTTGTTGACAAATCCTTGGCATGTCTTGAACTTTGCGTCGTGAGCAGTCCAACCGCCTTGCGCTAGAATCTTCCAGTCGTCAAGATCCATCATTTTCACGTGAGCTTCGTCTAGAAATATAACTTCGCAATCATCGTTGATCATCGCTTTGTTGAATTCGCGCTGCTTGGTTATCTTTGCTATGCGTTTTGGGTGGACAATACCTTGAATTGGACTGAACAAACTCGTCTTACCGCTGTTGGGTTCTCCAATAAGAAATGGCACTTTCTCCTTGTGCGTCTTTCCTCTGTGGTGTAGAAGGCGAAGGAAATCTTCACAGAATGACATGATCTCTTCAGACGAAAGACTGTTCTCCAGCACCTCTTGAAAGAACTTTGCTTCACAATTCTGCATGGTACCGTCGTAGGCGGAGAAGGCTCGTGGGGTTATCATTCCGATTTCCGCTTCTGGTATTGCGTTGCTTGTAATCTCTCTGTCTTTGAGGGACAAACAGCGACCGTCGCTTATTTCGATTAGGTTATAATCCACTCTGATTTGTCGTATGGCTTGACTGTCCCGATTACTGAGTTTGTTGACGACACGCTTCCCGTACTTGATAATTTTGGCTTTTAATACCGCGTTGCCTTCGAGTGTACCGATAAACTTCTCGACGTCACATTTCAATTGGTAGGTGAATTTAGCTCCGGGAATCAATCTGAAAACCTCTCCCTTGTAAAGGGCAAAATTCAACTTTTTCATGATTTTCTCGATGTCGTGAATAAGTATGACACATGGATCGGTAGTTATTTCGCTTGTTAGACAGGCTTCTTCTTCCGCGACAATTTCAGCAGGCATGCCAACTATATCGAGCTCGAGACCAGACCGTCGAAGACTTTTTAACGCCGTTTCGATCTGCTTCGACGCTTTTGACACCATTGTGAATCTTACAACTTTTTCTACAGTTACAATCTCAGATACTTGACTTGTGGTTGGTTCGTCGTCTGTCACGTCCACGTAGGTTTGCTCGAAGCATCTTTGGCACGACTCGTTGACAAGTTCCTGCATGTAGGAAGAACTATGATCTTTTAGTACTGTGAACAGAGCTCGAATGCATTTTTCTTCACTGCCTCTTCTACACGATACCGTTTTTGCGTCGATCTCCACGTTGCATTTCAGTAGCGCCTTTCTCAGCGAAAGGTCTCGCACCGGTGCTCCACTTTTCGATATAACTGCAATCCAATAACTTATTGCTGGATATCGCTTCTTCCGAACGGCCGATTCGTATGTAGTTCTACTCTGCGACGAATTCGTTTCCGACAACAAAGACTGCTCTGACTCAACTGTTTCCTCGTTGTCTTCACTTGCTGACTTTTTATTTTTGTCGTCGAAAACAGAGATTGCTGAAAAGAAGAATACCACGTTTGGTATGTCGGCAACGCTCTTGTCGCATTCGTTTCGTTTCTCAGATATCATATCCCATGCCTTATATAAACCATCTTGACCACCAGCAACTCTCCATACACATTTCACTGTAAATACAGCTAAACCACGCTGTACGATCGGCGCTATATAACATCGCGCAGAGTTTTTAATGGCAATACTATTGAGCTGCCTTGCTGGCTCCGAAGCGTAGTTCCATCTTCTTTGTACCGACATGTTCCAATTCAAGGCTGTTCCCTTTCGAAGTTCATGTTCTTTTATACTTCTCGGGCGTTAATTATTCGTATTTTGAAACCTCGAGGTTTTAAACACCTATTATTCACTCTGTTTCACTTATGGAAATTTTTTACATAAATGTTTGACTGGAAGAACAAGCAATATTATGAATATTTTTGTTTAGTTGTCTCCCAAGTGATTATATATATAGTTGTTTTAGTTCATTGTCACGGTTATAATGATTTCTGTTGTCCGAGTTTACATAATTATGTTGTCACGGTTATAACGATTTCTGTTGTCCGAGTTTACATAATTATGTTAAAGAACATAATTATGTAAACTCGGACAACAGAAATCAGTATAACCGTGACAATGAACTAAAACAACTATATAATCACTTGGGAGACAACTACAGTAAACAAAAATATTCATAATATTGCTTGTTCTTCCAGTAAAACATTTATGAAAATCCGTAAAACATTTCCATAAGTGAAACAGAGTCGATCGAACCCCAAACCGAATAGATAATTATAGATTGTGCCTGTGTTTTTTACTTGCAAACATCCTCGAATTCGCCGAGGAAAATTACACTAACTACACTAACTACACTAAAACTACACTAACTACACTAACTACACTAAAACTACACTAACTACACTAACTACACTAAAACTACACTAACTACACTAACTACACTAAAACTACACTAAAACTACACTAACTACACTAAAACTACACTAAATAAACTAACTACACTAAAACTACACTAACTACACTAAAACTACACTAAAATTACACTAAAACTACACTAACTACACTAAAACTACACTAACTACACTAAAACTACACTAATACACTAAACTGCATGCCGATATCCGTGATATCCGCCCTTATTTTTCCATTAGTTGTTTATGCTACTAATTCACTTTTTAACCATTGAAAAATAAGGACGGATTAGACGGATATCACGGAGTTAGGCATGCAAATTAGTTTAAACTAATACTAATACTAATACTAATAACTAATTTGCATACCTATCTCCGTGATATCCGTCCTCATTTTTACATAACTTACATGCTACTAACTCACTTTCTAACCCTTTAAAAATAAGGACGGATTGGACGGATATCACGGAGTTAGGCATGCAAATTAGTTTAAACTAATACTAATACTAATAACTAATTTGCATACCTATCTCCGTGATATCCGTCCTCATTTTTACATAACTTGCCATGCTACTGACTCACTTTCCAACCGTTTAAAAATAAGGACGGTTTGGACGGATATCACGGAGTTAGGCATGCAAATTAGTTTATTATCAGTATTATTATTATTATTATTATTATTATTATTATTATTATTATTATTATTATTATTATTATTATTATTATTATTATTATTATTATTATTATTATTATTATTATTATTATTATTATTATTATTATTATTATTATTATTATTATCATTATTATTATTATTATTATTATTATATAAGAATATTAATAATAGTAATAATTATAATAATAATAATAATACTGATAATAAACTAATTTGCATGCCTAACTCCGTGATATCCGTCCAATCCGTCCTTATTTTTAAAGGGTTAGAAAGTGAGTTAGTAGCATGTAAGTTATGTAAAAATGAGGACGGATATCACGGAGATAGGTATGCAAATTAGTTATTAGTATTAGTATTAGTATTAGTTTAAACTAATTTGCATGCCTAACTCCGTGATATCCGTCTTATCCGTCCTTATTTTTAAAGGGTTTTTGGTGTATATTGGTGTATATTGGTGTACATTTGTGTATATTGGTGAATATTGATGTATATTGGTGTATATTGGTGTACATTTGTGTACATTTGTGTATATTGGTGTATATTGGTGTGCATTGGTGTATATTGGTGTACATTTGTGTATATTGGTGTATATTGGTGTATATTGGTGTACATTTGTGTATATTGGTGTATATTGGTGTATATTGGTGTACATTTGTGTATATTGGTGTATATTGGTGTATATTGGTGTACATTTGTGTGCATTGGTGTATATTGGTGTACATTTGTGTATATTGGTGTATATTGGTGTACATTTGTGTACATTTGTGTACATTTGTGTATATTAGTGTATATTGGTGTATATTGGTGTATATTTGTGTACATTGGTGTATATTGGTGTATATTTGTGTATATTGGTGTACATTGGTGTATATTGGTGTATATTTGTGTACATTGGTGTATATTGGTGTATATTGGCGTATATTGGTGTATATTGGTGTATATTGGTGTACATTTGTGTATATTTGTGTACATTTGTGTACATTTGTGTATATTGGTGTATATTGGCGTATATTGGTGTATATTGGTGTATATTTGTGTACATTGGTGTATATTGGTGTATATTGGCGTATATTGGTGTATATTGGTGTATATTGGTGTATATTGGTGTATATTGGTGTATATTGGTGTATATTTGTGTACATTGGTGTATATTGGTGTCTATTGGCGTATATTGGTGTATATTGGTGTATATTGGTGTATATTTGTGTACATTGGTGTATATTGGTGTATATTGGTGTATATTGGTGTATATTGGTGTGCGTTGGTGTATATTGGTGTATGTTGGTGTATATTGGTGTACATTGGTGTATATTGGTGTATATTTGTGTACATTTGTGTACATTGGTGTACATTGGTGTACATTGGTGTATATTGGTGTACATTGGTGTACATTGGTGTTTATTGGTGTACATTGGTGTATATTGGTGTATATTGGTGTATATTGCTGTATATTGGTGTATATTGGTTTACATTTGTGTATATCGGTGTATATTGGTGTGTATCGGTGTATATCGGTGTATATTGGTGTACATTGGTTTGTTTTGGTGTGTTTTGGTGTGTATTAGTGGATTGGTATTGGTGTTGGTATTGGTGTCTGTATCGGTATCGGTATTAGTATTGTGATATCCGTCCTTATTTTAAAGGGTTAGAAAGTGAGTTAGTAGCATAAACAATTGATGTAAGAATAGGGACGGATATCACGGATAGTTGCTGTAAAAAAACTAACTGAATATTCTGTGCAGGTGTTGAATAGCTGGAAAAAACAAAAAGTGAATATGGTCAAATACGTTGATTTTATCCAACTAGATAGTCATAGTTATAGAATAATTTTTTAAAAGGCAGAACAGCTTTCGATTATACTAAATAACCTTTGAATATAGATAATAATAATCTGACGTTCGAAAATTTCCGCACATTATCGCAATAGTTCGGAAACGTTGTGGTTCGGTTGGCGATTGGTACACATTCAAATAAATGTTGTATCATAATGCTATTGAGATCAACCAAAATAGAGGTAAAAACTCCTTTTTTAAAAGTCTAAAAATTATTTATCAAGCTGTGTCAATAAAAACTTTTGTGCTGTAGGAACAACATCTTTAACTATAACTCTCTAGATAGGGAAAGTTTGTGTTCCTTTAGGGAACAGTCCAGTTTTCTTTCAAATTCGGGCATTTACCTTTGGCGTGGTATTGGTTCGCTTTGAATTTTTCAACCCTTAATTTGTTAATGGGAACGTAGACTTTGTCTTGACTTCAAGATAGTTTAGATAGTTATTTTTTAGATTTGCTAGAGAACAAAATATTTGTCGTTTTAATTTGCTTCCGATATCCATTAACGGCACATTTTGGTCCGTTTTGGCAAAAAGGAATGCATGAACTCGTTCCGATAATGCAAAGCGGAACAAAATATTCCGATTTAGCTGCGAAGTCCAAAACGTTCCGCTTTAAGTGGGGAACAATATGTTCTCAGATGTTCCTCTTTACATTGTTCCGCTTCAGTAAAAAAGAATCCACTCTTGACAAAGAAAATTTGTCAAACATCTTATTACGATTGTTTACACGCAGCAATAGAATTAATATCAAATTAACTTCAAAATTATTCATAATAATAATCTTGAATAATAAGAACACGCTCGATCATGCCCGACTTTTGCGATTTCATTGGCTTGGTGTTACAATAGAGGTTCAACTACTTTAGCATAAATAGGGAACACATGTACAAGGCTTATAAGGTAAACAGAAATGCAAGGTGGCAGAATTCCGATCGACTGGTCCAAGATTGCTGGAGCACGAGAACGTCCGAAGAGATTACACCTTCGACCAAGCGAGAACTCTCTGTACAAATGTCCAGTCGGGAGTTGTGAGCACGAAGGATTTGGGACAAAACGAGGACTGAGAAAGCACATGCATTCAATACACCCATGGTTCTATTACTTTGACGAAAAACCATCGACAACCGCCACGTCGGGGCACCATCAGTTGCAGAGCAAACCGGCAAATCTGGCACAAAAACCAGAGAAAGGAAGACGCAGCTTCGACACATCGAATATCCCATCTTACTCCATGTCCAGCCCAGCAGGTAGCGAATTTGCATCGTGGTTAAACAGCGCTGCAGGTGGTGGAAAAAGTATGACACAAGCTAATCAAACCGCCAAGAGATGTCTGAAGTTCTTAAAGATATCCTATGAAGATGAAGATGCGATGTTGACGGACGATATCATAGACTTTTGCCTGGGTTCGCCAACAATCCTATGCAAATTTATAACGACAATGGAAGAAAAATGGAAGTTGAGTTATTCTGGCCAAATGGCGTACTTGAATGCTATTGCCGATTTAATCGATTATCGAAGAATAAAATTACCTTGTCGCAAAGTTCTGGAAAATGTCAGTGTGACGGAAATTTATTTGAAACGAGCCAAAAAGTGCATCGGTAAAATGATGAAGGTGCAATGGACCAAAGACATGGATATCGATACATTAGAAGCCAAAGGGAACTGGGCGACTATGGAAGAAATGCTGGAGGTCATACCGTACCATCTGCCAAGATATAAGGGAATTCTCGAACGATGCAAAACGAACGGCGACTTAGCGTCATCGGTCAGCCCTTACGATCTATCGTTTGCCAACAAGTTTATCGCCAATTTCTTGTTCATCAACGTGAAAGGGTCACGGCCGATGACATACCAGTACTTGACGCTAGAAATGATCGAGACTGCGAGACAGAACGGTGGCTTTATTGACCAGCGTCAATTCAAAACCGCGGCAAAGTATGGCTTCGATTCGCTTATTTTGGATCGTACTGGTCTTCGAATCATCGACGATTTTGTCAAATACATCCGACCACGTTTGAAACCCAAGTGCGACTACCTGCTGGTTACTCGCAACGGCATGCAGTACGACAAGCTGTCCGACATGATGTCGAAATTGGTCTACGACGCAATCGGCAAATACATTCATCCGACTAGACTTCGGCAGATCATCGAGACGGAAAGTGACAAATCGCTGTCACCTCAGGAGCGGCAAGCGGTGTCGGAAGACCAAAAGCACAGTTCGAGTGTTGCGCAGATCTACTACAAAAAGAAACGTTCACGCGAAGTGGCGACTAAAGCGCGGGATAGTCTTCAGAAATTAGAACAAAACAAAAGAAGTGGAGTCGAGAAAGAACTGCGTAAAACGTTAGAACTATCTCAATCGGAATCGGAGGTCGAAACGTCGCAGAAAAGTCGTAAGGAATACAACAAATCACTTTTCACATCGTCCGAATCATCACAGGAAGAGAAACCGACGGAAATACAATTTCCCACAATCGGACGAAGTCCATCTCAGCTGTTCGCCACACCTTCGGAAACCTGCAGTTTCGTCTCTACACCGAATAACGAAAGACCAAAACGTTTGCGGTTTACCGCGCAAGAAGATTGCGCTCTAAAGCGAGGCATCGACAAACATGGGTTTGGCCAGTGGACAGCAATTTTACGAGATTCCGAGATTTCGTTTCCGGAAGGACGAACTGCCGATTCTCTACAAAAGCGAGCCTTGTCAAAATCATTTAGCAAAACAACTGCGGGATTAAACAAATGAATGTTATTATTATTAAAAGTTATTACACGACAACTGCTTTTTGTGAGTTACTTTAATTACCATCTGTACACATTTTACGTGCGCACACACACACACACACGCGCGCAAAAAAAAAAAGAAGAGAAAAACAAATTTATAAGTAATAGCATGTTTTTCTTTTCAGTTATTTTGGACGAAAAAAATCCTCGATTTTACTTTGGTTAATGGTTTTGCACAATTTCTTTCGCTTAGGAACAGGTTGACTTCGTGTGAATAAGCGGTCTCGGTTGTCGTCGTCATTAGCAGTTTTCCAAGTTCGGACCAGTGTTGGTTGACTGAGAATGTCTTTTGTGATAGGATTCAAAGACTGGCTATGCGTTTTATTTTTATTGAAGGCTGGTGGCGGCATACGTTGCTGCGACACACGTTGCTGCGACGATTTTCGGGGCGGATCTGGTTGAGTCAAACCGCTTAAGCCGTCCTCGGGCTCGCTCTCGGAATGCGGGTGGCTTGAAGTGGAACTGTCGAAAAGTAGCGGGACCGACCAAAGATCCGTGACACTTGCGTTGTAACCAAAGTCCTTCAGCATGTTTGCGCGTTTTGCGATAGCCACTTTGCTTTTGACATCGTACTTTTTGGAAGAATGATATAACCACAGCTTGTGTACGGCAATCTCCCAAAGGGACTTGTACAATGCTGGATCGGTTTTCTCAAATTTCTCTTGGTTTTCGATGAGGTCACGCTCCGTTTTGTGCAGCCAAGGGTTGGCAAATGCTGCTTCCATTTCTTCTTCAATATTTTGCTTCCTCTTTGCATTATCTTCTCGGATGATCTTCCACCGTCTCTCGTGAATTTTCTTCTTTAGGGTTTCCGGGATAGTTTCTTGGTCGTCGAACTGTTCGCATTCTTCAGCTGTTAACAGATTTTGCTTCACCATCCGTTCCTTGTATTCGCGTAGGCGTTTTTGCTTTTCTCGCAAGAGCTTATTTTTTATTCCGCTCAAATGCTTGAATCTCAACGACGTCTCGTGACACTTTTCCAATTCTTCTTGTACTCGTGTTTCCACATCAACCACTGCTCGCTGCGAGGAGGCTTGAGACAACGATCCAATCGAGTCACTCGTCGCCTCTTGACTTGGTCCCGCTGCGTCATCTTCGAAGGCTTCTTCGTATTCACTATCGGCGTCGTCGCTTTCGACAATCAATCTTACATTCAATTCGAACAACTCGTGTTCCTCGGCAGATGTCAGTTTTTCATTCGCATCATCTTCATCCATACCATTTTCGTGTTGAACATGACCTGCGTTGTTCATTGCCCAGATGATGCACTCTACGGGATGTTTTTTCAGCCAAGTAAAAGCTTCAGGCACTGGAGAAGGCAGTTTTTTGAACTTGTATCTGCGCAATCGGGTATCCATAGCGTCGTTGTCCACTGTACTACCAAAATCCATGTCGGTTTGCGATGCGATAAGCATTGGGCATTTGTTGACAAATCCTTGGCATGTCTTGAACTTTGCGTCGTGAGCAGTCCAACCGCCTTGCGCTAGAATCTTCCAGTCGTCAAGATCCATCATTTTCACGTGAGCTTCGTCTAGAAATATAACTTCGCAATCATCGTTGATCATCGCTTTGTTGAATTCGCGCTGCTTGGTTATCTTTGCTATGCGTTTTGGGTGGACAATACCTTGAATTGGACTGAACAAACTCGTCTTACCGCTGTTGGGTTCTCCAATAAGAAATGGCACTTTCTCCTTGTGCGTCTTTCCTCTGTGGTGTAGAAGGCGAAGGAAATCTTCACAGAATGACATGATCTCTTCAGACGAAAGACTGTTCTCCAGCACCTCTTGAAAGAACTTTGCTTCACAATTCTGCATGGTACCGTCGTAGGCGGAGAAGGCTCGTGGGGTTATCATTCCGATTTCCGCTTCTGGTATTGCGTTGCTTGTAATCTCTCTGTCTTTGAGGGACAAACAGCGACCGTCGCTTATTTCGATTAGGTTATAATCCACTCTGATTTGTCGTATGGCTTGACTGTCCCGATTACTGAGTTTGTTGACGACACGCTTCCCGTACTTGATAATTTTGGCTTTTAATACCGCGTTGCCTTCGAGTGTACCGATAAACTTCTCGACGTCACATTTCAATTGGTAGGTGAATTTAGCTCCGGGAATCAATCTGAAAACCTCTCCCTTGTAAAGGGCAAAATTCAACTTTTTCATGATTTTCTCGATGTCGTGAATAAGTATGACACATGGATCGGTAGTTATTTCGCTTGTTAGACAGGCTTCTTCTTCCGCGACAATTTCAGCAGGCATGCCAACTATATCGAGCTCGAGACCAGACCGTCGAAGACTTTTTAACGCCGTTTCGATCTGCTTCGACGCTTTTGACACCATTGTGAATCTTACAACTTTTTCTACAGTTACAATCTCAGATACTTGACTTGTGGTTGGTTCGTCGTCTGTCACGTCCACGTAGGTTTGCTCGAAGCATCTTTGGCACGACTCGTTGACAAGTTCCTGCATGTAGGAAGAACTATGATCTTTTAGTACTGTGAACAGAGCTCGAATGCATTTTTCTTCACTGCCTCTTCTACACGATACCGTTTTTGCGTCGATCTCCACGTTGCATTTCAGTAGCGCCTTTCTCAGCGAAAGGTCTCGCACCGGTGCTCCACTTTTCGATATAACTGCAATCCAATAACTTATTGCTGGATATCGCTTCTTCCGAACGGCCGATTCGTATGTAGTTCTACTCTGCGACGAATTCGTTTCCGACAACAAAGACTGCTCTGACTCAACTGTTTCCTCGTTGTCTTCACTTGCTGACTTTTTATTTTTGTCGTCGAAAACAGAGATTGCTGAAAAGAAGAATACCACGTTTGGTATGTCGGCAACGCTCTTGTCGCATTCGTTTCGTTTCTCAGATATCATATCCCATGCCTTATATAAACCATCTTGACCACCAGCAACTCTCCATACACATTTCACTGTAAATACAGCTAAACCACGCTGTACGATCGGCGCTATATAACATCGCGCAGAGTTTTTAATGGCAATACTATTGAGCTGCCTTGCTGGCTCCGAAGCGTAGTTCCATCTTCTTTGTACCGACATGTTCCAATTCAAGGCTGTTCCCTTTCGAAGTTCATGTTCTTTTATACTTTTCGGGCGTTAATTATTCGTATTTTGAAACCTCGAGGTTTTAAACACCTATTATTCACTCTGTTTCACTTATGGAAATTTTTTACATAAATGTTTGACTGGAAGAACAAGCAATATTATGAATATTTTTGTTTAGTTGTCTCCCAAGTGATTATATATATAGTTGTTTTAGTTCATTGTCACGGTTATAATGATTTCTGTTGTCCGAGTTTACATAATTATGTTGTCACGGTTATAACGATTTCTGTTGTCCGAGTTTACATAATTATGTTAAAGAACATAATTATGTAAACTCGGACAACAGAAATCAGTATAACCGTGACAATGAACTAAAACAACTATATAATCACTTGGGAGACAACTACAGTAAACAAAAATATTCATAATATTGCTTGTTCTTCCAGTAAAACATTTATGAAAATCCGTAAAACATTTCCATAAGTGAAACAGAGTCGATCGAACCCCAAACCGAATAGATAATTATAGATTGTGCCTGTGTTTTTTACTTGCAAACATCCTCGAATTCGCCGAGGAAAATTTGACTGCGAAGTTTTACATCAATAGCCCATCAATAGCCCAATACACCTATACACTAATACACTAACTACACTAAAACTACACTAACTACACTAAAACTACACTAAAACTACACTAAAATTACACTAACTACACTAACTACACTAAAACTACACTAACTACACTAAAACTACACTAAAACTACACTAAAACTACACTAACTACACTAACTACACTAAAACTACACTAAAACTACACTAACTACACTAACTACACTAAAACTACACTAAAACTACACTAACTACACTAACTACACTAAAACTACACTAAAACTACACTAACTACACTAAAACTACACTAAAACTACACTAAATAAACTAACTACACTAAAACTACACTAAAACTACACTAAAATTACACTAAAACTACACTAACTACACTAAAACTACACTAACTACACTAAAACTACACTAATACACTAAACTGCATGCCGATATCCGTGATATCCGCCCTTATTTTTCCATTAGTTGTTTATGCTACTAATTCACTTTTTAACCATTGAAAAATAAGGACGGATTAGACGGATATCACGGAGATAGGCATGCAAATTAGTTTAAACTAATACTAATACTAATAACTAATTTGCATACCTATCTCCGTGATATCCGTCCTCATTTTTACATAACTTACATGCTACTAACTCACTTTCTAACCCTTTAAAAATAAGGACGGATTGGACGGATATCACGGAGTTAGGCATGCAAATTAGTTTAAACTAATACTAATACTAATAACTAATTTGCATACCTATCTCCGTGATATCCGTCCTCATTTTTACATAACTTGCCATGCTACTGACTCACTTTCCAACCGTTTAAAAATAAGGACGGTTTGGACGGATATCACGGAGTTAGGCATGCAAATTAGTTTATTATCAGTATTATTATTATTATTATTATTATTATTATTATTATTATTATTATTATTATTATTATTATTATTATTATTATTATTATTATTATTATTATCATTATTATTATTATTATTATTATTATATAAGAATATTAATAATAGTAATAATTATAATAATAATAATAATAATAATAATAATAATAATACTGATAATAAACTAATTTGCATGCCTAACTCCGTGATATCCGTCCAATCCGTCCTTATTTTTAAAGGGTTAGAAAGTGAGTTAGTAGCATGTAAGTTATGTAAAAATGAGGACGGATATCACGGAGATAGGTATGCAAATTAGTTATTAGTATTAGTATTAGTTTAAACTAATTTGCATGCCTAACTCCGTGATATCCGTCTTATCCGTCCTTATTTTTAAAGGGTTTTTGGTGTATATTGGTGTATATTGGTGTACATTTGTGTATATTGGTGTATATTGATGTATATTGGTGTATATTGGTGTACATTTGTGTACATTTGTGTATATTGGTGTATATTGGTGTGCATTGGTGTATATTGGTGTACATTTGTGTATATTGGTGTATATTGGTGTATATTGGTGTACATTTGTGTATATTGGTGTATATTGGTGTATATTGGTGTACATTTGTGTATATTGGTGTATATTGGTGTATATTGGTGTACATTTGTGTGCATTGGTGTATATTGGTGTACATTTGTGTATATTGGTGTATATTGGTGTATATTGGTGTACATTTGTGTACATTTGTGTATATTAGTGTATATTGGTGTATATTGGTGTATATTGGTGTACATTGGTGTATATTGGTGTATATTTGTGTATATTGGTGTACATTGGTGTATATTGGTGTATATTTGTGTACATTGGTATATATTGGTGTATATTGGCGTATATTGGTGTATATTGGTGTATATTGGTGTACATTTGTGTATATTGGTGTATATTTGTGTACATTTGTGTATATTGGTGTATATTGGCGTATATTGGTGTATATTGGTGTATATTGGTGTACATTTGTGTATATTGGTGTATATTTGTGTACATTTGTGTATATTGGTGTATATTGGCGTATATTGGTGTATATTGGTGTATATTTGTGTACATTGGTGTACATTGGTGTATATTGGTGTATATTGGTGTATATTGGTGTATATTGGTGTATATTGGTGTATATTTGTGTACATTGGTGTATATTGGTGTCTATTGGCGTATATTGGTGTATATTGGTGTATATTGGTGTATATTTGTGTACATTGGTGTATATTGGTGTATATTGGTGTATATTGGTGTGCGTTGGTGTATATTGGTGTATGTTGGTGTATATTGGTGTACATTGGTGTATATTGGTGTATATTTGTGTACATTTGTGTATATTGGTGTACATTGGTGTATATTGGTGAATATTGGTGTATATTGGTGTACATTGGTGTACATTGGTGTTTATTGGTGTACATTGGTGTATATTGGTGTATATTGGTGTATATTGCTGTATATTGGTGTATATTGGTTTACATTTGTGTATATCGGTGTATATTGGTGTGTATCGGTGTATATCGGTGTATATTGGTGTACATTGGTTTGTTTTGGTGTGTATTAGTGGATTGGTATTGGTGTTGGTATTGGTGTCTGTATCGGTATCGGTATTAGTATTGTGATATCCGTCCTTATTTTAAAGGGTTAGAAAGTGAGTTAGTAGCATAAACAATTGATGTAAGAATAGGGACGGATATCACGGATAGTTGCTGTAAAAAAACTAACTGAATATTCTGTGCAGGTGTTGAATAGCTGGAAAAAACAAAAAGTGAATATGGTCAAATACGTTGATTTTATCCAACTAGATAGTCATAGTTATAGAATAATTTTTTAAAAGGCAGAACAGCTTTCGATTATACTAAATAACCTTTGAATATAGATAATAATAATCTGACGTTCGAAAATTTCCGCACATTATCGCAATAGTTCGGAAACGTTGTGGTTCGGTTCGCGATTGGTACACATTCAAATAAATGTTGTATCATAATGCTATTGAGATCAACCAAAATAGAGGTAAAAACTCCTTTTTTAAAAGTCTAAAAATTATTTATCAACCTGTGTCAATAAAAACTTTTGTGCTGTAGGAACAACATCTTTAACTATAACTCTCTCTCTCTCTCTCTCTCTCTCTCTCTCTCTCTCTCTCTCTCTCTCTCTCTCTCTCTCTCTCTCTCTCTCTCTCTCTCTCTCTGCCTGCTTGACCTCGATCTGTGATTAAATTAAGCTTATTATTTGATTATTAACACCACTTTTCCTCAACCTCGTTCCCAGGGTCTTTTTGAAATTGGGAGGGCGGGAAAAGTCCCTGGCATTGGCTGGTCACAGCACCAAGGAGAACTGGGTGTAATAAATTAGGAATTTAATTAAGTATGCAAAATCATTTTGAGTAATGTGGTCCCGTAGGAGACGTTCATTATTATAACGGGCGGTCTCATTTGTCCCATTGGCGGTTCCGTTGAAGATATTTGATTATAACTGGCGCACAAAACTATATGTATAAGTATGTTTCATGAGGAATGTTTAAAGGTGACGTACAGTCCGTTCTGCGCATGTACGAAACTAATGTTTACATCTTTATTTACAAAAAATATACTGATACCTTATTCAAGATTGTAAGCTTTTCTTACTTCCTCTTCATTACTTGTACCAAAAACAAAACATTTTCAGAAGAAATAGAAGAAATCCGAAGAGATATCCTCGCCGAATCACTTGGTTTTCTGCCATGTTGTTCCTAACGGTTTACATTGAGCTGAGTACTTCGTGTAATTATCTACGAATGTCATGTTTTGGGGACTCCATGGCGGACATGCGCAGAACGGACTGTACATCACCTTTAAGTAAAGCAATCAACCAATGGAAATGCGGAGTCCACCAGCCGATGCCAGTGCCTTTTCCCGTCCTCCCCATTTCGAAAAGGCGCGCCCTGGGAACGAGGTTGCACTTATCCTGTATTTGAGTGTTATTAATGACGATGTGCTTAATGGATAATTCGTGTTTCCAGAATGTTGTGATTTTAATTGTTGTATTTCGCATTGTGTAATGTCGTGGGTATTTAAAATTGAATCGCTAACATTGGTAAGTTATTACAACAAATATTTTTACGAAGTACAGAAAATATTAAAGGTGATGAACCATTAAACTTTTAGGTGAACTGCAGGACGTCGAAGAACGAATTTACTGACTTATCGGTCAGTTTAATCAAAGCTCTTATTTTAGAATTTCTTAGTTATTGAAACGTGCATGTTTAAAACTTACATATGGTTTACTATTTCTTTCCTATTGAAGGTATGTCAAGCGTAAACAATTTGTGTTTTAAAGTGTAAATACTGCCATCTTGAAAATACCGAAATTTGCTGGGCGTTCTAGAGCACCTTCATTCTCGTCCCCAGTGCCTCTCCCGTGCTTGTGCGCGGAAATGACTGATTCTTTGGTGTTATTTCTAAAGCGCATGCGTTTAAGTTCGCGGTTTGGGAGTTGGACACGAGATCATCGACAGTTGTTTGGAATTCGTTTTCGATTCTGGCGGTTTGACTGTCGTATTGACTCATTTGACTTTGGAACAATTCTGATTGTGGTAGATTCCCTGCGAAGAAGGTCCTTGTCGAGTGTGGCTCATCGCAGCGTTTACTCGGCGAGGCCAAAGATATTAACATTTTAATACGGGTTCGCTTCAGAGCTTGGCAATAGAGCCGCGCCGGAATTTCTTCGTATTTACGGCCTCTTTTAGTGAAGGTAGTCCCTTTAATTTGTTGCACCGTTTGTTTCAATGATATTCTTAATATGTAAGAATAATGTTTCCTTTTACCACACCGACACTTTCGTGCTTCGTCATGGCTCACACAGCCTGGTTGATTTGATGTCTTAAGATAATTTTAGCGAAGCAAAAGTTAACAAATACCTGTTAAAACCTTAGAAATTCACGCGAGCAAAATCAACATCCGGGACAGCGGTCCGGATACGGAAAAAGACGGACCGTGGTCCGGATACGCATTTTTACGGACTGTGCGTCGACCAATCAGAACTCATGATATTATAAAGCCATATAATAATTACAGATATTGCATTATAGTCATTGATAGGATAGTAATCTAATTGTACACATACCACATGTGGTATAATTGCATGTCTTTCATAATTACGCTTACCTGAGTTTTGGTTGGCAGTTTCTTCACTTTCCAACACTGGTGAATCTTTGTAATAAGGAGCACAAAATTATTAAACTCTAGTACTAAATTCTAACGTTTAATATACATAGTCATAAAAATTGTAATACTTAATGATTATGAAACTCTTCACTCAGAGTGGACTGTGAGAAACATCCAAAAATATTATATTTTAACCTTTTAATCAATATAAATAATATCTTGTTTAGAGTTGCCTTCAGTGCACGCTAGGACGTTGGCATT
This sequence comes from Paragorgia papillata, assembly GCA_035771165.1. Lineage (NCBI taxonomy): Eukaryota > Metazoa > Cnidaria > Anthozoa > Scleralcyonacea > Coralliidae > Paragorgia > Paragorgia papillata. The sequence goes on along the minus strand of JAWNZC010000339.1, from coordinate 1,920,508 downwards.
GTGTCTTTTCTTGGCCATTATTATCTATTTTTGAATGAAAATTTGTCATTTGGTTCATCTCGTTGTTTTTCTTAATATCGACTTTGCATGTTCTTTCGGTGTGTCAATCGGGATCGTTTTCAATTTCACTCACGTGATCGGTGGACCCATGGGGGTGGTAAAACAATACGAAATATTTGAATAGAATAGCGCTGTACACTAATGGTACACCAATATGGCCGCCATTTCATTGTTTCGGTACACCAATATGGCCGCCGTGACGTCCGGTGAAAACGATCTATACATGACTACAGATGACCTTTACTAATTAATTTTCTGGGGTGTTTTCCGTGTGTTTAATACTAATACAACAAAAACCCGAAAGTGGGGGGAGAGGGGGGAGGGGGTGTTGGGGTGTTGGGGTGTGTTACACAAATGCATATAAAGCGGGCGAGGGGTTGTTGCGTTCATGTATGTTTCTTGCCATCAAAAGCCACAGACTGCACAGAGTTGCCTTCGATCCATTAAACCAAAGCCTAAATTAAGTACGACATTTTACTCACCGGACGCTGACCATGAGGACAGAAAGTGCAATGTTCGTATTTTCTTGGAAGTTTATTATTAAAAGGTACAGTGAAGAGAATTAATAAAGTATTAAAGAATTGTCTGAAACGTGAATATAAATCTACAATGAGTAATGATTCTAGCTCAACTAAAACAAGTTCTAGCAATGGAGAAAAGACTCATAGATGTCCAGTCTGCATCAAGACATTTGGTAATTTATCAAGTTTAAGACGTCATATGGTAATGCATACTGAAGAGAAACCATTCAAATGTGATGTCTGTGACAAGACATGTTCCAGATCGTATGACTTAGTTGTTCATAAAAGGACACATACTGGAGAGAAACCATTCAAATGTGATGTCTGTGACAAGATATTTTCTCGTTCAAGTAACTTAACAGTTCATAAAAGAATACATACTGGAGAGAAACCATTTAAATGTGATGTTTGTGAGAAGATATTTTCTCGTTCAAGTAACTTAGTAGTTCATAAAAGAACACATACTGGAGAGAAACCATTCAAATGTGATGTCTGTGACTGGACGTTTTCTCATTCAAATAGCTTAACAACTCATAAAAGAACACATACTGGAGAGAAACCATTCAAATGTGATGTCTGTGACAGGACATTTTCTCATTCAAGTAGCTTAACAATTCATAAAAGAACACATACTGGAGAGAATTCAAATGTGATGTCTGTGACAAGACATTTTCTCGTTCAGATAACTTAACTCATAAAAGAACACATACTGGAGAGAAACCATTCAAATGTGATGTCTGTGACAAAACATATTTTTGGCTACATACATTACTAGAACATAAAAAAAAGTTTTCTATATCATCTAAAGACACATGCTAGAGGAAAAGTATTCAAATGTAATTACTGTGACAAGACTTTTGACTATAAAAAATTTGATCAACATAAATTCATCCATGAACTTGAAGCCACAGAACCAAATGGCATGGAGTACATATGTTTAAAATGTGATATCACATTTGACTTAGCCAGTGCATTGGTAAAGCACATGACTGAATTTCATCAAGGTGGTTCTGTCTAGTTTGCCAGAAGTAAGTGAATTTTTGCAATATAGTGTATTTTGAAGGTACAGTTGAACATTATCTGTATAGCAATTGTCTCTTGCAATGAATCTGTTGATGTATGACATGTAAGTAATACACCACTTGCAAGTAACGTGATGTACTGCATGTGCATGTCAGGACACAGACATCCCAATCTCAAGGTATAACAAGTTCAAGTTTTATGACCAAGTTTCTCTAAATTAAATATAAGCACTATTTTAAGTGGCATTTTATAGTTTATATAAATTATGGTTAATGATATAGCAATATCACTCTGTTCTGTGCACAAAGTCATCACGTGCTTAGCTGACAGTCCATACATGACTATTGTCCATACATGACCCATTGTCCCACAAATACAGCCTTTTCCAGTGCCACAACAAAGGCACCAGACAACTAAGCACTAATCCTAGGTATGCCCATTAGTCACTCTGACCATTTCTGCGAGACACTGACAAATCACAATATTTTGCTCAACCTCGTCCAATAAACAAATCCAATAATAACAACGTAGAACCAATTTCCTACGCGATGTATACTAACTATAGCTTGGCATTGTTTCGTAAGATACTGACAGTCGGCACAAAATTTGTAACATAACTGCTTTGTGGAGAAGCTGCTGGTTTCGTCTTGGCTCCACCCAACTTTTTCCACCCTGACATTCCAGCATGTAACTTGCTTTGAGTGTCGGTATCTGCCTAACAACACATCCTTTTTCTCCAAGCCTCGTTTCACACTTAGGTAGTACAACTAGTGTCACCTGCAGTCGTTACAGCTTATTTATACATACAGTACTGTATGTATATATACATAAATATTCTAAATAATTCAGATTTTATGTATAAGTTGGGACTGCACGCAGGCTAGCTGTACACAAAACGATATAAAATAGATAGATATAGGGCAGATGTTCTAACAGAAAATTAATGGCAGGTAGTGGCCATGTCCTCCAGGCCACTTTTCACCCACAGTGAAACCCGCGCCAGGACATGAGGGTAAGGTCCTATCCAAAAGGAGAGAGGGCCCTTACTCTCACTCCCACCTTGTCCTCCCGTTTTCTGAGGGCCCTTACCCGCAGAACTGCACTACCTCGCCTAGATAATAAGGCATTTAGAAGTCACTCTAAGATACAGTGGAGCCTCGCTATAGCGCGCATCATTGTAACGCGCGACTCGGTATAACGTGGTTGATCTTTGGACCCCAAAATTTTACTTTTCCTTGTTTGTCATTTGAGGACTTATACAGATGTTTATCTACAACACTAAAGTTCACCACAAACTGCTAAATTCCGCAAAATAGCAACAGAATTGTGCTTCTGGCAGTACTCAATCTCGCTCCCAGTACTCGGCCCACAATATTGCTCAAGAACTTAGTGGGAAGAGTACTACTGGGAACGAGATTTGGCCGTACCTCGCAATAACGCGCTTCATCTATAACGCGGTCACCTGCATGGTCACCACTAAGGACCCCAACCACCGCGTTATAGCGAGGCTCCACTGCATTAGTCTTCACGTGGGAATTGTCTCTAGTTCCATTTGGTGGCGGGAAGTGGTGTCCTCCAGGCCACACTTCACCCACGGTGAAGCCAACGCCAGGACATGAGGGCAAGGTCCGATCCAATTCAGGAGTGCCAGGGCCCTTACCCTCACTCCGACCTTGTTCCTCCCGTTTTCTGAGGGCCCTTACGCTCAGAACTGCACTTTCCGTCACCCTAACTTTGCCACAAAAATTGTGTATAATCATTAAGTGGCAATTTATAATTTCTATAAATTATGGTTAATGATATAGCAATTTCACTCTGTTCTGTGCACGAAGTCATCACGTGCTTAGCTGACAGTCCATACATGACTATTGTGTACACAAACAACCCATTGTCCCAAGAATACAACCTTTTCCAGTGCCACAACAAAGGCACCACACAACTAAGCACTAGTCCTAGGTATGCCCATTAGTCACTCCGACCATTCGCGCATCTACTTCCCTGGAGTAAGTTACTCTGATACTGCATAGTCAAAGATAAAGAAAGTAAAGTAGAAAAAAGTTTTCCCACCAACCTCCCTTCTAACAACTAATCGATCAGCAGGTGTCCGAGATTGAGTTAAAAACAGAGTACGTATTTCCGCCGGAAATAACACGCATAGTCCTAAGCCGAAGACCGTGGGAATTGAGTGTTGTCGTTGTGAGGCCGTGCTTCGAGCGAGAGTATTAAACTAAACTGTGACTGTAAACTGTGAATAAAACCTTTAAATCCTTTTGTGATTTATCTTGGATAAGCGAAAAGATTCAGGATACGTGGCACCCCCGATGGGACTGTGAAAACCCATATATTAAACAAGAACGCGACAATGTCAGTGGAAATTCAAAACAGCAAAACAGCGACGTCAACAAACGACGCCTTTGTGATATCTGAAACTGTTCTTTGGACGAAGATTACACAGCTTGAGCGAGCTACGGAAAAAGCTGAAACAGTTAGACAAACGGAGAAAAAACGAGTAATTGCCAGGCACGTCGATACCTTGAAAGAAACTCTGTCTGAAGTAAACCGATTACGAAGGGACGTCGAGGCAGAAAAAATCGCTAAAAGCATAGACGCGGGTGAAATCGACAAGTGGAACGACGATGTCGAAAACAAGATGGAAACAGCCGACGCTATGATTGAAATGTTAGAAGGATGGTTGGAAGAACAAGACGCAAAGATAGAAAAATTACAGCGTGATCAGAAAGTCGAAAGAGAGAATCAAGAGCGAGAAGGACGACTACACTTTGAGCTTAAAGTGCCTATCTCATGGTTGAGGATTTTACATATTTAGGATATTTGGAACATTTTAAGAAGATTTGTAATATATCTTCTTTTCCTAAAATTTCATCTTCATGGACTTTTTTGCTGTTAAAGTTGGCGATTTTGACGATGGCCGTGAAAATTTTTTACTGGGTTCTAGTCGCCGGAAGTGACGTAGAAGCAGGGAGACCTTCTCAGACAGTAACAGTGTTTACATCGGGAGTTTACGGTTCACCTTGGATTTTCTTGGCTTTATTCAGGTTATTTTGTCGGAAATTCTTTTAAAAATTATGCCAAACAGGTGCGTAGTGTTTTTACTCTCGAATGAACCCAATTGATATGCTAGAATAGCGCTGTATGCCATTTCTTTTTTTGCGACAATAACGATGTACAATCCCGATTCCCGACTCACTGGAGGCGAATAAAAGGATAGCTTCGGGAAACGCCGATTTGTCAAGGATAAAGATGCGAAATGAACGCCGACATCTACTTCCATGACCTGTTCGTTGTTCGAAGTAGTTTGGTACTAAGACGATTCACAGCAGTTTATCACGAGGAAAACCCGTCGGTGTGGCGATTACAAAACGACAACAATAGAGCGTGTTTTTCCGGAAAGTGACAAGAACTTGTGCATGTCATCAGTCTCATATTTCTTTTTATCGAATTCGATCTTCGATCAAGAATATATCGAAATATACTTGACTTGGTAATGTCGTCTACCTCTGGTTCTAATGCTGATAGCCAAAATGACTAGACTAGGAGGTAAACATTCCGGGATACGTAATCGAGATCGAAGACGAAGTAAAACTGTCTAGGCCATTTATACCTGAAGACGAATCATCAGAATGCATTGTCAAGCCGTATGAAGACGAGCTTAGGATGAAATGCGACTTGAAAAATATATTCTACGATGGCTATAAATTCGCTTTGCGGGGCACAATAAGGTGAACGATTTGTAAGTTATGAAAGTTTGCTTTATCAGTGAATTTATGTTTACGTTTTGTCGAATGTTGTATATACTGGCATGCCATATTTGCAATTGGCCATATTTGCTAAAACAAAATTGTATGTCAAAGCCAAATGATTCGCATGTTTATATTTGTTATATATCTGGTCACTGCGTCTAGCGGGCTGCAAATATCGAAGAATTGACGAGGCAAAGTATAAAATAGAAGATGTAGAAAGCAGGTAGATACTGTCAGTATTGATTAATAGAATACCCGTTCGCTTTCCGATTTCCACTTGCGAATAAGCCAGCTGCGCACAATTCACCTAGGCTAATAGAATTGCTTCGTTCTTCAAAATTGCCACAATTCAGTGCTCGTCCAATTCGATAAACAACAACAATTGTGCGATTTCATCTTCAAACTTGAAGAAATTGACTCTGTATGTTACTGTCGCCTGCAAGTTCAAATTTCAAAAGTGGATGCAAGTATTCCATTATTCTATAATCAACAGACAGTTCCTTAGTTCCTACCTGTTTTCTGTACTGATCTTTTATTTGATACTTTATCTTGTCAATTTTTCGATGTAAGTGTCCCGCTAGACGCAGTGACCACATTTCCAGGCAAACAAGTGTAAAGAACTTGATCACTGTTATTATAAACCATTTCAATGCAAGCTTTGATTTACTGACATTCCTTCGCATTCCCATTAAGCAGTTCAGTGTCAGAGTAATATCAATAGAATTAAACATGCGAATCATGCATATGGCTTTGACAGCATACAATTTTGTTTTAGCAAATGCGTGAAAACAACATTGCAGATAAAACGTAAACATAAATTCACTGATCACTTACCAATCATTTATCTTATCGTGCCCCTCAAAAGCGAATTTGTAGCCGTCGTACTAAAGACCTTTTTCAGGTCGCATTTGCTCATTATGATTTACGATCCAAATTTCATCGGCAACCGACTCGTCTTCATACGGCTTGACAATGCATTCAGATGATTCGTCTTCAGGTATGGCCGCACTGCACTGGAAGACAGTTTTACTTCGTCTTCGATCTCGATTACGTATCCCGGAATGTTTACATCCTAGTCTAGTCATTTTAGCTATCAGTGTTAGAACCAGAGGTAGACGACATTACCAAGTCAAGTATATTTCGATATATTCTTGATCAAAGATCGAACGCAAACAATACTTCGATAAAAAGAAATATGAGACTGATGATATGCACAAGTTCTTGTCACTTCCCCACGCTCTATTGTTGTCGTTTTGTAATCGCCACACCGACGGGTTTTCCTCGTGATAAACTGCTGTGAATCGTCTTAGTACTAAATATTCCCGTTGAAACTACTTCGAACGACGAACAGATCACAGAAGTAGATGTCGGCGTTCATTTCACACCTTTATCCTTGACAATTCGGCGTTCCTTTCACCCGAAGCTATCCTTCTTTTATTCGCCTTCCGTGAGTCGGGATTGTACATCGTTATTGTCCAAAAAAAATGAATGGCATACAGCGCTATTCTAGCATATCAATTGGGTTCCTTCGAGAGTAAAAACACTACGCACCTGTTTGGCATAGTTTTTAAAAGAATTTCCGACAAAATAACCTGAATAAAGCCAAGAAAATCCAAGATGAACCGTAAACTCCCGATGTAAACACTGTTGCTGTCTGAGAAGGTCTCCCTGCTTCTACGTCACTTCCGGCGACTAGAACCCAGTAAAAATTTTTCACGGCCATCGTCAAAATCACCAACTTTAACAGCAAAAAAGTCCATGAAGATGAAATTTTAGGAAAAGAAGATATATTACAAATCGTCTTAAAATGTTCCAAATATCCTAAATATGTAAAATCCCCAACCATGAGATAGGCACTTTAAACTACACGAAGCGAAAGTGAAACTACAAGCCGAAATAATTAAACCGGATACACCGCAGACAAACAACGAAGCGCTCAAGTTACAAGCGAGGTTACCTAAACTTCAAATAACTAAGTTCAATGGAACTTATGGCGACTGGCCTCGGTTTTGGAGTCTGTATTCCGAAACTATCGACAAGACCAGCGTACCTCCTGTAAGTATAAGTTCTCCTACCTAAGAGAATTGTTGTGTGAAAAGGCAAAGAAAACCATAGAAGCTTTACCGCATACAGCCGAAGGCTATAACCGAGCCATTGCCATTCTCGAAGATCGTTTTGGAAAGGAAAGTGAAATTGTGAAAACCTACGTAAAAGAAATACTGGATCTGCCTCATATCGCCACGACTAACGCAAAAAGGATACATGAGTTTTTCGAGAGACTGGCTTACTGTGTACAGTCGTTGGAAACACTTAAACAACTTGACGCAGTCAATGGCACAATGATTCTGGATAAATTGCCCGCCATCAGAGGAGAACTCGTTAGAAGCGACTCTAACTGGGAAAGCTGGAATTTCGTACAATTTACTGAAGCTTTGCGACTCTGGACCCGACGAAATCCAGTCATAGAAGATGCGAAATCAGAAGACCCATCGAAGAAACGAGATCGACAAAGCCGAGGATGTTACCAAACACAACAAAGGAAAGGTCGACAGCCAGGAAAGCCAAAAGCGTGTGTGTATTGTAACGAAGGTGTTCATCGGTCTTCGGAGTGTGGCTCAGTTAAGACTGCAGAAGAACGGAAGAAAATCTTGGCAAACAAGAAGTTGTATTTCAACTGCACAGGACATGCACACCGAGCTTCAGAGTGCAAAAGTACAGCGACGTGTAAGAACTGTAGCAAAAGACATCACACCTCGATTTGCGATGTTAACCACGAGACCGGCCAACCAGACCCGGAGGCAGGGCTTACAGCTAACAGACAAGAGGATCATGAGATAATCTACCCCATAGTGGTTGTTGAAATCGATGGAATCAAGACCCATGCACTGTTGGACACAGCGTCTGGTAGCTCTTATGCATCGGCCAAACTGATTCATGCTCTCAAGAAAAGACCAAAGCAAGTGAAGACGAGAACGGTGGACATGATGTTGAGCAACTTGAGCTCTATGACCACCAAAGTGGAAATATATTCAGCCAATCTCGCAGCAGTTGTCGGTCAGTTCAAAATGGAGATCGAGTTGTCAAAGGTACACAAACCTCAAATTATGATGACCAGAAACTCTAACTACAAGAAGCTGTTCGCGAAGTATAGTCATCTCGAGGGAGTAAAGATCAACGATCAAGATGAGAGAGAGCAAATCCCGATTCACGTCGTTTTGGGCGCAAGTGAGTACGCAGCTGTCAAGACAGCAACAGCACAGAAAGTTGGATCGCCTGGGCAATCTGTGGCCGAAAAGACACTACTTGGATGGACTGTTATGTCACCAGGAAGAGAAGATGAGGAGAGTCCAGTCCTTCTCACACAATCTACTACAACAGACTACGAACAGCTCTGCGCTTTAGATGTTCTTGCACTGGCAGATAATAATAATAATAAGCTTTATTTCAACAGGGTAACACTATCAGTTAAAAACTGTTCTCCCTAGTGCCCCTGAAACTAATCAGCTATAAAATATTTACATACATTTATATATTATAAATTACATAGTGTATTACAATTGTTAAAAGGATAAGATAAAATACAAAATAAGTTATTAGATCTATTTACTAAAAGATCTACCTAAAAATGTATATATAAAACAGAATTTGGATTATAAACTAAGTTTTACTCATCAACAAACTTTTAAAAGACCTCAAGTTATCAGCATTTCTGGTACTCATTGATAGGGAGTTCCAGATAGAAATTGTTGAATATTTAAATGATCTCTTTAATTGATTTGTTCTAGGCTTAGGAAGAATAAAATCTTCTTTATTTCTGGTATTATATCTGTGTCTTTCCACGTACTTCGTGAGATCCATATTTATTCCTTCAATGTCACAATGTAAATATTTGTACATTAAGATAGCTTTATGATTTTGTCTTCTATCACTCAGAGGAATCCACCCCAATTGGTGTATGGCTATATCAGAAGGTGTAGAGGAATTTACTCCGAGGATTAATCTTGCGGCCCGGTTCTGTAAACCCTGTAGTTTTGTTGCTGACGTGGTACCACAGCTATCCCAGACAACTCCACAATAATCAAATACAGGACTTATGGTTGTGTTGTAGACAAGATTAGCTGTTGATTTTGAGAGGAAAGGCATTATGCGTTTGAGTATGCCAATCCTTGACGAGGCCTTCTAGCATAGTTTATCGATGTGTGGTAACCAGGACAAGTTAGGATCAACAATGACTCCTAGGTATTTGTAAGCCTCAACTCTTTTAATAGGGACATCATCAAGGAATAGAGCAATAGGTTCACAATATCTCATTTTTTGTGAAGTACCTATAACCATGAATTCGGTTTTCGTTATATTAATGGCTAGACCATTTGCATGGATCCAGTTGGAAATTCTAGCTAGGTCAGAGTTCAGCTTTCCTTCAATTTCTTTGGCATTGGTTCCACTGCAATAAATTGCGGTATCATCTGCAAACATACTTATTTTGCTCTCACTTATGCAATCGGGTAATTCGTTTACATAGACCAAAAACAATAAAGGTCCTAGCGCAGAACCGTGTGGAACACCTGTGTTAATAGACTGAGTGGATGACAGTTCTCCATTATGAAATACGCATTGTTTGCGGTTGTCCAGGTATGAGATGAACCAGTCGAGACGTTTGCCACTTACTCCAAAGGCCTGAAGTTTTTCGATCAAAATGGAGTGTTTCACGGTGTCGAAAGGTTTCGCTAAATCGAGGAAAACGACACCTGATATCAAACCTTTGTCCATATTAGAAAACCATTGGTCGGTGAGTTTTATCAAAGCTGAATGTGTTGATGTTTTTGGACGAAAACCTTGCTGATTTGGGTGAAGTAAGTTGTTTTGAATTAGATGTTGATGGAGTTGTTTGTTTATTTCTTTTTCCAGGATCTTGGCCACTACTGGGAGTATAGAGATGGGGCGATAGTTGTCGAGCACATTTCTGGCACCGGACTTGTATATTGGTAATACCTTTGCTGTTTTCCACTCGCCGGGGAATAAACCAGTCGTAATTGATAAATTAAATATAAAAGTTAACGAAGGGGCTAATTTATCCGCTGCCACTTTGAGAAATCGACTGTGTATATTATCCAAACCGGCAGCTTTCTTTGTATTCAAGCTCTTCAATTGTTTACGTATTGAGTCAATTTCAATGGTTTTGAATTGAAAGGACGGCAGTGGGTCAATAAAGTGAATGGTATGTGAAATACTAGTTATTGTCCTGTTGATTGTAGAGCCAATTGTCGTAAAGAACTTGTTGAAATGTTCCGCTATAATTGACGGCGATGTAATCGTTTTATTTTCTACTTCGAGTGAGTTTGGTGGGGCTCTGGAGGACTTTGGAATAATCTTCTTTAGTGTTTTCCATATACCTTTGGGATTATTCCGATCTTCTGCCAGTTTGGATTTATAATAGCTTTCTTTGCATTGCTTGATATTTCCGGTTACCTTGTTTCTTGCTTGTTTGTACGCTTGCCAATCTGTTGATGATTTCGTTGTTATGGCTCTCGTGTGGAGATAGTCCCGTTGACGCATAAGAGCTTTTGTTTCATCGGTCATCCAGGGACATTGTTCTCCTCGAACTTTTCTTGTTGTTACAGGTGCATGAGAATCACATACATCACTGACAATATCTTTCCAATAAGACCAAGCGAGATCAGGATCATCGAAGGATTCTACAACATGTAACGGGGCGGTGTTTAAATCTTCGAGGAACTGTTGATCATTAAAACGATTGAAATTCCTAAAACTAATTATTCGAGGTATTGACGAACAATGTAAACAAGAGAATGATCGCTAATACTCATATGTAACACACCGTTTTCACCGATCTTCTCGGGGTGCGAAGACATTATAATGTCAATTAAGCTTTCTGTTGTTTCGGTTATTCGGGTAGAATTAGTAATTAATTGAGACATTTGAAACCGAGTCATCATAGATTTAAGCTTTCTTGTTAGGGGTAGATTGCGGTGAAGGTCACTGTTTAAATCACCTAATACCAAATATTCTGATCCTCTGTCTATCATCGACAACTGAGATCCAAAGTTGTTGAAAAAGGTTTCGTCGGTTGGTGGTCGGTGCACTGAGGCAATAAGAACAGGTTTGGAGTGTGTGGTTCTCAGTTCGAACCAAAGAGCTTCCACATTGTTGTTTTCCAGATCAGGTCTTCGTTTATATGCAAATTTGGTGTTAATATATGCCGCAACACCTCCGCCATTGCCATTTTGCCTGTCTTTTCTAACCAAAAAATAACCTTCTATTTCAAATTCGCTATCGGCACGAATTCGCTATCGGCACGCTATCAGATACGCACGAAGATGATCAACAAGCAGTGTACCAGGAGTTTAGAGAACAGCTCGAAAGGGATGAAGCTGGCTGGTACCAGCCCAAGTTGCCATGGAAAGGAAACCAACCAACGTTGCCTACCAATGAGAGGGGAAGTAAAAAACGACTGGATCAACTGGTTCGCAAACTAGAGAAGAACAACCAATATGAAGAGTACAACAGCATAATACAAGAGCAGTTTCAGGAAGGAATAATTGAAACCGCACCTGTAGTGCAAAAGTGTTCTACATCCCGCACAAGGGTGTTGTCCGGAAAAATGCAGAGAGCACAAAACTTCGCATTGTCTATGACGCATCGGCGAGGGAGAACAACGACCAGCCTTCGTTGAATGAATGTCTACATCCTGGTCCCCCTCTTCAGAACCGGCTGTGGGACATTTTAGTGAAATCGAGGTTTTACTAAATAGAATTTTACCCAATTCTTCTATCCGGTGACCTTAAAAAGGCATTCCTTCAGATCAGAATCAAGGAGGAAGAGAGGGACTCTCTACGTTTTCATTGGAAATAGTAACGAGATGGAAGTCTACCGGTTTACGAGAGCACTGTTCGGCCTCACATCATCGCCATTTCTTCTCGCAGGAGTTCTCAACGAGCACTTTGATAACTGCAAAGACCAATTCCCCGAGGTTGTTCAAGAGCTACGTGACGGTCTCTACGTCGACGATCTGATGACTGGCGGCGTTACAGTAACAGAAACAAGAGGAAAGAAGGTAATCGCTACGAATGTGTTCGAAAGCGCGACATTCTCCATTCATAAGTGGCACTCTAACGCAACAGAACTGGAAGAAAGTGACAAGTCACAGCCTGGTACTGAAGAAATGACGTACGCCAAAGAACAACTGGGAGGAGCTGAACCAAATGTCGGGAAATTACTGGGACTACCCTGGAATAGAGGACGAGACACCATCAGCGTCATCCTCAACGCAGAAAATGGCACAACGAAGATAAGTCTTCTTTCCCAACTTGCTAAGATCTACGACCCTTTGGATCTCGCGTCACCGACCACACTGGTTGCCAAACTACTGTATCATGACATTTGTGATACCAAATTGCCCTGGGATGCAAGACTACCAGAGACACTTTTGAAACGTTGGAAAGATTGGAGTGACTCATTGGTCGAAAACTTCACAATACCTCACTCACTCACTCACACCACACCATCTGCCAATCACGGAGATTACCCTGCATGCATTTGGAGATGCAAGTTCGCGTGGAGTCAGTGCGGTAGTCTATGCAGTGGTCCGGCAAGAACGTGAAGTACCACAAGGTCTGGTTTGTGCCAAGTCACGCATCGCAAAACGTAACTTAACCATTCCACGGTTAGAGTTAATAGCTGGTCATATGGCGGTGAACCTCGTGACTAACGCGAAAGCAGTTCTCAAAGATCATCAAGTAAATGTCCACTGCTGGCTTGATTCAACAGTTGCCCTCTACTGGATTAAGGGCCAAGGCGACTATCGTCAGTTCGTAGCCAACCGCGTGAAAAAGATTCGACAACATGACCAAGTCACCTGGCATCACGTACCGACCTCAGAAAATTCTGCTGACCTGGGGAGTAGAGGGGGAGACGTCGTGAAAAAACAACTGTGGAGAGAGGGTCCTACATGGTTAAGAAATCCTTCGGAATGGCCTCCAGATGCAACTTTACAATCCACAGAAGCAGCCAGAGCTGAGGCTAAGGTGAATAGGGGAGTCTTCGCTGCAGTTGCCACTAAGCAAGATGCCTTCGATTCCCTGCTTGACAAGTTCAACGACCTTCCTAAAGTTTTAAGAATTGGAGCGTTTATACAACGATTCATTTGGAATTGTAGGAGCCAACCCCGAGAGAGGAGAAGCGGTCCAATCAACAATCAAGAGGTCGAACAGCAGAGGCAATGGTGGATTAAGCGGGTCCAGCAAGCAGTACAACAGACACCCACTTCCAAGCTGATCAAATCCAGTTGAATCTTCAACCCAACGACCAAGAGATCTTGGAATGTCGTGGCCGAATAAGCGGAGAATACCCGATATACCTTCCAGACAAGCATCCCTTCACATCATTGTTAGTCTACCAAGCACACCTTTCCACTCTTCATGGCGGTGTCGGATTAACTATGGCCAAGGTACGGGAGCGTTACTGGGTACCCCGACTTCGATGCCTCGTTAAGAAAATTAGAAAGGATTGTCCCGGCTGTAAGAGATTCCAAACAAAGGCATTCCAAGCACCTCCTCCAGGAAACCTACCAAGTACCCGAACTGAGGGAACTAAGCCGTTTCAAGTGTTAGGAGTGGACTTTGCCGGCCCAATCAAGTACCGAATCAACGCAAAAAGAGAAGGAAAAGCCTATCTGACCTTGTTTGCCAGTAGTTTAACGAGAGCTGTCCATCTGGAATTAATAAGGTCATTAGAGACGGAAGATTTCATCGCGTGCTTCAAGAGATTTATCGCAAGGAGGGGAAGACCAGAGCTGGTGTATTCCGACAACGGGGTCACCTTCAAGGCTGCAGTGAAATGGCTACAGAAAGTGAGAGAAGATGAGCAGTTCAACAATTTCCTTGCGGGCCTAGCTATCAACTGGTGTTTCAATTTAAGTCGAGCCCCCTGGTGGTGGTGGTGGTGGTGGTGGTGGTGGTGTGGGGGGGGGGGTCAATTTGAACGACTTATCGGTTTGTTCAAGAACGCCTTCTACAAATCAATTGGGAATGGCATACTCAAGTGGTCGGAGCTAGAGGAAGTGGTGCTAGACGTGGAGGTTACTCTAAATAACCGTCCGCTTACTTACTTGGAAGATGACATTCAACAACCAGTGCTTACACCAAACTCCGTGCTCAGATCAACCCAAGCTACATTCCTGAACTTGAACCACACCACATAGCTGACAAGGACCTGAATAAACGTGCTAAGTTCCTCAGAATGTGCAAGCAAGCTATGTGGAATAGATGGAGTCGAGAATATGTGCGAAGCCTACGTGAACAGCATCGACGAGCAGGAGGAAAGGAAACACCCTACCCCAAAATCGGAGAGGTAGTCATTATCCAAGATGAGCAGAAACCAAGAAACCTTTGGAGACTAGCTGTGGTAACCCGATTGATAAAGGGGAGAGATGGTGTTGCACGGGGAGCAATATTGAAAACTGGCAAGAGTACCATGGAACGAGCTATCCAACACTTATTCCCCTTGGAGTTGTCCTGTGATCGGAAGCAGATCCCACCACTGAACCCTGATGCCCCTGTATTCCACCCAAGAGCTCGGAGAGATGCTGCGATGGCGGCTACAATGCGGCTACAAGAAATAGCCGAAAATGAAGATTGAACAAACAATTGTGAAACCTTGTCAAGTATTTCAACAACTTAAACTTGTTTTGTTAAAATTATTGTTATAAAGTAAATCTAGTATGAGATTACGTGAGAGATGAGTGTTAGCATGTATATCTCTAACGAGAATATACATGGGGGAGTGTGTCCGAGATTGAGTTAAAAACAAAGTACGTATTTCCGCCGGAAATAACACGGATAGTCCTAAGCCGAAGACCGTGGGAATTGAGTGTTGTCGTTGTGAGGCCGTGCTTCGAGCGAGAGTATTAAACTAAACTGTGACTGTAAACTGTGAATAAAACCTTTAAAACCTTTTGTGATTTATCTTGGATAAGCGAAAAGATTCAGGATACAGGATAATTTACTGTAAAAAACTAAATTTATACTAGTTATCTTTAAGAAAAACAAGAACTTATCAGTGTATTACTAGAAAATTACATGTAAAATAAGTGATTGTCATTTCTCAATAAAATGTTTTCGGGGCGGGAAGTGGTGTCCTCCATGCTACACTTCACCCACGGTGAAGCCCACGCCAGGACATGAGGGCAAGGATAATAAAAGTTCTATAATAAAGACATTTATTTTTTTATCAATCGTGAGCGGGCGGAATCCTAGGTAATGCTGCAATTTGATTGGCTGCGTGAGCGGGCAGTTTTTTACGATATCTGACCACGGTCACGGAATCCTAAATTTAATTTTAAAATTCATTTAAAATTGGCCGATTTTCATAACTATTTCGCTTGCCACAAAAAAAATAAATTCAACAGAGAGCTACGGGGATGCAAATGAGTTTTATTATCCAAATGGTTTTGACAACTTCATGTGTAAACAGCGAATTTAAAAAAAAAACAAACTGGGAAAACTGAAAGCAAAATTTACGAGTTGACATTTATAAAGAAAACAGTAGGAATAACATACATAAACTTGTGAACACAGTATTTTGAATCACTAAATCAAACTATATAGAAATATATATAAAAAATCATACCACGAGATTAAGATAGAAAAGCTCAGTGAAACCTTTTGACACTAAACTGTCTTTCTTCTGTTATCCAACCGCTATACTCAACAAAACCGCTACAAGCTTTAAGTCTTTTACCTTTTAACCAAACATTTTCCACATGCCAACCTCATCGTCTCATGTCCTTGAAACTTGAAATTACAAATGGCTTACTGACAAGCATTTTCGTCTTCAAACTCGAGGACCACACTTTCAATCTTCATGCAGTCAGCCAAATATTGAAAGCGACTTTCCATGCAAGCGAACAGCCAAAAACGAGCAAGCGACGAAGAAGAACGACGAAGAATCTTTATCAACTAAACTTTAAAAACACTTGGACTGCATTTTGACTTCCCTTCGTAACTAGATCTTCGAGTTTTGAATTGTTTTTTATGACAAAAAAGGTTCCAAGTTTCCCTGTAAGAGTCAGTAAGACTGCATGTCGGCAGTTGTTTACTCTCTCGAACGATAAACTTTGGACTTTTGAATATCACGTGAACGTCATCTCGATTACGCAACTTAATTCAATTATGTTAATTTCTCTAATTATGTAACAAAAAAATAAATATGTTATTTACCGTTTTGGTCGGTCCGTATAGAAAAATATTTGCCCTCGGTCTCAAAAATGTCCCTCGGCCTGCGGTCCTCGGGCCTTTTTCAAGACCTCGGGCAAATATTTTTCTATACGGACCTCCCAGCCGGTAAATAACATATATATATTAAAATTCAACTCCCGGAGCCTATGTTACGAAGTTTCTGAGGATGAATTTGCTAGAATGTCGGCATGCGGTCACGAGCTCATTACGCTTATTTAAAGTTGATAGCTTAGGTTTACAAATTATAAAAAAACTTTTCCCATAAGCATAGGTTGGTAGCGGGATTATATGGCTTTGCTCGCTTGAGGATTTTCCAAGTGATCTGGTATATATGCGGTCTTTCTGTTTTTTAGGTCCCAAATATGTTTGCTCAGTTCTGTGCTTGATTTCTTGGTTTCATTTTTGAACGATGCTTTATGGTCATTGAATCTGGTTTTAAATGCGTTGGCTGTGAGTCCTATGTAGGTTTGCTCCGGTTTGCCGTCATTGGTGGTCACTGTAGCTTGGTATATTACCGATTCACTCAGGCAACGTCCAGACAAAGGGCAGTCTTGTTGTTTTCTGCAGTTACATTGTTTCTTCTGTAGCTCATTTTTGCTCTTCTTAGCAGTGTTGATTTTATTTTGTCCGTCAATCGCGTGCTTAACATTTGGTCATACAGCCGTAACTTATCTTAACTGTATTTCTATTGAATATTTTACTCAGGGCCTGGTCTTTTGGAAACTCTTCGTCAATTATTTTGAGAAATTCTTGCCCGATGTTTGAAGCCACATTTCTGCTGATATTTCTGGTTCGATTTCTCCTCTGGTTGTTAGTTTGGGATGTTGACAATGTTGGAAGCATGAATTTGAGCTTATGGTTATATCCTCTTTTATTGATGCTTTCTCGGTACCGAGGTGCGGCTTTGTTGAAGGACTCTTCATCGGATGATGTTTCGGAAAGGCGCTTATTGATAGATACTGGTATGTTCTTTAAAATTCCAGGTGGGTGGTTGAATTTACTATGGACATATTTGGGCACATTATTAGGTTTGACATACGGCATGTATTTTCTGTTGTTTAAATTTAAGACGTCGAGAAAATTAACTATTTTCTTGTTGGCTTCTATGGTAATTTTAAGTCCGTGGGCTTTGAAAATGGCGCAGAGGTCCTTCTTAATTAGTTAATTTTGCGAGGTGGTTCTTTGGAAATACCGAGGCCGTCGTCCCTGTAGAGGCCAAATGTTTTGCCATATTTCATAGTGATTTGATGTAAAAGGAATGCCCCAACCAAATCACAAGTCTCCGCACCATCGTAACTACCCATCGTAACGTCGAAGAGGTTGTTCGATGCCTTCTTGGTCCATGGTTCGCCGGTGTTAAACACCGCATGCCGAAATTCTAGCAAGTTCATCCTGAGGAACTTTGTAACATAGGCGCCTGGAGTTGAATTTTGATGTATGTCTTTATTATAGAACTTTTATTATCGTTATTAAACACTTCTTAAGTACTTTTACCACATATTTGTTTTTATTATGGAATTATGTAATATTCACCCTAGGGATTTTACCATTGTTTCATCCCCTCACTAATGCATAGACTTTCACTCAACTTCCTGTTGTATATTCTATATAAACATGTAATTAGTTATTAGGCATTTAGATCTGATGAGTGCAACAACGTGTGCACGAAATTGAACAGTAATTAAAATGCTTATAAGTGAAAACCTTCGACTCCTTTACTTCTATCTTATAATGCTCTGGACTAGTCACATTGAACACTCTGCCAATAGTATTTGCAAGAAACCTCTTATAGAAACCTCATTATAGAAGTACTATTTACAGAATGAGTGGCCGTTCTGTATCGGGGTATACAGACACGAGGCGAGCCTGTATCCCGCGATACAGAACGACCACGAATTCTGTAAATGACTTCTAAAACTCTCAATAGCTTGTTTTAAAACGAGAAGTCCTCTTTAAAATATAGGGAAAGTTAAGAAAAATTAACTATTTATTTGCGAGTTAAAATCAGTGCAATTCCGACAATAAAAGGTTTGGAGAAGCTGTATGCAAATTTAGAGAATTTCAATAACGAGATAAGTCCCTTAAGGATTACAGAGGTGTGGTGAGTATTAAATTTTGTCGAGCTTGAATTCCGAAGTTTAAAAACTGTTTAGCATTGCAGATTCACAGATAAGATACTTCGCTTCGTGTGGTGTTGATTCGAGTAGGGTTGACTTGTCAACCTCGTACCCAGGGTCTTATCTCCACTCTCCCGCCCCCGCCCACCGCTGCGAAAAGACCCTGGCCCAGGCTGGTCACGTGCTGCCCAAAATATGGGCAGTACAAAATAAATTTAGTGTGGGTAGGGTGGTACAAAAATCTTTCTCGACTTACCGACCGGAGTAGTGTTTATACAAAACGCAAAACATCTGGCCAGAGGAAATGTCACGACTCACGAAAGGTGCACAACGGCTCAGTTCTTTATTCTGTGACAACGGCTTGGAGAAACAATCCAAAACGAGATATAATTTAATAAGAATGCCAAAGTCTCAAAGATCAATATTTTGCTGGCTTTGTAGCGCTGGTGACATGTGTTATTGATGGGAGAATATTCGTCTTAAGCATTCGAATCGCGAGGCTTTTAACTGGACGTATTCACTTAAATATAACGGCAGCTTTCACGTGTGGTATTCAACAACGTACAGGTGAAACACATACGTATTTTAGGCAACAATTTATTCAAATAAATTGCGGTTAATGCACAAACACTCTGCACATGCGTCGTGCCCTCTGGGTACCTGTAATCAGCTTTGGAGATAAGCCTCTTGAGCCTCTCATGCAACATACGTAACATACCAAGTGCCCTCTGAGGACAAAATATACCAGTATAAAATGGAAAGAATGCAAGATAAGTACTCGGCATTCCCCGTATTATTCCATATCATGATCCACGTGCCCGGCACGCTCTATATTCACGTGTCGGTCCGAAAGTCCAGAGATATAGATTTAACTATCCAATCGCAAAACGCAAAGCATCCTTTCTCCGAGCAAAGGTCATTTTGCGCACTACTTAAGCAGCCAAAACGTGCCAAATATTATCAGTCTACTGGCAAGTGATCCAAAAACTATCACAATGACAATTCTGAATAGCAGTTTAAGTTTTTCGGGGATTTTTATCCTAAGTTCAAAGCCCGCCTCGTCCACGTCGTCAACCCTCACATAATTCAACATCTAACCTGGTCCACCACCAACTGCCACAACCATTTTCGAGCAAACCATTACAACCGAAGGCTCTGGTATGTAACCACAAGGCCCGCATCAGCGAAAAGTATTTGTGAGTATGCTCCTTGCTTTCCCGTCCCTAGCATATATACTTGTGTCTTTACATCGCTTGAGGTTTGGGATTTCCTTCCTTACTAGACCTCGAGAATAACTTATTATAGCGGTCAAATGACTCGACCCAGTTAATACTTGTCGACAGCCACTCCAGTCTCGGTCAGTCGACGATTAATATATGGATACAAAAAGAAAGAAAAGAATAGTATATATATATAAATAATGAGGCAATCACACAACTGTTCAAAACCTTCGATATCCTTCTGTTCAATAGTTCTCAACTAACGCGCTAATTTCTGACAATAAACACTTAAACGCATGATCGTCCAACAATCTGTTTCTAAAAATATCCAGGGCGGTTGTTCAAAGGCCGGTTAGTACTAACTTTAACTCGTTATGCTGCGGCTACCATGAAACCTACCCGAAACCCGACGAACGAATATCACTAAGACGATCGAAAGTCCTGCTAATGGAAATTATCGAAAAGGACAACATTCTTACGATCAACAAAAAATAGAATTATAGACTAGTCGCTTCAGTTAACGATAAGAAACATACAAAATGTGTAGCCTGATGTCTGTTGTTTGACATAGAATTCGGCATTCAAGACACGATACGGAGCGGCACAGTGACGCTTCACAATTTTAAAGAAATTTCCCTGCGCGCGCCTTTAATATAATACTTATACCTTGGTGATCGATGACATAAGAGATTATTTAGAATATGTTTCGGCCCACGCATATTGGCGTCCCTATTTGATCACTGAGAGCGCAATAGGTTAACAGACATGGCGAAAAGCAGACACGGTTCTAGCGCTGGTATATTGTGGCCTGTTATGAAAACCTATTTTTCTTCCAAATTAATATTTTATTTTAGCCTATAGTCATTGCAGAGTCCCAGCCTATTAGTTTCTTTCTGTTCCACCCTCTTACGATCTGTGATTGCACAACCCTTCCCTTTGTTTCTTTGCGTGTTTTTCCTTTGTTTTGTTTTGTTTTGCTTTGCTTGTCCCGTTTTCTTGTTGTTATACCAATATTAGATGACAGTTTTTGGCAAACCACAGACCCCCAAAACCACCAAAAGCCAAGACGGAAGGCACGTGGTTGCCACGGCGATATGACTCCTTATTGGTCTACATCCACTTGTACTTCAATTTGAAGTCCACACATGCAGAGATTAAGGCAAAGACTCTCCTCACGCACTCACACAAGTTAGGAACATAACCGCAATTGATGCAAATTTTTGTTTTCTCCGTTCCGCAACAGCTTATTCTATTTTGTCCAACACCGTTGAATGTTGATCCCATTCCGACTTCGATCATCACCCCTAGACAGTACTCAACAAACCATGTGTTAAAATTACAAATCCAATAATAACAAACTCGAACCAATTTCCTACGCGATGCATACTATAAATATAGCTTGACGTTGTTTCGCAAGATATTGACACTCGGCACCAAATTTGTAACATAGCTACTTTGTGGAGAAGCTGCTGGTTTCGTCTTGGCTCCACCCAATTTTTTCCTGTCACTGGCTTTTCCCACGGGGTTTTTACCAGTGTTAGGTTTTTCTGGCCTCCCTGACATTCCAGCAAGTAAGCTTTGAGTGTTGGTATTTGCCTAACAACACACCCATTTTTCCCAATCCTCGATTCACACTTTAGCAGTACAACTAGCGTCAACTGCGGTCATTTATATGTAAAACTGACTAATGATTTGTGGCAATTATCGAACTATATACAGTACTCCTAATCCAATCCATAAATATTTCTACTTTCTAAGTATTACTAGTTTAAATAATATACTTTTACTACTATACAAATCCAAAACCTTCAGTGGGGGAATTATCACTGCGTTCAATTCGTTGACCCCAAGGTCCACATGACGATTACTGATATCATTTTCGAACCAACAATCACTAACCCTTCATGCGTGCTAGTTAAAATTAAGAAGTCCAAAATGGACGACCCCCTTTTCGCCCGGGAAGCCTACTCACGATTGCTGCGTCCAGTTCCCACGTATGTGCTGTCAAAGCAATGAAAAATTACATCCTACAAGCATCGTATAGCACTGGATAAACCTCTTTTCCGACTCCACAACAGCAGACCTCTGACACGCACTTTGGTGTCTACCGAACTCCGTCGCCTACTGGCTATGTGTGGTCTCGACACCTCTGCCTACGCAACTCACAGCTTCCGTATCGGTGCTGCAACGACGGCCGCCGCCTCTGGAATACCATCTTGGTTGATCAAGACAATGGGTCGTTGGTCTTCCAACTGTTACGAAAGATACATTCGCACACCATCCGAACTAATTAAAACAGTACCAGAAACTATGGTAAAAAACAATTAGGACAGCAAGAGCTTGCCGATTAAGGATAATTAGTTAAAATAACTGTGTTTGTTAATCCGTTTCGTTGTTATGGTTAAGTTTTAAGTATATTAGCAATTAGTATGTTAAACGCCAGTCAGTTTCAGTGGGGGAATTCCGGCTTCACCTCAATTCTTGGCAGGGAATCGCTGTCCTCCGGACACCTCCTACCCCCACTTAATAACTTAATCTGGCTCAGCCCAAAGAAACGTGTCCTGAGCCACTTTTTCTCTCCCTCCCCTACACAGAGTAGCTGGGGTTCCGACTTCCGAGATCAACCCCAGCAGTCGGCGCTCCCGACTTGGGCACCCCCCCCCTTGCTCTGTGGAGACTCATAGGCCTGGTATAATGTCACTTCAAAGCGGGTACACACTACCTAGCTTGATATTTACCAGCCAGAGGTTGGCACCCCCACCTCAACGTCTCAACGTCCAGATTTGTGTGATGCCACGATCATAGCTGCTGGACGATCTCCACAGCTAGGTATCCACACTTCTGGTCCCCCAGATGGATCCTTACCCCGACCCGGGCTTTGTGTCCGTTGGACTAGCTTTTCTCCTGCTTCCTTACTGCCAAATAAGTCTAGTAGTCTTTTCTCTTCCTTTTTTCGGACCTCATGGTAGACAGAGGAGTGCAGTGCATTAATTGTTTATATTGAGAGTTTGAAACAGTCTTCCATTTCATTATCCACTGTGAGCTTTACTGTGCTGCGTTGTTTTGACCAGTTCCCATGCGGACAAAATCATCGTCAGTCATCCACGAACATGATAAGTGATTATTGATAAATATATTTGATATAAAATGCCAATTTTCAAGTTCATTTTAAAAAAGGTTAGTCGATATCCGTACCTATTATATTTTAAACAATTGGCGAGGGACTATAATTTAATATGACGTGTTATTATTAATAGTCCGAAAAGCGGCGGGTATTAGGTTGTTGTGTTTAAAACGATCAAAACTAAAAGATACGTAACAAGTTAACTTGAACGGGGGTTTCTTTATCGGACAAGAAGTTTGTGACAGCAAAGAAGCAGAAAAATCGATAAGACTCGCCCGCTTTCTTGAAGTCTACTGAAAATACTATTTCTTTAAGTAAACAACACAGCGCATTCAGAAATGCAGACAGATGACAACAAAGGTTCAACATTTCACCTTTGCCTTATTAAATGTGTCTAGTGTCTTGCTATAGCATTATAGAATGGTTTCAAGTATTTTACTATTTTAGTACTGTTTATTTTTGTTTATTTGTCGTTGATTAGTACTAGCTATTGTTCGATATTTTAATATACTTTGCCGAATGGAGGAGCGGCAACAGTTTTCGTAGTGGCGTATTCATATTTCATGATCAAGCGACGAAAGATGAAATTTGCGGAGTACCTGGAGTTTATATAAATAGAAAACTGATAATAAGATATCGATTAATCGACTATATATTGTATAATTTAAGCACCCAGGTTGACGATTATAAAACGAATGGGAACATCTAAAACTTTCTTCATTGTAAACTTAAATAAACACAGCGATTTATTATAAACTAAAAACAATAGCTGTCAAAACAACTTTTTTCAATTTTAAAATCGTATCACCTGTTTAACCATTCATTTCAAAATCTAATACCAGAAAATAAAACAAGATACGTATACACGCATTTCTTCGACTCCTCCAGCGAGGTCAAGCATTGATACGCAGGGGACCCTCCCACAGTCGGAAATTTTGATAGACGACACGGGACGAGCCTGGACCAGGGTTAATTTCGCAGCGGTGGGCGGAGGCGGGGGAGCGGAGATAAGACCCTGGGTACGAGGTTGTTGACTTGTGTGTATCACGAACAATGAAGCGCTTTAGAGGGGCAAAAAGCGAAGAAGAAGAACGACGAATGATGGAAGCAATAGTTCCGCCAAACACTCGATACTCAACGAAATGGGCTTATAACATCTTTGAAGAGTGGAAGATGAACAGAAAAAATACGGCGGTAATTAATGAGCCAAGTACGTTGGGTTTGGATAATAAATGCCAGTTGCAAGATCTAAGTACTAAGGTAGAAGATTTGGAAGTGGAGTCGCTTAGTTTTTGGCTTGCGAAATTTGTACAAGAAGTAGCGAAAAAGAATGGTGAACGGTACCCACCACGGACTTAAGCGTAGGGGTCTTCTCTGTCCCACATGCAGGATGTTAAACTAAAAAGCATGTAACAAAAAAAAACAGTAGAGGTGGAACTTTCTCCCTGGGGGGTTGTCCACAACCTTGTAATCACCAGTGAGATGCTCTAACCATTGAGCTACTGAGACACAGATGATTTCAAGGTATAGATTGAATATGTGTACAATCCACAACCTTCTGATGACCAGTGAGATACTCTAACCATGTGCTGCGTGCCTGCCTGTCTTTTTATTTGTTTATTTGTTTGTTTGTTTGTTTGTTTGTTTGTTTGTTTGTTTGTTTGTTTGTTTGTTTGTTTGTTTGTAGTCTCTCAGTGCCCTCTTGTATCCCACATATAAGCAACGTAGTTTTGTTCTTTCAGATAAAGCTCCTGCGTTACGAAAGGCTACTAACCGAGCCTACAAAACAAGCGTCAGTACTATGGACACAATCAACAGAAACCACGTGAATGGAAAGACTGGTAATAATATTCATACCCTAGAATTATCAGCCATGACAGGTAATGTTGATTAAATTAAACCAGGAAATACTTTTACAAAAAATAATTTTAAGTAACTTCCCCTTTTTTCGGGAAAAGTGTTTGCGTTCGGAGGCATTCCCCCCAAATTATAAGCCACTAAACCTGAGGGTCAAAGCGTTGGATAATGAACAGTAAGTTTTTAAGTTACGTGTGGTGTTAAAGGTCGACTCAAGGCAAATTACATTTTTCGCTTTATATACGTATCAAAGCACATAGGATCCGAATATGATATCACGTTTGTCCACGCGTGTAAAATGATACGTTAGGTCGTAGCTTATGTCGTGCACTTTTAACATGACCCCTGGCTCGGATGGTTGGGCGATCACATCCTGTGCTTGCGACGTTAAATAAATCATTACTCATTACCGCACGCGTGTCGAGATTAGCGCCCTCACTGGGCTCCAGATCTTCGGCATGCCGTCACGCATTCAACAACATTTTCAGCTTCAAAACTGTTTCGCAAAAAGTCGTGAACTTGCGATGCGCGTGAACGGGAAAATCGCTAGCGGCAATGTGTCAGAACCAAACAAAGTGCTAAAAAGCGGTGCCCTGTTTAGCGTAAAAAATGTCGGGTTCAAAATACCGCAATAAATATGTCGCGTCAAAAATGCCGTGTCAAAATTATTGCGTCAAGAACGTCGAATGCTATTGAACCACACGAACAAACTAGGCAATGCAAGAGTTATATAATGAAATCTACAACTTCAGCTCATTTGGTTTATTGTTCACACAAGAACTACTGAACTAAACGCTTTTCTACATTTTTAAACGTAAACATAGGTATAACCCCAAGACTTACGACAACAATTATAAGCGCTATTTGTATAACATAGGCTCAAAGTTTTAAATTTAAACATTATAATCCCACAACAACAATTATAAGTGGTTGTGCTAATCCTAACACTGTCCCAAGCCCGAACCCTAATCCTAACTCCAAACGTGCCTAACCCAGTGAGCTATATATATATATATATATACCACAACTGAAGTGTTATCTTCTGATCATTGACCAGGCAAACCAATAGAAGACATGTAGACCGACGTTTGTATACCTCCAGTCTTCCACGCAGAGATGAAAATTCAGCCTCGCTACTTTTAGAATACAGTGAAACCTCTACTGCTTGTGAAAATTAAGTCTGTCTTATTTACAAGAACACCTAAAATGTCAAAGTAACATCTTTTGCAGTTTTTCTTGCTTCGTTGTTGAGACATTTCTCGTTGTTTGATATGCAAATTAGACATCTAGATGTCACACGTGCATAACCCGAGGCCAAAAACAAAATGGCCGGAACAAATGGGCCGGAACAAATGGGCCTGGCACAGGCTGCCAAAAATGCGCCATATAATGCCTCATTTTTTACTGGTACCCAATTTTCACTCAGTTTATTGCGCCTAGTCAAGCTTTCGATTGACCTGCAAGATTCAAGATGTCGCTCATGTTAAATGTATTCTTATACTGCGTTCTATATGCTTTGGATAATTCTAACTACAGCGAAATTATCTTCTTTTGCCACCTAAATACTAAAATACTCTTTGACTTTGTTCACCAAGTCTTTCCAATTCGTTTCTCTAGATTAAGGAAACAATTTGGTTGCCCCATGGACGTTGTATGGCAGGGCACAGAGACGACACAACTCATCATTGCACATTCTTCCGACGTTTTTTCGGGTGTTTCTATTGCTTTTCTCTCATTTTCATTGATTTTGAAGTTGTTTTCAAATTTACCGCCATCAGTTATTTATAATTAATGCCCGCGAGTTAGCCTGAGCGCCTGCTTCCACCAATCAGAATACCTAAAACATCCAATGTTATCTCGACCAATCAGATATGGTGATAGTTCAGTCTGTGCCAGGGCCATTTGTTCCCGCCATCTTGACCCAGCCCCCACAAATGGCGCTGGGGACGAGGTTGCATGGAAGGTTATATATCTTTGCTATTATTAAACCAAATTAATTCGACGGAAGCGCGTCGGTGTGTTTCTCTCACAACACCAAACATGTAATTTTCAAGTAATAGCGTGCCGTCGAGCTGCTGTTTATAGCCCATAATGCGGACAAACAAACCAAAATTGACTTCCAAATGATTGCAAATGAACCATTATCTATTGTTCGGACTGCAAGAATTGTGGGTAAAAGCGGCAAACTTGAATAGTGATATCACCACGACGGAGCGCTATTATGTTTGATAATACCAAAGATATATTATATTCTCTAATGGCTCATTATATACGCTAAGACGTTAATTTGTGACGTCAAGATGTTTAATTTGCTTATCAAACAACCAAACAAAGCTAAGAATTAAAAAAAAAGCAAAATCTGTTACTCTGTCATTTTTAGTGCTATTTCAAATAAGACAGAGTTGTTCATACTAATAAGACCTTGGTTTCTTTTTCCACACCTTAGTAAGAATTAATAAAGCTTTTATTGTCTGTGAAGTGAAACAGTCAGTCAGAAAATACCGAAAACGACAGATTAACGCTTAATGCAGGATTAGTGCCAATCAACTTTTGAAATGTTAGGTTTCCCACTGCCATGGGTTACGCGGAAAACATCACGCTCAAATTTTTTGACTGTCACGCAAAGACTGCTCGCCCAATCAGAAAATCAGAACCCTAGAACAATGTATTTTGACACCTAATATATAACAAAAGTAATTATGATTATTAAATGAGCTTTTCTCTAACAATAACGCTGTTTTGTGTGAACAAAGATATTCTAAAAGTTGCGTGGCCTGATTTTCATTTCTGTTGTCTTTAAAGAATAGCGTCCTTTCCAGTGATACCAGACAACGCCTTGATAATATTTGTTGTTAGTACCACGAAGATACAAAGCATTTAAGTTGGATTTAAGACAGTCATTGTACCACCAGGCACCTTTGAAACGCACAGAACAGCTTCCAGTACTACTCCGTTTGTCATTATCATTATCTTTATCTTTAGTGGAAAACTTCATTCCATTGTGATAATAAAGTGAGTTACGAGCATTACCTTGTAAAGAGAAAGAAATGCACCATGTCCGTGTAAAGACGCGTTCACATAATCCGATCTAATATATCCAACACGAGAGTGTTCTTTCTCCAATTTCTAAATACAGCCAAGCAGGTTGACGAATATACGAGGCAATGCCGCGTGTTGTTTTAACCATAGTTAATAGAACATATAGATCGTTTTCATCTGACGTCACGGCGGCCATATTTGTGTACCAAAACAATGAAATGGCGGCAATATTGGTGTACCATCTTTATCCTATGGGAATTTAACTCTATTCTTATTCAAATATTTCGTATTATTATTCGATTTATTTTTATCTTCCTTTTAATTGGTTGAGGGACCGCTACGTCACCTGCAAATAACTGCCTTGCTTTTCAGCAAATAATATTTTGCTCATGCGCGTTACACTCAATTTCGGCAAACGTAAATCGCTCATTCAACCAAGCCGGAAAGAAATGAATGGACATAATTACAGGTAAACAATGTCAAATAAAAAATAAATCGAATAATAAAACAATTATTGAACTCAGTTTTCACAAAATATCGTGATTTGTCAGTGTCTCGCAGTTCAGTTATATTTGCCTCTGCCTTCGGCATCGGTAAATAATTGATCTGCTCGCCACTGACAAATCACGATATTTTGCTCAGCCTCGTCCAATAATTGTTAATTGTTTTACCACCCCAATGGGGTCACCGATCACGTGAGTGAAAACGATCTGTACATGGTTTGGAAACTTGTCCGAAGTGATTGTTCTATGTTTTTGTTCAAGTTGATGGAAATTTGTGCAATTTCACGGTATTGTATTTTCTGTATAATGAAGCAGTCATCCAATAGCAACGCTTGGGTTTAATTAGTGAGTTGCTTCATCGTCACGTGTCCATACAATTTACTTCCATATAAGGATCTCTATTGTCAGTTCAACATGACCATGCTTCATGTTGAAAGACAATAGAGCTTCGAAACCATGTATATGTTCTATTAACTATGTTTTAACCAGCTTGGCTGTATTTAGACATCGGAAGAGACAACGGAAGACAAACACTGACGAGTGTTCAAACGATTGAATATTTTAAGACAAAATCAACCAAAATATTTCCTAAATTTGACCGTAATCTTCTTCCGATTTCTAAATGCTGATTAAATATTTATTTCTTTTAAATTTTTCTCATAAATTATTAATGAGTTGTAAAATAATAAGATCTGAATCTCCTTTTAAGGTGGCTCCATACAGTTTCTTGAAAAGTGGAAAGTCCAAAACACGTACATAAATAAATCGGAAAAATAATAAACCTAAATGTTATGCCTAGTTAAACAGTCTGACAATCAAAAACTGTTACCAAATAAATAGCAACCGTTGTTGCTATGGCAACAATGACGTTTCAAAATGGCTGCCAATTACCCTTCAAACTAATTTAATTCGAAAAAAACTTTGGTGACCCCCAACTTTTTTTTCATTAAAACTTTTCGTGAAGTATGAGTAATCAATAGGCCGATTTAAAAAAAATTCTGCAGAACGAATAATTTTTTTTCTCGGAAAAATCATGTTTGTTAATTTTTAAAAAATTTGGATCTACAGAATTTTTTTTAAATCGACCTATTTATTACTCTTTACTTGGTAACTGCTATTTATTTGGTAACAGTTTTTTGGTAACAATTTATTTGGTATTTATTTGATTGTCAGAATGTTTAACTATGCATAACATTTAGTTTTATTCTTTTTCCGAATTGTTTATGCACGTGTTTTGGACTCTCAAACTTGTATTTTCCATTTTTCAATAAACTGTATGGAGCCACCTTAATGTATGTGATTTACATATCAAAGTAAAAACTGTAGTGTTCGCCAGCAAATTACTCGACACTCTTGTAAGTCAAAGTAATGTGACGTTTCTCTCTGACGAAGGACCTTCGCTCGAATCACATAATCTACGTTCCATATTTCGGTAGTATACCAAACCTTACTATATTTCAACTCTTGTAAGTCACTCTAGTCAATCACATACATACATCAGCACAATAGCACAATAGTCGGATCCAATTAATCAGATCGTGTGACCGACTTGCAATAACAAGACCTTTACCATTTTGTACAATAGCCAAAATCTTCGCGAGACAAGTTTTTACTATCGTTGCACAGAGTAGAAAGCAATTCTTCTGCAATACTGCAATTGTGGCGACTTGTCTTGCACAAATTTGACCAAGAGTACGACACGTTTCAATTTTCCAATACGCAATTACAAACAAATATCTTTGTACCTTGTTAATAACTTTCTCAAATAAAACGTTTCTCACCTGAATAATCCCCAACTGTCAAGTTATATAGATCCGTTTCATCTGCCACGGCAAATGTGTTGTACTTAGCGTAACGTGTCTCGCCTTCAAAATCTTCCAGATCAACTCTCAAAACATCTTGACCACTCTCTGACAAACGATTTATCTTGTCCAGTCCAAGCCAGAACTCTCCACTGAGATTACCAAATCCATTTTTGTAGTCAGTCCAATTTAGATAAAAATCTTCGCTTCCGTCCATTCGTCTTTGAAAAACAGTCCAACCTCCTTGATCAGTTGTCATGTCACACCTTACATCAAAAGCTCCTTGATCATCTGGATCAATTGTGTACACGCCATTTTCTTTTACTCCACTTTTGTACAAATCAGCACAACTATTCCGCAGTACTATATGTAAATATTAAGTATAAGAATGTCACAAATATATAAAAGTGTAAATCCAACTTAAACGTGCATATGTTGTTGTATTGTAAAGCCACATCTAGAGCAAATATATAGCTACAGGGAAAACGTAATGTGGCTGTGGTATGTGTCTCCAAACATTTGTTTGCTTCCCATAACTAGAAGCTCTCTCGATCATAAGCACACTCGCGGCATTATTGCTGTATAAGCAATTATATGTATTTGACGTTTTAAAGCCGAATAACTATCCTAATGATTTCTTAAAAAAACTGTTTAAAACCAGTTACACCACCACCACGCAAAAACACTGCGGATGAAAATTCGATGATGGGTTTTTCGATTGTTCCGTACATTCGAGGAATTATGGAACCAATTAAAAGAATTTTAGGTAGTTTCAACGTAAAAGTTACTCAAAAACCTTTCTTAACGTTAGGTCATATTTTTGCAAAACCTAAGGATCGTATTGTGAAAGAACAGAGAAAAGATGCTATTTATTCCATTCCGTGCAATGACTGAAATCAGGAGTACATCGGCCAGACAAAACGTCAGTTTGGCACGCATTTTACCAAAAAGCAGTTTTCTTTTAAAAAAAGGAAAATTAAATTTAAAAAAGGAAAATTTAAACCAGAGTAGCGTTAAACTAAGTCTGATTCTTCACCTGGCTGTGTTGGGAATTTATTTGTTAATAAGATGATATTGTTGCTTTTAATCAGAATATGAACGAATGTTCTTGAAATGAAGCTGTGAAATAATCAAATATTAAAAGTTAAAAGCGGCTGCGAGGGAGACCAGAGGTTCTCTGTTAATTCTGCTTCAGTTCCCAGTTTTTAGGAACCAAGGTGTGAATGGCTAATCGTCGAAAGGAATGTGCTCGGGTAAGCAGCGGCTCGGGGGGAGGAATGAGTGACGGCACTAAGAGCGGCTGTGAGACAGATAATACAAGCATATCCATGACAACATGAAAATTGTACATTCATGTCGCACAACATGCGCTTCCAAATCTCTGCTAATTATATCTACTGATCTACGTGCTATAATTATTTTGCCTTTTAAAGTGTTTATCAGTCCCAAATTATAGCGGTTAAACACGTAAATCAGTAAACAAGAAAAGAGTCATCCTCGTACCCAGGGTCTTATCTCCGCTTCCCCGCCCCCGCCCACCGCTGCGAAAAGACCCTGGTTTAGGCTGGTCACGTGGCTCCCAGAATCTGGGTGCTAACAAACTTGTCTTGTCAGGGTCGGGTGGTTATTTTGAAAATTGTCGCAGTACCTTGGGTGCAAGAATAAAATATCGAGGAAAGCTCATTGCGAAAATTAAACACTCCATGGAGAACAATCTGGTATTAGTGAAGGAACAATTCTGAACTTCGACCGAAAGTCTTCCGTCGTTCAATCCGACGAGCAGCAAATTTAAAGAGATTTTATTCTTCGAACGCATTTCTACAGTCATTAGTGATCTGATAAATTATAGCCGCCTGAAGATGGAACAGAGAGTTTCAAATATTTACTGTACGCGGGATTAAATTTCCTCACTATCAAGACTATGCGAAATTCACAAATTCTATTGGTTAACAATCGCTTGAACCTCCATTCGAAAGAAAGTGGAAATTATCTCACTGCATCTCTTGCAACGGCCAACACTCGCCGAGAATACATATACCAATTCAATTAACACCTTGGGCTTGCAGCTGTCAACAAAGCTTTAGATTCTTATTCTGTGCTTTAGAAATTCCAAGAGGTTAGTTCATTACATTTACTATTCTAAATCGCATCAATGCAACAGTTTCGTGCCGTTTCGTGCAGCGGCGGGTGTATATTAAAAAGTAGGCACTTATATTTGAATTGTATTGCTGATTTTTAAAACGCTAACCTTTTAATAACATTCATCATAAAGGGAGCCACAAGTTCATGTTATCAACTGTTATTTGTTAGCCTCAGTTTCATTAAAGTTGTCTATCAGTATTCAGTATCGCGTTTTACTTACTCGTGTTAACATTTTACAATATTATTATATCGCTCGCTGCATGAACGTTGTTGCTTGTTCAATGTTTTTCTTGTCACTCATGTCTGTATTAATAATGCAAACAGAACTTACCACTCAACCATGGCGAATGTTACCGTTCTATGTTTCCTAAATTATGGAAAATACTTCGTTATGAACGTTAAATTTCGAAAGATCCAAATTATTGCATGACCACCGTTCAAATAGTATATTTTAGTAAATATGTTTATATTTCGCTTCAGTCAACATCGTTCTTGAGACTTTATAAACAGCTCAGGCACATTTGTATTACCTTTAAATATTACTTTGCTCCTGTATTCCTTCAGAGTTTACTGATACTGTCTACTCTTTGTTTTTTAGGCAAACATTTCGTACAAACAACGCGCAACGAAACGCTTGAAAACATTGACAGTTGGAACAATATTAAAAACAACAAAGGCGAAGCGGCGGGACACAAATGACAAATCACACAAAACGGCTAACGAAAAATTGACGGTGTATGAAGGCGCTAATAAACTGAAGAGATTTACGTCTTATTTTACTATTCCAAAGAGCCAACTACATGTACACACGGTTTTACAGTATCGCATAACACTGAGGAAACCGACGTGAATAAACATCGATTTAGGCATGCAGTCTGGCTTTCTTGAGAATTATTAACGTACACCTAATTGTCTTGTCACAATAAAATAATCACAAAAAAACGTTGTCTTTGTGTGATTCAGTTTAGCCACGTTTCTAAATAACCCACCCCCAATAAGTTCTATTTTTGCCCTCGAAACACGTGACCAGCCTAAACCAGGGTCTTTTCGCAGCGGTGGGCGGGGGCGGGGAAGCGGAGATAAGACCCTGGGTACGAGGATGGAAAAGAGTGTTTCTTTACCTTTACTTTGTTTTAGTTTGCTTGGTTTAGCTGGACAATATAAACTATCATCGTTCTAAAAATATGAAAGAATAAAAACCTTTTATCTACAAATGAGGTGAATTTATAAACGTTTCGTTTTTCTTAAAAAGTGTGTATGAGAGAAAAGAAGATTTACATCAAGCCCAAGCACCAACACAAACATGAGCACAAGCAAAACACAAGCACAAGAACAAGCCCTGTGCAAAAGTGCAAGTGTAAACGCAAACGCAAACACAAGCCAAAGCTAAAGCAAACACAAGCAAATGCACAAACTAAAGCAAAAGCAAAAGGACAAACACAAGAAAAAACAAAGTACAAAGACAAGCATACGGAAACTCACATACACAAGTAAAACCAAAGGCAACATTTAACAAACTTACCATCTCCTCCTCCCAATAGTCAAAGTCTTCAGCAACAACAAGGTTTGATCTATCACAAGTCGCAGTACTGTTATTCAGCTGACATTTTCTTTCAGTTTTTGAACTCGTTCCGTAATTAACAGACTTACATTGAGGACTTTTGGCCATACAAAGCTGAGTGCAATCTATCAGATGAGAAACAGTTTCTTCTTTTATCAGAGATTTCTTTAAACGATGTCCTTTATTTAGAATAAAAAACCCACAAGTGTTACATTTTACAAGATAGAGCAGGGTGGAGCATGGTAGGGCAAATTGGATCAAAGTGGAGCAGAGTGGAGCAAAGTGCAACAAGATGGAGGAGGGTGGAGCAGGGTGATGGAGGGTGGAGCAGGGGGGATCCGGGGGGAGTCAGGTGAAGCAGGGTAAAACATGGTGGAGCAGAGTGGAATAAAGTGGAGCAGGGTAGAAAAAAACTAAAGCAAGTTGGAGCGGGGGGAGCAAAATAGAACAGGTTGGGAAAAGGTGGAGAGAAGTAGAGCAGAAAAGGTGGAGCAGAGTGCAACAGGATGGAGTATGGTGAAGCATGGAGGGCAGAGTGGATCAGCCTGGAGCAACTTAGAGCAGAGTGAATCCGGATGTAGAAAGATAGAGCAGGGTGGAGCAGGCTAGAGCAAGGTAAAGCAGAGTAGAGCAAAATTAAGCGAGGTAAGCCACAGTAGAGCAGTGTGAAGCAGGGTGGAATAAGGTGGAGCAGGATAGATACAAATCAGGACGAATTAAAATGGGTCGGGGTGGGGTTGAGTGGAATAGATTGGAGTGGGGTGGAGTAGAGTATAGTGGAGTAGAGTAGACCAGAGTGGAGTAGAGTGGAGTAGACCAGAGTAGAGTTGAACAGATAAAAGTAGAGAATGAAAAGACGCGAACAGTAAATTGAAGAAGAGTTGAAGAACATACCACGAGTAAGAACATGCTTTGTAATTTTACATCCAGCCAATGCTTCGGAACAAGTGACCAAAGTTGAGACTATCGCAAATACCAGTATCCCAATAGCAAGTCGTCTTGGAAAAAAACATTGATTACGTTTTTGAAACGGCATTGCGACCTTTTACAATTTTTTGCCGTATTACGGCTCAAAATATCTCTCAATGTCTCCTTCAGTAACCGTCCGTCGAAAGTTCGAGATTCTTCGCCAAACTCACAATCGGATTCTGAAATGAAATTCAAAATATTAGTTCTTTAATTTATTCCCGTCTGTTTACTCAAATTAAAGTTACCTTATATACCTTTATGTGCGTCTCCAGTCTAAAGAAGATACCTTAATTTCCGCATTATATTAAAACTTATAAAATTTGCAATTAGAACATGCCAATAAATTTTAATTTTACTAAAGGAACGATTTTTTCACAATCCGCCTCTAGACGAATGTCGAGATCGACTTTCACACGCTTTAACTCAAAGTGGTTTTTATTACATGCGCAATATACTTTTGATAGTGTTAGTATAGTTGAGAAAATTAGTCTATATAGCAATACGGGGTTTTCTATAAGAAGTCCCGCGAAATTCAGCTTCACTGCGAACCTTATTCAAATCTATTTACTCTCTTCTTCGCTACTGTGCCAACGTAGCCCTGGTGGGACCCAGATCAATCTAAATTTTAAAGTCTATATAGAGTAAACGGTTGTATGCTTTGAAACATTATTTTATAAATGTGAACTAGTTATAAAAGAACTTACATTATTAGTATTGCTCTATAGAAAACCAGTCTTCGTTCATCAAAAACACTTTTCGTTATGGAAATTTAGCCAAACGCTTCTGGCTTTTAAGAGTGTTGTAATAATTATCCTATTCTCTGCTCATAAATATTTGAAAAAGCAGACTGCACATGGATCAGAAAATTGACTATAGTTCGCGAACACTACTTTAAATTTATCGAAACATATTAAAAAAGTTGACATAAAATGATAAAATTAAACACTAAATAATGGAGAATACAGTTTGGTTATCTTCCGTACACAATAAATGTAGATGGAGTTAAAATGCCAAGCCAACGTATAATGTATACCTACATAAAAGTTGTTTTGTTAACATCAGTTTTTAAAAGTGAAATGCAATGCATTTTTTTTTCTTTATTAAATTAACGCCTTACCGGGCAGATTACAAGGAGGTCTCCACTCGACGAGTAAAATCATTAACCAGAGTAAAATAAATTAGTTGCCAAATGGCAGCAATGCCCACCAAAGGGTTAATGTACATATTCTTTAAACTATATGATAGCGTAAAGTAGCCGACAAAATTTTAACGGAAGATAACTTAAAGTTTTAGAGATGTTAATGTTTTTGTAACTGGAAACCTTGTCAAAATCAAAATTGCGCGTTGTGGGGAATGTCACGTGTGACATGACAGGTGACATTGCGCCAAAGTTGTCATAAAATACGCTTTGTAGACACGGCTTTTTATTGCTCAGATATAGCACACTGAACGATTCTATATTTGATATTTAAAGCTAGATTAAAAAGTTAGGTGTTTCTGCATTTCTGAAGATCGAAAAATGGTCGGAATATATCGGAATGAAATCGGAATTTTTTTTTACCGTCGTCGGAAGTAGATTTTCGAAATTTTAAAAAGCTTATAGTTCCTGAACTACACCGAATTTCTCGACAAAACTTTTCCCACTTACTTTATAACATTCTTCAACTTTTCTTGTTGATTTATGTCTAAGGTAGCTACATTGTATAATATTTATAATTTATTATATAGAGATGAATTTGTTATTATTTCATTACACCAAATGGCTCACATTGAGCGCTTGCTGAGAGGTCAAAAAAAAGCGGTAATGTTCTCCCAGCGTGTGGGAGAGCATTACGCCTCTTTTAATAACCTGCTTGTTTTGGCGGAATATTTCTGAGTTGATTTTAATGAAAGTAAAAGAGAATTCACCGTTTTCCTTAAAACATTTTGAACAATAATACATCCTGGAACATTAGTCTTTCTTCTTATAAAAACTATACTTATTTATAAAGACGGAAACGAATGCTTAACAGGCCAGGGACGTAGCCAGGATTTTGAAATGGGGGGGGGGGGGGGGGGGGGGGGGGAGAGCCGAAGTCAAAATACATTTTTAAGGGGGTCCGGGGGCATGCTGCCTCGGGAAATTTTGAAATCGAGAGTCGCTGAAATGCCATTTCCTGGCTTTTGGAGGGAGATTTTACAGACGCTAAAGTTTAAAAAACGTCATACAAAATACTCAAAACACGCAAACGTCACATAGATACTCAAAATGCATACACTCAGTAGATTGAATACACTGTTTACAGTCAGTTATTTCCTGACACAATGGCATATTGCATCAGTTTGTAGTTACATGTCTGTTGTTTTATATCAGAAGGGAGGGAGCCGCGCCCCTGGCTACGTCCCAGTAACAGGTGCATGTAAACATGTAACAAAACAAACAAAAATAAGTAAGCTAAACGGCAACATGTGAAGACGCGAACAATGAGGTAAAAACAAATAAGAAAACAAATTACCAAAAACCTTGTTTGCTCGATCTGTACTAGAAAGTATTTGTCTTCGGTATTTTCAAACAGACCTAGCTTTTTCGTCGCTCGGTCTGTACGAAAACCTCAGGCAAATACTTTCCCGTGCAGACTTCATGCTGCACATTTGGTTAGTAGGTCTGTAAAAATAAATGCAACAGAAACTAAAATTGACATTGTTTTGTTTTACTACCTCACCAGAAAGTTATATTTTTACTTCTGGTTGTTTGTCTGTCTGTTACCAAGATATCTAAAAAAGAATTGAACCAATTTCAACGTAACGTTGTGAAAAGGTTGCCCACAGACCAAGAACCAACTCATTAAATTTTCGTTTTATTTGGTTGAGAATTGGATGAAAAGTTTATAAAAATCCGACCGAAGCTTCTCCGTGTAAAAAACCCCCGAATAAAAAGATACTTAATTGCGCTTATTGTCATTATATTATGCGGACGTTTAAGTGAAAATTTAGCTGAATAGATAAATATCAATAGACTTAACAGTACCATTGTTTATGATTTGATATTTATGTTAACGTTTATACGATAACTTTAACGAGTGCAATCAAGCATTCTATTCATACATGTGCAGATCTGATGAGCTATCCTAATTAGCGTGGCTCGTTTATCCTAATACACCGCTGGCATGCAGAGATATGCGGTCTCTGAGTGCCTTCTACTGTGTTTACACTTACGGCAAACGTCTAGAATATTTACACTAGACTTTTGTATTTGAACTAATGGAACATTTACACTAGACTATATTTGAACTAATGGAGTCATATGGCTAGACTTAGCGTTGCCATGTTTGCTTAATGTATTATTACCATACGACAGCAGATATAAACATATAAACTATTAACGTCTAGAACGTTTACACCGGACTATTATATTTGCCATTACAAAACAGCTGTGAATATAGATTGGCTAAAAACCTTGTTTCGAACTAATAGAGACATATGGCTGACCCGGGCGACGTTACAGATGACATTGGGCCAAAGTGGTCCTAAAATACGCTTTAAATAGACGCTTCTTTTTATCGCTCAAAAATGGCATACTGAGTGATTTTTATTTGAAATATAAAGCTAGATGGAAAACTTAGGTTTCCTACGTTTTTAAAGATCTAAAACTACTCGGAATATACCGGAATAAAGGTGGAAAAATTTCTCACTGTCGTCGGAAGTATAGATGTCCGAAGTTTTTAAAAGCTTAAAGTTATTGAACTACACCGAATTTCTCAACCGAAAACTTTACTTTTGAACGACATAGCTAGCCTAAGCATAGCTAAGCATAGCTAAGCATAGCTAAGCAAAGCCAAGCAAAGCCAAGCAAAGCCAAGCAGGTCTAAGCGTAGATAAAGCATAGCCAAGCAGGTCTAAGCGTAGCTAAGCATAGCCAAGCTAGCGTAGTTAAGCAGGTCTATGTAAATCAAGGCCTTGTTGCACGTTACAAAAATCCTGATACATAATGTTCGGGTTACTTGAAGTACCCACCACATTAGCGTATCGCAGGCACTGGCTCCGGTGGCGGAAGGGAACCCGAGCGCGTTCCGAGAATTTGAAATAATGGCGGCAGGAAGAAAAATAGGAGGGGAGTGAAACATCAGAGATTTTGTAAGATGAATGATGCTAGGAACATTTCTAATTATGGTCGATGTACATGTATGATGTCACTATCCAAACAGTGAAATAAAAGCAGTCTGCTGCAAGGTTAGTGTTGAAATACCAGTCGAAATATAGCAAGGGAGTGGAGATAATGCCCTGGGTACGAGGTTGTGGCCACCCACCACTGTAGCCCACTCCTGTGCAGGTTGTCCTCACCCCTATTATGATGATAATATTTTATTGCATATTTATGTTGTATAGATAGTTATGATAATAACACCAACTAATTAAAAGAACTAATTCCCAACCCCTACCTCTACTGACCCAACCCTAAACTTAACCACAACCCCCCGGCAACAGTGGTGGACACTTCACGAAATATTGGGGGAGGTGAAGCCGCTGAAACTCTGAAAGAGTTGTGTGAAAATTATAAGTTATTTGAAGGCTTTAATCACATAGAAGTACCTTACTCAAGCTAGGACACGCATTACAGTATAATTAAATTTAATCCTAGTGGCTCAATCTAATGCCAGGAAATAGCTTTCCTCAAGGTCTTTTTTAAATTGACCTGAAATTTTACTAACTTGCGCACAGTTTCGTTGATGTTGCAACGCCGCCTGCAGGTACACTGTTCTTTGCTGTTTTAACTCATTCCTGCCCGAGGGCTTCCCCAGAGGTGAATAAAATTGTCTGCCATTAGCCAGAATAAAATACTAAAGACCGATTCAGACAGGAAAGAGTTAGAGACATAGTTCATAACTCTTTCCTATCTGAGGGATTCCCCAGAGGCGAATAAAATCCTGTTGTGTTAGCCAGAATAAAATACTAAAGACCGCTTCAGACAGGAAAGAGTTAGAGACATAGTTTATAACTCATTCCTATCTGAGGGCTTCCCAGAGGTGCATAAAATCGTCTTGTGTTAGCCAGAATAAAATACTAAAGACCAATTCAGACAGGAAAGAGTTAATACGGGTACAAGAATATTTGAAGTTGAGTTCGCGGACTTAGTTGACTATGCATTTCAATTTACTAGCATTTCAATAAGTTCAACTGTGGCACGACGTGTGAAACCATCAGCTTCAGCAGTCTGAACTCTGAATTTGAGCTAAAATTGATGTTTTGATAAGCTCTGGTGTGTAAGCATGTCATTAAAGTGCTTATATCACTTGTGGGGATTTTACATATTCGTAATCTTTGGGTTCTCCTGAGCACAATTGCAATATATCTTGTCAGCCGAAAATTTCATCTTCATGGAGTTTCGCTGTCAAAGTTACCGGATGTGATGTCACAAGAGGCATTCCAAACCAGTTTTCTTTTGTTACTTGCCACAAAAATGCCCCTTGTGACATCACATCCGGTAACTTTGACAGCGAAAAACTCCATGAAGATCAAATTTTCGGCTGACAAGATATATTGCAATTGTGCTCAGGAGAACCCAAAGATTACGAATATGTAAAATCCCCACAAGTGATATAAGCACTTTTACTAAAGGTATGAGTCACATAAAAGCCGAAAATGCATTGGTTTGGCTGGTTTGTTGTTATTTTTTATTTGAAACAGTTACGGGGCGATATTTTGATATTTGAAACCAGTCCCGCTTTATCACGATCGTAAAAAAATGCTACCAGTTAGTCACAAAGCTAATGAGCTATCCTTGAAATTTTAATATGGAAATTATTGACCTCGTGGCCTCCACCCTCGCACCCCCTAATGTCCACCACTGCCTGGCAACCCTAAATCTAACCACAACCCCCCGGTGACAGTCACGCCTCTCAGACCGCAACCACAACACCCCTACTGGTTTTTTTGTTATATGTTTTTAGTTCAACCATAGTCATTCAAAATATGGTTTGGAAACTCAGCAAAGTCTTTGTTCTATCTTTTTGTTGGCCTTTATGCATTTTTGTGCACGGTAGAATTAAAGTGCATTTAAACCATCCACAGTTTTTAGTTAATTGGATAGAGGATACGAAAAGAGCTGATAAGTTATTTTACAGTTTTCGATTTGGTCCATTATTCCCCAAAATATTTCAATCTAAAGATTGCCAATTGAATGAAAAAGCCGCGCGTCATTATTCTTAAGAGGGGCCTGGGAGTCTGGAACGATTAGATTTCACACAACAAGGAAAACATAGACGTTTAGAACAGAGAGTTGCCAAAAACGACATGTATTTATAAGAAAAGTCGCTATGTCAAACTCGGACTCTGATGAATACGAAAGTCTATATCTTCTGCTTCTGAGTGTATATTCGAAGAAGAACGTGATATATCGGTTCCTGGTGTCCAAGCCCTTAAAGCATTGTAAACATTCTCGGCAATTTCTCGCTGGAAGTGCAAAATTGGGCTGTTTCGAAGTAGATATCTCGGAAACGAATGGACTAAATTCTTTTCGCAATCTCTATACAAAGAACTAAAAACTGTGGAGGGTTTATATGCACTTTAATAAAGACTTTCTACCGAGTCAAGTTTTGAGGTTTTCCTGATCAATTAATTTTATGGTTTGAACCCTCCACTATCTTGACGTGGCGCATTTAACCCCTTCCGCTCACTGCACTCTCCCGCCCTGTGAGGAGTAAAATTGTCTGGCATTAGCCATAGTAAAATAATTAACAATCGAAGTATAGTAAGGTTAGATATACTGCCGAAACAGAGACCATAGGAGTCTAACGTTTCGAGCGAAGGCCCTTCGTCAGAGAGAAACGTCAAGAGTGTAAAGAAACAACTGAACTTATACAAGAAAGAAAATCATGTGACTAAAAATAAGCCAATAAGATAAAAATAACAATAACAAATTAATAATGAGATGCGAAAGACATTTGCTATTCCTACCGGCGTTGAGCAAAAAAGGAGGGAGTGTAAAAAGGATGAGCGAGAGTAAAAAATAGATAAATGAATTAAGTGAAAACACTGTCTATGCCGCTCTTGCTAAACAAAAACAGCATCTTCAGAAGTGTTAAATAAAAGAAAAAATGTAGATAAAGTGAAAACAAAATAAAGTGAAAACTCTGTTTTTATGTCCGCCCTTGCTAAACAAAAACAGCGTCTTCAGAAGTGTTAAATAAATGAAAAACGTTCGTTGAGTCCGTGAGGATGAATGGCACGCTACTTTTATTTCACTATTTGTAAGATCTGATAACTTCTTCAGTTTGTTCTCGACTCAACCCTTTCCTGTCGGTAGGGTTTCCCTGTGCTGAGTAGAATAGTTTTCTGTTTACCAAATTCAAATTGTTTTGCGTTAGCCAAAAGTAGAATACTCAATATGTTGTAGTGCATGTGGTACGTTTATGAGCTTGGTGTAATGTAACTGATGTTTGATAGGCGTTCGTCAAGCTCAAATACTCAGAAAATACTTCCAGCTCCAGACAGGGATCGAACCTGAAACCTTCGAATGATTGAGCTCTAATCATTGATCGAGCTACTGAGACTCAGATGATTTGAACGTAGATTGAATATGTGTACAACCCACAACCTTCTGATGACCAGTGAGATACTCTAACCATTGAGCTACTGAGACTCAGATGATTTGAACGTAAATTGAATATGTGTACAATCCACAACCTTCTGATCGCCAGTGAGATGCTCTAACCATTGAGCTACTGAGATTCAGATGATTTGAACGTAGATTGAATATGTGTACAACCCACTGTTGATGTCAAATGATCTCAACCAGTGAGATGCTCTAACCATTGAGCAACTGAAACTCAGATGATGTGAACGTAGATTGAATATTTGTACAACCCACAACCTTCTGATCGCCAGTGAGATGCTCTGACCATTGAGCAGTTGAGGCTCAGATGGAGAGCTAAGGTTTTAAGTTCAGTCATATGTGCTCCTAAGTGGTAAGCACTCGGGTTACCCTAGCGTCCTTGTAAACACGAGAAAGAAAAAAAACCCAAAAAATGTTCGAGAGCTAGGGTAACCCGGGTGCTAGGATAACCCAAAAGGTAACCCTACATCCTTGTAGGCTTGCTTGACCTGGCATGACGCACGCTGATTGGTTGATTACGGACTGCTAAATTTTGGCGGGAAATTTCCGAGTTGATTTAAATGAAAATAACGAAGATTTAGGTATGTTTTTTGTTGAAAATTTTGAATAATAATACGTCCCGACACATTAGTCTTGCTTTTTTCTAAAAGCTGTTTATCTTTAAACGAGGAAACTAAACGTTTCGGCAGGTGTAAACATGAAGCGAAGCGAACAAGCTCAAAAGTTAGGTAAACGGCAACATTTGAAGACGAACGCAGGGCTAAAACCAACAAAGAAAATGAAACAAAAGCTATATCATAAATGTCTTATTAACATCGTTTGTTCAGTTTTTTACTAGAATTTACAATAACTATTTTCCTTCTTAACTTTAACAGACTTTGGACTATTTTTCCGCTAAAAAGAATCTCCTTCTGCAAAATGGATGTTTGTGTCTTGCTTCGTCGTCACACTGGATGCAAACCGCCAATACAAGGTACTCTTTTGGATTGTATTTGTACTTTTAATATACCGTAAAAGCTCTGTTAAACCAGTTTATTTACTTAGTGATATTTATATGCTGTAACCTATCAATCCGTAATAAGGTTTGTTTTTCACGAGGCCGTGGTTTAAAAATTATATTTTAAGCAATGGTTTATGCGGTTTGGCGTGCTCCATCGAGTTATGGATGCATGCACACGGGAAGTTCTGAGTGCAGGTAGAAAGCGTAGGAGTTGGTCGAGGCGTAGCCGGCGAACAACTCTAGAGTTTTGAGTGCTCTCCAACTTCCCAAGTGTATCCATAACGCAATGGAGCACGCCAAATCATGAACCATGTGTTTTCTAACAGAGAATCAGACACAAAACAATGGAAAACAATATTTATTTCGCTGATTAAAACGAGTTTCTCATTACGTTTGAAATTACCGTGCTCCATCGAGTTATGGAGCACGCACGGTAGCCAATCGGAAACGCTAGAAGTATATATATAAGCCATTCCACAGAAATGACACATTGTCGAAAAAAAATTAAAGTA
Source organism: Paragorgia papillata (assembly GCA_035771165.1). NCBI lineage: Eukaryota > Metazoa > Cnidaria > Anthozoa > Scleralcyonacea > Coralliidae > Paragorgia > Paragorgia papillata. The sequence goes on along the minus strand of JAWNZC010000339.1, from coordinate 1,876,451 downwards.
CCATAATAACACCTACAATGGCATTTTTGGGTGCTACAATACCTTGCCATTCTGGAATGTGAAATTTTTTTTTACCACAATTACCCATGGGCATTGTGGGAACAGAAAAAAGAACATAGATTATTATGCATCGATTAAAACAAATATTGTTACTTTTTAAGAAAAGTGTCCTATTTCTTGTACCAAAACTGAATTTCTTCATTATTTTATGTATTCAACTTGCCATTGCTATTTAGTAACTTATTTCAAATTCTAAATTTCAAAATGGGGTATTTTGAAAGCACGAGTCACATGGCCATAAGTCATTAAATCGAAGGCTTAAAATATAAATTTTTAGGAATTAAATATATTACTTAAATTATCTCCCCAGGGCTTCCTTATCTAAAGCAAGCTTGCTTTGTGCTAAATTAAAAGTGGCAGAAAAAAACCTTTTTAATTGTGAACATTATTTTAATACAAATACTATTTAATTGTGATATATATATATATACAATTAATGTCATTTAATATAAAGCTCTAACTATTGCTAACTATATATTCATGCATAGCGCGTCGTTGTATTCATTCAATGGTTTTGATCAGCTCTACTATACTGTTTGAGGGGCCCAACCTTGCGTCGCATACCCAAGATGGGTGACGGAGAATTGCCAGACGGTGCGTGATATGGTGGTGATGATGGCATTAATGCTTTTGGTGGTTCTTCTCGCACACCCCACGATGCCGTTTGCTTTGGCTGCTTGTGGGTGAACTTGCTATATAACATATAGTATAGGCGGATAGTGGGGAAAATTGTGCACTTTGTGATACAAGCATGAAACCTCCCACGTTTGTAAAGCTTAAGTACTTAACAATACTGGATATGGAGCTATATCGACGAAAAGTCCTGCAGCTAGAATGAACTGGGTTTAAGTAAAAATGCTGAGTCAGCACGTCTATTTTATTAATTTTCTCTAGATTATTGTTACATTAAGGCCTATGTACATCATACGATTGTTGTATACGATTGTCATTCTGGCGTATGAGTTTTTGTGTACGTCACAATTCTACGGAGGTTTGAATATCCGAGGAAGAAATTATGTAAATACTAGAAGTTACTATCGCAAGTGAAGTTCTGCCTCCAATGGGACGAAAACTTTTAGCCTACTCCGCATGCAACTCCAGGGCGCAACCAGGATTTTTGAGGGATCGTTTTACCACAGGGGCATGCCCCGCCCCCCCGAAATTTTTTCAACTTTGGGTCTCTAAAACGGCATTCAGTTCCTGCAGGTGTCAATTAGCCAAAATAACGTATTTATCATGGGCACAGTTTTCTTTCAGGTTTTAATTGGGCTCATGTTAGAGCAATTGAGTGTTGACTTGGTATTGTCTTGGTTCGAAGTATTATTATACAATCTCAATATTCAATGGTGACCACCGTACTCTACCCAATTAAACATAACACATCAGACCTCAAAATGGCGATCAGTATCCCCAGGAGTCACAACATTTGCATAAAACGTAAGGAGGAAACAAGATCATGACAGTCTTTTGCAAATTTTATAAATTTGGAACTTCATATCTTCAAAGTTCAGTATAAAAACGGCAAAACTCAAATGCCCCCAAAAGAGTAACTTTTGACCTCCAAAATTTCCATCGCACCTGCACGATATATTTCAACAATGAGTAGTTCTGAAATCATTATCCTTCTTGTTGCACGTATACGGACATGACTTTCATTTTGTTTATAAAATTCTTTCAGCGGTCGGGAACGGGAGATTCCAGACCGCTCAGGAACCAATCAAATTGCTGGATTTCACGTTCCAAACCGCCCACGGAGATAGTCATATAATAATATAATGTTATTGCTTCTTTCTATTTCAAAACCACGCAACATATCGCCATCCAACACATCAAAATTATATGTTATTGCCTCGGACTGCATGCATTTCAAAACCATGCACGCGACATATCGCTATCCAAGAACTCAATAATATATGTTATTTTCTCGTTCTATTTCAAAACCACGCACTTATCGGCTATCCAACAGGTCAATATTATATGTTATTGCCTAGTTCTCTTTCAAAACCACGCAACATCCAACACATCAAAATTATATCTTATTGCCGCGGACTACATGCATTTCAAAACCACGCGACATATCGCTATCCAAGAACTCAATATTATACGCATACAACAACGTTTTCAGCTTCAAAACTGTTCCGCAAAAAGTGGTGAACATGCGATGCGCGAGAAAGGGAAAACCACTAGCGGCAATGTGTCAGAACCAAGCAAAGTGCTAAAAAGCGGTCAACCTCGTACCCAGGGTCTTCTCTGCTTTCAAAATGGCGAGAGGAGAAGACCCTGGCAAAGTCTGGTCACGTGATTCCCAAATACTCCACGATTCTTGGAGTATATTTGGTCACGTGGATAATTTGATTATCACACGTTTTGGATTTGTGGAAATTTAATTGTTGTATCTGTCGATTTATACTAAACGGCATATTCGAATCTGCTGTCCTCGACTCCTCGTTGACTTTGAGCATGCTTTGAAGTTGTACTTTAACACAAATATTCAATCAACAACAATTCTTCGATCGACGAACTTTCATATAGATCAGCACTGAAGACTTTGTTTGACTTTGTATATTTATAAACTTTTTAAATTAGATTCGGAATTAAGTCCAGAAACCGAAATATTAATAAACACTTCTTGCTTGCATAATAAAGCAAATATGTTGTAGTGTAGACGCTACTTACTAAAGATGGTCATTAACTGATTTGATTTGTTAAGAGAATGTCTTGTTATTTGTACGATTTGCTTATTCTTGAGTGCCTAAATTGTTCGCTGAATAGTTTTACATACGCAAGCCAACTATACGCTGTTTCTCAGTGACTGTACCGCGCCCCCCGGTACAGTGTGAGCCACTCGTCAAAATATTCTCAAAATATTCATGTCACGTGACCAGCCTTTGCCAGGGTCTTCTCTCCGCCCCGCCATTTTGAGAAGGCGCCATTTTGAGAAGGCGCCATTTTGAGAAGGCCCTGGGTACGAGGTTGAAAAGCGGTGCCCTGTTTAGCGTAAAAAATGTCGGGTCAGAAATACCGTAACAAAAATGTCGCGTCAAAAATACTGCGTCAAAAATGTCGTGTCAAAACTATTGCGTCAAGAACGTCGAATGCTATTGATTCCGCACGAACGAACTAGGTAATGCCAGTGAACTCTATAGGAAGATTGGAACGATAACTCGGGCAGGAATTTTGAAGCCAAACATGGAGGCTGACATGTAGGTATGCCCCAGTCCCTTTTACGAAAATACAGTACGAAAAACACCGTTATTTTCGGCCAAGTTTCACAATATTTTTACGTATAGGAACAGCATTTCTATGCCTCTAACAAGCTAGAGTAAGTTGTCTTTCAGCTGAAGTGACGTTCTGAGACAGCTCTTCACAAATAACAAAGTAATTAAACAAATGGAAAAAAGTCCGGGCGAAAAACCGCGCAGAAACTTCAGTTCATTCTCGTTCTGCTTGGATATCTTAAGGGTTTTCGACATAGCATAGGGAAAATATGGACAGCAGCTTCATTAAAGTTATCTTTGATTAAGTTTTTATAGTCCAAATTTGCCATTTACTTCCGTAAAAAGCCTAAAAATGAGTACTTACGAACAAAAACAAAAATTTGCCATTCTTCAGCTCTCCCCAGTACTTTTCTTTTTGGCAGAGCGCAAAATTTTCTGGGATTTTCTTGTTAATGTTTTCTACAGTTAAAAATAAAGTCTATTTCCTTTAAAAATTTGCTATAAAACATTTGCTATTAATTGTGTGATTAGTGGATGCAAAAGTAATGGGTACTGTAGCGATGACAAAGAAAACAAGCCATACATTTCTTTTCACAGGTGAGTGTTTATTTTGTATTCAACAGTCTAGCAGTAATACACCATAATAGTAAATAATTTAACTCTTTCCTGTCCTGAATGCACTCTAGTATTATTTTCTGACTAATGCAATACAATTTTATTCACCTCTGGAAAGGCCCTTAGACAGGAAAGAATTAAACAAATATAATGAAGGTGATTATTCATTTAGTATGTCCACAAAGAATGATAGGAATTATTTCATTCAGTATATACATAAAGAACAACAGGAAAGAATTAAACAAATATAATGGTGATTCATTTATTATGTACACAAGGAATGATAGGAATTATATTAAAATAACAATAGATGTACACCTTTGTTAAACCTGGCCCCACTGCATACGTATTACATGGTTGCCCAAATGCCAAGCTCATAGGCGTAGCAGCCCAATTCTGTTTTTTTTGGGGGGACAGAGATTTTTGCCTGAAAAATTTAGGGTTAAATATTGATTTTTAAGTCGTATTTTTCATTCTTAGTTTAACGCATGAATTTTGCTTGAACATATCACAGCAATACATATCGAAATTCCCAGCAGGAAGTGCCCAAATTTTCCTTTTTCAAATATTTTTGGAGGGCAATTGCCCCCGTCCCCCCTGAACGCCCCCCCCCCCACCTAATACGCCTATGGCCAAGCTGAAAAAATATACATTTAGTTATATACAAATAGCAATTTAATTACACCTTTTCACTTTTCATAACAATGTAAATTTCCTCTCAAAGATCAGGCTCTGCTTGAGAAATGGGAGAATGCTGTTGGGAGAATAAACAACATTGGGAAAGTGTGGAAAGCAACACAATACAGTTGGATCTGCAGCAATCGTTTTGAAAGATTAGATTATACTATCCCTCCATCAGCAAATGGGACCTGCAGGTTAAAAAAAAATACAGTACCATCAGTATTTTCAACATCACTACCTAGCACTCGTGGCATGTCAGAAGCAGTAAGAAAGTGACTAGGGCTTCCCCAAAAACGTCCACTGCCCCAACAAAGATCAGAAACCATGTCACCTGCAGCAAAGGTCATGTGCGATCATACTTATGCAAGAAAAGCACCAGCACCAGAAGAAGCACCAGCACCAGAACCAGAAGAAGCACCAGAAAGATCAGAATTGGAAGAAAAATTAAGAAAAAAAATTAAAAACTTACAACTGCAACTAAGGACATAATTGCCCATTTACAAGAAAAACTGATAATTAGTACAGAGCAGGCAGGTATACTTCATGCAGCATTTGACAATTTGCAACTATCTATTTTCCAAGATGCAAAAGATAATTTAACTAGTGCACCAACTGCAAGAAGATATTCTGATGAAGTAAAAGAATTTGCACTGACACTGTATTTCTACTCACCCAAGGCATATCGGTATGTAAGATCTATCATCCCATTACCTAATCCATCCCTACTTCGAGAATGGTCATCCTCTGTAAACTGTAAACTGTGAACCAGGTTTCTTTAAAGAAGCATTCACAGCCGTAGCAAGTCAAGTCCGTAATGCATCCATCAGAAAAGATTGCTGCATGGTCATTGATGCTATGTCCATTAGAAAGCAGACAATGTGGGACCAAAAGAATGATCGGTATGCTGGTTTTGTGGATTATGGTCAGGGAGGAGCAATTCCAGAAGATCCTGACACATTGGCTTCAGAGGCACTTGTTTTCCTCTTGGTTGGTGCTCGAGGTCATTGGAAATGCCCTATTGGCTACTTCCTAACTGATAAGGTATCATCGACAGTCCAGGCACAACTACCTTGTCAAGATGGCACTAGAAATGGCAGCTGATGCTGAGTTAAAGGTATGGTCTGTAACAGCAGATGGGACATCAGTCAACTTGAGCACTTTTCAGCAGCTGGGCTGTAAATTTGATGCAACGTACAACTCGATGGTTACCAAATTCAAACACCCAACCACAGGAGAAGATGTTTTTGTAATCTGCGACCCATGCCATATGTTGAAGCTTGCCAGAAATGCATTAGCACACATTGGCTCCTTCAGTGACATGAATGATGAAAAGGTGAGATGGGAACATTTTCAAAACCTGCATATACTCCAAGAGCAGAAGGGATTGAAGATGGGGAATAAGCTGACTTCCAACCACCTGAAATTTGAAAAGCATAAGATGAACGTTAGACTGGCAGCTCAGACTCTAAGTTCTTCAGTGGCAGATGCAATTGAATTCCTAGATGTGTCCATGAAAAATCCCAACTTCCAAAACAGTAATGGTACAGTGACATTTGCAAGAACTATCGACAGACTTTTTGACATGCTAAATTCAAGGAATCCACTAGGCAAAGGGTACAAGAAATCACTGCGTTTATCGACCAAATAAACATGGGAAGGAGTTCTTAAAGCGACAGCAAATTATTTGCTTACACTGAAAACAGATTCAGACACACAACAGCTTTTGGCAACTCATCGACGAAAGACATTTGTCATCGGCTTCGTTGCAACGATTAAATCAACGATCGAAATGGCAACCCAAATGCTTTCCAATAGCAGTGATCCTTTCAAGTAACTTCTTGACGTACAAATTTTCGCAAGATCACATCGAGTTGCTGTTGTCATGTATTCGATCGAAAGGAGGCCGGAACAACAAGCCCGAACTCTTTGCAGTTGAAATACGCCCTACGCCAGATGTTGATGAGAAACGCAGTTACTGCTTCCAAAAATGCAAACTGTTTAGATTTCGCAGGGAACAACACGATCATCCCTATTTTCCACGCAAGAAAGCACAAATCACCATTAATCGAAACGGCCAGTGACGACAAGAACAGCGACAGACAACAAGACAAAGATGTACCTTCCGAAAGCGCAGAAATCGACCTAATTATGTTCGAGCATTTGGATCAGAAAAGCCACTCCGATTTTATATCCAATCTTCTGTTTTACATCGGAGGATTCGTCGTGTCAAAACTTGTGAAGAAACTCACCTGTCGATCCTGCAGGGACAGTCTTCTTGCTGATATTTCGCCAGAGAAGAAATCTGACCACGACTACTGTGGAGCATCAAGATACAGCGAAGTATTTTCAGCTTCAGCCTTCACTTTATTCGTAAACAACGGCGGCTTACGTATGCCTTCTACGTCGGTTTTCACCACCATCGAATACTGTGAGCATGTTTTCAAAGCGTACGTCTGCAAGGAAGATGGTAAAAGCATCACCAACAACAACAAGCTAAAGAGCAAGATGATACTGGAGGTCTGCCATCACTTTCTGATCGAATCGACCCAACCTGTCTTCACAGACCACGAGCAGGGTACAAACGAGAGTGTGATAGAAGACGACCATCAGATGAAATTAATCAAATGTACGGCAGATAAATACTTCACTCTACGTCTAAGGTGAACACCTTTGGGAAGCACTACAGCGAGTCCATCTTGCAGAATGGAATGCCAAGCGACCGACACCAACTCACCAAGTTGATCTTGTTTAAGAATCAATAGATTCGTAATATTTAACACATGTAAATAAAAAAGAACACCATACTTATCTTGTTTTTCTGACCATCGATCGTCTGAGTCCATAATCTTCTGGATGACTTGTAGTTTGTCCATATTAATAAATTTGTTCGACTGACAAGACGATGTCGATGGCATTCGATCTCCTTGTAAATAAGTTGTTATTTGACCAGTTCTCGATTGATTGCATTTCATTTGCACGACATTATTCCCGAGAATATTTATTGTTAAAAAGTGTTGTTAAAATACGACAAGAAATCTGAAAACATTGACAGAAGAAACTGACAACTCTTCCGTCCCTTGAGAGCACGCTTCGTGTAGTTCGCGATTAGATCGCGCATACCGTCTCGCGTGTTTCTCCTTAATGGCAGCCGCCACAATGCCCCTACGTTGGCTTCATCCAATCATAGGAGCTGTCTTATGGAGTTATCGTTCCAGTCTTCCTATAGAGTTCACTGGGTAATGCAAGAGTTATATAATTAAATCTACAACTTCAGCTCATTTGTTTTATTGTTCACACAAGAACTACTGAACTAAACGTCTTTTTACATGTTTTCAACGTTTTAAACGTAAACATAGGTATAATCCCAAGACTTACTACAACAATTATAAGCGCTATTTATAACATAGGCTCAAAGTTTTAGATTTAAGCATTATAATCCCAAGACTTACTACAATTATAAACGCTATTTATATAACATAGTTCAACGTTTTAAATCTAAACATTATAAGCCCAAGACTTACTACAAGAGCAATTATAAGCGCTATTTATAAGTTCGTGGTTGCGCTAACCCTAACACTGTCCCAACCCGAACACTAACCCTAATCCTAACTCCAAATTCGCCTAACACAGTGAGCTATATATATATATATAACTGAAGTGTTATCTTCTGATCATTGACCAGGCAAACCAATAGAAGACATGTAGACCTGAAGTTTGTATACGTCCAGTCTTCCGTGCAGAGATGAAAATTCAGCCTCGCTACTATTAGAATACAGTGAATGTATTTAAAATGACAAAGTAACATCTTCTGCAGTTTTTCGGTTCCTTGCTTCATTGTTGAGATATTTCTGGTTGTTTGATATGTAAATTAGACATCTAGATGTCACACGTGCATAACGATTTATCGAAGAAGGTTATCAACCGCGTCCCAGGACCATTTTTATCTCGACCAATCAGATGTGGTAATGGTTCAGTCTGTGGCAGGGCCATTTCTTCCCGCCATTTTGCTTTTGTCTCCGTAGAGCTGCTATTTATACGGCCCATAATGCGGACAAACAAACCAAAATTGACTTCCAAATGATTGCAAATGAGCCATTATCTATTGTTCGGACTGCAAGAATTGTGGGTAAAAGCGGCAAACTTAAATAGTGACATCACCACGACGGAGCGCTATTATGTTTGATAAAAGCAAAGATATATAATATTCTCCAATGGCTCATTATATATACGCTAAGATGTTAATTTGTGACGTCAAGGTTTTTAATTTGCTTATCAAATAACCAAGCAAAGCTAAGAATAATAAAATGCAAGATATGTTACTCTGTCATTTTTAGTGCTATTTCAAATAAGACAAGATCATACAAATAAGACGGAGGTTTCTTTTTCCACACCTTAGTACGAATTAATAAAACTTTTATTGTCTGTGAAGTGACACAGTCAGTCAGAAAAAACGCTTACTGTATGACTAATGCCAATATTATTAATCAACTTTTGAAATGTAATGTTGCTCGCTGTATGGGTTACGTGGTAAACATCACGCTCAAATTTCTTGACTGTCACGCAAAGACTGCTCGCCCAATCAGAATATCAGAACTCTAGAACAATGGACTTTGACACCTGATATAACAAAAGTAATTATGACTATTAAATGAGCTTTTCTCTAACAATAACGCTGTTTTGTGTGAACAAAGATTTCTAAAAGTTGCGTGACCTGATTTTCATTCCAGTTGTCTTTAAAGAATAGTAGAATCCTTTCCAGGTTTTCCAGACAAGGCTTTGACCAAATTTGGAGTTAGGGCTACGTAAATACAAACCATTTAGGTTGGAGCAATGACATTCATTGTACCACCAGGCACCTTTGTAAACCACAGCACAGTTTTCACCACGCATATCATTGTCTTTTTCTTTAGTGCTAAACTTCATTCCATTGTGATAAGCAAGTGAGTCACCAGCATTACCTTGTAAAGAGAAAAAAATGCACCATGTCCGTGTCAAGACGTGTTTACATGATTCGATCTATCCAACACTGGTCAGTGTTTTTTCTCGAATTTTTAAATACAGCCAAGTAGGTTGAAAATAAGCGACAAAGTCGAGTTGCTTTAACCAGCTTAGGACAAACGCTGACGAGTGTTGGATATAGCTTCTCAAACGAATCAATATTTCAAGATAAAATCGACCAAAACGTTTGCTAAATTTGACCGTAATCTTCTTCCAATTTCTAAATACTGATTAAATATTTATTTCTTCTAAATTTTTCTTATGAATTATTAACGAGTTTGAGAATAATCAGATCTTAATCTCCTTTTGATGTATGTGATTTACATATCAAAGTAAAAAATATAGTGTTGGCCAGCAAATTACTCGACACGCTTGTGAGTCAAAGTACTGTGACGTTTCTCTCTGACGAAGGACCTCCGCTTGAAAAGCTAGACTTCTAATCTACTTTCCATATTTCTGTAGTGTATCCAACCTTACTATATTTCAACTCTTCTAAGTCACTCTAGTCAATCACATACATACATCAGCACAAAAATCGGATCCGATGAATTAGATCTTGTGAACGTGCTATAACAAGACCTTTACCATTTTGTGCAATAGCCAAAATCTTCGCGAGACAAGTTTCTACAATCGTTGCACAGAGTAGAAAGCAATTCTTCTGCAATACTGCAATTGTGGCGACTTGTCTTGCAAAAATTTGACAAAGCGTACGACACGTTCAATTTTCTAATACGCAACTAGAAACAAATATCTTTGTAACTTGTTAATAACTCTCTCAAATAAAACGTTTCTCACCTGAATAATCTCCAACTCTCAACTTGTATAGGTCCGTTTCATCTGCCATGGCAAATGTGTTGTACTTAGCGTAACGCGTCTCGTTTTCAAAATCTTCCATATCAACTCTCAAAACATCTTGACCACTCTTTGACAAACGATTTATCTTGTCCAGACCAAGCCAGAACTCTCCATTGAGATTACCAAATCCATTTTTGTAGTCAATCCAATTTAGATAAAAATCCACGCTTCCGTCCATTCGTCTTTGAAAAACAGTCCAACCACCTCCGTCAGTTGTCATGTCACAACTTACATCAAAAGCTTCTTGATTATCTAGGATAATTGTGTACACGCCATTTTCTTTTACTCCACTTTTGTACAAACCAGCACAACATTTTGGTACTATGTGTAAAAATTTATTTTTAGAATGTCACAAATATATAACAGTACAAATCTAACTTAAACGTGCATATGTTGCTGTATTGTAAACACACATCTAGGACAAATATACAGGGAAAACGTAATGTGCATGTCTGTGGTATGTGTTTCCAAATATTTTTTTCGCTTCTGATTACTAGAAGCTCTCCCGTTCATAGGTACACTCGCGGTATTACTGCTGTATAAGATCTTGCCGGCCAGGTCTTATAATTAGAATTTTACAATGTGTATTTAAAAAATACAATACATTTTTCCATGTGTGTACTGTAATAGATGATGATCACTTGACTGAATGCGTATCCGTAAGCACAGGAGCGGCGTGGCCCACAGCGACACCTGGAGATTTTTTGGTCGGCCCTGAGGATTTGTAGTTTGTAGTTGCCCCCAACAATTTGCGAATAGTGGTCCCAAATAATTTGGAGATGCCTAGGTGGTTGGCCCCAATAATTTCTCAACACTGCAGCCTAAAACTTGAAGTACAATTTTGATTAAGGAATATTGTATGCAGTTCTATAATGTTTCCAGCTAAGGTCTTTTATTAGAGAAACGTACAGTTCAATTCGTTTTATAGAACCTTTATTATTTCGATATTTCTTTTCAATTCAACGTTGCCTATGTTGTCCTTCAGCAGCGTATATACGTGAAGAAGAATAATTTCAAATGAAGTCGAATCACTGCTGTAGAGAAACGTTTTCCAACTGCCCCAACCGAGAATCGAACCCATGCAAGGTCTCTGGTTTAACGTACCAGCGCTCCACCACGGAGCTATTGGGAGTCCCGGCTGAGGCAGTCAGAAATATCCTGCCTCATCCGGGAGTCCCAATAGCTCAGTGGTATAGCGCTGATACGTTAAACCAGAGACCTTGGGTTCGATTCCCGGTTGGGGCAGTCAGAAAACTTTTCTCTACAGCAGTGCATGATTCGACCTCATTGAAATTCTTCTTCTTCTGCTCAAATATGATATCCAATTCTAATTTTTTTATTTGTTTAAAAAGTGAAATGGCAACAAAATATCCAACTATTTTGCTGTTATAACACTTTCATAGTATACAAACTCCATTGATTATTTTGAAGATCAATTGGAATATGTGTGTATATATATATTATTAATTTTTTATTTAATAAAATGAACGTTGCTACTCTGAGTTCCACGCGTTAAGCGATCATTAGGCAACTGAAAAAGTTTCACTTTAGTTTCTGTTTATATAACTAAAGTGAAACTTTTTCAGTTGCCTGATGATCGCTTAACGCGTGGAACTCAGAGTAGCAACTTTCATTTTATTAAATAAAATCTATCTTGCTATACCTTCAAAAGTATCGAGCACTCTGTGGTCTATTGTAAACGACTACCTTAACTATTAATATATATATATATATATACAAACGAGCACGTGTGATTTTGTTCACGGAATGTTGCAAAGTGCTCAATACCATAACGGTAGAGCGAATATAGTATAGTTTAAGTGGGCTTACCTCAAAATGTTGAGTGTCGCAACTGTCAGTTTCACGCGGGGCGATCTTCAGACAACTGAGTGGTTTCGATTCGTGGGCCGCTTAAATGGTTTTGGTCGAAAGGTGGGCGTGTGGGCGGTGAAACATTGAATGCATCCCTCGAATGATTTAGGGCGTGTGGGTGGTGGATTCCTCAAACTCCTTTCCTTGTTTTGATTGTTGTTTAGATTGTTGATAGTAAATTTATTTTTATGCCTGCATGTCGAAATGATTTCCGATCTTTTATTGAGTAAAAAGTGTTTGTCTGCTTTCATGATACAAAGTTTCTCTTCCAAACAAAAATTGCATCTGCCTGATCCTCCTGAGCAGGAAGCCGCGCGTTTTAAAAGAGACCAGGTCATGTTGAAATTTTGTTTCTTTTCTTTTAAATCCCAGACGTGTTTCGAAAGTTCGGTTTCGTTTGAATATTTTTTGTTTTGGAAAGATTTAGTGTGATTTCTGTATCGCTCTTTGAAATTGTTTGCTGCCATGCCAATGTAGTGTTTGGTGTTATTTATGTCGCTTGTGGAAACAGTTGCTTTGTATACTATGCTATTTGTCAGGCACTGTCCATGAAGTGGGCACTTCCCTTTATCCCTGCAGTTGCAACTGGCTGTGTTTTCATTTTGTACCCGATTTTTTTTAAGTATGTGTGCGTTGTGCTTCGTGATTGTGGACTTGGCGTTGTTCATGCAACTGTAACTGTCTTTCACTGTATTTCTGTTGAAAATTTTATGGAGTTTGTTTTCTGGTGGGAAATGTTTGTCGATTACGTTAAGAAAGCTGCGTCCTATGTTTGATCTGAAGTTTTTGTTGTATGGTGGATTGAACCAAATGATATTGCGATGTCGGTTTTTGCGTGGTTGTTGTGGGTTTTGCTGTGTGTAATTTAATTCCTGATTGAAATTACTGTGTCTTAATGCATTTTGGTAAATTGGTGCGGATTCCTTAAATGTTGTGTTGTCCGATGAGAGAAAGGAAATGCGTTTGCCGATTGATATTGGTAGCTGTTTTAAAATGCTAGGTGGGTGGTTTGATTGCTTGTTTACATACAATGGATCGTCATTGGGCTTTCTATAAGGCTTGTATTTTCCGTTTTGAAACATCTAAAAAGTTTTTCTTTGTTGAAAAGGAGTGATTTTCTCGCATGTTTAATAACTGTAATTTCATCGCTGTCTATATTTGTCAAATTTCTGGTCCAAGATAATGCTTGGTCCAGTAGGTTTTCAGATATTGATGGATAGAAATCGACAATGTCAAATGAAATAAAAGTGTGTCTATTCTTTTCGTTGATATTATTAAACCATTCGATTACATTTTGTGTGTTTCTCCATTGATTTGCTTTCGAAATTCTTCTCAATTCGGTATTTATTCTGTCAAGAATTACTTTGCTGAGTTTTCCAGATTCGCTTTTTGCTGAGTTATTTAAATGGCATGTTGGGTTGTTTTCGAAATTATCTTTATGGTCTTTAAGTGAAATAAATGCTTCGCGTTTTTTTGTCTGTTCAATTCTGTCACTAGTTTGTTTGAAATGTTTTTTAATTCTTTATCAATCTGTGTTATTGTGTCCTCTGATCCATGTTTGTATGATTTTGTTATATTATCATGCAGAAGTTTGTTGTATGTGTCGAGCGAGGTTTCATAAATATTTCTTGTTTTGTCTGCCAAAATGAAAAGGTCGGGTGATGATTTAATTTTCTTTAAGTCATTAGCCAAAGACTGTTGAAAGTGATCGTGTGTTTTTCGAAACTTGATATTTTCAATCAGTTTTATTAGATCTTCTTCGAAAGCTTTAGTTTTTTTTAGTTTTTTTTTTATTTTGCCCATAAAATATTTATACATAAAAATTATTACAATATTTAAAAATGATTGTATGACTAGGGGTCTACTAGAAACCTATACAGGCTTTTTTTTAAGACCCCTAAATTATGTTACATTTAAGTTAATTATTACAAGTCGGTACAACATTATTGCATGTAAGAGAAAAAAAATACATACCGGTAATAATAAAATACAAAATACAAAACATAATAAAATATAAAATATAAAATACAAAATACAAAACATAGAAAAATATAAAATACAAAATATACGAAAAAGAAAATTTAACATAATTTGATATGGAAAGAAATGTACTAACAATTTCCAATCAAAACTTATTTCTGTACAAGAGAAAACTATATTAATATTGATGATACAAAAGGAAGCTTTTGTAACTGTATAATAGTACTTATTTATAACGTAATATAACACTGAATTCAAGATTGTTAAATTTGCAGGAAGTGTTTTTTGGATTGCTTTTTAAATATGCTATAGGACGTAATAGTTTTAGTTCAGGAACTAGATCATTCCAAATATCAACTCCTTTGTTAGAGAGAATATGTTTTACATAATTTGTTCTTTTGTAAGACTTATGCAGTTTAGATGCATTTCTTGTGTTGTGGTAATGAATTTGATTGTTTGCAACAAAATAATTTGTAAATACTTCAAGTAAACTCTTTAAGTAATTGTATCGAAACATGAACAAGCTTGTTAGATAATCATTAATTTTGTAAATATTCAATATTCCCAAATCCTTAAAAATTGGGTCAGTGAGTTCAAAATAAGAATTGAATGTCATTAAGCGTACAACTTTTTTTTGGATATTCATTAAGCTTTGAATTCGTTTTTTGTAAGTATTTCCCCATACTATTTCCCCATACTATTTCCATAACTGTTGGTGGTGCTTTTTTAGAAGGGAGTACAAAAGAGTTGCTTTCGGTGGAATTTTTATAGTCATTGAGAAAAAAGTGGGCTTTCCATCTCATGCGTCTGATTACACTTTCGACTTTTTCGATAAATGTTTTCAAATATGCGTCCTTTGATGGTATTGGGATGTTTTTCAGTGAATAATCGAATCGAAATTGTCTCATTTTTTTCTCGTCTCATTATCAATTTTCAACAGAAATACAGTGAAAGTCAGTTGCAGTTGCATGAACAACACCAAGTCCACAATTATGAAGCACAACATACACATACTTTAAAAAAAATCGGGTGCAAAATGAAAACACAGCCAGTTGCAACTGCAGGGATAAAAGCAAGTGCCCACTTCATGGACAGTGCCTGACAAATAGCATAGTATACAAAGCAACTGTTTCCACAAGCGACATAAATAACACCAAACACTACATTGGCATGACAGCAAACAATTTCAAAGAGCGATACAGAAATCACACTAAATCTTTCCAAAACAAAAAATATTCCAACGAAACCGAACTTTCGAAACACGTCTGGGATTTAAAAGAAAAGAAACAAAATTTCAACATAACCTGGTCTATTTTGAAACGCGCGGCTTCCTACTCAGGAGGATCAGGCAGATGCAATTTATGTTTGGAAGAGAACTTTGTATCATGAAAGCAGACAAACACTTTTTACTCAATAAAAGATCAGAAATCATTTCGACATGCAGGCATAAAAATAAATTTAATATTAACCATCTAAACAACAATCAAAACAAGGAAAGGAGTTTCAGGAATCCACCGCCCACACGCCCACCTTTTGACCAAAACCATTTAAGCGGCCCACAAATCGAAACTACTCAGTCGCCTGAAGATCGCCCCGCGTGAAACTGACAGTTGCGACACTCAACATCATTTTGAGGTAAGCCCACTTACACTATAATATATATATATATATATATATACACACACAAACGAGCACGTGTGATTTTGTTCACGGAATGTCGGAAAATGCTCAATACCATAAAGGTAGAGCGAATATAGTTTAGTTTAAGTGGGCTTACCTCAAAATGTTGAGTGTTGGGCGATCTATATATATATATATGTAATATTTAAAACACGTACTGCGAATGTTTTGAACAGCTTCAAAAACGACCCATTTGGTAAGTTCATTGGCGTAGTAATTTTGAAAAACAACGTTGTCTAAGGCGCGAAAATCAAAGCTAAAGTTTATGTAAATCAGGAGGATTCTTTATCAGATATAAAACCACTGACATGGTACTGATTTCCTTTGTGTTTTCCTCATGAATTATTAATGAGTTTTTGAAATATATATATTAACTTTACAACCATGCAAGAATGCAAATATACAGGAAATAAAGAGTGCAATACTTGAACATGGTTGAAGGAATGATCAACAGGACACGAGTCCCATGTGAAGATCAACCCAACAAAAAAATTACATAATAAACTTTAAGTAAACACACGATAAAAAAACAACAAACTAATACACAAATTACATAAGAATAAAGATTTAAGAGCAACAACTTGGATTGAAAGAACGACATTTAGAACAGAAACTTTTCCAGGTGCGCAGTCTATTAACATCGAAATTGGAGTCTAACTTAGAAGAGTAGTGAATATAAAGTTCATGTTTAAAAATGGAAACAGAAGTACTATTACGAACTATCGGAGAGAGATTGTTCCAGAGAAAGACAATTCTGTTGAAAAAATAATTTCTAAAAAGAAAAGTCCTACAAGGATTGGCTTGAAACAAGTTGTTTTGACTCGAACGAGTGCGAGACGAGCCGATAGAAGAAAAAGTAACAAAACGGGAGATATCAAGATCGTAGAGACCTTGTTTACACTTAAAAAAGAAGAGAAGATCCTTAATTTCAAGCCAATATGATATAGGTAATAAGTTAAGCTTTTTGAGACGGTCAGTGTAAGACGATTCATAATCTTGGATTATGAGTTTCGTGGCTCGTCTATGAACACCCTCAAGAAGTGAAAAGTCACGTGACTTGTCCTGAGGAGCCCAGCTTTCACTACCGTAAGACAAGTACGAACGGACGAGCGCTAAATAGAGTAGACGCCGGCAACGGACATTTGACATTTGAGTACAGTTCCTGCGGAGAAACCCAAGCATAGGATTAGCTTTAGCAACACATTTAGCAATATGGGGGGACCACTTAAGCTCATTGCTGATGACCACACCCAAGTCGGTTTGATTTGTTACACTTTTAACTAATTCGTTGTTGAGGTGATAGGAATGACTAGATTGAGTACGTTTTCGGGATATCCTTAGTAAGAGAGTTTTAGACACGTTAAATTTCATTTGCCAGGACTGTGACCAGTTGCTCATAGCATCGAGATCAAGCTGGAGGAGATCTCTATCCGCTGGTGACCCAATTGAGCGTGAAGGACTTGCTGTCGTCAGCAAAAAGAGCAACAGTACTGTCGCTGGTTACCTCCGGAAGGTCATTAACATAGAGAATAAAAAGAAGAGGACCTATCACACTACCTTGCGGCACACCAGACGTAACACTAACGAACGATGAAGAAACTCCTTCAACAACAACACGCTGTTTCCGATCATGAAGATAATCGGCAAACTATTTAAAAAGAGGACCGGAAATTCCGTAAGTTTTCAGTTTGGATAAGAGTTTACTATGAGAGATAGGGTCGAAAGCTTTAGCAAAATCAAGATAGATGAGGTCAATTTCTTTACCAGCATCAAGGGCACTACCAATGTCGTGAACTATATTAAGAAGTTGAGTAACACATGACCTATTACAGCGAAAACCATGCTGGAGATCATATAAAGAGTTCTCAATGAAAAAAGAAACTTGACTTAAAATCAAACGTTCAGGAACTTTAGAGACTTGGGATAGTAAATAAATTGGTCTGTAATTAGTAACTTCATGAACGTCACTTTTCTTAGGGAATGGAACTACACATTAGCATGTTTCCATTCTGAGGGAACTACACCCTGCTGGATAGATAACTCGAAGAGAGCAGCCAGGTAGGGAGCGATAACTTCAGAACATCGTTTTAAGAGATAAGCAGGTATTCCATCTGGGCCAGTAGCTTTAGAATGTGACAAATTAGATAGTAGAGACTGTACTAAGGATTCAGAAACAATTATTGAGTCAAGAGAATTGAAAGTAGACTTTGAAAGAGAAGATAAAGAAGAACCTGAGTCAGAATTAAAGACTGACGCGAAAAAGTTGTTAAAAGCATCAGCCTTTTCTTTTGAAGAAGAGAGTTTAAGACCTCCTAATTTCATCACATCAGGTAATGAGGATTTTGACGATTTAGACTTAAAAAATCTCCAGAAACGTTTAGAATTAACGTATATGGATTCAGATAGACTAGATAAATATTCTCTTTTTCTAGCGTTAATCCAACACTTCACATGCTGTCGGGTTTTGCGGAACTTTTCCCATAGTTGATGTGAGTTCTTAGCCTTTGCTTTTCTTCTGAGGGACTCTTTCATTTTTATGGCATGAAGTATGTCCTTTGTAATATAAGGAGGTGTAAAGGGACGCTTTAGTTTGGTTTTAAGTATAAAAGAGTCGACAGCAGCGAGGAAGGCAGCTTTCCACTTTAACCAGGCAAGATTCACGTTGTCGCGCTCACTGAGAACTATATCCAGTAAGGGAGTGTTTTGAAGATAATTAATAAGACCATTGAAGTCACCTTTTGAATAGTTATAGACGATGCGCTCGGTGGATTGTTTAGGCTGTTGGTGAATATTTAACTCAAAAATTATAGCTTTATGATCCGAGTGTAAAGAGATGGAGTCGTCATCAGGGGCGGACCTAGGATTTTTGTCACCTTAGTCCAAACTATTTGGGTTCTAGGGGGAGTGGGCGGGGGGTCATGCTCCTCAGAAAATGTTTAAATTTTGGGTCTGAAATGCTTTTTCTGCATTCTGAAGGCACTACAGTGAGGAAAATTTGCATTTTCTAAGTACCATCATGTCCAAAAATTATTTTGTCCAAATGGAAATTGTTTCATTTTTATATTTCATTTGAGAAACAATTTTACAATTTATATGTTACAGTAATTAAAATAGCAGATTTAATTATTTTAACCAAGAAATAAACAACAGATACAATACATCTACTTCAAATATTTAATAAGTCTGATTCATGGCTTCAAATATTTTATATGCATATGTAACTGATAACCATACTGCAGGTTGGACCATTTCACTATATGCAGGAGCTCAAAACAGAGCTGTATAGGCAATTCCCAGATGCCTCAGACCTAAAACATTTAAATACTATGTCAAATTCAAAAATGTTGTAGGTCTGACTCAGTCTCTATACTAAGGGCTTGTTTACAAGGAGGTAGGGTTACCCTAGCCACCACTGGGTTACTCTAGCACACTAGGACACTAGGGTAACCCAGGTGCTAGGATAGCCCTATCGCCACACTAGGGTTACCCTAGTAGCTGGTAGGGTTATTAAACTCGCCTACCCAGGACAACTTTCTACTTGTACAAGGCTTTTTGTCATTAGAGCTTGGTAACCACATCTAATGGAGTTGACCCAAGCAGCAGGGTGATATGTACCTTGAAAACCAAACAGGCCTAAACTATGGCCTCTCACATAAAATAACATGATTATGATTTGGCAGAGCACACTATCTATTTTATGAATTTATGAAGTAGTCTACATTATCCAATCTTGACAAAATCCTTTAGCTTGTATTTCAATTCTTTGCTACTCTTTGCTACAATGCTAGTCTTAAAAGCACATTAATATAAATAAGGTGATGGCATGTTTCAATTAAGTTTTCAAACCATTATCAAATACAAGAATTAGAAGGGAAAACCCTGAATGAATTTGAGCTACTTGCGCTACAAACACGTAGATATTAAGACTAGGAAAGAAAGGACAGCTAGAAATATATTAATAAATAAGATTCTAACAATAATAAAGGTCACCTTTCATTTGAAGACATGCCATGTGGTCTCAATCGTGGCGAAGGTTGTTATTGTCGTATTTAATATTTATAAATAACTAGAAAATAATTAAGGGAGAAAAATCTGCTTACTTGAGAGCAAGCAGCACGAGGTTTCTTCTTGTCATTGTTGGCTTCTCGGTTGACGTATATTACCTCGTATCTCTCAGTGCCAAAATTCCTTTGAAGCGTCTTGCCAATCTTGGTAAAATGCTCGGCTTTGCGCAAAGCATCCTTCGCTTGTTGACCCTCGAGTCGACGGTATTAAACTTCCCGTTTTATAAATCTATCGCAACACAATCTCGTCGTTGTCCGTCAAAGCGAATTAACATCAAGATCTATCATGTTTGTATTAGGCAAAGCCATGTTCGAAACGAAAGATTCCGCTTGTGCCTTGTAGTAAATATACGACCAGACTAGCGCAAGTTGCCAAGTTAGTCAGAAATCAGAATCGCCACTGTCAGTCCACAAATCACTCGAGAACTACAAAGTAAAACGCCGCTAAACCAATCCGTGCTCTTCATAAAGAGCTATTGAAAAATTAAGCCAATCAGAAAGGGTGATACAAGGGGTCTAAATCCGTCGAAAAAGACAAAGAAATCCGGCGAACACCCGGCAAACCAATCACAGATCGCTATAAAGGCTAATTTATAAATTCAACCAATCACAGCGGCTGAGACAATAGCCTCAAATCCGTCGAGAAAGAACAAAGTAAACCGCGCGACGAGGGTTAACATGCCGGTCGTCGATCTCACTTAGTCGATTATCTCGGCGATCTCGCGACTGAGGGAAGAACGATACGATAATTATTTTTTCTTACGGATTTTTTTACCTTAGTCGTATGACTTATTTGACTAACGCTAAATCCGCCCCTGGTCATTAGTATTGAGAACTAAGTCAATGAGATTTTTGCCACGAGTAGGTGAATTGATCAGTTGAAAGTAACTAAAGTCAGTAATAATGTTAATAAAATCAATTTCAGATTTCAAAGTGGAGAAACCAGATCCGTTAGTCCATAGGATATTAGGATAATTGAAGTCACCAAAAAATACAACATCCTTAAATTGAGAGTCAGAAACAAATTTTAGGAAACGATTCAGTTCATGCAAGAATTCACTAGAAGAATCAGATGGGCGATAACAAACAGCGACAAGAACTTTATTAGAAGACGGATTAATCACGACAGAGGCAAGTTCTAATGTGTCAGAAGAAAAATCGGTAGGATCACATCTGATTGAATCTTTCACAGCTAACAGGACACCTCCTCCCCTTTTACCATTTCTTCATATATATATGGCGTGCTCTCCGGTTATCGCTTTTCGCATTCGTTGTTGGACTCCATAAAGACGCACATTTAATGGCGACAGTACCGATATAAAGAAACTCTTAATCTTTATATACACCTACTCACCAAATGACCGCCATTTCAATCAGTTTTGAACTTGATCGCAAAGCAAAATTAACCGCGATTGGTTGTCTATAATTATATTCAGCTGAGCTCTAGTGCCAGGCTGCTTATTAGACGACAGTCTGGCCTGGGTACATATATATATATTTCTGAAACTCAATAATTCATAAAGTAAACACAAAGAAAACCCTTGTTTAATGAAGGTATCTATTCCTCTTGATTTACATAAACTTTAGCTTTTTCGACTTAGACAACGTTTTTTAGAAAAATTACTACGCCAATGAACTTACCAAATAGATCGTTTTAGAAGTAATTTACAGAATTCGTGACCGTTCTTTATCGGGATACAGGCACTCGGCTTTCCCTCGGTGTCTGTATACCCCGATACAGAACGGCCACTCATTCTGTATATATATAGATGGACGGATGGATGGATAGATGGATGGATGGATGGATGGATGGATGGATGGATGGATGGATGGATGGATGGATGGATGGATGGATGGATGGATGGATGGATGGATGGATGGGTGGAAATCTTTATTTAAAGCGGTAGTTTCGTCAGCAAATTACAAAATAGTTATTTCCTGATCTATTCGAAAGCCGTACAGTCAATATTATATCAATTATATACAGAAAAAATAATTAAATAAATACAATTTTTCGTTTATTACGTGTCGTTGCAGAGAGAAATTTGTCGAAGGTGTTTTTTGAATAAGTCAATTGTATTACATTATTTTGCGAATGTTGGAAGTGAATTCCACAACCTTGGTCCGCTGAAAACAAAACTATTTAATAAGTAGGATGTTCGTATTTTAGGTATGATATAAGCTTTCGATCCTGATCGAGTTTTTGTAACTGATCAGCTAGACCTTGTCCAATGCCATCCCAAATGATTTGAACAATAATCAAAGTATGGCTCAACTGTTGATTTATAACCTGAAGTAGATGATCTTTATCAAGTCTGGACTTAATTTTACGAAGGGTATTAAGACCCCATAATACATTTTTTTTACCTTATTAACTTGGGAATGCCAAGTAATATTTTCATCTATTTCAAGCCCTAAACATGTGGTGACCTCTACTTTTCGAAGACATATGTCATCCACTGAAAGACTTAAGTCACAGTTTTCTAAAGAAGACAATCGCTGTCTTGATCCTATAATAATATATTCAGTTCTCATAATATTCAAAGATAATTTGTTGCATTACAACCACTGTTTAATATGACATAAGTCAGTTTCCATCATCTGTTGAAGTTCGGGAATAGTGCATGCTGTGAAAGTCAAATTAGTATCATCAGCATACATTCTAGCCTTACTGTGTTCTATACTGCACGTTAAATCATTGATAAATATCAGAAACAGTACCGGCCCTAAAATCGAGCCTTGATGAACACCATATGTCACTGGTAATACATCAGACAGTGTGCCATTTACATAACATCTCTGAGGACGACTAGTAAGATAGGATTCAAACCATTTGTTTGCATGACCTTTAATTCCTAGATAATCTCACTGGCGCGTGCTTTTGTAAAACTGAGAGGTACGAATCTCTCCATTTATTCCACATGGTGCCAACATTTAAAAATGTAGACACATCAGAGTAGTAATACCCCCCACTCTGGCGGCCAAAGGGATGCCGCCTCTTAAATATTCAACTTATTATTTATTCATATTCTCAGGCTCCTTTGGGACTCCTAACCCTAACTATTTATGCATACGTCATTATTTCTCAGGCTCCTTTGGGACTTCCTAACCCGAACTTTCCCCCCTAACTCCAGCTTTTATCCAACCCCCCGGTATTCATGCGTCACTCCCGAATGGTCTCCGACTAATTTCCGAAGATCGTCTTATCAAAAGGCACTCGACTTATATAAGTAATAGGAACCAAAATTTCATTTATACACTTTACCCTACTGACAGTCAATGTTGAAATGAGGAACTAGACGAACGAGTTTAACCCATTTTAATGAACATAACATAACATAACGAAGAACAGATCGAAGAGAAGAGTAACAGAGAGAGAACAGCGTGTTACTCATGTGACCTAACATGTGACCTAACAAACCAATCACAATACGATAGTGGGTTCATTATACACCATATACTGAGTTCTTAACACTCCCACTTAATGATCACACTACAATAAAATATACTGTATATAAAAATGTCAATAAATCTCCTTAACTCCTAAAAAGTGTCTGAATTTCTGAAAAGTGTTCTTAGGTAAACCTTTGGTCATAATGTCCGCTAACATGTTTTCAGTAGAACAATACTCAACAGAAATAGCTTTACGATTAACTTGCTCTCTGATAAAATGATATGAAACATCAATATGTTTTGTTCGATTGTGAAATTTCGGATTCTTGGAGAGTTCAATTGCTCCTTGATTATCTTCATAGATAGTTGTTGGTTCTTCTTGTTTCAGTCCAACATCAGAAAGTAATCTTCTCATTCAAATAGCTTCTTGGCTAGCTACACTCAGTGCAACATACTCGGCTTCGGTAGTTGACTTCGACACGGAGGTTTGTTTCTTACTGCACCAACTAACAGTATTGCCTTGAATTTGGAATACGTGTCCGGAGGTTGAACGTCGAGTATCCAATCACCCGCCCAAACCGCATCAGAAAAACCTGTAATTACATGTGACAAAATAGACACGAGTGTACCTTGAATAGTCGTCAATGAAAGTGACAAAATATCGAGAACCTCCAACAGAGTTGACAGACATAGGACCACAGACATCACTATGAATGATTTCAAAAGCTTCGGTAGCACGAGTTGAAACTCCTGTAGGATATGCAGTACGATGTTGTTTACCCATAATGCATGCTTCACAAACTGCGTTTCTTTTATCCTTAGTGCCACAGTTCATTCCTTGAACCATCTTGCCCTTGATCAACTTGGTTACACCGTCCATCCCCAAATTACCAAAACGACAGTGCCACAATTGCATACCAGAGTTTTCTCTTGCAATATTGACATTCTCTTCACTAGGAATGATCTTCAAAATGTAAAGTTTCCCTTGCATTTCACCAATAGCCAACAGCTTTGAGTTTCGTATGATTTTGCATCGGCCACCTTCAAATTGAACAGATGCTCCCAATTTAGACATCGCTCGAACAGACAACAAGTTTTTCTCTAGGTCAGGTAAGTACAAAACATCACGAAGAGCAATATGTTGAACATTTCCATCAAGATCAGCTAGAATACGGTACGTGCCTTTTCCATATGCTAAAATGGTACGATTATCACCCAGATTAACAGTGCATGGCTGCTTGAATTCGACATAGTCAGACAAACGACTTCTGTCAAATGTCATGTGCTGTGTTGCTCCAGAGTCAATAATCCAGCCAGAATTATCCACTAGATCAGAAGTAACTAATGCTTCTTCATCAAAAATTGAATCAGGATTATCTTCTTCAGCACAATGAGCCCATCGCTTGGTCTTGCTTTGTATAGGACCACTCTGAGAATTCTCTTTGGCATTTCGTTTCCGAGGACAGTCTCTTGCATAATGTCCTTTTTCATGACAGGAATGACATAATCCATGAAAGGTTTTATCAGACTTTATCTCATGATTTCCAGTTCCACCTGAGCTACGCCATTGCTTTCCATTCCTCCGATAGTTATGTCCCAACGATCGTCTGGCAGAGAATGCATCTTCAGACTTCTTAATATCAACACTACGATCAACATCATTCAGGAGCATACCTCTGACCTTTTCATAGGACAGATTAGCTTCACCAACAACATCAAGAGCAGTAATCAAAGGCTTAAATTCTTCAGGCAAACTAGCGAGTAGTGTCATTGCCAGCTCTTTGTCATCAATACTAACTCCCATCTCCTTTAACTGGTCATACAGCGACCTCAAATGACTGATGTGCTCCAACATATTACCACTACGAAATCGACATGAATAATATTGTTGACGTAATCTAACCTTTTGCAGAATTGATTCTCGTGCAAACTGATTTTTCAAAGCATCCCAGGCTTCCTTGGCAGTCTTCGTATCTCTGACATGAATTTGCTGTTCAGGTTCCACGGCCAAGCAAATACATGTCCATGCTTTCTTCGCACCAGAACTGAAACGTCTTTGCACTTCAGCGGTAGCATCATCATCAGGAGTTACAGCTGATCCATCAGCGTGTCCAAACATATCAAGACTCTCCAAGTACAACCGCATGTTGAACGACCACGTTCGATAATTCGAACCGTTCAACTTCGCAATCTTCAGCGTGTTGTTCATCGTCACATCAGAAGACGAGGCCATTTTTCAGTGGGAAAGCTCACACAAAACTTCGTTCGATTCGCCCATTTAGATCTAGTCCTGTAGATCTAAAACGTCCTAGACATGTAGATCTAACGTCCTGGGCCCATAACCTGTTGAAATGAGGAACTAGACGAACGAGTTTAACCCATTTTAATGAACATAACATAACATAACATAACATAACATAACGAAGAACAGATCGAAGAGAAGAGTAACAGAGAGAGAGCAGCGTGTTACTCATGTTTCCTAACATGTGACCTAACAAACCAATCACAATACGATAGTGGGTTCATTATACACCATATACTGAGTTCTTAACAGTCAACACTTGTGGCACACGTAGACGTTGAGAACGTATCATGGATATTATTTACGACGAATTAAAAAAAATAACGTTGATATCGATAAAGACACTCTGTATTATCACCTATCTAGCCCTAGTGTATAAAGTAAACGAATCCTTGGATGAAGAAATGATCAGAGAAGCTGTGCGAAAAACGATAAACGATTTGAGACGTATTAACTTGACAAAATATAAACGAAATAAAACTTTATCCCGATGGCTTGGTTCACTGCTTCTCAGACTGATATTTGCATATTTCCATGTGTAAAATCTCATTAAGAGGTCATTAGTATTTTAAACAAAAGAACGAGTCTGGGTGAGTCCGGGCGACGTCAGAACTTAGACAAAGAAATCCTGATTAATATGCGCGTAACCATAGAGAGTTGAACAGCGTCACTTCGCTTGGGGTGTATCATTCACTTACTGTTTGTCGTCAGAGTAAGATCGTTGTAATGGAGTATCTTCATGGTAAACCTGCATCTAACTCAACAACCAAGAATGGCTTATTCTGGTTCTGTGGACAAAAGCCTAGCTGTCAGTTTTTCTGCCCTGAAGAAGATTGTTATATGTTTGGCAAAGCCGTAGATGCTTTTCGAACAAGTGGCTGTCTACACCCAGTCTGTCCTACCCATTGGCAACCGTAGTATTGGGATGAGACCGGCTGATGTCAATCGAGAAAACGAAAGTATTGTGTGGCAAGAACTGTATGGTGATGAGTCTAGCAAACCCATCAAATATAAATTCAACATTGATGACCAAGTTCGGATTAGAAAAGCAAGACGTACATTCAAGAAAGATTACTTACCTAACTGGACCGAAGAGGTGTTCACCATCACGAAGCGAGTACCCAGACGACCACCAGTGTACAAGATTGCTGATTATCACGGAGAAGAGTTAGAAGGAACATTTTACGAACAGGAATTGCAAAGAGTTACAAAGACAGATAGTGACTTTTATAGAATAGAAAGAGTAATTACGTCACGCATGCGTGGTAAACGTAGAGAATATCTTGTAAAATGGTTAGGCTACCCTGAAGATTTTAATTCTTGGGTGTCAGCCGATAATGTAAAAGATATAACGAAATAAAAATATGTGTATTTTACAATTTGTGTTCATTTGTGTATTATTCTTCGACATGTCAACACAGTTTTATTTAACGCTTCCAAGCAATAGCTCTATGGAATATTTTCCAGATAATACTGTAGCTAATTTTAAAGTGAAGCTGCTGAAACCGTACAACTGACAGGTGACTGGGAAGTAGCCTTGTCAGAGTTTTATTACCCTCACACATGGAGCACCATTCGAGACGGTGTTCAGCAAACGTTTCTCTATAACGCTGGAACGAAATATGACGATACGGGTATTATCCTAAATGGTCACTATAACACAATTGCTGATCTGGTGGGGGCTTTAAACCGTAGCATGAACAAAGAGGCACGAGCCAAGATAAAATTTACGTATAATCGAAGTACACGAAAAGTCGCCGTCGATGTAAAAAATGGCGCAAATGTTTGGTTTACTGGTGATATTGCTACAACATTGTGGTTTCAACAAGACACCGTAATTAAAAAGAAAACAATAAGTCCTTACATAGCAGACGCTAACGGTGGATTTTCAGCCATGTATGTATACACCGATATCGTGGATGCACAGTTTGTCGGTGATGTCAAAGTGCCCCTACTCAGAATTGTCAATACTCAAGGAAGCTATGGAGGAAACGTGAATGTCAGTCTCCGTAACCTGCAATATATTCCTGTCAAGGTAAAGTCCTTCGAAACAATTGAAGTGAATACATAGGACGACAAAAACGAAAACGTATCATTTGGCTTTGGGAAGTCGATCGTGACACTTCGCTTTAGACAGCGAAGATCTTCGTATTTCATTTAAAAATGAGACATACAATTATTCCAGACGTAAAGCAATTTCAACAATATTATTTGAGAAAACAACAAGGTGCAAGTCTACCTGGTTTCCGCGGTGCACGTATTCAGAAAGGTTACGGCATTGGAAGTTTTTTTCAAAGTATTGCACGCTTTGCAATACCTCTGGTAAAACGAGGAGCTCAAGCTATTGGAAGAAGAGCTCTGCAAGCTGCAAAAGACGTTGGTCAAGATGTTCTGGCAGCGAAGCGATAAAAGGGCGTGGATCTGAAGCCGTAAAAGATCTTGCTCAAAAAGGGGTCCGTCGGATTACGAACCAATCAGGAGCCGGTCGTAAACGCAAATGGGTGAATTCTCCTATAAAAGTCAACACAAGATGTAAAACCGACAGTCGTTCGCAAACTGTGAAGAAGAAAACTTCTGAGCCTACGGAAGCAAAGATTGGACCGTTTATAAAATATAAATCATGAGTCAAGCTTTTAGTGCCCTACATAAAGATTCGTGTGAGTGTGGAAAATCAGAATTAGATTTATTTGTAATGCCTGCTACACAATAGGAATGAATAAAGGATTGTGGGGAGATATAGATCCCGTATCGAGTATTGGAGCTTCAGACACTATCGAGTTTCTGTGTGCTGCAAATTCTGATGTGTATACCGATTTAGCAAACAGTTACCTACACGTTAAAGCAAAGATAACCAACCATGATGGAACTAATCTCGATGAAAATGTTCAAGTTGGACCTGTAAATCTGTGGATGCATGCTTTATTTTCTCAAGTAGAAGTTTACCCGAACAACATACTTGTCACACCGTCGAGCACTGCTTATCCCTACCGATCATATATGGAAACTGTACTGAACTTTAGCAAAGACGTAAAATCATCTCATCTGACCTCAGCGCTGTTCTATAAAGATCAAGCTGGTCGAATGGATGTCGTGAACCCCGTGGCAGTAGATGCCGATGCAAACAAGGGTTTGAAACTGCGGTATGTTCATGCAAGTCAAAGTAAGTATGTGGCTATGGAAGGCAGAATCCATTCCGATCTATTTGCACAAGACCGTTATGTTCTTGGTGCTGTGCCAATCAAACTCAAGCTAGTGCGTTCGAGAAACCCATTTTCCCTAGTGTCGTCAGCAGATCATCCTGACTTTAAAGTGGTTTTGGAAGAATGTGTATTTCGCGTTCGATGTGTCAACGTCTCTTCTACCGTTATGTTGGCTCATACCCATGCCCTTCAACGTGTCACGGCCAAGTGCCCTATCAATCGTGTCAGTTGTAAAGTCGTTTCTGTACCGAGAGGAAATATGTCAGGCAATCAACCAAATATATTTCAAGGCCCTATACCTGATCGAGTGGTCATTGGAATGGTCGATGCAGATGCTTATAATGGCACCTATACCAAAAATCCTTTCAATTTCAAAAACTACGACATTACTTCGCTTGGTCTAACGGTAAATGGCGAACATTTGCCTAGAAAACCCCTACAACCGAAATTTGCTGCTGAGAGAGGAAGTAACTACGTGTCCGCTTTCCAAACCTTGTATGCTGGCACTAACAAGTTATTTCAAAATGATGGCAATGGTATTACACGAGATGAGTATGCCAATGGGTATACTCTATTGGTGTTTGATCTGACAGCTGATCTGTGCCTGAGCGATCATATTCAACCGATTAAAAATGGAAACGTATCGATAGAATGTCAATTTGGAACGCCTCTGACGACAGCTATAAATATCGTGGTGCTTGGAGAATTTTAAAGTCTTATCGAAATTGACGCCAACCGCAACGTTCTATGTGACTTTAGCAGTTAAGATGAAATCCTGAACGTCCTAAAAAGTGATCCATTTACCAAGACCGTATTTAAAGACGTGTTACCATCGGATCGTCTACCAAGTCAGATACCGAAAAGACCTAGAGGTTTTATTCTGAATGTTGATCCTAGTAATGGGCCTGGTACGCATTGGGTATCAATTTATCTCACTTCAGATGGACAAGGGGAGTTCGTGGACTCATACGGACAAGGAGCGGGGTTTTACAGCAAGACCTTTGAAACGTTTTTACGAGATCATACTAGCAGTTTTACTTGGAATGAACAGACTTTACAGTCATTAGGGTCTCGCGTGTGTGGACAATATTGTTTGTTTTATGCTTTACATCGATGTAGAAAGATACCGATGTCAACAATTGTTGGCATGTTTACTGATAATAAAGAATGAAATGACATGCTATTTCGTGACTTTATGCGTAAATATTATTGTGTGTAATAAATACAAGACAATTAATGTTGTAAACAATTCTTTATTATAATATCAAAGCTTTACAAGGAATAAATTTATTTAACCCATTTATATGGATGTATGTTTTTGTCTCTTCGTTTCTGTTTTGTTCTTTTCGATGTTGCTGGGGCTACCTGTGACGTCAGGGGGGTGTTGTCTGAAATATCTTTTGTTTTATATTCTCGTACCATACTTAAACGATTTTCATTTCTGATAATGCCTTCGGAGCCATTCATGTTTCCTAATGCTTTTGCGAAAAGCTGCCATCCAGCAGGGTTGAAATTCTTTCGTTGACGTAGAGAATCGTTGACCAAGTCGATAACATTTGTACCTGGAATACGGCGTCCGTTAAACACCATCTGTCCTTGGTCAGTCCCCCCAATGAGGTCTTTATTTGCTTTAAGTTTCTCAACCAACTGTCGAGCTTTTGATTTCATTGTTACAGGTACACTTTCTAAAATGTCAGTTTCTATCTCTCCAGGTAACTTGGAGGGTTCTGTTTCAGCAGTCTCTTCTGTATTCACTGGTTCTTCAGGTTTGTCGTCAGTGCATGGCGTGGTCGGTATGACGCTTACACGTGCTGGTCTACTCATTCTTTTATCGTAATAATTCAGATAACGTTGAAGCGACTGTTCGTACATTTTCACTTTCTCGTCTTGTGTTATATCTTGAAGTTTAAGAAGATTTTGCATTTCTGAGTCTAGTTCATTCACCTGCGCTGTTAAAGGAGTGACCAAGGGTTTCTTTCTATCTGTCATATGTTCTGGAACTAGTACCAATCTCCTGACGTGTTCCATTATTTGGTTAAAAAACTTGCCAGTTGTTCAAGTATAGGAGCTAAGAGAAACGGTAGAAAACCTTCACCTTCTTGTAGAATAACTTTCTTTCTTTTTGTTACTGGATTATGCTTATCAGCAACAAACTTGATATGATCGTTATAAGGGGCTAGTTTCCTTGCTGTTTTCGGAGTAATCTTAATTGTTTCACACCACACGTTCAAAAAACACTGTCTAATGGCTTCTAATATATCGTCGTCGGCAGCTTTTATAATTGCGTTTCGCAGCTGAGGATTACACTTTGCCAATACTTTTAAAACGTCGCAGTTCCTTCTTATACAAGCAGACATGGTCAAATGACAGCAATGTCCTTGAACAGCTCCTTTAGCTTTTATACTCTGGGCTGGTACACGTAGTGAGTGTCAGTCGGAAAGATACCGGATCTTACTCGGATTTCGTCGGGACTTGTCGGAGTTAGGTCGACAAACAGGTGCGAGTAAGGCTCTTTAGTCGCCATCTGGTAGGTTTGTTGAAAAAATTTAGTGCTGCTAGGATACAACTGCTTAGCAAGATGAATTACTTGGCTGGCGTCACGAACATTTTTGGTTAACACGAGATAACTAGCGTTAAGGGAAATGGTACGATGATTCTTGCTTTGATGAAATAAGTTTTGCACGATATAAATTACAATGAGATTCCCATGATGGGATTTCTTAGTAAAGAGTTTAGCAATTTCAGCGTCTTTTTCTCCCATCATATCATCAATTATAAATAGATTTCTTGTTTGGAGGTTAATGCTATCCAACATCGACTGGGACAAACCTTGGACAAACTGAATCCCTGGAATTAGGGTTTCTATTTCAGCAAATGTATCTTGATACTCTGCATAAAAATACACGACGTTTTCCGGAGGTGGGTCGATCATGATTTGGGTGTTAGCTAACAATTGTTTGACAAACGTTGTCTTGCCTGTCTTGGTTCCTCCAGAGACCAAGAGCCCGAACGGATGTGTTAACTGTATGGAATAAATGACGTAAATAAATACGGCTTACCTGGTACACTTCTATTTAACCCAAATGAATTCACGTAACTGAGTTAAAACGGCGTCTAAATCTTTGGAAACTTTGGCTCGAATCGGAAAAGATTGTCTTTCTTGGGAAGAGAGTTGATGAATGACAGCTAAATGGTTTGACAATTTAAGAAACCCCTTTTTGCCACAGATGGGGCAGTCCTTACGCTTTCGAGGCATGACGTCAACTGACTGCCTTTGATTACTGCAATCACTTTTAATAATATCTCTATCCCTGTCACTCCCTCGCCTTATCCCCTCTTATCCCCACAGTTAAAAAAGTCCCTCTATGGACACTTTTTGTCCCTGTCGATCCCTCGCCTTATTCCCTCTTATCCCCACAGTTAAAAAAGTCCCTCTAGGGACACTTTTTGTCGCTGTCGATCCATCGCCTTATCCCCTCTTACCCGCCAGTTAAAAAAGTCCCTCTTGGGACAATTTTTGTCCCTGTCGATCCCTCGCCTTAACCCCTCTTATCCTCCCAGTTAAAAAAGTCCTCCTAGGGACACTTTTTGTCCACGTTAATCCCCCGCCTAACTCCTCCTATCCCTGACCACATAACGAGACAAGTGAATAGCGTTAATAAAAGATATATTTACAGTTTCCTATTTACAAGCACACACAAAAGTTGATAATTATTTACAAACACACAAAGTTAAAATCCATAAGGTAAAGTATCAAAATTATTTACAATCACACGTTTATTATACACGACTCGATAATCGTTGGTTTCACTCTTAGTCAACACACTCTTATTATTTCTCTCACGTACTATTTTATACGGAATATTTACAGACAACGGATCTACCGCATCACACATAACATTAACGTACACCATATCACACATGACATTAATTAAAATTAACCTTTTGCTGGGTCCTATAATTTAACGTAATACCTCGCACTTTACACATGGTTTTGCCAGTGTTCGTCTTATACGCGTAATTCTTTGGACCGCCTGACACGAAGGTCGTGATGTGATTGCCGTCCAGTTCGTCAATGAGCTCGCCAAGTTAGGATCCGGTGGGCGGTTCCCAGTCCCCTTCCTCGGACACGTAGATCACCGAGTCTGTTTCAAAATACAAGGCTCGGCGATCTAACTGTTCCAGGATGCTGTATAGTTTGAGACGGGTGTGAGCTGTCGTAAAGGGCGCAATCACCTGCCGGATACCGTCGTTGGCAGCGTAGTCGGCGATGTACTGGGTCTTCTTTTCCTCGGTGTCGCAGTCTGCAGGGAAACTACTTGCCTCTTGCTAGCTTAATCTTTAAGAAGGTATCGACGTAATCCTTGAAGAGACCGTCTGTATGTTCACGGAAGTGCCAAACTTCGTCGATTTTCACCAAACGATAGCCCTTTTCCAACGCTTTCTGGAGCTCTAGAGTCGCCCATTTACCGTGTAGAGTCCGATCGGCATCAGAGTGATTGCATGGTTCTTGTTGCAGATTGTCAGCACAAGTCCGGCACAGTGGCATTATAAGCTTTCCTTGGGTACGGTAAGGTAGGACAGGATGGTAGAGGCCAAGAGGAGGGAGAACGGAACATTTAACTAAACCAAAATATTCTTCGATCGAGCCAAAATTCTCGGTGATTATCTCAGGATGACCAAGCGGGTACTCGCCGTATTTGTTGCACCACAGGTACAAACTGCAAAAATCAACGTTGTGGACTTTCACCTTGGGTCGAGTTTCGTAGAAGAGGCGTGTGGCGTTGGTTCTACCGCTTCTTTGTGAAGCTCGTTCATGGTTAATTCATTGACCGGATTGACAGTGTCTCTGGCATAACATCGTGGACATCCATGCCACAAGCAACCCTGCACCTCCCACACCGTGCTCGTCTCGGCGTTGTACCCGTCTACGAGGTACTTTCCAATACGCTGTTCTCCATGATTGCGAGCGTGTCGAATGGCGATATTGTCACGCTGGGCGATATACGCCCACATCTTCAATGCAATAACAGACTGCTTATTCTCAGGTGTATAACCACAGGGTGGAATGACGGCGATCGTGTTTTCCTCCAGGAACGTTTTGCGAAAAACCAGGTTGCAAGCGGAGGCGATGGTGAGGCAAGAGGCGAAGGGGTCCACATCAGTCACTTCACGGAAGAGTTCGCGAAACTCCAAACGACAGCGACGAAGGATGTCGACGTCCGACTGGCAGCAGCGGAGGATTTCGGCTTGGAAATCGAAGACGTAGTGGCGGTTGACGAGGTCATTATACCATACGAAGAACTTTTCTCGATCATCAGGCTTCATACCCTCTGGATCGTAAAACTTGGCGTCAGGTAGAGGTCCAACATAGGTCTGATTTTCAGCACGGTTGAAAAAATGCGGAAAGTAACCTTTTTCCAATTCGGTGAGACCCAAGGTCCTAGGGAAATCAGCCACACGCATCGGAATGAAACACAAGAAATCAATAAACTTAATGTTCAGTTCTGGAACCGTCAAGGAAAGGATCTTGGCGCCACGGGTAATCACTTCGGGAGTAATACCTTGCTTGTACAAGTATACTGCAAATTCCCAAAAACTTGTTTTAAGAAAAAAATACTTGTTTTAAGATTTTCTTGTCCCGTTTGCAAGAAAATAATCTTACTGCGGTTTCTTGACAAGATATTTTGTCTTAAAACAAGATTAAATATCTTAAAACAAGAAATAAAATCTCAAAACAAGAAAAATTATCTTGACAAGAATTGGAGGTTTTGCAGTATACTGCAGGATGAAATAACCATCGTAAGTCTGGAAATTATGCGCGATGAAAGTCGTATTGGCGTTTTGACGTTGGAAGAGCCACTCGCAGAACTTGTCTTTGGTGTTCGGGCCTGAAAATACCATCTCGTCGCCACTCTCATTCTGGACCACACAGAGATTCGGCACATGTTGACCATCGTCTTGGGTGCACTCAAAATCAAAGAACATGAGGTTTTGTTCTCTTTCGTCGCCACCATTGTCATCGTCCACTGCTACGTCATCGTCGAAGAACGCATTATTTGTACTTTCGTTGGCTTGTCGCTGTTTCTTTTGGCGAACTGGTTGTATGTAACACTGATGGTTTTCGGGTTTGACGTACTTTGCGCATACAGTACAACGTACTAAGCCACAGTGATGGTCGTTGATACTGGCTCTGGTCACCACGGTTTGACATTTCTGGCACTTTGTCAAGGAACTGCAGAGGGCTTTCTTGTTGTCGGTAGAGGCTTTGTGGCGGGCAAAGCATTCGTCGCTCTTGAAGAAACGATTGCAATCTTTGCGGTACTTCCATTTGACCACGGGACAGTTCTGAGTGTTGCAGAGTTTACACAAATCGCAACACGGATGGTCGGTGATCTTGTCGTAACCTTTCTTGCACTTATGACCGTACTGCTTACGAGCGAGGAAGGCAGGCATACTCGTGATCACGTCGTAATGGTTGTCATGATGGTACAAGTACAAACATTTTTCGGCTTCAGAACCAGAATAAATTAACGCATTTAAATATTCCTTGGATACGACGTTCAACTGCATGGTAACCAGGGAGGACAGCCTGGAACCTCTTGATCTCTTCGATACCACAGCGACCCAAGGAGACACCGGCAGCTTCGTGGAGTTCATGGGCTAAATGACCTTGGATGGGTTTTCGATGGTCGACAACATTCTTGTAATCAAGCGCTTTATCCAGTTTCGCCTTGGCAACCACGATCGCCCGTACACAACAAAGTTCGTCTGTGTTTTTAATTTGAACAAAACATTGATTTTTCTTTTAGATATGCTTGCAGGTTGACTACATATCGCCGTTTCCTTTCACCACCTTGAGGCATTTCGACGTGGACCACGTTGACGTTGGACTCGTCCAAGGTAAACTGTGTATTGGACTGAACGACACGTTTGACTGTGGCCAAGAATCGCTCGAGGGTCAGACGATCTCGTTGAAGGAAAGGCAAGGAAATGGGACGGTCTAACTGGTGGGAATTCAGAATAAGGCGGACTTGATCGTGAGGGGACATGTCAACAGTTAAACGATGGAACAAATGCTTAAAAGCACGGTTTAATACTGACATAATGTCAGATACCCCGTGGATATTTAAAGGCTTAAACTGAACAGTATAGTCGGTACCTGTGGTTTTGAATTTCCTGACGTTCACTTGTTTCACAGACTTGATGGTGAAATATTCCTCGGGTTTGAGACGCTTCGGAGTAGACTCGGTGTCTTTGGCACGCTTTCGTTTACTGCTTTCGCCGACTTGGTTTCCCTTCGGTTCGGTTGGAGGGGAATCAGGCTGTTCACAGCATTCATCTTTGAATTGGCGACGTTTTTCATCGGTCCAATTAGTAATTAGGTCAGAAACTACGTCAGCTGGTGTTTAGATCTCTCTTTGAATATCCTCAGCCATGGCGTTGTTACGGAAGATGACCTTTTGCTACAAAACAGCCCGTTTCTGCTCCTCAGTAAGCACGAACGATTGCTCCAAAAACTCTAGAGCGCTCTAACTCTCGCAAGCCTTGATCATATTTGATTTAATATTTGATTTGATTTAATAATATTTATACAGGGTAGTCCAATTCAGTCATATCAATCATATCATTCTAGAACACGAAGGCGAAATTCATAAGTATATACAGCAGAATTTTACTCAACGAACAAACGTTTCATAAATGCTCAAAAGACCAACTTACCGTTTGAGACATCTTGATCACAGCCAAAATAAGAGAATAAATCCAATAAAACTTTCCAAACAACGCCAAAAACTTTCGATGGTACTCGTGCGAGAACAGAGTTCGAATGAAGGCCGCGACGCGGTTTCGCTATGGTAAGAATGCTAATGACCTTCTCGCCTAGACTTGCCCAAGCGCTTAATCCTCTTAATGACCCCTAATGAGTTTCTCTTTTGTCGCCTGCGCGTGCACTGAGGATAAATATGCAGATATCACACTTAGTAACAGAAAGCGTATAGCAACGCTTTCAAAGTAATAAATCGCTTTTCCTTTAGTTTATATTTCGACATCTAAATTCGTTCTTACGGCTTTTCGAAGTGATTCCTCATTCTATCTTCCTACGATTTCTTCGCTTATAAACGAGGGTTTAGTTAACAAGGATTCTAGGATGACTTACTCTGTTAGGTTCTAACCCTAATATAATATTCATAGCTTATTCAAATAATATTCGAGCTAAGTTATCT
This sequence comes from Paragorgia papillata, assembly GCA_035771165.1. Taxonomy (NCBI): domain Eukaryota; kingdom Metazoa; phylum Cnidaria; class Anthozoa; order Scleralcyonacea; family Coralliidae; genus Paragorgia; species Paragorgia papillata. The sequence goes on along the minus strand of JAWNZC010000339.1, from coordinate 1,839,308 downwards.
CAGCCGATTCAGACATTTAGACTGTTCAATACTCTCTCTATTCCTCCAGACAAGGTTTCAGATAAAAAATATAAAGTGTCTCTATCAATTTCTCTTTAGTTCCTTTTAAAGAACGTCTATTTTGTTAAAGTTTACTTTACGCATGCTCTGTACACCTACGTGTCCGACAAGTGCTAACTGGCGTTTGAGTTAAGTGTATAAATGAAAAGGTAATTACTATTACTTATAAGGAACATAAGTCGAGTGCCTTTTGATAATCAGTCGGAGAGCTATCGGATATGACGTAGTGAAAACCAGGAGGGGGTTGAGTAATAGCTAGGGTTTGGGGGTTGGAAAAAAGTTAGGGTTAGGGTGTCCCAAAGGAGCCTGAGAAATAATGACGTATGCATAAATAATGAGATTAGTGTTAGAAGGTCCCAAAGGAGCCTGAGAATGAATAAATAATAAGTTGAATATTTAATGAGGCGGCATCCCCTTGTTCCCTGGATGGGGGGAGGGTATCACTACTCATCAGGCTACTCTATTCGCTTCAGATCATCTAAATCTTGGACGACTGTTGGGAATTCCTATTTTACGTACAGCAAATACGTAGGGACTGATTACATGAGCCGGGCTAGCCCGGTTAACCGGGCTGACTCGCGTCACGAAATTCTTTCCTCGACCGCAAAAGGAGATTTTAATCAACGTTAGGATTAGTTTACATCTAAACTACACCAATTATTCTATGCACATTTAGTTTATGCGAGTTTCAAAAGCACAGTGAGATTCTAATCAATCGCGTGAGCCCAGTTAACCGGGCTAGCCACGGCTCATGTAAACAGCCCCTGGGCTAGCCCGGCGCACGCGATTGATTAGGATCTTACTGTGGTTTTAAAACTCGCATAAACTAACTGTACAAAGAGGAATTGGTTACGTTTAGATGTAAACGAATCTTAACGTTGATTAAAATATATTTTTGTGGCCGAGGAAAAAATTTCGTGACACGAGTCAGCGGGCTAGCCCGGTTCATGTAATCGGCCCCTTGATAATAATCACTATTAAAATAGTTAATTGGTAAATCCTGAGTGGACAATGCTGTCACTATTGGTCGTAATAAACCAATCTATTAAACTTGCAGATGTTTTGGTTACCCTACTGGCATTAGTAATCAACAATGTTAATTGAAGCGATTCTATTATTTGAAGAAGTTGTTTGGTGTGTTTCTCATGAGGACTTTTGTTTAAGTCACAGTTAACATCACCCATAATATAAATATCATTGTACTGGTCTTCACATTTATTTATTGTTGCTTCAAATATGTCAAATATCTCAGTGGCACTATGAGGAGGACGACACCACCTACAAACAAGGAAGGGTTTAGAGTTTGGTTTTCGAATTTCAAGAATAATTAATTCTAAGCCGTCGTTCTCTAGATCATATCGCCATGGATAATCAATAGAGTTTCTAATGTAAACACAAACTCCTCCACCTTCCTTGTTTCAATCATTTCTTTCTATATGATAACCTGGCAGATTAACATTTTTATCTAATATTGTGGCATCTAATCTAGTTTCTTGAATGCCTATTATATACAAAGGCTGCTTATCCATAATTTTAATGAGCTCATCTATATGTTTATTTAGACTTGCTATATTCAATGAACCCATTATAAAACCTCGCATTTTTAAAATAGACTTACGCAATGGCGAAGGACAAACAGGCTCAACACTAGCAGTTACCTTATTCTCTGCAACGACATTTTCACATCAATTAGAATTTAAAATAGTTATAAAGTCCTTAGCTAAATTATAAACTCCTTTGCGATTGCAATGGGGCCCGTCACGCGAAATGCGTGATAAATCAATATTATCATGGGATATAAATGTCCATCTATTAGATCTACACGATGATTTTACCAAGTTGTTTACTTTTTTAATATTCGCATTTAAAAATACATCATTGTTTCTGTTTATCACGCTGGAAATTAAGATTTTTGTCGATGCGAAAGAGAAACGATTTTTTTGGGCCAAATTATTTGGCTCGTCAGTTTGAATATCGTTGGTTCCCACATGAACAATAATATCGTCTGGTTTGTTTTTAATATATGGCTTAACAAAAATTGCCATATCTTCAGTTGTACATCCCGAAAAAGACTGAGAGACAACTTTATCCTCTCTGGATATTTTCTGAACGACAACATGCTTAGTAGTAGAATCCCCCAAAATTACTACTGACCTTCGCTTTTCTCTGGTTGAAAATCTATTTTGTACATTACCCTTTCTTGTGTCATTGTGTTGCTTATTATGATCCCCATCCTGATTTGAGGACTTAGCATCGTTGACATCGCCATTTACAGATAAGATTAGCAATGTTCATAAAGGCCATTTTGAACCCACGAGTCGATTTAAGCATATTATAAAAACACAATGGGTTATCACTAGCAGAATGCATTTGCATGCATGGTCTTCTTTTTCAATCATAGTCTCTGTTGCAACATTGGTATGCATATATGCTTTAGTGCTGATCTAAAATTAAAGCTTAACTGATAAACACCTTCTCGATTTAGGTGTAAACCATCACGAGAAAGGTATTGTTCAGTAATGTTTTCATGCGATACAATTAAACGACCAACTTATTTCTAACACATAATTCCTTAAGCTTATGGTGCTCAAATTTTAAATTTTTTAGTTCAGTTTCCTGTTCTTTCTGCGAGTAAGTCCTCATATATGTATTTTTGTTGCTGGTATTTCTTGTTTACTTTTCGGACCAAGGTCAATAATTTTCTCAGCAATTTCCTATGGATTTTGACTTGAATTGTCATTGGTTCCGACATATAAAATAAGCTCATCAGGTTTAAGATATGGATTAACTAGAAATATATTAATGCAACAACCCCCTCGCTTCATGTACTTTACTTTTACAGTTTTTATACATATATAAAGCAGTATTTATATAAACTAATTAAATATTCTAATTATTTATCCACCAGATAATTTTCTTCCAAACACCACTTCATAAAAATTGAGATAAATATTTGATTGTTGTTGCTATGGCTACAACGCTGAAATCTACAAACCTGAAAAGTGTGGAAGTTCGCAAAGTCACACATACACTGTCAACTATTTGGCAGCAGTATATTATGTTCTAACTCTTGTATAATTGCATATTATTAAAACAAATTAGACTTACTGTCAACCAAAAAAAAATTCTCACTTTGTTAGCATTAATCAAATATAATAGTGATAGAATTAAGTCCCTACACAAAGCACATGATTAATAAATGCAGTAACAGGATGCAGTGAAATGGCAACTAAATTCAAGTGACAGTGAAATACTCACGAAAGTTTTATTTTTATTTTGGCAATTAAAATAGTTCACACACTCAATGGTTTAGAATGAATGAATGCTTGCCTTCTATATTTCAACTTTTCTCATTTCGCTTTTTGTATTTAAATAAATTTTCAAAGTATAATGTTTCGTGGTATTAACTTTCATTTCATTTTCATCCTCGGCTGCTACACAGGCTTTACACAGCTTACATTTCCTGGTAATTTCCTGGTAATTTCCTTGTTAAATTTGCAGTAGTTTGTTTGGATTTGGCCTGGTGGTAATGACGCAAGCACAGCGAAAGTGACCGGAGTTGATGCATACAAACAAACATGGAAACTTTTTGCTCGATTACTTTCGCATGGTTTTCAAACTCGCGTGTACTCCACGCGAGGCGAGATTAGCACCCTCGCCACCAGACTCCGGGCCTTCGGCCCGTCGCCTGGGCTTGGGGATAAAATCCCTCATGTCATCCACTTTACAGCCTCCAAATGATTGTGAAATAACATGAGCATCTGGAGTAACTTTACGACCAACTACTAATGTAACGTCTGTCGCTAGTGGAATATGCAACTAAGCTATGGTTATAGACAAACATGTACATACCTTCGTAAGGCCCCAAGATGTGACTTTCAGGGCAAAGTATACGGTATTGGCGAACTCTATCCTCAAGACTTTCCTTAATGAGCTTGCAACAGCTGGACGACTGACCATCAGGGTTATAGATGCATTGTTTGAGATAATCAAGACAGTTTTCATAATACTCTCTCAGTCTTTTCTCACAAAAGCTTTCCTCTGCACCGTTAGCATGTGCCAGTCTTGTAGACCGCAAAGAAAGAAACAGTGTGATTATAAAAAGCGATCTTATCAAAATGATATTTCGTCTTCTGATTTTGCTGTCTTTGGCTGACATATCTTCAATGGCTAGTCGGATCTTATTAGGGACGGCTTCAAAGCTGTGAAGAAAAGTTTTATTTAAATGTTTAGAATATGAACTATTAAAGATTATAAAAGTGCCGATCACATTTTGGTCTTTCTATATATTTATAATCTTGGACTCTTTCTGATAGGAATTACTTAATATTATAAACAACTATTAAACTACTAAAGTTTTATCTCTTTCTGCTAAAATGGTTTGCTGTTTACAGGAAATGACGTTAAAGCCTTGTTTCCATATAGTTGTAATTGTTGTAATTCAGTCGGCGATTGATCGGCGATTGTTTGCGATCTTTTACAACAGTAGTTGTAATAGCCTGAGAAAACAGCTGCCTCTTCTTAGACGGCCGGCCAACCTCGATCAAAGTGTCTCGAAAACACCGTTGATGGCATTTCTTGCTACAAGCAGGCAACCATGCTAAATCGTATCGGATAGTGTATACTTTGAAGGTGAGGGGTGTTGGCAGCCGTAATTATTGAGTTATATACTAAAATTTAGAGCTTTTTGAAAGCGCAATGTGATGGATGGGATATCTGTAAAGTGCTGCCTATTTACGTTTGTGTTTTATTTGAATTCGCTAATTCAGAATGCTATCCAATCGGCGTGCCTGAAGTTCTGATTATTCTAATTCGCATAACTCACAATCATAAACAAACAAGAAATATGACGTGATACACCTAAATGTAATACTTCGAAGCAAGCCACAAAAAGGTAAGTTTGCCAAGAATCAGAAATTTATTAGACCTGGTAGCTACAGGAAAGTCTCATATTCGTAAATTACTTCGTTTTATTTTGGTAGTTTGCTGATACCGCCATGTATCTACTGTTATAAAGCCGAGCTTTTGTAGAACAGTATAGTGTTGCTCATAATATCCTTAGACATTTAACTCACCGGTTCAACAGTTCTATCCGGTGATACACGGAAGGCAACCTGCCTAGTCATCTTGATGAATGTCTAAGCTACATTAATATGGTGGTTGCCTGCTTGTAACAAAAAGTTTTCAGATTGTTGTGGCTGTTCTTCTAAGTGTTATATTTAGGCGAATTTGCGCCATGTTTCTTGTTTGTTTATAATTGTGAGTTATGCGAATTAGAATAATCAGAACTTCAGGCACGCTGATTGGATAGAATTCTGAATTAGCCAATTCAAATAAAACACAAACGTAAATAGGCAGCACTTTACAGATATCCCATCCATCACATTGTGCTTTCAAAAAGCTCTAAATTTTAGTATATAAATCAATAATTACGGCTGCCAACACTCCTCACCTTCAAAATATACACTATCCAATGCGATTTAGCATGGTTGCCTGCTTGTAACAAGAAATGCCATCAAAAGTAATATTTTGAAGCCTTGGCCGGCCGCCTATCTCGCTCGCCCCCTTCGCGGAAGAGACGTCTGAGCAACGAGCCAAGAAATTCCATACTGATGACGTAAATGTACCGAGATCCTGGTACAGCTTTTGATTGGTTACTTTGCAATCATACGATAATTAATTCAAAACTCGGCTCGACCAAGATCAACTTCGATATCATTCCTGTCTGAAATAACGAAGTTAAAGCTTAGTTTTTGCCAACAAAGAAAGATGGATAGATACTTTTGCTAATGCGAGTTTGAGTTGCAATAAACAGCAACATTTCCTATCGAAATTGAACGATTTTGCTAGACATCGAGCGCCATACTGTCGAGACTTCAAACTGTCGTAACGTAGCAGGGAAGGTTTCATATTTCGTTCAAGCAAAATACGAATTTCGCATGGATTTTTTGTTTTGATCAAAATTTGCAGTTGGCCGCGCTCGCTCCATGCCTAAAGTGCATCACACATGTTTCAGTACGTTAGATTGGCGTTTCACCACCCTATCTTATAGGCGCCCTGATCAGAATGCATGAAATGCCATTTAAGAGCCCCAAATTTCAAAAAATTCCCGGGGGGTGCCCTGAACCCACTAAAAATGCGAACTCACAGCAAGAGGTATGGTTATTTAATATTTGTATATTAATTGTGTGTATATTCTGTCAAAACCCTTGCCATATACTAAACTAAACTAACTTTATTTACACTGGATAACTCTATAAGTTATATCTAAACTGTTATCCTCGGAGGAAACCTGTGGTGTTTGGTAGAGTCAAACTGGAAGTACTCTTCTCACATGCGGCCAAGGTGAATTTTTTTTAAATTTTTTAGGCAAAGTTGGGTGGAGTGGGCAAGGGGTGTTCCACATTGGCCACCGACTGCATAGAGTTGCCTATGGAGTAGGCTAAAGGTTTTTGTTCCATTTGAGGCCGCACTTCACTTGCGATAGTAACTTCTAGTATATAACAATATAGCAAGCATTATTTACACGTTCCGTAACTTCGCCGCTTAAGTCTTATGTTTCGTGAACGTTTGACGACAGTTGCAAACATTTGAGTTGGCGTTCGGGATTCAAGTCTTCAAACTAATCATTTAGTAGACTTCTTAACAAAATAGGTTGTTTTTATTTGCGACTGTTATAATTATTGTAGAAGTTGAACCTGCTTCAAACTCTACACCAAGAGACATGCAAATATATTACACGGTGATACAACAGTGGGCTGCGAAGAGAGTTATCTCTGCACTTTAAGCAAACTTGTTTAGAAATTGAATCACTCCACAATCTCTTAAGTGTCTCCGCGTGATGTCATTTCCTGTGAATAGTAAACCAACTTAAGCAAAAGAAGAATTAAGGCAACAAGATGAAACATTAATTCCTATCAGAGATAGGCCTTCGCCTTCGGCTCGGGCTAAAATGAGCCTGAATCGGAAAAAAACGTATTTATGCCCGCGAACCGACATCAACTCTGTTGTTATAATACTTCAAATATCATATATAGCGTATATATATATTAAGACATGCACGTTAAACTGTTTAATAAGATATAATATTAAGCTATCCAGTATAGTGTGAACGAATTACGGTGAAACTGAATGTGTTTTTTTCTATCCATTCTCTAAAAACCAGTTAACACATGGTGAGCTCAACAGCACTTGAAAGCCATGTTGTCGTAAATTATAAAGCTGACAGAAAACATACATGTAGCTTATCTTAAGCAGCTGGCAACAAGGGTAAAATGCATGATTAAACCCCCCAAAGAATTGTTATAGTTTTTATCTAACTTTTTAAAAGTTAAGATAAATATGGAGTATAACATGTTTTTTTATGAAGAAGTATAATTTATAATTATTTGGCAATACATGCATGCTGTCACTATAAATCACTACAAAAACACATGCTTATAAAATTGTTTGTAAAGATAGAAAATATCTGTCAGTTTTTCGTTTTGTTTTTAGTAATGCAGATAATAAAAATGTTTTAATAGTTAATGTTAGTTATTGGCCCGATTGTGCAAAATTATTTCAGTTTTGACAAAAAAAATCCATCTTTTTTAACCTTCTGTTGTTATTGCTTCACCCCACAGCTGCGTTGGAGATTTCATTGGTAGAAAACTAGGAGAAACAACATGTGCGATTTGACTTGAACACTCAACCGCTTCATGTAAACAGGGCCTTAATAATCTATTTAATTTACTTTCCTGTGGACATTATACAAACATAAATAAAAACATGATAATAGGCTGGATAAACGAACGAGTAAAATAGCCTTGCGTTGACCAGAGTAAAATACATAAAACTTGAAAGTCAGGTCACTCAGATGCCGTCCAGAACTGAATTGTTTAAAAAACACGACGAAAAATATAGGACATACACTGAATATGATATGGTAATCAAAAGCAACATAATGGTGGGTTTATAAGAAACTGGGCTGTATGCACTTGAGGCATTTACTCGGCTTCCATGTTCGTTGGTCGTCTGTGTTGTACGTGTTGTTTAGTGCATTATTGATGTATAGTAGATACATAGGGACTTCCTACTGATAAAGTTAGAGAGAGTGATGTCTTTTTGCTGTAATATTTTTGGTCTTATAGTTTGAGGTCTCGAATTTCCAAATTTGATATTTGTAGCAGTTTTATGGGTGACACAAGCTGTCAGCACGCTGCCTAGCTGTCACCGCTCAAGTTAATCCCGGTCAGAAGGGTTAGTACTCTGATAGATGGGTTCTCTCTGTGTTAGTTTCTCCAGTTAAAACTAGTTCCATCAAGGGGCGAGGGCCATTGGGTTGTCAGTGTCTAAATACTGTCATATCTTACTCTCAATAAATATAGTCGCTTAGGGTTTGTTTTGTATATTTCAATCCTTTCTTCTTATAAAGACAATATTTATTTATTTCTCTGTTTTTACAGTAGTACGTGCGAACCTCTGAGCCTTCTTAAATACGACCGCACTTCTCTACATCACACAGTTAACAGTTAACAGTTAACGAAACACGATTTTTACCTTCGGTCTTTATAGTTAAAATTCCGGGGATATCTGTTATGTCAGTATGGTATTCCAAGTAATTGAAAGCAACAATTCTCCCTTCTTTTCTGGTATAGCTTTTGCCGTCAGTGTTAACAGTAAACTAATTTACACGGTGTCATCGTAAGACACTATATATACAAGGCCCTCAAAAGTAACCGCCCCTCCGAATATAAGGTACGAATTAAGGTATCGGCCTTTTTTCACGATACAAAATATACGCCTATATAAGTATATAAGTATATAAGTATATAAAGCTGTCTTCGCGCGGTAACCGCTTCTTATATCATCCATTCTGCGCATTTAATTTTTTTACAAAATTAGTGTAAGGGGAGCAAATGTTCTATATAGGGTTTTTCAATCCTTGGGCTTTTTTGTAAGTCTTTGTGATGATCTATTACTTCTTGGGGTAAAAAAAAACATGTTTGGTTACCTATAACTATATATTGTCTTTGTACTGAAGATTCCTAATAACAGCTACTATACATGCATGTTATTCTCCTTATTCGTAATTTATTCTAGGTTAAACTGTATAGTTTAAGCATCATGCTGGCTATTGTGACATATAAATATTCATAAAAATAATACAGGCAGGTTTTATGAAGAAATGGCGTGCTTGACGGCGACAACTAGGAGACAGGTATATTTATAGCCAGGTTTGGGGCCGAAGTAGAGAAAATGGTTGCATGCATGGCAATTGAAAATTCTAAGATGTAAAAGATTGGGTAAAAAACACAACTTCTCGTAATGTTTATGAGTAAGAAAATTTCCATGACCACATTTATTTAAAAGTTGCTCAGTAATAAGTAAAATAAAACCGTTCAGGTTCATTATCTAAAATATCAATAGCAATAACAGACATTTCAAATGTAACTACTATAGCTTCACGAATTAAAGTAGCGCCCTTTTTCATGATGCAAAATAAACGCCTATACTATAAATGGGCTTACCTCAAATGCGACCATCAACATTTGAGATAAGCCCACTTATATAGGCCAATATAATTATAAGCCCTCTTATATTCGCTCTATCTTTACCGTATTGAGCACTTTTCGACATTTCACGAACAACACTTTGTTTGAATATATATATAAGCCATTCCACAGAAATGACACATTGTCGAAAAAAAATTAAAGTACCATAATAACACCTACAATGGCATTTTTGGGTGCTACAATACCTTGCCATTCTGGAATGTGAAAAAAAAAATTACCACAATTACCCATGGGCATTGTGGGAACAGAAATAAGAACATAGATTATTATGCATCGATTAGAACAAATATTGTTACTTTTTAAGAAAAGTGTCCTATTTCTTGTACCAACACTGAATTTCTTCATTATTTTATCTATTCAACTTGCCATTGCTTTTTAGTAACTTATTTCAAATTCTAAATTTCAAAATGGGTATTTTGAAAGCACGAGTCACATGGCCATAAGGCATTAAATCGAAGGCTTAAAATATAAATTTTTAGGAATTAAATATATTACTTAAATTATCTCCCCAGGGCTTCCTTATCTAAAGCCAGCTTCCTTTGTGCTAAATTAAAAGTGGCAGAAAAAACCCTTTTTAATTGTGTTATTTTAATACAAATACTATTTAATTGTGATAATATATATATATATATATATATACAATTAATGTCATTTAATATAAAGCTCTAACTATTGCTAACTATATATTCATGCATAGCGCGTCGTTGTATTCATTCAATGGTTTTTGATCAGCTCTACTGTTTGAGGGGCCCAAACTTGCGTCGCATACCCAAGAAGGGTGACGGAGAATTGCCAGATGGTGCGTGATATGGTGGTGGTGATATATATTGTCCACACGTTCTGGATTTGTGGAAATTTAATTGTTGTATCTGTCGATTTATACTAAACGGCATATTCGAATCTGCTTTCCTCGACTCCTCGTTGACTTTGAGCATGCTTTGAGGTTGTACTTTAACACAAATATTCGATCAGCAACAATTCTTCGATCGACGAACATTCATATAGATCAGCACTGAAGACTTTGTTTGACTTTGTATATTTATAAACTTTTAAAATTAGATTCGGAATTAAGTCCAGAAACCGAAATATTAATAAACACTTTTTGCTTGCATAATAAAGCTAATATGTTGTAGTGTAGACGCTACTTACTAAAGGTGGTCATTAACTGATTTGATTTGTTAAAGTGGCAGTACGACCGAAAATCGTTAACGATTTTTGCGGCTTAATCACTTCTTATGCTTAGAAGTTATACAAATATAAGAGTAAAAGCAACTTTAACGTTGATTTGAGTGCATAAACATCGATTAAATGTCGTATAATTTGGCATAAAATCACTCCGCCATTGCGTTTTTGGAGTCCGCGAAATCAGTCAGCGGTACTACTTTGTGACGTCATCTACTCAACACAAACGCGTGATAAACCAGCCAAACTACAGAGAACGTCTTGTTGATGTGTTATACTAGCTAGGCCTGTTTTGTTAAAAACGTCTTCACCTTCCGAGTCGAGTTCTAGAAACTCTGACAGCGAAAGCGAAATTTATGCGGACATTGCTGGTATGGATGGGGTCAACAATGAAGTGTTTGACAACGATCTAGAGCCGCGTGTAATGACAATATGAGGAAGAAGCGCACCAGAGGAAGAAGCGCACCAGAGGAAGAAGTGCACCAGAGGAAGCGCACATAATTTTAGAATATGAAGGAGAATACAAGAGAACAACAAGAACAGCAGGAATTTTCATTTTTCAAGACGTTTTATTAAACCATGAAGTCCCAGTGCAATTACGAAGTCCCAGTGCAATCATGGTACGTAGTTATTAAAATTTTATTATTGAGAGAATCATCGGTTGTGTGGTTAGGTGTATAATTAAAGTGTTCGTGTTGCTCTCTTGAAGGTGTCGTTGCTGTTGTGAGATTGGAGCCGTGTCGGAAAAAACTAACAGTGCTTGGACGATAAGGAGAATCAAACTCGCTGTATTACCGAACACCCAGGATTCAACGTCGTTTGTTTACTACGCATTTTATTATGAGCCACGGATATATTTTACACACGGCGTTCGACATCCGACGCAGACCTGATTACATTTCTAACATCCATGCATTGACTCCCTCTGTCGTATTTACATGTAACATCTAGAATATAATTGATAAAATCTAAATACGTCATTGTCACCATACTGTATATGCATTTACATGTAGCTGAACCATATCATAGTATTTTGCTATTACCAATAGTTGTATTTTATTATAATATATCATGAATATATGTAACATTTTTATCTGTTTATATACTGTCTACTATTAACTGCGCGGCCCATTTTTTTGTATCTGAATAGTACTGCCGTCTTTCTACTTAAACTATTCTTTGTTTTGAATAACTGGACCTTCTTCAGGCATTTGTTTTCTCTTCCGATTTCCAGTAGACTACCCTAAAATTAAAATATACTGGTTGAGTGGTTGTCAAAACAAACTACATGTATTATATTGTTATTGAATACTGTCATAGTGTCATTTTACAGCGGCGGCGCGCAGAAGTACTGATTTACGTGTGAAACTGCAATGTATTCTCTTGCATCTGTACATTCTTGTACGGTACGGGTTTCTTCATTCGGCTAACTGTTTATTACATGTTATGATGTTCAGGAAAAATTGAGATTTACCTTACATAACCAACTTACCTCTTTCGGGCTTCATATCTGGTCATGCATGGCATTTCAGGTGCACGTTCGGCGCTGCTAACTTTTCTGGCGTTTTCTTGCACGTTTTGCAAACTGAACAATTCTTTAACGGCCTATAAAATTTTCAAGGTCCACGCAATATTTTTATTGTTAGCTACGTGTGTGAACAAATTTGATCCGATAATGAAACACGAGTCATAACAAGTTTGTGCATGCAGTTACTCTTCGTTGGCTTCTCTTCGACGACGGACTTTTGGTTTCCATGTTGACGGGTTTAAGTCATCTTTTAGGCAACGAAAGCTCGCACCTTTGGCCCCTTACTAAACAATGATCAGCAAAATGCGCAGAGCAAATAACAAAGTTGGTTCAAATTAGCGCGATATGTTTTAACCGACTCCATAGTTTAAACCCAAACAAGACGCTTTTTAGTTGTGGGGTTCTGGTGAAGCGAAATGCCAGCATTACGATTAGCGCAGTTACTACACCCTTGAGCAACACAAGGGGATGGTGGCATAATTTTGTATTGCTTTTCAAAAAACTTTATTACATATAAAAACGTAGAATAAGTCGGGAAGACGCGTTTAAACTATGTACGTATATAGTAGGATATATGAATCTTCTTGTAGAGTGTTGAATAGATGACGTCACAACGAGCTACCGCTATTGATAAATTGCAGGCTCCAAAAAATTTCGAAATCAAGCCAAGTGCTCGTAAAAGATGCTTGAATTCTGATAGAAAACATTTTCTAAAATCGTTTTTAAATACATGGCAAGTCATATTAGGACCATAAGAAGTATTTTGGCTAAAAAAAACGCAAAGTGAAAATTCGATCGTACTGCCACTTTAAGAGAATGTCTTGTTACTTGTATGATTTGCTTATTCTTGAGTGCCTAAATTGTTCGCTAAATAGTTTTACATACGCAAGCCAACTATATGCTGTTTCTCAGTGACTGTACCGCGCCCCCCGGTACAGTGTGAGCCACTCGTCAAAATATTCCAAAATTATTCGTGTCACGTGACCAGCCTTTGCCAGGGTCTTCTCTCCGCCCCGCCATTTTGAGAAGGCGCCATTTTGAGAAGGCCCTGGGTACGAGGTTGAAAAGCGGTGCCCTGTTTAGCGTCAAAAATATCGGGTCAAAAATACCGTAACAAAAATGTCGCGTCAAAAATACTGCGTCAAAAATGTCGTGTCAAAATTATTGCGTCAAGAACGTCGAATGCTATTGATTCCGCACGAACGAACAAGGTAATTAATGCAAGAGTTATATAATTAAATCTACAACTTCAGCTCATTTGTTTTATTGTTCACACAAGAACTACTGAACTAAACGTCTTTTTACATGTTTTCAACGTTTTAAACGTAAACATAGGTATAATCCCAAAACTTACTACAACAATTATAAGCGCTATTTATAACATAGGCTCAAAGTTTTAAATCTAAACATTATAAGCCCAAGACTTACTACAAGAGCAAACCCCGTCACAAACAGTGAGCTATATATATATATATATATATATATATATATATATATATATATATATATATATATATATAACTGAAGTGTTATCTTCTGATCATTGACCAGGCAAACCAACAGAAGACATGTAGACCTGAAGTTTGTACACGTCCAGTCTTCCGTGCAGTGATGAAAATTCAGCCTCGCTACTATTAGAATACAGTGAAACCTCTATTAAAGTGTTACTAAGACGAAAAAATCGTCAGTCTTTTTTTTTATCTTATCATAAAGTACATTTAAAATGAGGGTGAACGGCGTTTGTGGTTTGTCAATATCCCATCTCGTTCAAGAGATATTCACGTTTTGGCAATATGCAAATTTATGGCTGATGACGTCATTTACTCCAAACGAGCGAAATGAAAATCGTGAAATAAGGAATATCTCTGGAAATAAACAATAGAACGTGCTTAAACTTTGTATGCTTATAGTATCTAATAAAATACCATGCGCATGCTCTCAGGTTACTCTAAACCTAAAAAATCATTTTTACCTCATTGTTTAAAAATGGAAAGATTTAAACGTTTGAATTACAATGCCTACATAAGCCCTAATCGTCACATTTATTCGCTGGAGTAAACGCAGCTTGATTGCTGATAAATAAGAAAATTTAATTTTATCATTGGATGGGGCCAGGAACCAGCAGTTTCCACGAAAACAACTAAAGTTCCACAGTGAAACGTATTCTATTTAATACTATAAGTATGCAAAATTTGAGCACTTTCTATTGTTTATTTCTAGAGATATTCCTAATTTTACGATTTTCATTTCGCTCGTTTGGAGAAAATGACGTCATCAGCCATATAATTTGCATATTTCAAAAACGTGAATATCTTTTGAACGAGATGAGATACTTACAAACCACAAACGCCGTTCATCCTCATTTTAAATCTACTTTATGATTATATCAGAAAAAGACTGACGATTTTTCGTCTTAGTGGCACTTTAAAAGTGCTTATGAGGTGAAAATTACAATTTAAAAGTCTTATTTAAAAGAACACTTAAAATGACAAAGTAACATCTTCTGCAGTTTTTCGTTTCCTTGCTTCATTGTTGAGATATTTCTGGTTGTTTGATATGTAAATTAGACATCTAGATGTCACACGTGCATAACGATTTATCGAAGAAGGTTATCAACCGCGTCCCAGGACCATTTTTATCTCGACCAATCAGATGTGGTAATGGTTCAGTTTGTGCCAGGGCAATTTCTTCCCGCCATTTTGCTTTTGTCTGCTTTCTTGGGCCAGCCTCCACAAATGGCCCTGGGGACGAGGTTGCATTGAAGGTTATATATCTTTGCTATTATTATTAAACCAAATTAATTCGACGGAAGCGCGTGGGTGTGTTTCTCTCACAACACCAAACATGTAGATTTTCAAGTAATAGCGTACCATCGAGCTGCTATTTATAGCCCATAATGCGGACAAACAAACCAAAATTGACTTCCAAATGATTGCAAATGAGCCATTATCTATTGTTCGGCCTGCACGAATTGTGGGTAAAAGCGGCAAACTTAAATAGTGACGTCACCACGACGGAGCGCTATTATGTTTGATAATACCAAAGATATATAATATTCTCCAATGGCTCATTATATACGCTAAGATGTTAATTTGTGACGTCAAGATGTTTAATTTGCTTATCAAACAACCAAACAAAGCTAAGAATTAAAAAAAAAAGAAAAATATGTTTCTCTGTCATTTTTAGTGCTATCACAAATAAGACAAAGTTGATCATACAAATAAGACGGAGGTTTCTTTTTCCACACCTTGGTAGGATTAACAAAGCTTTTATTGTCCGTGAAGTGAAACAGTCAGTCAGAAAATACGGAAAACAACAGATTAACGCTTAATGCAGGATTAATGCCAATCAACTTTTGAAATGTTAGGTTTCCCGCTGCCATGGGTTACGGGGAAAACATCACGCTCTAATTTTTTGACTGTCACGCAAAAACTGCTCACCCAATCAGAAAATCAGAAACCTAGAACAACGGATTTTGACGCCTGATATATAACAAAAGTAATTATGATTATTAAATGAGCTTTTCTCTAACAATAACGCTGTTTTGTGCGAACAAAGATATTCTAAAAGTTGCGTGACCTGATTTTCATTTCAGTCTTCTTTAAAGAATAGTTGTGTCCTTTCCAGGTATCCCAGTCAACGCCTTGACCTTCTTTGGTGTAAGTACCACGAAGATACAAACCATTCAAGTTGGAGCCAAGACAGCCATTGTACCACCAGGCACCTTTGTAAAGCACAGCACAGTTTGCATCACTCCTTATATCATTGTCTTTATCTTTAGTGGTAAACTTCATTCCATTGTGCAAAGTAAGTGAGTCACCAGCATTACCTTGTAAAGCGAAAAAATGCACCATGTCCGTGTAAAGACGCGTTCACGTAATCTCTAGTTTAATTTTCTAGTTAATAATTTCTCCAGTTTCTAAATACAGTCAAGCAGGTAATCGGATCTGAAACCCCGTTTACACTATAATGTTGTTTTCGGCACGGCACGTTTATACTTACCAATTTGCCGTGCCGTTTTAAAAATTGCGAGCAGTGCCGAGTACGTCAAAATGTTGAATTACGCATGCCCAGTTTTCAATACAACATGGCGTCTGTTGACACAGCAAAGAGGTAAGCACTAAATGCCCAACACAGTCTCTTGTTCCGTATGATGATATACAACATACAACCAATACCAATTCTATGATGCAATGCATCATACGTGTGCATGTTTTATGTACTCGAGTTCCAGTCTTTCGGACCGAGTGCGATTAATGCGGCGCTTCCCGTCCAATATGGCGGACAAGAGAGGTGGACGAACTGTACGGTTTAAAACAGGTGGTGTGTCGGAAGAGCGTCTCTCTGCTAAAATGGAAGAATTGATTAAAAATAGTCCGGATTTTCGTCAACCCAAAAAGAAGAAAAAGAAGCAATGCAATGTGGTTTTTCTTGATGATTCCGGAAGGCCGGTTCATGGTCGACCACGGCGACCAAGAAATACTAGCGGAAATATGGAAAGAGATCGAGTTATCAATAGGAAAGGAACATGTTCTGATGGTATTTATAGTAACTTGTGTTACAGCTTTTTTTTTAGAATATTTCTACTTGTCTCGTAAACCATTTCTTGTCTTGTTATACTGTAAATAATTAAATATACGTAATAGTATTAAACTAAAATTAATTTTATATAATTGTGCGTCCATATTTGTACATAAATTATGTAGTCATGTTTATTTATTTATTTTTTGTTTATGTGAACAAACCAGAAGATGATCATCACGTAGAAGATATGCAAGACAACGAGGAATCTAACAGTGAACATGTACCAGGTAATTGTATATAATTTGTGATTTATATACATATACTGTATAGTCGCTCTACAGTCATCACTAGTTGTCTTCTGTTTATTTTACTTTAGGAAGTTGGTGAGTTGGTATTTCATGTTACACATAAGTCAAGAAACTTTTATTGGTGTTTAAGCTGTTAGGAGTTAGTTGATCCTATTTTAATTTAATGTTTTGCAGAAGATGATTTGACAATCCTGATAAAAGAATGTGATAAAATGCTTGCTGATATGAAGACAGTTGCAGGACACGAACATAAAAAAGAGTGGGAAAAAAGAATGAAAAATTTGTCCACTAACTGGGCATCATGCAGAGAACAAATTTTTGAAACTTCTTTGTCTTGTGCTGCTGTTCGCGAGCATACATGCTCCAGATGTGCAGTCAACCAATCTGTGATAAAATGCCTTGAATGTGTGGATCCATATTTGTGTTCAGCTTGTGACAATGAGGTGCATGAAAAATATCCTTTACATGACAGGAAAGGAAGTTATCATGGGTATTACAAAGCACTTGCTCCAAAATCTTCCATATGTTCTGATGGCAAGCTGGTTACTATACGTAAGAGTATATTATGTACTGTATTTTACATAATTATGAAAACACTGTATTCTGTAATCTTTAGGCTACTGAAATGTTCCACTTTGTCTGATCTTTTGTTGGTGTCATTGTGGTCTAAAAATGAATCTATAATGCCATTATTTGTTATATATACAATATATATTTATAGAGCGTTACTTCCCACAGTGTGTGAAGCAGTGTCCCACATGCAAGTCCTTTGGAACAATGGTTCCAATACCCTCTGATGGTCAATGTATAATTGTTACAATAAAAGGTACAGTAAAGATGCAATTAAATGTCAAGTGTAACATTGAGTGGTCTATTGTAAAGCGAGCTAATGCATACAAATCCAGAGGAGAAAAATGCAACCTAGCAGAGAAGCTTTGGTGTAAGTGTTCGTGTACTAAGTGAGTATATATAAATAGTCTTAATACTCTCATTTGCCTTCTTTTTAGGTAGATTTGATTTAGACAAAGTAGACTTCCAGTGTATTGCTTGTCATTCCATGTGGTCTCCTTGGTGTTTGGACAAGCTTATCAAGTTTGGATATTGGCCTGGGAGTCCCAGTACCATTATTCATTTATTTGATATTGGTTTATTTCAGCAGTGGGATTTCATGCAGAAACGCATGCCAGGAACTGCTGAAAGGGCTTTCATCAAATCTTTGGAAGACTACTCATGTGAGAATGGGAGGGTTAGTTTGTAATTAAATGTGTGTTTTTTTTTTCACAGTTGCATATTTAATACATGGTGCCATGTCCTTGCCCCTCCTCAAAGCATACAATTTTTTCTGATTTGTCTAATTTTGGGAAGAAAACAAGTTTGGGTAGCCCCTGTTCTTATATAAACACTGAATTATATAATCTATTTTTGTAAAGTCTTTACCCAAAATGCAGTTCTGTTTTAAAATGGCATTTCAGGGATGCAGATTCCAAAATTTTTGGCTGGGACACCTCTTGTGTCTTTGGTACTCACTTTTGTACACATTAGACTGATTTTGGTGTTTGTTATTCAGTATATTAGTGTAATGTGTACAGTTTGTGTTCTAAGTGTGAAGATCTATATATACATGTATTTTTTCCAAATTGACCTACACATACGTCATGTTATTAACTAGTCTAGGAATGCATCCTCTGAGCAAAACATTACAGCTGCTCTTGTATGTCTACAAATTATAGTCAAGCTCCAACTTACATATGTTCAGTAGCAATTCTATGTGGTACACTCACTGGCACTGTGCCATGTCAATATTAACAAAATTAAATATTGAACTCTTTCGTAAGGTCTGGGCTTTTTTTGTTGTTTTTTTGTCATTGTTAACAGGAAGGCACTATTAACCCTACAACCTTTGCCAGTTCATTTCGAGAGTGGAAATTTTGCAAGTATGAATTGGACCAGCTGATGAACAAGAATTTTATGGTATGCCCTTCCTGCAGTCCAAATCAACACTCAGCTCACATTGATGGCAACATGAAGTTATATCGCTTTAAATCTGCTGGAAGGTTTGTGTTTTCCCCCTTATGAGAAAAGTCTATAGGCACCTATAGGCAACCGATAGAAAATGTTCCAATTGCCTATAAATGCACTTGGAGCCTATAGAGATCTATAGGTTGGTTACATATAGGCTTGTGTTCCTATAGGTCACCTATAGGAAATGTTCCAATTGCCTATAGAAGCCTATAGAATGCTATAGGTTGGCCTATAGACTACTCTATAGGTCACCTATACACATTTTTTGTTAGGGCCGGTTAATTTCTTGTAAATAATAATAATAATAACAGAACATGTTCTGTTATGTTTACAGACAGCAGAATGAATCTTACTACAAAGAGATTTTCATTGCTTCAAAGCCAAAAGTTGACTTGCATTTGCAGAAAGTGTACAAAAACACAACGAGTGAGGTACTGTGTTTTAGGAATATGTGGACAAACTAAGTTGCAGACTAGAGTCATGTAACTTAGACTTGATTTAGATTTGACTTGTGAAAATTGACATGTGACAGGAAAAATGACTTAATTGTGACCTGACATGGACTCTGACAAAGCTTAACTTGGACTCACAAAAAAGTGACCTAAACCATATCTGCTGTACAATGCAACATACACAGTTAATGCAAACTTTCTTTCTCAATTTTTTATTTTTATTTTGCAGAGTTATTGTAACAATACTTGCGGGGCTTCAACATGGCGTGCGGCAGCTAATAGTGTCAAAAAGAAAAAAAACCTGGATGAGACTGGCTTGGAAATTGTTGGTTGTCGTCATACTGTTGCACAACATGCTGTAAACATGTACAGTGGAGAAATGTATGGTTATGCCCATTATTTGCAAACAGTATCTTTAAAACCAAAGAAAGTGTCATATCTTTGGTATGATATTATTTGCTGCTATTGGCCATGGCTTACTAAGCATGATCCTGGAGCAGTTCACTCAATGAAACCTGCGTTGTCTGTGATGCATGCCAAAGCACATTCATGGTCATGTCAGGTATTTTATATGATGTATAAAGTACTAAGGACTTACTAACCGAGTGCGAGGGTTATGGGAAAGTATTTGCCTGAGGTTTTCGGTACAGACCGAGCGACGAAGGAGCGAGGTTTGAGGGTCCTGAAGGGGGGGTGCAGATCCCATTTTCCCAGCGTATTTTGTTACGAAATCCCATTCCCATTAACAAAATATCTTGAAATCCCAGTCCCGTCCTCAACATTTTCTTTCCCATTCCCAGTGACAATTAAAAAAAATCCCATTCCCAGTGATAAAAAACATGAAAATCCCAATTCCGAGCGCTAAAAATGAGCAAATCCCAGTTCCCATTTTACCCTTCACGACCCTCAGGTTTGTACGATAAAACTGAGGGCAAATACTTTCCAGTACAGACCGGAACTTCGGGACCCTCAGGTTTGTACGATAAAATCGAGGGCAAATACTTTCCAGTACAGAAAGGAATTTATTATACGGTTATTGGCTCATTTTATTTTTAAGTTTCGAGCGTTGTTTTTGTCTTCGGAGTATGCTGTTTACCTTACCTGTTAAGTTTTTCGTGTCGCCTCTTGGCCTTTTTTGTTTACACCAGTTCGGCTGTTATTTGTCGTTTTTTTAGATAAACAGCTTTAAAGAAAACCAGCAGTAATGTTCCAACACATTTTATTGTTCAGAATATTTGAATAAAAATACCTAGTTCTTTTTTATTTGTATTCAAATCAACTCAGAAATTTTCCCGCCAAAACTTACAGGGCCGCGAAAAAAGCGTATTGACCGGTCGGTCAATATGATAAAATCCCGACCTCTCGGGAACCAATCAGCGTGCGTCGTTTTGCGTACGGACCGGAAATCAAACCCAGCCATATAATAAATGTATGTATTGCGCTGTTTCTAGAAATGTATAATTTGTTCTGAATGGTAATTTTTGTTGAAATGAATACTCTAGTAAGCTCTTGTTCGACCACTGTGAATAATTGACATGCATCTGCTTGATTAAGTACATGTAACTATGATAATAAATATTAGGAACTCTCATCTGGCAACTATTATGCTTCACGTACAAATATCTAGAAAATGCTGTTGTTTCTCTTACTGTAGGTGCTGTGGGGTGGGAGATGGCAAGAAGGGGCGTGTGCAACTACTGGAGAGGAAGTAGAGTTGATAAATAGCCACTTTTCTCGTCTTGGCACAACAACAAAGCATATGCTTCCAGAAAGTAAGGCCAATTGTTATTTTGTCTTGTTACTAAATTTTTGAACCTGTGAATTTGTAAAAAATGTATTTTATTACCAGCCGACAATTTAAAAAAGTGAAGATGGAACAATCTTTTTTGTCTGTCATTTTCGTAACCTGAATACATTAATTAAGTCAAGTTTTAATTGTGATTTATTAATTTTCATAGGAAGAGAAGAGTTGTTAACGGAGCATGCCCTATCTTGGAATAAAAAGAAAATTGTGGCATTGCCGTCATCTTTGTCGAAGCGTTACGTAAAGGTTAGAAATTTGAATCATTGTTATATATTATTAATTAGTCATGGTTAGTTGTTATGGCAAAGAATGTGTCTCCTTTTATTCTATTTTATTTTATAGATTTAAAATGTTTATGAAACCTATATTTTTTTGGCAATTTGGTAATCGTATATTAAATATATCTCGTCAACTAGTTTGTTGTTCATTAGATGTCTCGAAGAAGTATAATTTTACATTTTAAAATGGCTATTTTCTCCGTTGTGGTTGTACTGCGCTTCATTTTTAGGACTCGATCCAGATACGAAATTATCTACATGTGTGCATGTTAGCTAAGGGAGAGTTTAAGATTTAAGAAACAGGCTGTGCATGTTAAAGTTAATTAACGGTATACCTATTTAGGTAAAACATCAATGGCAGAAAGCAAGAACTGAAATGATCGAATGCTCAGGTGGAATTGACATCAATGAGATATACAGAAAAATGTCAGGTTGGATCGATGATGTGGTGCAGGTAGCCAAAGGTAACTATTGGATATGCATTAGTATATACTGCCTTTTATGTCTCGCTAATGTGTATAGTTTTCTGGTTTGAAATAGAGCAGGAATTATCCAACAAGCCAGTGGCAATGACATTCCAGGAAAAGTATTTTCTAGCTAAGTCACTGACACTGGGAAATGCCACTCCATCTGTTGTTCAAGTGCTGTGTGACGTTGTAAGTTTGTTGTATCCAAAAGCATTCAGCAATCTTAAGAAAAAAGGTATCGATGTTCGAGGACAGAATGACCTGCTGGCTAAGTGCTCTCCGGATGACGACGAAACTGCCAGAAGCAAGGGACAAGAAACATTGAAAGTGAAGTGTCTGTCTAACCTGCAAAGATTGATGATGTTCAAGCATTATTCCATCGCGCAATTATCGTATTATATGGGGAAGTGCTCTGGTAAGTAATATATACCTATCAAACGAAGTGTTAATTTTTTAGTCTTAGATACAAACAGTCAGCCCTGTACTAACTAGTGAATTTATCAGTCAAATCCAAAGTGGGCGTTATCATGACTATAATACAGTAATAGCGTACTGGTAGAACATTCCAATGTCGTACGTGTCTCTACAAAAAAAATGCTAATAGTAATACTTATCTAATTTTTACATAATAAGATACACATGATAAATGGAATAGGACTGAATGTTCACTACTAAAGATAACTGCAGTTTGCTGAAATTGATCGTATAGAGTTATATAAGGGGTAGACCTGTGTGTTTTTTATTAAAGATTCGTCTAAACAGCGAATGCGTGTACGGGCAAAGATTACCAATGAGAAGACGTCGTTGCTGAAATCAGTCACACTTTATAATAAATTGGATGATGGACAAGAAATAAACATAGATGAGGTTGCAAATGGTGTTTTTAAGTGGCTTAATGAATCCCAGACTGAGATTGTGGATCAAGGTTAGAATTTATTTTCACACTCTATGTAACATTGTTATGTGGCTGCTGCGTAATACGGAAAGTTTGTGATTTATTGGTTTGAATAATTTTGACTAGTTAGATTCATGTTTGTTAATTTTCCAAAAAGTGTGATATTCTCTAGGTACAGATAATCCGCCGTTGTAAAAAAGTTGTTGGATACACATTTTACTACAATCATTGCAATAAAATCAGTTGACAGAGTTGTAAGAAAACTAAAATTGGTAAGAAGGAAGATGTTATTCCCCAAATTCATATTGGCATGTAAAACATATCCTTGCTGTTATACAAGTTCTGATCTACATTTGCAAAGGATTAGGGTATAATGTGCAGTCCACTTTATTTTACTACGATGGATTACCTGATTCTGAGTATATGGAATGGTTACAAAAACAGAACAGCTACGGCTATTTCTAATATTAGTGATTTTCTGAGTTTAGATCTGCCTGTGAGAACAAAACGCATTGTGGCTGAAAAATGGATGGAAACTAAGCGGTTTGAAGAGGAGCAATGCCTGTTGAAAGAAGAAATGTCCAACTTTCTGACATTCTACAAAGATTTGATGAAGAGTCTTCGACTTCAGAAAGACGAGCTGGTTTCGATCATGAATAATGGTACAATTTATTTATGCATGCATAGACATAGTATAGCATTTAATGTTTGATCGTCGGTTTTAGACTTGAGAAAAAACTGCATGTAATTGGTGGTAGTGACTGACATTTCGGCCTTAACGGCGGTCATTTTCAGAGTCGAGTGAAAAGTACTGTCAGGTTCGTCTATAAATACGTCATATAGGGGGTTGTTTACAAACAGTTGATATGTGTGGGTGTTATCGGTAGGTCTTATTGTTGCAGTTATTATTCATCAGTTTATTCAAATATCATTTACTGAATTAGTTTTATGTTTCTTTGAGTTTCGATGTTTCTTTCGACTTTGTATCGAAAAAAACCCATCGAGACTCAATTTAAGAAAAACAAAACTAACTGTCCCCTTCGAAGTCAGTGATCAAGTTTATAATATTTGTCTGTTTTTGTTTCCTTTAGATGAAGAGATGGGAGAAGGACAATGTGAACTGTCTTCTAGTGCGGAGGAGAGGGACAGGTATTCTACTTCGTCAGTCAGAAACCAAATATTGTGTGGTAAACTTTCCCTGGTAAATGAAGGTGTTGATTTTGCTGTGGATCAATTATCTTTTGGAATCAGTGCTTTTTCCGACGCTCTTAAAGGTGGAGTGGACGCTTATCAACAGTTACTCGATAATGAAGACGATGATACGGGAAACGCTTCAACCACCGACATTAATGACGGTGAAGATTCTGCTGACGAAGATTCTTGCACAGATGGAACTCTGTTAATATTTCCCGACGAAGTGGACAACAACTTGGACTTAATTGTCGGCGAAATGGCAGACGAGGATGTGATCTGTTGGAAATTTCCTTCTTCTGTAAGTCAGAGCACGCTATCGGAAAATAGTGGAAGTAACGCCTGTAGCATCATTGCAACGTTGTTGGGCCACAGGTTCATGGAAAACGACCTGGATATCCCGTGTGATGTTGAACGACCACTTTGTCTTTCCTGGGTCAATACGCTATGTGAATGCATTACAATTGGCAACATGGTTTATGATACATTCCGTGATAGCTTACCTAATAGGTATCTTTCGATTGAAGAAGCTTCAAATTTATTATCTGGTTTAATAAATTCAGAAGTAATCGAGTTATTACCAGTTAGACTTTTGGACAGTCATAAACCTTCAACTGTAGAAATGCAATTGAATGAGCTGCTGAGTGGGGATAAAAGCGTATCATTCCTGATAATACAAGATCGCACATCTGCATTTCTGGTGAAAGATGACAACATTCTTTATGTAGATTCTCACCTACATCCACCATCAGGAGCCGTTTTTGTTTCTGGTACTAAAAGCAACCTTCACAAATTTTGCAAATTTGTCTGGACTTTAGAATCGAACGACGTCCGTGAATTTGGAAATCTCGCACGTACAGTTTACCCAGATGTATAACTGTTTTGAGCTGAACGTCTTTTTGATAGTATTTAGTTATTATGTAACTGCACTTTAATATAATGGTATTTAAACGAGATTGAAAATGAAAATAATATTTTGTCATGCTATTTTTAATGCATTATATATTATTTACAGTCGTGGCAATAGGAGCGTTCCGAAAAATGTTGAGCAGTTCATTTCCTAACTTTTACCAATTCATTTGATGAGTTCTTTGAACAACTTCCTGTTTTGAATTCTGTTTTGAATTTGATTGGTGTTTGGCAAATAATGCTGTTTCTTATTGGTTGTTTAAAACCCAGAAACCAATCAAATTCAAAACAGAATTCAAAACAGGAGAATCGAGGAACTCATCAAATGAATTGGTAAAAGTTAGAAAATGAACTGCTCAACATTTTTCGGAACGCTTCTACTGCCACGACAGCAATACAGTTGTTTATATTATGTACTCTTGCTCGCTTTCATATATGTATGTATGTATGTGTGTATGTATGTATGTGTATATAAGACATATAATGCAAAAAAACTGATAAATGAAGCCATAAATATTTTCAGTGATTATTTTAGTAAGATCTTACAAATGTTTTAAATTAGTGAAATTGAATGCAAAAAGTGCACAATAATAATATATTGAATCGCGTTCACGAAGGTTTTATTACCTGATTTCAAATTTCGCACGTGACAAGCACTAACGCTTTAATTAGTGCCAGTCTCCGCACGACTTGAAATTTGGGGATAATCGTTAGCATTTACTTACTAGTGCCTAGAATTTACATAACTACGGTTGTCGGTTATCTTAAGGTATCGGGTATCAAGACCATATCAATTGATTTAAAAAATAGATGAGCACTACGTTCCTACTAATTTAAAGTGAAACTGTGTCTGGTTGATGTAAAGGTCAGTTCGATTCTGACCCACAGATTATCTAAATCTATGACGTTTTCCTTCCAGTGTTTTTAAATTTTTTAAATTTTAACACTCGAGACTAAATTTCAAAATCTAAAATTCATGAAACCACAAAATTTTGCCACACATAGCCTATACCGGGGAAGTCTGCTATATACACCCTATACAGACATTAGTTCCAAAACAACAACATTGACAATATCATTGGGTTTTAATGAAATTAACTGAAATTTGGATATGTCTATAGATGTGTTGAGTTACGTTAGCTCACGAAATTTCAGAATCTAAAATTCAAACAACAAAATTTTGCCACACATAGCCTACACCGGGGAAGTCATGTCTGCTGTAATATGCACCCTATACAGACATTAGTTGCAAAACAGCCACATTGACAATATCATTGGATTTTAATGAAATTAACTGAAATTTGGATATATCTATAGATACGTTGAGTTACGTTAGCTCACAAAATTTCAGAATCTAAAATTCAACTACAAAATTTTGCCACACATAGCCTGTACCGGGGAAGTCTGCTATATGCACCCTGTACAGACATTAGTTCCAAAACAGCCACATTGACAATATCATTGGGTTTTAATGAAATTAACTGAAATTTGGATATATCTACAGATACGTTGAGTTACGTTAGCTCACAAAATTTCAGAATCTAAAATTCAAACCACAAAATTTTGCCACACATAGCCTGTACCCTGTACAGACATTAGTTGCAAAACAGCCACATTGACAATATCATTGGATTTTAATGAAATTAACTGAAATTTGGATATATCTACAGATACGTTGAGTTACGTTAGCTCACAAAATTTCAGAATCTAAAATTCAAACCACAAAATTTTGCCACACATAGCCTATACCGGGAAAGTCTGCTATATACACCCTATACAGACATTAGTTCCAAAACAACAACATTGACAATATCATTGGGTTTTAATGAAATTAACTGAAATTTGGATATATCTATAGATACGTTGAGTTACGTTAGCTCACAAAATTTCAGAATCTAAAATTCAAACCACAAAATTTTGCCACACATAGCCTATACCGGGAAAGTCTGCTATATACACCCTATACAGACATTAGTTGCAAAACAGCCACATTGACAATATCATTGGGTTTTGATGAAATTAACTGAAATTTGGATATATCTATAGATACGTTGAGTTACGTTAGCTCACAAAATTTCAGAATCTAAAATTCAAACCACAAAATTTTGCCACACATAGCCTATACCGGGAAAGTCTGCTATATACACCCTATACAGACATTAGTTCCAAAACAACAACATTGACAATATCATTGGGTTTTGATGAAATTAACTGAAATTTGGATATATCTATAGATACGTTGAGTTACGTTAGCTCACAAAATTTCAGAATCTAAAATTCAAACTACAAAATTTTGCCACACATAGCCTGTACCGGGGAAGTCTGCTATATACACCCTGTACAGACATTAGTTCCAAATTAAAACAACAACATTGACAATATCATTGGGTTTTAATGAAATTAACTGAAATTTGGATATATCTATAGATACGTTGAGTTACGTTAGCTCACGAAATTTCAGAATCTAAAATTCAAACAACAAAATTTTGCCACACATAGCCTACACCGGGGAAGTCATGTCTGCTGTAATATGCACCCTATACAGACATTAGTTCCAAAACAGCCACATTGACAATATCATTGGGTTTTAATGAAATTAACTGAAATTTGGATAACATCCAAACCACACCTTGTATGATCACGTGTGAAATTGTTTTGCATGTTGGGGATTAATATGAACATGTGAAACATGGAAAATTCACACGTGAATATTTAAAGATAAATGACCAGCTAACATTCCATAAAACAAAAAAAATATCGCATTCAATCATGCAGTATATGCAATATCTCTAGGAATTTATTAAATTACTCAAGATAAAATATTTACAACCCTAGGCTAGAGGGTGTGTATACAAACAATAGAGTGTTGCGCAGGCAGTGTTTTGGATACCAAAGTAAGGTGGTAAACTGCCGAAACTACTTTTAATAACGAAATACTGACGCGTTTTAAGGAGTCCATTTTCAGAGTAAAATGTGATTAAGTGAAGTAAAACAGGCATGCAAAAGTAAATATCTTTAGGATAATAGATTTAGATAATCTGTGGGTCAGAATCGAACTGACCTTTACATCAACCAGACACAGTTTCACTTTAAATTAGTAGGAACGTAGTACTCATCTATTTTTTAAATGCTAACGATTATTTCCAAATTTCAAGACGTGCGCGAGACTGGCACTAATTAAATCGTTAGTGTTAGTCACGTGCGCGACTTGAAATCAGGTAATAAAACCTTCGTCAACGCGATTCAATATATTACTGTGCACTTTCTGCATTTATTTTCGCTAATTTAAAACACTTGTAAGATCTTATTATATTAACCGTCATGCGTGAAAATATTAATGACATCATTTGTCAGTTTTTGCATTGAATCTATGTAACAGTATCTCAATTGTAACCTAATGTTTTATATATAGATAGATAGATAGATAGATAGATAGATAGATAGATAGATAGATAGATAGATAGATAGATAGATAGATAGATAGATAGATAGATAGATAGATAGATAGATAGATAGATAGATAGATAGATAGATAGATAGATAGATAGATAGATAGATAGATAGATAGATAGATAGACAAACAGACAGACAGACAGACAGACAGACAGACAGGCAGGCAGGCAGGCAGGCAGGCAGGCAGGCAGACAGACAGACAGACAGACAGACAGACAGACAGACAGACAAATAGATATAGTTATGTATATGTGTGCGTGTGTGTTTGTTTGTATGTATGTGTGTACGTATGTATGTACAATACTGTTCAAATTAAAATTAAAGTTTGCAACCAAAACTTTATTTCTAATGTTAAAATCATGTCAAATTGTCTTGAAGGTATTCATGCATAGTGACAATAATAAACTAAAAAACATTTGCTGTGATGAAGGCCTGAGTCAACAGGCTGAGATCTCAGCAAATAAATAATAAACGGCGTGTATCCACAACTTTCTTGAAATAATATGTACAATGTTTAGTACTGCAAAAGTTAAAAACATACGTGATATATACAATATCGACGACCGAACTGTAAGAATTTATAAGGCGAGCTGTAGTAATGTCACACAGTTCGAACGTAAATGTTGTGCATTATTTATCCTACAGATAAATCTTATTATTACTCGATTTATTTTTGTCTTCGCTTTAATTGGTTGAGGGACCACTACGTCACCTGCAAATAACTGCCTACAAATAACAGTCTGCTCATGCGTATTAGCCGGAAATGTTGTTTTGCAGCAAATAATATTCTACTCATGCGCGTTACACTCAATTTCGGCAAACGTAAAATCTCTCGTTCAGCCAAGCTGGAAAGAAATGAATGGACATAATTACAGGTAAACAATGTCAAATAAAAAATAAATCGGTTTTCACAAAATATCGTGATTTGTCAGTGTCTCGCAGTTCAGTTATTTGCCTCTGCCTTCGGCATCGGCAAATAACTGATCTGCTCGCCACTGACAAATCACTATATTTTGCTCAACCTCGTCCAATAATTGTTAATTATTATATAGCATGCTATCGGATGTTAGCTTTTGCGTAATCTGATTGGTTCCCTACTACCAGGCTATCAGCTCATATCCTGCCAGTAGAGGAAAAACAAGATGGCGGCATGTTTTTTTAAACTGCCGAAAAGAGTTGAAATTGACGGATTTTTATACAGAAAAACATCAACACCCTCAAACCAATGTATAAAAAAACAACATTGTGCAAAAATACATTAACAAATACACAATTTAGCATGTCAAATGGTAAAATTTACCTAAAAATTACGTCTTTTTACTTCAAAAACCCGACTAAATTAGCGGGTTGATATTAATTTGTTGCCAAACAAAGAAACTCGCGGTTAAAATCAAGCTTGCAACACACATTTTGTAGGAGATCACCAGTAAAGAGACGTTTTTTTATTTATATAAGCATTTGGAGTAGTAAAAAGCATGTTCTTTTTCAAAAACGACAGCAACACTAATATAAACAACTTACCCACCTTTTGACTTCATAAAGGTACCTTTTAATCTTTTTTGTTGATCTGCTTAACACATTTTTTGCCTATCGAGCAACATTTATGCAACATTTCAAAGCTGTTTACGCATGGCGGAAGTATTAGTTGCCTATGCCGGAAGTTTGTCATTTGAAACATTTCGCTGTAATTTTGTCTCTTGTACACTTGGCTATATAATAAAACAGTTATACCATTCGCTCTCGTCGTATACGAACTAATAGCCAACTCGGCGAAGCGCCTCGTTGCCTATGAGCTCATATACGACTCAAGCTCATGGTATAACTGTTAAAGATCCATTTCAAAGCAATTTTTGAAAATCGACCTATTTTAACCGAGTAAATAAAAGAAAATTTGAAAAGTTTAAGTAAACTAATGATGCTTTACGCAATGTATACAGTACAACTAGTTATTATTATAAATACTTGAGCACCTTTTTTCCAAAACATGGCCGAGAGAAAAGAGTCTGAGTCTGAGCAATGGTGATGACGTCAAATCGGGACAATCTGTTGGACGACTACAGTTGTTTACCTATAGTTTGGAGAGACCGCAGGCTGCAGAAAATTATCGATTACTCTGTGTTTTGTGACAATGTCTAGTCATCGATTACAGCTTGTCCCGATTTGACGTCATCAGCGTTATTCGGACTCAGACTCTTTTCTCCCGGCCATGTTTTGAAAAACTCATGTTTGATGCAAGATATCTAGAGAAGTTTTTATCCGTTTAAAGGGTGTTATATATCGTAAGAATCGTCTCGATACGACCGATTTTTAGAGGGAAAAAAAGAAAATTCTCGTATATGCACTTTAAGAATTTGTGACAGGACGTAAGTGCTTTGGCAGAGCAAGTCTTGTCATTGGCCAAATATAAAATGCTCCTTCCATAATGTTATCATCCTCAAAACTATTCACAATTGCAGGTTTGAGGGAACATGTAGGCAACACCTTGGTAACGGTTAGGGCTAGATGACCAGGTTCCACACATCTACCGTGCACAGTTGACTGGCCCGTTACGATACCATAAGCATGAACTCTTCGACTCTCGTCAAGAAGAGCAACTGTCTGGCCTATTAAAAGAAAATAAATCAGAAAATCTTCCTAAACATATACTGCGTAAATAGAATGTAGCGGAAACACTTCTCTTTTATTCATAGGCTATAATTTAATGAGATAATCAGGTATATATATTCCATGGCAACACTAAAACCCATATAAAAATATACCCACTATAAGTCAGACGGTGCTAATAGCTGATTGCTTCCTTATTATGATAATAATAATAATAATAATAATAATAATAATAATAATAATAATAATAATAATAATAATAATAATAATAATAATAATAATAATCTGGAGCTAAAAAACAGACACCGTTTTTGGGATATTACCTTGTGGTACAGCTAAGCCTTGCTTTTTAGCTGCATTGCAAGTTGGTAGCATAGTAATTATATCAGATGTAGCTGATTTAAGTGGGTTGTCTAAGGAAACAGGATTTAGTTGATTTGAGCGCGCATGAGAAGACGTAACTGCTGGAGACGCATGAGGGGAACTTTCTTTACACGACGGAGTTTGACTTTCATTTAAAGTTGTTTGAAATTGACCTCCAAGAACAATGGTTGATGAAGGACCAATTGCAGCAGCAGACGAAGATATTAACTGACTGTTTGACGAAAGACAAGACGAAGTCGACAAGGTGGGTAATCCTTCTACGTTTGAAGCTGGAATGGAAGAAGAAATAGAGAGCGTAGGTGTAGCTGAAGATATTTGATTAATATGAACAGAAGATGACGACTGGCTCAAGGAAGAAATAGCAGACGTTTCACCGATATCTTGAGGTACGGAGACGGGTACAGACGCTGGTGATGCTGGGAATTCAGATGTCTGGGAATGGGAAACCAATGAAGAAATTGGAGTTGGCGCAATAACTCCCAAAACCTTTTGCCGCCAAAGCACACAATTTGGACTCGGTAAAAGCTTTGCCAGCTCCATCTGTCCCCCATACCCAAGCAGAAGTGTTAGATGATTTAGTCTTGCGTTCTTTTCTTGTTAATATTATGACATCATAACCTTTAAGGTGCAGTTGGCATGCCTAGAAAAGTGTAATCAACATTACAGGTACAGTATCTGCCTTTTCGGAAACACTTACAGTGACGGGACGCAAATACGTTTGTGGCAAACCGAGTTAAAACCAAATTAATCAACATCTGTCAGTAAAAAACACGTGTGTTTTTTACTTTGTATATATTAAGTTTATACAGTAATTACATTGATGATATCATGATTTTCATTGGGAATATTATTTATCCTCCCACGCTGTTTTCGGGCGCACTTGCATAAATGTCACTACGTCGTGGGCTGCAAATAAACAAAATGCCCTCCAAAAGTCATGTACACTAAGTAATTGCCTAATTTAGGGGAAAAAAGATACACAAATCAGTGTTGTCCTGTATATACGATATAACGACCTTTTATACACATTCCGATTCTTGCATATACATTTATCTCTCATATGTATATGTAATTAAATTTCTTACAAAATGACTATTAAACAAAAATTACGTTTTAGTGCTATTTAAATGATTTTTTAAAATTATGAAAAATTGCATTTTAGCTGTCACACATACATGTAATCTTTCTTTCTTGCTCTTTAGATATTTAGACAACAGACATTTGCTCTGGTTTAAATGTTTTTGAATGTATAACTTGAAAATTTACTGTTCATGACTCAACGATTCGACACTCTGATCTAGTGTCTTCATTAGGGAGCAATCATTGTGAAGACATGTCCCATGTTTATACAGTATTCTCACAAAACCAATGACAATGGTCATTTTATCTACTGTATCAACAAGATATTAAGCCACTATTCATTGCCATTAAATAGAGTGTAGGCAACATTGATATGCAAAGCCTCTAGAGCCTAAAATAACAGTCAAACATCGAATAATTCCCGACCAAATTACAGTTACTGTAAGTATATCTGACCATGCAAATATTCAAATAATCTGCCAATTTGTTAAAAAAATTAAATATCAATTTAGAGCTTGATTTTTTTATTGTCAACTATTTTATGTATCTCATTGTTAAACATCATTCACAATTGTCAGTATGACTTGCAACTAACATGCATCTGAGCTATGTAAAAGCAGTGTGATCAGTTTTCCTCAAAACGTAAGGTCTTGGTCTGAGTTACTGTCCACAAGAAATGCAAGTTTTGTAAATCATAATATATTGTGCAATAATTACTGATCTGTGTCACTGTCACAATCTGGGTCAGTATTACTACTATCACATTACAGCAAATTGATAAGCAAAATATTTCACCATGCTGAACTACATGTACCCAAGTGAGGGAATAAAATTATAAAAAAATTTCGCAAATCAAATTTAATAATAGCAGCTAAATCCTAATTTTGGTTGAATATTTCATCGAAGTGATTTTGCAATCAATGTTATATATCAGGCTGTTATCCCACGCAATTAATCTCATAGTTTATTTAGAATGAGTGCGTTATTACCTGGCTCTGTTAGGAATTTATTCGTCATATTTAGACATACTTAGATTAACATTAAATTTAATATGCAAATAAAATGATCTATATAATATATCCAATGTGTACATGTAGTATAAAACAATTTAAAATTTTACATACATAAGACAGCATCCTTTCTCTTGTTTTAGATGCAGGCTGTTTATTTTCCACAACATTCTTGAGTTTTCTTTTTGGAAAAGAATAGTGGCATTCGGTACAAGAATTCCTTCGCACATGATTGAAACATCCACAATCCCCACAGCGTTTTCTACAATTATCTGCTGCCAAAATATAGAAAGAGACTATTGTTATAAATTATACTACCTAGTAAATGCTGCCTGTCAATTCGTTATGATGTAGTGGCTAAACATTGTCAAAAATTAGCATAAAAAATTAAAATAAAATACTAATAGTTTTCTAGAAAGTATAAGATTTCAAAAATTTCTGTGGACAAGTCTCCTGTTGCACTGCTGGATACATGCACAATTGTCAAACCAGTAACCATTTTTTTGCCGGGTGAAACAGTGCTTTGGTAATTATGCATTTATAACAAAAAAAAGTTTAATAAACCACGACAGAGTAAACAAACATTTATATCAATGGTAAATTAAAGAAGTAAATATTTTGCAAAAATATTTTAAAAAATAGATTTACTTTTGCATGCCAACAAATAACATCAACAAATTCACTTTATTTGTAAGTATTAAACATGTTATAAAATATTTTATAGAATATGAATGAGAAAATGCAGTGATTTTTCGAATATTTCACAGAAAATACTCTACAACCTAGAAATGCCATAGAAAATTCAATTAGATTTTAAAATCCCATAAAATATTCCTGAGTCCCAAAATCAATTAAAATATTCTAAATGTACATTATTTATTAATGTCTTCAGCTATTGAGTTGGTAAAGTTTTTTTGTATGTTTTTGCTGCATGTACAGTATATAAGCTGTCGTAAGTTAAACTCAGAGAAAAACTCTGAGCTCCAGATGGGACGATGAGTTTAACTCCACACAAGTTTAACTTATGACAGCAGTTGTACAGCAAAAACATACGAAAAAACTATATTCTAAATGATTCTACAGAACCACTAGACAGTGATTTTTACAATGATAATAATATTAATTAATGGAATATTCTATTACTGCAAGGCATTTTTCATGAATGTCCTCTTTAACAATTGCTGCTGACAGGCTCTATATAACTAGAGTAATTTCTCATGCTCATTGGTCGGGCAAAATTGAAGCCAAACATGGTGGCTGAAGTATGTATTTCCAAACATTTCATACTATTAGTTAATCATAATGATATAAATTTAAGCACGCACCGAAGAAATATAAAAGTCTAACAACCTGTTTATCTGCATGTGTTTTCAAGTGACACATTCATAAAATAAAACAAAAGATCAAACAGTGGATGGGCCAAAGATATCACTCTAGTTATATACAGTATAGAGCTCACTGCCCTTGGCTTGCCTTACAATTTATTATACCAATTCCTGCTTGCACTGGTCAAAAATTGACCTTTAAAAATTATTATATTTTACTCTATCAAATGCCCGAAGAGTTTACTAATGAATAAGAGTCTCTTATTCATTAGTAAACTCTTCGGGCATTTGATAGAGTAAAAAATAATAATTTTAAAACATCAATTTTTGACCAGTGCAAGCAGGAATTGGTATAATAAATTGTAATTTAACCCAATGCTGCTTTAGGCTTACTGAGTATTCTCTATTCGGTGAGTAAAATTGTCTGGTGTTAAGTACGTAGCCTAAAGTAAATTAATAAAGAGGCCGTTTTTGGCCAACTGAAACTGAAATAGATTAAGGAACATACATTAACAATAAAAATATAATACAAACATGACTTATTAACTATAAGTTATAGATACAAAGTTTACATTTAATTTAATTTCAATTTTCATTGGAATACATCATTCAATAGAGTTATTAACTTCTCTAATATCCTTAGATACTAATTAAATAGTAGTCTGTGTGAAGGTTTCAGTTTACACTGTAACAGTAACCTCTGACTAAGTTCATTAACTATAACCTTCATACTACACACAGTACAACACCCTAGCTACAACATTTATAAACAATATATTATACGTAAAATTGAATACATCAATTGTTTAATCAATCTTCAAATATAAACACGGTAACTGACCATTTACAGTGCAACCTACTGTGTATACTGTATATATATATATATATATATATATATCGATATTTTCATCTCTAAATATGTTCCTTGCTTGTTCCACAGGTATATATATATACCTGTATATATATATATATATATATAAGTGAGTTATGGTTCACGAAATGTTAGAGAGTGCTCAATACCATATAGATAGAGCAAAA
The DNA here is from genome assembly GCA_035771165.1 of Paragorgia papillata. Taxonomy (NCBI): domain Eukaryota; kingdom Metazoa; phylum Cnidaria; class Anthozoa; order Scleralcyonacea; family Coralliidae; genus Paragorgia; species Paragorgia papillata. Next base: position 1,803,240 of record JAWNZC010000339.1, on the reverse strand, counting down.
TACAAAGTATAAAGTATAGTTTTACCTTAAAGTCTTCGCTACCAGAGGTTTCACCCTAAACGGGTGTTTAGGGTGAAACCTCTGGTAGCGAAGACTTTAAGGTAAAACTATACTTTATACTTTGTATATATATATATATATATATATATATATATATATATATATATATATATATTCCTTGCTTGTTCCACAGGTATATATATATACCTGTATATATATATATATATATATATATATATATATATACATATATGCAAATTTGTCATCTCACGTTCCACTACACTTTCTTAGTTTCTTCTCTAGTTTATCAGACTCAGTCTATTCCTACCTCAAATAAGACGCTTGCTAAGCCTTGCTTCACTGCGTGTGTTAATTTATACTATCTTATGGTAGCTTATTAGCATATCAAGTGATTACCATAATATAAGTTTTTAGCGCAATTTTAAGCGCACAAAATTAGGTAAAGTAAATTTGCAAACCTTTCTCTCGTGAAGAATTCTCTATCGTTAATAAGGACGCTTCTTCGCATGAAGGCACAGGCAACGAATCGGCTGATGCATCGTTATTTTCCGCCATTTTTACCGATCGATTTAGTAGGTTCTCTCCGACGTCTCCGTTTCTCAATTTTCATACGGAACAAGAGACTGTGGAAGCGCCGCATTAATCGCACTCGGTCCGAAAGCCTGGAACTCGAGTACATAAAACATGCACACGTATGATGCATTGCATCATAGAATTGGTATTGGTTGTATGTTGTATATCATCATACGGAACAAGAGACTGTGTTGAAATGCCATACCGTGAGGCCCCTTGAGCCCGCAATACTACGGTCATCTAGGCAAGTGTTGTAGTTAACATCACTGTGCTGCCGATGTCTCCCTTATTAACCTCTGTAGCAACCTACGTTTAAAATTTCACTTATTCGTGAGAAGGAAGTCCTGCTTGATGACTGGAAAATCGTTCGATTTCTATAAGAAATCTCTAATTTATCACAAACCGAACTCGTTGTGAAAAGAATAGCTATCCGAAAGCTATAAGCTTTCGCTTTGGATTTGAGACAGAAACTGGGCATTCGCGTTGGTCAATTGGTGTCGTGAGCGTCTGAGCCTTTATGCCAAAAAAAACAACATATACTTATATATATATAAAAACATATATATTGAATATATATATATATATATAATTTATTGGAAACTATCTAATATATATATACAGGTTGTCATTACAATGTGTTTCATGCTTTAAATTTGTCGCGCGAAGCGACATTTCTATTGTCAAAATTGAATAGATTGGAATAGATTTCTAATTAGGTCCACTCGAGAGCTCATAAGACAAAAGAAAAAGGCCGCTTCACGCGACAAAATTCGCCAGTGGAAAACCAACTTTAAGCAATCATCAGAAGACTAACAGACTAACGATGTGTCACTGAATTTAAATTTAAATTTAAATATGCATGTCTGCGGCGGAAGTGTTAAATAATAATAATAATAATAATAATAAATGTCTGGTGGTATTTCCTTGAAGTTACAATAAGTGCTTGTTGACTTGGCGACAACTTGATAAAAGTTCATTTCTTTTATTGAGTAAAGGGAAATTCTGAAATATAATATGAAATTTCTCAGTAAGGCAGAGTTCGAATTTTTTTGTCGTTAGCCTTAGACAGAGCGCCCGTCTTTAAAAACGGATCAAAAAGATGCGAACTCTGCCTTACTGAGAAATTTCATATTATATTTCAGAAATTCCCTTCTCAAATCATTAATAATTCAATAATTCATACCGAGACGGAGGTTTTGATATCGGAGGAAGAAATTTCATAAATTAAGCCAACTTTCGCCTCGATTTTCTCTTAAAATACTGATTTGTTTGAGAAGCTATATCATACACTCGGAAGAGTGTTTCATCAGGATTCCAAACACCTCGGTGTTTGGAAATCCTGATGAAACACTCTGTATGATATATCACTTCACTAAAAGAAATGAACTTTTATCAAGTTGTCGCCATGTCAACAAGCACTTATTGTGTATTAAACTTCAAGGAAATACCACCAGACATTTAACACTTCCGCCGCAGACATGCATATTTAAATTTAAATTTAGTGATACATCGTTAGTCCATTACTCATCTGATGATTGCGTTAAGCACGCTGTAGCCTGAGCACGCTGTGAAACACAGTGTATTAATGACGACCTGTATATATATTTGATAGTTTCAAATAAATTGTATATTAAGCTCTACATCTCTGTATCGAGCACTCTGGACGTTTCTCTCTGACGAAGGGCCTTCGCTCGAAACGTTAGACTACTACGTTCTCTGTTTCGACCGCTTACTATATTTTGAATTTCGATTGTTTCAACACTGCCTACGCAACACGCTATACTTCTTCAATTCTGGACGATGACAATGACAACATTGTTTTGTTAATATAGATGCCACATTTGCTACTATACCGGTTATACCGCTGACAAAATTAGCCGAATGCGGGCTCAAGGGGCCTCACGGTATGGCATTTAGTGCTTACCCAGCAAAGACTATTCTGTACATTTATTATAAAAGCAGAAATAGAAGACTTACAATTACAAAGAGATTGGAACAATGTAAAGCGAGTCACCGAAGGAATGTCCGAGCAATTGAAGCCCGGTACAGGAAAAAGAAAATGCTGTTAATTGCCTTTTTTCTACTTGTTATGAAGACAACGATCATTGCTGTGGATGCATCCTCGAACAGATGCCTGTTATTTTCTGGCTGATCAATTCTATATCAAAGTTTTATACTCCGACGATTCCTGGAACTAGTAAATTCGATTTATTTTCTGGCATGGCACTGCCGAGCGTTTACATTTGTACTAAATATGGTACGGCACTGCAATTTGGGGTGCCGAGACCGACCTTTTCGGTAGTGCTCGGCACGGCAAAAATGATGGGCACGGGTGCCGATGTTAAAACAGGGCTGCATAGTTTACACTGAAAAAATAGGAGTGCCGTGCCCAAAAAAAGCGATACCCGTACCGAGATTTCAGCCGTGCCGTGCCGAAAACGTTATAGTGTAAACCGTAATCTTCTTCCGATTTCTAAATGCTGATTAAATAATATTTATTTATTTTAAATTTTTCTCATAAATTATTAATGAGTTTGAGAATAATCAGATCTGACTCTCCTTTTAATGTATGTGATTTACATATCAAAGTAAAAATTGTAGCGTTCGCCAGCAAACTACTCGACACTCTTGTAAGTTAAAGTAGTGTGACGTTTCTCTCTGACGAAGGACCTTCGCTCGAATCACACAATCTACGTTCCATATTTCGGTGGTATACCCAACCTTACTATATTTCTACTCTTGTAAGTCATTCTAGTCAGTCACATACATACATACATACATCAGCACGATAATCGGATCCGATAAATCAGATCGTGTGAACGTGCTAAAACAAGACCTTGACCATTTTGTACAATAGCCAAAATCTTCGCGAGATAAGTTTCTACAATCGTCGCACAGAGTAGAAAGCAATTCGTCTGCAATACTGCAATTGAGGCGACTTGTCTTGCACAAATTTGACCAAGCGTACGACACGTTTCAATTTTCTAATACGCAATTACAAACAAATATCTTTGTACCTTGTTAATAACTTTCTAAAATAGAACGTTTCTCACCTGAATAACCTACAACTGTCAACTTATATAGGTCCGTTTCATCTGCCATGGCAAATGTGTTGTACCTAGCGTAACGTGTCTGGCTTTCAAAATCTCCCAGATCAACTCTCAAAACATCTTGACCACTCTTTGACAAACGATTTATCTTGTCCAATCCAAGCCAGAACTCTCCATTGAGATTACCAAATCCATTTTTGTAGTCAGCCCAATTTAGATAAAAATCCACGCTTCCGTCCATTCGTCTTTGAAAAACAGTCCAACCTCCTCCGTCAGTTGTCATGTCACACCTTACATCAAAAGCTCCTTGACCATCTGGGACAATTGTGTACACGCCATTTTCTTTTACTCCACTTTTGTACAAATCAGCACAACTTTTTGGTACTATGTAAAAATTAATTTTTAGAATGTCACAAATATATAACAGTGCAAATCCAACTTAAACATCCATATGTTGCTGTATTGTAAAGAAACATCTACAGCAAATATACAGGGAAAACGTAATGTGTCTGTGGTATGTATTTCCAAATATTTTTTCGCTTCCCATAACTAGAAGCTCTCTCGATCATAAGCACATTCGTGGCATTATTGCTGAATAAGCTCCGGCCCCAGGTCTTATAATTAGAATTTTACAATGTGTATTTAACAAATACATTTTTCCATGTGTGTACTGTAATAGATCACAGATGACGATCACTTGGATGAACGCGTCAACTAAGCATAAGAGCGGCGTGGCCCACAGCGACACCGGGAGATTTCCTGGTGGGCCCTGAGGATCTGTACCTTGTGGGCCCCAAGAATTTGTGACTGGTGGGACGAAATAATTTGTAGACGCCTAGCTGGTTGGCCCCAATAATTTTTAAATACTGCAGCCTAAAACTTGAAGTGCAATTTAGATTAAGGAATATTGCATGCAGTTCGATAGCGTTTAGAGCTAAGGCCCTTTATCAAAGAAACGTACAGTTCAATTCGATTTATAGAACCTTTACTATTTCGATATTTTTTTACAATGCAACGTTACCTAAGCAGCACATTAATTTTATTGTATTATATCAATTTAAGTATATATGCACATAACAAATAAAATCATATCGGACCCTGCGTTCCTTGTTGAAAAAAATCCAACAAGCAAAGTTTAAAATAAGCTTTATTGCACATGCGTTGTCCGAATGTTGGGTCTACAGTCATCGTACCGAAATATCCAGTGCGGTCCAAAAGTAGATTTTTCATCACCAAAAGCAAAAACAATTGAATATCCTAACAATTCTAATTTACTGGAATTTCAAACTGTTGGAAATAACGTCGCCAATTTGCTAAGGCTAAACATCTATGTTCAACCAGCAAAATATATTACCTGTGCAGTTTGTTCCATTTCCAATAAAATCGTGATTACATTACAGACCAGACCAGACCAGACCAGGCCAGGCCAGGCCAGACCAGACCAGACCAGACCAGAGCAGACCAGGCCAGGCCAGGCCAGGCCAGGCCAGGCCAGACCAGACCAGACCAGACCAGACCAGACCAGACCAGACCAGACCAGACCAGACTAGACTAGACTAGACCAGGCTAGACCAGGCTAGACTAGGCTAGGCTAGACTAGGCTAGACTAGACTAGACTAGACTAGACTAGACTAGACTAGACTAGACTAGACTAGATATATTAGGATAGGATATATTAGGATAGGATAGAATAGAATATGATAGGATAGGATAGGATAGGATAGAGTAGAGTAGAGTAGAGTAGAGTAGAGTAGAGTGGAGTGGAGTGGAGTGGAGTGGAGTGGAGTGGAGTGGAGTGGAGTGGAGTGGAGTGGAGTGGAGTGGAGTGGAGTGGAGTGGAGTGGAGTGGAGTGGAGTGGAGTGGAGTGGAGTGGAGTGGAGTGGAGTGGAGTGGAGTGGAGTGGAGTGGAGTGGAGTGGAGTGGAGTGGAGTGGAGTGGAGTGGAGTGGAGTGGAGTGGAGTGGAGTGGAGTGGAGTGGAGTGGAGTGGAGTGGAGTGGAGTGGAGTGGAGTGGAGTGGAGTGGAGTGGAGTGGAGTGGAGTGGAGTGGAGTGGAGTGGAGTGGAGTGGAGTGGAGTGGAGTGGAGTGGAGTGGAGTGGAGTGGAGTGGAGTGGAGTGGAGTGGAGTGGAGTGGAGTGGAGTGGAGTGGAGTGGAGTGGAGTGGAGTGTGGAGTGGAGTGGAGTGGAGTGGAGTGGAGTGGAGTGGAGTGGAGTGGAGTGGAGTGGAGTGGAGTGGAGTGGAGTGGAGTGGAGTGGAGTGGAGTGGAGTGGAGTGGAGTGGAGTGGAGTGGAGTGGAGTGGAGTGGAGTGGAGTGGAGTGGAGTGGAGTGGAGTGGAGTGGAGTGGAGTGGAGTGGAGTGGAGTGGAGTGGAGTGGAGTGGAGTGGAGTGGAGTGGAGTGGAGTGGAGTGGAGTGGAGTGGAGTGGAGTGGAGTGGAGTGGAGTGGAGTGGAGTGGAGTGGAGTGGAGTGGAGTGGAGTGGAGTGGAGTGGAGTGGAGTGGAGTGGAGTGGAGTGGAGTGGAGTGGAGTGGAGTGGAGTGGAGTGGAGTGGAGTGGAGTGGAGTGGAGTGGAGTGGAGTGGAGTGGAGTGGAGTGGAGTGGAGTGGAGTGGAGTGGAGTGGAGTGGAGTGGAGTGGAGTGGAGTGGAGTGGAGTGGAGTGGAGTGGAGTGGAGTGGAGTGGAGTGGAGTGGAGTGGAGTGGAGTGGAGTGGAGTGGAGTGGAGTGGAGTGGAGTGGAGTGGAGTGGAGTGGCGTGGAGTGGAGTGGAGTGGAGTGGAGTGGAGTGGAGTGGAGTGGAGTGGAGTAGAGTAGAGTAGAGTAACAAGCAAAGTTCAAAATCAAATGTATAGCGCAAACTGCAAACGTTGTGCGAATGTTGAGCCTACAGTCATCGCGCCTAAAGATCCGGTGTCGAAAAAGAGGATTGTTCTCACCAAAAGCAAAGATAATTGAGTATCCTCAAACTGCAGGAAATAACTCCGCCTATGCAAAGACAAATATCTATGTTCAACTACAAGAACTTACCTGTGCAATTGGTTCCATCGCCAGTAAATCCACGATTACATGTGCAAGTATAAGAACTAACGGTATCTCTACAAGTAGCATGTTGATGGCAGGGTTGGGAGTTACATTCGTCAACGTCTAAAAATAAACACAAATTAATAAAATATTATAAGTAATTATGAATTACAGCACTCGATCGCGTTTACTAACAAGGAACTAGAGTTCAATTATTTCTGACTCTATACGGGTTCTTATAATTATCAGTATTGGCTAATATAATTAAATGTTTAGTTGAACATTTTCAGATAATATTTTCGTATCTTAAAGTCTTAGACATCAAAGTTTTCTCTAAATCTGCCTTGTCAGATTGTTCAATTGCCTAAACGTATTGTCTGAAATACAGTTACCTTTGGCTTCGCATGTTTGATCACTTTCTTTCATCTGCAATATTTAGACAACATAATGTTAGTTTATAACTGCGTGATATAGTGATTATATTATTACAATAGTATAATATATAATTATATATATACAACGTGTCGTTGGCCCTTGCCAAACAGTCTAAGCGTGGATCTACGTGTCTGATACTTCCATCGAAGTCTTTCGTTGTCGACCTTACGGTTCATGTTGATATTTCCCCGAATCCCGGACCTGAATTTCAGCTGAGAAATGCTCCAGTATACAGAGAATCGAATGACTCTCATTCGTCTTCGACGTTACTCTTGACTCAATACTCGCAATCAGTTTTGTTTTCGCTAAAGCGCGTTTCCCCTAGCAGTTTATCTTTCTAATTCGCTACACTCTTAAAAGACTTTGGCTTGTTCCTGACGAGAGGAACTAGGGCTGGTCTACATTTACGTGCTGTGAAAAATATATTTACAAACTGCCATATGAAAATTGAAGTTGTCATGCGTTGGCGCATATTTTCAGATTGTAATAAACCGGGAAAACTGACGGAAAGATGCCTTATCCACATTCCATGCCTACCAGAGAAAATGCAGCGAGGAGGAATTCGTCATTGCCATCCAGCTATTCGAAAGATTCTTATAAGTAATAACATGACTTGAGGGAAATTAGCGATTAAATTTCCCGCAGCCGAGGGAAGGTTTGTGAAAGAAAGCCGAGGCAAAGGGGAAATTTAATCGCTAATTTCCCGAAAAGTCATGGTATTAGTTTGTAACATTATGATCGCCGAGGAAAACTTTGAGAATATTACCGACAGGAAATTTACACGGTTGATCAGAGAAGTTGCATCTAATTTTCCCGTGGATGTTGATGAGGGAAAATATAATGCAAGCGGGAAATTTAGAAGAAGAAAAAGGATTCTTTGTCTTTTAATTTTCCCTCATCAACATGCACGGGAAAATTAAAGAAGACAAAGGAAAAATTTCCCTCTTGCATGAGCAATGAGGGAAATACGAAGGTTTACATTCCCTCGGAGTTGGGGAACAAAAGAATCCGAGGCGATCACGGTATTACCACAATTATATCTCAAACTCGGCAAGTTCAAGTAAAACAGACGGCGAACTCATTAAATATTCAACCTGTTCAAGTTTTGAGAGAGCAAATTTGCCGCATGAATCGCTCCAATGACAGTATTCAGTCACGCAATTTGGTGCCTCTTGCTCGATCTTTAACCCGTACAGCCAACAAGTACGAATTTGGCAACCTCGTCCCCAGGGCGTTTGAGGAAGGAAGCGTGCAGGTCGATCAAACGCCCTGGCAAAGGCTGGAATCACGTGAGAAAATATTCCAATATATTTGGAAAATTTTCCCGCCAGATTGACCACCGGGCTTCCGGTCGTATGTACGTCCGCTTAAATATTTGAATGAACTGAATTAATTAAATAAGCCGTTGTACAAGTCAATACAATTTATTGTCTCTACGAGAAATCCAACATGCTAAAATAGCTCAAAATAACCTTAACACACTGAAATAAACAAAACACACTTGCCGTGATTGTTGTTTGTGGCGAATTTGCGATGATATGTTGGTTTGAAGAGTTTCGTGATTGCTGCAGACCAACCCGTAATAATAATATTACGGTTAATATAACAGGTTGTTATTCTGGAGCAATCACGAAACTTAACCAACATATCATCGCAAACTCACCACAAACAACCCAGGCAAGTGTATTTGTTTATTTCAGTGTGTTAAGGTTATTTTGAGCTAATTTAGCATGTTGGATTTCTCGTAGAAACAGTAAATTGTGTTGACTTGTACAACGGCTTATTTAATGAATTCAGTTCATTCACATATATAAGCTAACCGTACATAGACCGGAAGCCCGGTGGTCAATCTGGCGGGAAAATTTTCCAAATATATTGGAATATTTTCTCACGTGATTCCAGCCTTTGCCAGGGCGTTTGATCGGCCTGCTAGCTTCCTTCCTCAAACGCCCTGGGGACGAGGTTGCGAATTTGGTCCTAGTTTGCTGCTTGCAAATACTATGTCCCTTGCACCCCGAATTGGTGAAGTCCGATGTTTCATTCAAGAACAAAAACCCAATCTGGTCAGCCTCACCGAAACTTGGTTGCGAGATACAATTGAATATCTCCATGTGCCAGGATACAGTCTTATCTGCAAAAATCGCGTCTTTGGATCGCATGGCGGGGTGTGCTTACATATCAAAAATACGATACCGTATAATCACCTTATCCATCTGGAAAAAACAGAAATGGAGGTTGATCTCTGGGTTCATATTAGACCCACACGACTACCCCGCGGTATCCCTTGTATTATCACGGGCACTGTTTACCATCCACAGAGTGCCGATGACGGGGCTGTGCTTGAACGTCTGTCGACCACTCTCACTACTATCGAAGGCCTCTACCCTGGTTGTGGTATTTCACCAACTGGTGATTTCAATCGTCTAAACATCAGGCGCCTCTTGGTCCAATTTAAAATGAAACAACTTGTTCGTGCGCCGACCAGAGGAGATCGTACACTGGACTTGATTATTACCAACATGCCCCAAGCTTACAACAGTGACTCTGTACAATCATAGTTAATAGAAAATATACATGGTTTGGAAGCTCAACAAAAGTCATTGTTTTATGTTTTTGTTCAGGTTTATGGAAATTTTTGCACTTTCACGGTTACTGACATATTGTGTTTTCTGCATATAATGAAGCAATCATCCAATAGCAACGTTTGGGTTCAATCACTCAACCGTACTGTTTAAATATTAATAAACCTAAAACAAAGGATTTGGCACCTTCATTGTACTGTTTAATAAACGAGCAGGAGTGTTTTATCAGATATAAAGACACGAGGGGAAGCCGAGTGTTTTTATATCTGATAAAACACGAACTGCGAGTTTATTGAACGGCTTCAAAAACGAACCACTTGGTAAGTTCATTGGCGTAGTAAGTTTGAAAAATAACCTTGTCTAAGCCGAGAAAATCAAAGCTAAAGTCTATGTAAATCAGGAGATATCTTTATCACATATAAAGACATTGATTAAACTTTAATTTCTTTTGAATTTTCCTCATGAATTATTAATGAGTTTTTGAAGTACCTTTCAACATGAATCGTAGCTTGATTGTTAACCGCTTTGAAGTTTGCCGGGTTTCCAAAGCATGTATATTTTCTATTAACTATGGCCTTTCAGACCATAACGGGGTTTGACTTCGGACTAAAGCGCGGCTTCCTAACAAAAATATTAGTCGACGAACAGTGTCCAAACGTGATACTCGGCCAAACCGGAAGACTGAACTTGGAAGGTACCTAAACTCCATCGGTTGGTCGATTCTGGACGACATCGAAGGTTGTGAAAACAAATACAGATTTTTATTGATTTCATCAAGAATGGCTTTGACACCATTATGTCATTAAAGCAGGTGAAGCTCCATGTGAACGACCCTCCATGGATTACAGCGGATTTTAAGAAGCTGTTAAAGTCGCGTTAGCAAGCTTTTTCTAATGGTGATAGGGAAAGTTATCGCCACCTTCGCAATCTTGTCAATCGTGAAAGGAAAACCCTGCGTGGAAGATATTTTTCATCAAAGATTCAGTATCTTAAAGAAACAAAACCCAACCAATGGTGGAGTGCAGTTAAGCGCATTGCCGGTATGGTACCAGCTTGTGGCTCTGAGGCGCTACAATCTCAATTACACATCGATGGTATCGACTCACTCTCGCCACAAGATATTGCCAACTTGATAAATGATGCCTTCCTTGAGCCAATGCAATCCTACAAAAGGCTTGACTCTCTTCCCTCCATCAAGAGAACTCGGCGGTACTCTAAATTCCTGTCAATGCTGTTCTTTCTGTCCTGCGTGAACTTCCCCATAAAGCACGTTGGGCCAGATGGCGTGCCCAACTGGATTCTCAAAGAATATGCTGAAATCCTCGTCAGTCCTATCTGCTGCATTTATAACCAGTTCTTTCGCTGAGCAGTGTCTCCCTAACCCTTGGAAACTGGCGGACGTCATCCCTGTACCAAAGCAAAGTCCTATCGAGAACGTCAACAACAATCTTCGACCTATTTTCCTTACTCCAGCGTTATCTGAAATAGCTGAAGACTTTGTTGTGGAATCGTATGTTGCGCCAAGGGAGCACGCCAGACTGACCTGTGTTTCTTCTTCTTTGTTCGGAGTTCCTTCATTTATATTCAGCCATTTTGAATAATGCGGTATATATCATTAGCGTATCGCAGGCGCAGGTTACGGCGCCGAAGGAAACCCGAGCGCGTTACGAAAATTAAATAACGGTCGGAAGGAAGATAAATAGAAGGGGAGTGAAACGCCAGAGATTTTGTAAGATGATGCTGGTTGACCGTTGCTAGGAACATTTCCGTTGCTAGGAACATTTCTAATTATGGTCGATATACATGTATGATGTCACTATCCATCCAAAATGAAATAGTGAAATAAAAGCAGCCTGCTGCGAGGGCAGTGTTGAAATGCAAGTCGAAATATAGCAAGGTTGGTGTACTGCCGAAACATGAAACGTAATGTCTAACATTTTGACTTTATATTAAAGGGCCTTGGCTCCAATCGCTCGAAACGTGAGACATCTACGTTCTATGTTTCGGCAGTACATAAACAAACTAATATTATCAGTAGATCGAAGGAGGATTTCAGTTGATATGTGAGTAAATTGAATAATATTACAATTTTACGACGTGTTTCTTAAGTTCTTTGAATTTCGAACTTTACTTGGACGATGTACAGTAATTTAAATACAGCATTGGAACGGTGTTTTCTTTCTCTGACTCTGTCTTTGCAAGTGGTTCGCTGTTGGCTAGCGAGTTATATGTTTTATTAAATAGTGTTTACTAGACAGGAACTGAGGAATATCAGAAACGCTGGGACGGTTGGGTCATGGGTTGTAACTGCTGGCAAAAACTTATAAACCTTTGTTAAACTTACCTCGCGTGAACAACCTAATTGATTGTTGACAGATCAAGGGCTACGAGCATAGCTAGATTTTAAAACCCAAATAACGCATCGCCATTGGTCAATACTCCTTCACGTGACGGTTGTTTCACTCCCCTCCTTTTCTCTTCCCTCCCATCTCCGCCTCGTAAACGCTCGGGCCTCGGGTTTCCTTCGGCGCCGTAACCCGCGCCTGCGATACGCTAATGATATATACCGCATTATTCAAAATGGCTGAATATAAATGAAGGAACTCCGAACAAAGAAGAAGAAACACAGGTCAGTCTGGCGTGCTCCCTTGGTTGCGCCTGCAATCATTGACAGGATTGATCCTGAGCAATTTGGGACAATTCCGAAGTCCTCCCCCGCGCAAGCCCTCATTTCTATGATACATCATTGGGCTCAAGCCACGGTGCTGCGGTGAGAGTTGTCCGGCTATTCGACTACAAAAAGGCATTTGACCTTATCGACCATCATATTTTAGGCAACAATTTATTCAAATAAATTGCGGTTAATGCACAAACACTCGGCACGTGCGTCGTGCCCTCTGGGTGCCTGTAATCAGCTTTTGGAGATAAGCCTCTTGAGCCTCTCATGCAACATACGTAACATACCAAGTGCCCTCTGAGGAGAAAATATACCTGTATAAAATGGAAAGAATGCAAGATAAGTACTCGGCATTCCCGGCACGCTCTATATTCACGTGTCGGTCCGAAAGTCCAGATATATAGATTTAACTATCCAATCGCAAAACGCAAAGTATCCTTTCTCCGAGCAAAGGTCATTTTGCACACTACTTAAGCAGCCAAAACGTGCCAAATATTATCAGTCTACTGGCAAGTGATCCAAAAACTAACAAAATGAAAGTTCTGAATAGCAGTTTATGTTTTTCGCGGATTTTTATCCTAAGTTCAAAGCCCGCCTCGTCCACGTCGTCAACCCTCACATAATTCATCATCTAACGTGGTCCACCACCAACTGCCACAACCATTTTCGAGCAAACCATTACAACCGAAGGCTCGGGTATGTGACCACAAGGCCCGCATCAGCGAAAAGTATTTATGAGTATGCTCCTTGCTTTCCCGTCCCTAGCATATATACTTGTGTCTTTACATCGCTTGAGGTTTGGGATTTCCTTCCTTACTAGACCTCGAGAATAACTTATTATAGCGGTCAAATGACTCGACCCAGTTAATACTTGTCGACAGCCACTCCAGTCTCGGTCAGTCGACGATAAATATATGGATACAAAAAGAAAGAAAAGAATAGTATATATATATATATATATATATAAATAATGAGGCAATCACACAACTGTTCGAAACCTTCGATATCCTTCAATAGTTCTCAACTAACGCGTTAATTTCTGACACTAAACACTTCAACGCATGATCGTCCAAACAATCTGTTTCTAAAAATATCCAGGGCGGTTGTTCAAAGGCCGGTTGTTCAAAGGCCGGTTAGTACTAACTTAACTCGTTATGCTGCAGCTACCATGATACCTTATATACATACCCCGAAACCCGACGAAGGAATATCACTGAGACGATCGAAAGACCTGCTAATGGAAATTATCGAAAAGCAGTCTGAAAGCGCAAGGACACATTCTTACGATCAACAAAAAATAATAATAAAAAATTATAGACTAGTCGCTTCAGTTAACGATAAAAAACATACAAAATGTGTAGCCTGATGTCTGTTGTTTGACATAGAATTCGGCATTCAAGACACGATACGGAGCGGCACAGTGACGCTTCAAAATTTTAAAGAAATTTCCCTGCGCGCGCCTTTAATATAATACTTTATACCTTGGTGATCGATGACATAAGAGATTATTTAGAATATGTTTCGGCCCACGGATATTGGCGTCCCTATTTGATCACTGAGAGCGCAATAGGTTAACAGACATGGCGAAAAGCAGACACGGTTCTAGCGCTGGTATATTGTGGCCTGTTATGAAAACCTATTTTTCTTCCAAATTAATATTTTATTTTAGCCTATAATCATTGCAGAGTCCCAGCCTATTAGTTTCTTTCTGTTCCACCCTCTTACGATCTGTGATTGCACAACCCTTCCCTTTGTTTCTTTGCGTGTTTTTCTTTGGTTTTGTTTTGCTTTGCTTTTCTTGTCCCGTTTTCTTGTTATTATACCAATATTAGATGACAGTTTTTGGCAAACCACAGACCCCAAAACCACCAAAAGCCAAGACGGAAGGCACGTGGTTGCCACGGCGATACGACTCCTTATTGGTCTACATCCACTTGTACTTCAATTTGAAGTCCACACATGCAGAGATTAAGGCAAAGACTCTCCTCACGCACTCACGCAAGTTCCGAACATAACCGCAATTGACGCAAATTTTTGTTTTCTCAGTTCCACAATAGCCTATTCTATTTTTTTCAACACCGTTGAATGTTAATCCCATTCCGACTTCGATCATCACCCCTAGACAGTACTCAACAAACCATGTGTAAAAATTACAAATCCAGTAATAACAACCTAGAACCAATTTCCTACGCGATGCATACTATAAATATAGCTTGACGTTGTTTCGCAAGATATTGACACTCGGCACCAAATTTGTAACATAGCTGCTTTGTGGAGAAGCTGCTGGTTCGTCTTGGCTCTAAATAAAAATTTTCCTGTCACTGGCTTTTCCCACGGGGTTTTTACCAGTGTTAGGTTTTTCTGGCATCCCTGACATTCCAGCAAGTAAGCTTTGAGTGTCGGTATTTGCCTAACAACACACCCATTTTTTCCAATCCTCGATTCACACTTTAGTAGTACAACTAGCGTCAACTACGGTCATTTATATGTTAAACTGACTAATGATTTGTAGCAATTATCGAACTATATACAGTACTCTTAATCCAATCTAAATATTTCTACTTTCTAATTATTACTAGTTTAAATAATATACTTTTATTACTATACAAATCCAAAACCTTCAGTGGGGGAATTATCACTGCGTTCAATTCGTT
The DNA here is from genome assembly GCA_035771165.1 of Paragorgia papillata. Classification (NCBI taxonomy): domain Eukaryota; kingdom Metazoa; phylum Cnidaria; class Anthozoa; order Scleralcyonacea; family Coralliidae; genus Paragorgia; species Paragorgia papillata. The sequence continues at coordinate 1,788,230 of JAWNZC010000339.1, read as the reverse complement.
GACCCCAAGGTCCACATGACGATTACTGAAATCACTTTCGAACCAATAATCACTAACCCTTCGTGCATGCTAGTTAAAATTAAGAAGTCCAAAATGCACGACCCCCTTTTCGCGCGGGAAGCCTACTCACGATTGCTGCGTCCAGTTCCCACGTATGTGCTGTCAAAGCAATGAAAAATTACATCCTACAAACATCGTATAGCACTGGATAAACCTCTTTTCCGACTCCAAAACAGCAGACCTCAGACACGCACTTTGGTGTCTACCGAACTCCGTCGCCTACTGGCTATGTGTGGTCTCGACACCTCTGCCTACGCAACTCACAGCTTCCGTATCGGTGCTCCAACGACGGCCGCCGCCTCTGGAATACCATCTTGGTTGATCAAGACAATGGGTCGTTGGTCTTCCGATTGTTACGAAAGATACATTCGCACACCATCCGAACTAATTAAAACAGTACCAGAAACTATGGTAAAAAACAATTAGGACAGCAAGAGCTTGCCGATTAAGGATAATTAGTTCAAATAACTGTGTTTGTTAATCCGTTTCGTTGTTATGGTTAAGTTTTAAGTATATTAGTAATTAGGATGTTAAACGCCAGTCAGTTTCAGTGGGGGAATTCTCGGCTTCACCTCAATTCTTGGCAGGGAATTGCTGTCCTCCGGACACCTCCTACCCCCACTTAAAAACTTAATCTGGCTCAGTGCAAAGAAACGTGTCCTGAGCCACTTTTTCTCTCCCTCCCCTACACAGAGTAGCTGGTGTTCCGACTTCCGAGATCAACCCCAGCAGACGGCGCTCCCGACTTGGGCACCCCCCTTGCTCTGTGGAGACTCATAGGCCTGGTATAATGTCACTTCAAAGCGGGTACACACTACCTAGCTTGATATTTACCAGCCAGAGGTTGGCACCCCCACCTCAACGTCTCAACGTCTAGATTTGTGTGATGCCACGATCATAGCTGCTGGACGATCTCCACAGCTAGGTATCTACACTTCTGGTCCCCCAGATGGATCCTTACCCCGACCCGGGCTTTGTGTCCGTTGGACTAGCTTTTCTCCTGCTTCCTTACTGCCAAATAAGTCTAGTAGTCTTTTTTCTTCCTTTTTCCGGACCTCATGGTAGACAGAGGAGTGCAGTGCATTAAGTACGTAAGCTTCTTAGCTTGCCCAATCCTCGGAGCATCGTACGCGGGAAAGCCGATTTTCTAACGAACAGAAAACATAACGTGTTAAAATTTCACATGATGGTTTTTCAGAGTGGGGCGACGTACCCTCGGGTGTTCCGCAGGGTACTAAACTTGGTCCGTGGCTGTTCCTGCTAATGATTAATGATCTGAGAGTTCAAGATGTCCGCACCTGGACGTTTGTAGACGACACAACGTTAGCAGAGGTCGTCCAAAGAGGGGCCAACAGCCAGGCCTAACAAGCAGTCAGATCAGTTGAAAATTGGTCCACCGAAAACAAACTTCAGTTCAACGCCAATAAATGTAAAGAAATTATTATTGATTTTAAAAAAACATAAGCATGTTTTTGAGTTATAGTTAATGGTAAAGCACTTTCTGTTGTTGACCACGAAAATATCGTCTGATCTTCAATGGAACACTCACATTAGTGAGATAATTAAGAAAGCAAATAAGCGCATGCACTTTTTAGTAACACTTAAACGTTCTTTGGTACCAGCAAAAGATATTCGGAATTTTTACTGTATTTGCATCAGACCTCTGTTAGAATACTGCTCACAAGTTTTCCACCATTCCCTTCCTGAATACCTAATTAGTGACGATTTAGAACGAGTGCAAAAGAGAGCTTTAGCAATCATACAGCCTTGTGAGCCATACAATTACAACTTGCAGGTTTTTAACTTAGCTTCAGAAAGACGCCGGCAGTTATGCCAGAGTAATAGTTTTCGTCCATTATGAGTTCTGGCTCGCACAAATTGCACAACCTCCTTCCTTCTAAGCACGAATCAAAGTATAATATCAGGAATAAAAGAGTTTTCAACGTTCCATTAGCACGTACCAATCGCTTTAAGCGAACATATATATATATATATATATATATATATATATATATAAAGCATGAAGTATAGTTTACCTTAAAGTCTTCGCTACCAGAAGTTTCACCCGAAACGGGATCATCAGTGAAACCTCTGGTAGCGAAGACTTTAAGGTAAACTATATATACTTCATGCTTTGTATTTTGCTCTATCTATATGGTATTGAGCACTCTCTAACATTTCGTGAAGCAATTAAACTCACTTATATATATATATATATATATATATAAATTTAGTTATTATTACTTAATCTATCAAACTTGTAAATTACGCAATTCAGCTTTAGGGCTGCAATGTAATTCTTATTAAACATCTATCTATCTATCTGTCTGTCTGTCTGTCCGTCCGTCCGTCCGTCCGTCCGTCCGTCCGTCCGTCCGTCCGTCCGTCCGTCCGTCCGTCAGTCCGTCCGTCCGTCCGTCCGTCCGTCCGTCCGTCCGTCCGTCCGTCCGTCCGTCCGTCCGTCCGTCCGTCCGTCCGTCCGTCCGTCCATCCATCCATCCATCCATCCATCCATCCATCCATCCATCCATCCATCCATCCATCCATCCATCCATCCATCCATCCATCCATCCATCCATCCATCCATCCATCCATCCATCCATCCATCCATCCATCCATCCATCCATCCATCCATCCATCCATCCATCCATCCATCCATCCATCCATCCATCCATCCATCCATCCATCCATCCATCCATCCATCCATCCATCTATCTATCTATCTATCTATCTATCTATCTATCTATCTATCTATCTATCTATCTATCTATCTATCTATCTATCTATCTATCTATCTATCTATCTATCTATCTATCTATCTATCTATCATATATATCATTATATATATTATAAAATATGTCATTTGTCAACAAGAGAAAAGAAATAAAAATAGCCACTCGCTTTGAATATAATTTTTTTATTGCACAAACGTTTTCGCTATAAAGCTCTTCAGATGCTCTTTAGGTGCTTTATAGCGAAAAAGCGAGTGGCTATCTTTATTTCTTTTGTCTTGTAATAATAGATATTTATCAATAATTATAATAATAATATATATAATATATATAATAATAATTTATATATATATATTAATATATATATTAATATATTAATATATATAATAATAATTATATCACAATTATATCACGCAGTTGTCTATAACTTAAACATTTTCTGCATGTCAACACAACTGATGTATTTATTTTTATGCTTTGCCTATACTTACATTTATTGCTTCATAATAATTAAATGCTGCATCAGGAACGAGTCTTTCTGGTTTAGTCGTCTTTGTTTCGTTGTTCAATTGACATTTCTTTCTTGAATTCATATTCTTGGATCCTTCCTTTTCAAAGTTGATTGATTTACATCCTCGGCAGAGTTCAGCCAAACACAGATGTGCACAGTCCAATAAACTTTCCACTTCTTGTTCATAGATTAAGGATTTGTTGATGCGATGTTCTTGTTAATCAAAAAGAAAACATATTGAAAGAAAAAGTTGTGTGATTTACAGTAAAAACACGTATAGAGGAACTCCTATTTTTTCAAGTCAGGCTGAAATGGTTCTTATATGTTGGGTGTCTAGTGAGAAATCAGGCTGATAGGTTCTTAACGGGTTCAAACGTATAGGGCAAAAACAATTGTAACTGATCTAGTGTATTCCCTCGTATAGAGCACTGTAAATGCATCTAGTTAAAATAGAGTGTATTAATATACCTAGAGAACAATGTATTACACTAATTATTGCGATAAAGAAGCAAATAAACAAAACATACCACTATTTAGTATTAAATAGTACTATTGTTCTAGAATTAATTTAGTTTTAGTACTCTAATATATTTGTCCAAGGATGCTTAAAACATACTCTGTACCTGCATGTGTTGTGAGCTTTAGTAATTTTTTGCATAAGAAACTCCTTCCTAATTATACAGTAATTCTCTGGGCTGAACTGGTTCTTATCTATTGGCTGTTTATTTGACTAAATCTCAGGCTGGAGGTTCTTAATCTGCAGTTTCTTTCATGAGGATATTTACTGTATTATGTTCTTCACTGGTTAAGTTTGCGTTAAAACACTATGCATTACAGAACAATGGTCACAGAAAACATATAGAACATACGTAGATGTCCGTCCAACCATTGTTCTGCACGGAACATTTTGCCCGACAGTTTGGTCGCATTAATTCCAGTCTAACTAGAAATACATAAACGCAACAACCCCTCGCCCGCTTTTTAATGCTTTTTTGAAACACCCCCACCCACCCCCTGATTAAAATAAGCACCCCTGATTATATACAGCCAATGTTAATTATATAATTTATGGATAAGATGACAAATAAAACTGATTTAATGAAGTTGAACATACCAATTTCATTATTAAATTCTGGTTGTAAAAAATATATTGTTTTTAGGAGGTTTCAAAAGGGATTATTTTTAGCAAGCCTTTAAATGGCTTCCCTATGCATACATGTTTTGCAAAGGCAGAATTAAAAAATTACATTAATATAATAGAGTAGGAGATAAAACAATTCAGTAGAATCGGATTCCTGAAAGAAGTATTAAACAGACCACGTTTCAGTCGAAAATTTGGAAATATAGCCAAGAAAATCGACAAAGCCCATGAGTATTTTTAATAATAAAAAGTGCATGCAAAGTCAATGAAAAACATCACGTTTACATAAGCCTAAGGTAGTGTTTTAAGTTAGCTTTAGTTAAGCTGACTTATGGTCTGAACGAGCAAAGGGAAAGCACGAAAAGGTGAAGCTGTATATTGTTTTAGGTTAAGCGAAAATTTCAAAAACAACATAAGGACAAGGTCAAGGTATACTGAAACTGTATACCGTTCTTGGCGTTTACACAATATATAAATACTAAATAAATAAAATTATTTATAATACTAAATAAATGCAAATCCCCTACAGTTAACTTTAAAATGATTTTGAGACCACTGAGTGACGAGACTTTGTTTACCATACGGCGTTTGGTTTCTTCAGGTTCTCTGGTTTCGCTTCAAGATATATTAAATCGGCTGTTTGTTTCTTATTAGCCCATCTCAATTGACTCTTTCACTATCCTTTTCTTCGTTGTTCTCTTTTAAGTTTTAAGTAGAGCTTGAATAATTTAACAGGTACCAGTACCCTGCTATCCGAACTGCGCAAGTTGTGGATTTGATAACATATATATATATATATATATATATTTATTATATAGCATGCTATCGGATATGAGCTTTTGCGTAATCTGATTGGTTCCCTACTACTAGGCTATCAGCTCATATCCTACTAGTAGAGGAAAAACAAGATGGCGGCATGTTTTTTTAAACTGCCGAAAAGAGTTGAAATTGACGGATTTTTACACAGAAAAACATCAACACCCTCAAACCAATGTATAAAAAAACAACATTGTGTAAAAATACATTAACAAATACACAATTTAGCATGTCAAATAGTAAAATTCACCTAAAAATTACGTCTTTTTACTTCAGAAACACGACTAAATTAGCGGGTTGATATTAATTTGTTGCCAAACAAAGAAACTCACGGTTAAAATCAACCTTACAACACACATTTCGTAGGAGATAACCAGTAAAGAGACTTTTTTTATTTAGATAAGCATTTGGAGTAGTAAAAAGCATGTTCTCTTTCAAAAACAACCAACTAAGTAATTTAGTTTCACTGCCGAAGGTGTCTCAGTTTCATTTTTGCATGAAATCAAAACCTTTTTCACGATAGCAACGCTAATATAAACAACTGACCCACCTTTTGACTTCATAAAGGTACCTTTTAATCTTTTTTGTTGATCTGATCAACACATTTTTTGCCTCTCGAGCAACATTTATGCAACATTTCAAAGCTGTTTACCGAACAGCTCAGCGAGAAACTCTGTGTGAATGCATCATTACGCATGGCGGAAGTATTAGTTGCCTGTTGCCTATGCCGGAAGTTTGTCGTTTCAAACATTTCGCTGTAATTGTCTCTTGTACAGTGCTTGGCTATATAATAAAACAGTTATACCATTCGCTCTCGTCGTATACGAACTAATAGCCAACTCGGCGAAGCGCCTCGTTGGCTATGAGCTCATATACGACTCGAGCTCATGGTATAACTGTTAAATATATATATATATATATAAACAGGTTTCAGAATTACTTTCAGCTTTTCATCTCGCGTGTAAAGTGGACTCCACGCATGTCGAGATTAGCACCTTCACCGGGCTCCGGGCCTTCGGCCCTACGCCCGGGCTCGGGGATTAAAACGCAACCTGTCACAGGTCCATGGGAAGCCGTAATGTTTTCTTGCAAACAGTCGACCTTTTTTTAACTTGCACTATTATGACAAATTATTTCGCACAGCATTTCCTATAGAATTTAAAAAAAATTACGAGTAACAGCAATTGCAATGTTACACATCATCTATTCATTTGTATGTGCACGATTTTTTATTTTAAATTAAAAATACTGTAAATAATGCATGTCCACTATACCTCTTTGCAAAAGCACAAAATTCGCACTTAAATGCAATGTTCTGACAACGCAGAGATTTAGAGCAAGACTCATAAAGATTACTTTCCAAACTTGTGGCGTTCCGGCTGCAGTGGCGAGATCCATGAGTATTATCAGCTTTTGGCCAACTAGAAATGCTAAAATTAAAATAGATTTATTTAATAAATTGAAAAATTAATTATTAGTGAGCTTTGTGCAATATTTTAACTAGATCTAGGTGGTAAAACAAAAATGGCGCAATTTAAAACGAGCAACCAGGGTGAAATATATAAATAAAGTGAAATTGATCAGTACATATTATGCCGTACACATGCAAATACTTAATAACCTTTAACAATTCATTCTGTTCGACTTCCCCAGAAGTGAATAAAATTATCTGGTGTTACCCAGAATAAAATACTAAAGACTAATTCCAACAAAAAAAAAGCAACAAACTAAAACGTCTCCAAAAAGCTTATGAAAGATGGTACAAGCTTAAAAGAAAAGATATCTTCAGTTTTAAAAAAAGTGATGTAATTATGAAAAACTTCGCTCCAATTTGGTAAGTATAAAAGATAAATCAACAAGCTATATATCACTTACGCTCTATTAAAATAATTTAACTTCATTTTAAATATTTCAAGACGTAAAATTTACCCACTCATGATCAACTTCAGGTTCAACTTCTGAAACAATTACAACCGTCGCCGATTCGACACTGAACAGTTATGATGGAACATTGATGGCCGACAGTCGGCGAATTTCCGCCAGATCTTTGCCATGCAAAAAGGCCATTAAATTGGTTACAAAAAACTGGTCAAATCACTTAAAAAAGCCTTTAGGTTTGTTAAGAAAGTCTACGTAATGGCGACCTCAAAGACGTCAGTGTCGTACATCAATTGAAGATTTGCAAATGTCGTTGACTGTTCAAAATACACCAGTCTCGAGCAGAAAATGTGTAAATAATGCACGCTGTTATACCAGTGTGATAGATCATAAACGTCCTGTTTGGTTTTAAATATCATATTTAAACAATTCGAATAGTACAGGAACCTAGAAGTATTGCAAAGTCCCACGGAATTCAGCGATATGAATTACGAAACTTCTACCTACGTACGTAACTCCTCCTAATTTTCTCAAATTAATTTCCAGCTGAGCAAAACGTATTTTAACTGAATTTCAGAAAAAAGACTATGAGAAACAATTTAATGTTACGCTTAGAAGGAAAACCAAACAATTCTGTCGATTGGAACAAAATTAGAAGTTACACGCTTCCCTATGTAGGGTTAAAATGCTTATATTGAATTGCGTTGGGGTTTAGAAAATTATTTAGGCCGCTTCTATAAAAATTAAGAAATTAACCATCCACACACGGGAAATCTTTAAATATAATTTTACCTGTAATGTTTTCTTTTGTTGCCTTCTTCCAATTAACCTGTCTCTGCAATTTAGAGAGGTTCCAGAAATCAAACTTGAAACAGTTATCAAAATTTTGCTTCTTTAACAACTTCTTGGCGTCAATGCAAAAGGCATCGATTAAGTTGTCGCTGCTCAAACACAAGTCTTTTATAAACGTAAATGACGCAGCAAATATAAATTAAATGAGTGTCGGCAATAACTACCACTGTCAATGTTTTAGTTAATGATGTCTTAATTAAGTCAATACATTTAGCCGATAACTCCACATAAAAGTATTAATTTTAAATTGTAGAAGAGTCTAGTTTTGTTAAAAGTATTTTTAGGAGTATACTATGGTTGGAAAATATAAGCCGAACGAAACGAATTAGGTAAAGTCACTGAGGTATTTTTTGACAAAAATAATTAAATAGAATCCATTTGTATGGGTGACCATCTGTATTGATTTTCCATGTAGTCTAAATTTAATTGAGTTTTGCTGTTTGGCAGGTATATATGCATGCTCTCATCTATCTTTCAGGTCAACAGTTCAGTCAATCATGTTAACAAATATTCATCATGTAACTAATATTTAAAAGATGCCTGTTAATGTTAAAATAAATTCAGAATGGCGTGAAATTGCGCTTTTCAAGGTCTCGAAACGGGCCAAGGGCAAATAATATTGTATAAAAATACCAGATAAATATATTTGTCATTTAAAATGATATGTTTAACCAACATGCATGCATAGGAAAGAATACTAAATAGAACCCAAAGCCCAAACGAAAGGAAACAAAACAAAACAAAACAAAACAAAACAAAACAAAACAAAACAAACCCAAAGAAACAAAACGAAACAAAACAAGTAAACCTTGAAGTTTCCGAGGAAATATTGTATTTGTTAGAATTTCATCTGGACATATCTACTTAACTTTTTTGTCGTTTCTACAAGTGCATAACTGTAGTTATTTCATGATTGAGTCGGTTTTCTTTGATGTCCCGCGGGCTGTATATAGGATACAGCCCTATGAATACTAATTAGATAAGAAATGAAGAAAAAACTAGGAAAATCTTTGTCCAAGGTGGAAAAAATAGACAAAACTTTGTTGGAAAATCTCCTCAATCATGAAATAAAATCCCTCAATCATGAAAAAAACCCAGCCCTCGTTCTCGGGCTTTATCTATTACTTAAATATGCAGTCGGCGCTTTCAACCGTCCAGACAATAAATCAACAAAACGGCATAACCGAATAATGATATTTTCTTGCATGTATATCCAAAACAAACAATGGTCTATTAAGACATAAACAAAGTCAACATTTTTTTCCGGCTATACTAATATAACGCTGCATAATACCTCCATTGCTGTTGGCACTCGTTGGCACTTTAATTAGAATAAAACATTAAATTTTGACCGTTTCTCATAGCATATCTACTGATTGTTTTCTGGTTTGCCCACAGTCGATTTCGTATACCTTCTAGCTGCCGTTATAAACTTGTACGCATCGATTAAACTAACGTATGATGTTTACTAGTGATGCATAACCATTAGCCAATATTTTACGAATTAGGGGAGGGAGGGGGTCTAAGGATCCAGAGACATGCGGGGGAAGAAAATTTTGAAGCCAAAATCGCTGAAATGCCATTTCCTACATTTTCGGTGAAGATTTAACAGAACTTTAGAGCTTAGAAAATGCCGTATTTAATATTCAAGATACAAGTCACAGTTTCCAGAAAACTTGAAAAAAGTATAAAACAAAAAATGCCATTTTGAAACTGACAAGAATTACTGTGAAATTGTAACATTTCGACTTTGTTTGAAAGTCATACTTAAGTAATGCTTAAAAAAGCCGAGATATTGTTATCAGTATACTCGTATACAGCGGTTCCCCCAGGTTTAAAAAAAAATATGCTGAGCGACCCAGTGAAGCATTTACAGGGGAGTGCGCCCCCCCTAGCCCTTGGCCAAGTGGGTGCAGGGGGGTGCCAATTACTCAATTAGTGCCTTGATGCAGTGGAATACGACGTGGCTTTTCATTGAAAAACACGATTTAAAACTTTTAAATCTTTCTTCAAAGTACCGTCAGAATGCAGGAAATGCCATATCAGATGTCCAAATTTCAAAATTTTTCCTGGGGACCATGGAATGGTCGGACCCCCCGGAATGGTTTGGCTAAGGTTAAAAAAATTCTGGATCCGCTCCTGCAGCACCCCACCCCCCCCCCCCTCCCTACCAGATCAAGCTGGATCCATCACTGGAGCGACCTGCTTCCTTTATTCAAATACTGAATGTACAGTTGTGTTTTCTTCTATATATAATTATTAAAATTTTGACGGTGGCCAAACCACTTAGCCACTGAAACTAGACAAGAAAAAAGCTAAGACAAAACTTAGAAAGTAAGGTGATCTAATCTTTCTAAACAGCAAACACCAGAATGTTGGACGAATAGAATTTAAACATTGGGTTCCGGAACGTTTTGAAAAACTACCCAGTTGCCAAAATGACGTCGTTTCGACGTTGATTCGACATCGTCCTCGGACGTCGAAACGACGTTGAAAAAGTGGTAGAAAACGCAAATGGAATCGACGTCGAAATTTCGATGTTGATATGCGACGTCGAAACAACGTTGTTTTAACGTTAATGCAACGTCAATTTTACGTCGATATTAACGAGGAAACAACGTTGGTTTTCAACGTTATAGAAAGCTTAAAAAAAAATGCCGTAATTGTTGATTCGACTGTATAAATTATATTTCGATTACTTAGTGTTATTTTATCTGGGTAATATAGATATTTTAATAGATGCAGAATTTAACAGCTACGATATTGTTGCTAGAAAATCAAACACCACAAACAAGCAATAGTTTCAATAATCGTATATATAACCTAAGGCAAAAAGGATTTAAAAATCGTACAAAATAGAGAAGATATTAAAACACAACTTAAATATTTTACTAAAACAACAATTAAGTAAGATCTTCTTCTAACGGTTTTAAACAGTGAATTAAAAGAACTATTATTTATGGTTTCTTCCACCACCACCTTTCCAGTCTGGAGCATATTTCAGTAACGAGGAGCACAAACAAACAACATCACTCTCCGTTCCTGGGCTGCTCTTTAATACACTTGCTAAGAATAATCAGACAAAAAAGACAACTATAAAATACTCGTACTATATGTAATACACATTATAAACCAACACTACATTAATAATTATACATAATTTATTTTTTAGAAAATGTATATATATATATATATATATATATATATATATATATATATATATATATATATATATATATATATATATATTAGTTCAATCTACAGACGTAGGAAAACGTCTTTTAGCTTTTAAATAATTAAAACAAAAAGTTCGTTCGATTTCGTAGTGGGAAATACCCTCGAGTTCAAAGACCAAACTATTTTTCCTGTCTTTTTGACCAGGCACACATAGAACTTTCCTCCAACTTCATATAATATTATGCATATACGTACATATTATGGAAGTTCTTTACGTTGGCTAAAGTTTGGTAACTGTCTTGCCTGAACATTAATGAAATTTTCACCACTAATATACATAGCAGCATGCAATGTATCTATAACTGAATAGAAGGTTTATATGTGGTTCTCTTACTTAGATAGTCATAAAATCTTCCATCAACTACTTCAACTCACGCAATAAGACATTTAGGCCAAGCAAATTGTATATCTATAAGCTTTGGCGATCATTCTCGACAAACTGGCTCTTCGAGTTTAATAATGGTCTCCTTCTGCACGTCTGCAATGTCTGCATATGACGTCTACGCTTATAATACCTTAAATCAATTTAATACAAAAAATATAATTATGAAGCTATTGTAATAGAATGAGGTTAAAAATAAAGAATTAGTTATTATTATAGGCAAGGGATTTTGCTGATTTGAAGCTAAAAATGGTTATTGTTCTTGGATTTTGAAAGAAATTTTTCTGAATGTGTTTCAGCTGCTAATTTTGTTTACTCATCATTTATAGACTGTCTTTTGTCGCTTCTCCACCGTGTCGCCAAATATCCGTACTAAAATGTCGGTTATATCAGCAAGTCAGTTAATTTATGTATCGCCTCAACACTATATAGTTACTTAAGTCCCACCTATTTTGTAATATTTCGCTTTCTTAAATTTTGTTTCAAAATCTTATTTAGAACTTTGTAGTTAAATTATAGTATATGTTGATTATACCTTTTATATTTCTTAATGTCTCTTTTAGCTAAAAGCAAACAAAAATGCAGCTGACATGATAAGCATTATTCTCTTGAAGACCACCGTTAAATTACATTTCTGGTCGGCGACTCAGTTTTTGTTTGCCTTGTTTTAAAACAACTTAAGTAATTATTATTACTTTTCACAAAGGTGAATTTGCTAAAATTGAGTTCCCCCGCAGGTGCAACTGCACGTTCAAAACAGATTAAAACATTCCTAAATTACATTTTTTCAATAATAGCTACTAAAGACTTTTTGCAACAATTTTATCATTAGTCACGTGCACGGTTTCAGTTATCGACCAGTCTGAGATCTCTTCCTTCTCAGATAATAAACAATTATTGGATGAGACTTGATATCAAGAATTATATAATAGGCGGCCGGCCAAGGCTTCAAAATATTACTTTTGATGGCATTTTTTGTTACAAGCAGGCAACCATACTAAATCGTAACGGATAGTGTATACTTTGAAGGTGAGGGGTGTTGGCAGCTGTAATTTCTGATTTATATACTAAAATTTAGAGCTTTTTGAAAGCACAATGTGATGGATGGGATATCTGTAAAGTGCTGCCTATATTTACGTTTGTGTTTTATTTGAGTTTGCTAATTCAGAATTCTATCCAATCAGCGTGCCTGAAGTTCTGATTATTCTAATTCGCATAACTCACAATTATAAACAAACAAGAAACATGGCGCAGATTCGCCTAAATATAACACTTAGAAGAACATCCTCAACAATCTGGAAACTTTTTGTTACAAGCAGGCAACCATCATATAAATGTAGCTTAGACATTGATCAAGATATTTACTAGGCCGGTTGCCTTCCGTGTATCACAAGATAGAACTTTTCAACCGGTGAGTTAAATGTCTAAGGATATTATGAGCAACACTACACTGTAGTACAAAAACTAAGCTTTAGGCCACATAAAAAAAATTCCTTGATTCTCATCACCGCCCGACCACATTTTGAAGCCCGCCTACACATATGTTTCTATTTTGTTATAAAATATAAATGTGCCGCCCGACCGAATATCTGCAGAATGTTAATTTTTTTAACATTTTATATTCGATTTTTGATGTCCCAAGCCGAGAATTTCTGCAACGGAATTATTTCATTGGGTGTTGGGGGACATGGTGGGACCTTGGTGTGATTTTGAAGGAAAATATAGGAACTGTCAACTATTATATGCATATTAAAGTATACAAGACAGTCACCTCACGCTTTGTTTTCTCCGGTGTCGACCATTAACATCTTCTGTCTTCTTTAGTTTGTAAAGTTCTACATTATTCCAATTGTCATCTATATTTTCTCTGCTCAATATCAGTCCTGGAACTAGACAACTAGTACAGAGTTGTTCCGTGTAGGCAAGTTATCCCAAACGCGTTTACAACGACAAAACACAACCTGGCTACTAGGTGGCATAGCGTCATCGGGTTACCCTAGCGTCCTTGTAAACACGTGAAACAAAAAAAAAATGTACGAGAGCTAGGATAACCCAAAGGATAACCCTACCTTCTTGTAGGCTTGTTTGACCCGGCATGGCGCACGCTGATTGGTTGGTTACGGACTGCTAAGTTTTGGCGGGAAAATTTCCGAGTTGATTTAAATGAAAATAACAAAGATTTAGTTATGTTTTTTGTTGAAAATTTTGAACAATAAAACGTCCCGAGACATTAGTCTTGCTTTTTTTCTAAAAGCTGTTTATCTTTAAGCGAGGAAAATAAACGTTTAACAGGTGTAAACATGAAGCGAAGCGAACAAGCTCAAAAGTACGGTAAACGGCAACAACTGAAGACGAAGCCAGGACTGAAAGCAACAAAGAAAATGAACCAATAGCTATATAGTAAATACCTTATTAACCTCGTTTGTTAAGCTTTTTTAGTAGAACTTACAATAACTATTTTTTATTCTTAATTTATATAGACTTTGGACTATTTTTCCGCCAAAAGGAATCTCCTTCTGTAAAATGGATGATTGTGTCTTGCTTGGTCGGCACACTGGATGCAAACATACTATTTAACATTTTAATTGGAGTCTATTTGTACTTTTAGTATACCATGAAGGCTCTGTTAAACCTTTATTTACTTAATGATATTTAAACACTGTAGCCTATACTATCAATCCGTAATAAGGTTTGTTTTTCACGAGGCCGTGGGTTAAAAATTATATTTTAAAAATGGTTCATGCGGTTTGGCGTGCTCCATCGAGTTATGGTTGCACGCGGGAAGTTCGGAGAGCCAGTCGAGAACAATAAAAACCTCGGGGCTACGCCCTCGGTTTTCATTTGTTTTCTCGTGTTTGGAACCCCTGATGAAACTCGTGTTTGATCTATTACTTAATGCAGTTATTAACTAAAGAGTCAGAGTAGTTGTTTCTTTCTTCGACACTGCCGCGTTGTCCTCTCTAATTTTGCTAAGGTATCGGAAGCTGACGAATAGTAGCTGTCTTCTGTAATAATACGACGTGCTTTATTTTGTAATTTTTGCAACCGATCTTTCAACTCAAACGAACAATTGTCCCAAACCAATGAACAATAGTCAAAGTAAGTCTCTTCTCCCGGAGGGTTAGGTGTTTTTTTTAACCCAAATGAACACCGCTGCCAAACGTTTACGCATAAGTGAATTTGCTAGGTAAACATTGCAAGAGAAGTGGGAACTAGCCGTGGCAACAACAACCAGACAGTGAAGACTAAATAAGCCTCGACTATTCATTTGTGTTAGAAAAAAGGGTAATGAAAATTATGGGGCATTAAGGGGGTATTTCAGAATATGTTACAATATTGACAAAGAAGCCATGCACAAATTATCTACCTTTAATTTGTGGTAGTATGCTTATAATTTTAACTTTTATTTGGGGCTCTCGGACCAGTTCAAATATTTCAGTGCTTTCCCGCTCTTTTTTGAAGTACGAGCTCGGATGTCGCGCAGGCCCAAAACGTTTGCCAGCGGTGTTACCCAGATGTACCTGACGTTCCATTGTGTCACTCGGTGATCATATTTGCACAATGTCAAAACTGCACTAACGCCCCAACTCATAGAGGAAGTTTGACAAGCAAATCCCCAACCATTTCCCACATATGCCCCATGTCTCCCTGGGGTGTGAGGGGGTGAGGTGGTTCCGATGACAAGTGCAAGTACAATCCGCCATATGTGCATGTTTGGTAGAATCGGTCAATCGCTATTTCAACGCGCTGCCGTCTGTTTTGTGATGAGATTTTGTAAGTATACTAGGTTTTGTTTTGTTAGAGAGAAGTTCATTGTTTGCCTTAAAGATGAAAATCATGTCAAAGTATTCATGCTAGTAGGACAGAGAGAAAGAAAGAGTAGGTTTGCTTCAATTAGGTATTTTACAAGTAATATTTGGCATTTCACTCGATTAAACTGGATGTTCTAGGTAATTTTGCTGAAGGAAAATTTCGAGTGTAGAATATATACATTATAAGACCAAACTAGGACCAGTTGCAAAAAATGCAACACCAAGGCCTTCTGACAGGGAATTGAACCAGCAAGGCCTTCTGACTGGGAATTGAACCCGCGATGCTAGTGCAGTGCTCTGACCACTGAGCTAAGGAAGCCGTTGCCAAGAGCTTGGCCTATGCCAAGGTCTATTTTATTAATTTTCTCTAGATTATTGTTGCATTAACGCCAATGTACACGATACGATTGTTGTATACGATTGTCATTCTGGCGTATGAGTTTTTTGTGTACGTCACACAATTCTACGGAGGTTTGAATATCCGAGGAAGAAATTATATAAATACTAGAAGTTACTATCGCAAGTGCTGCCTGAAATGGGACGAAAACATTTAGCCTACTCTGCAGGCAACTCTGTGCAGTCTTTGGCTATAACATGACACCCCCCATGCCCACTTCACCCAAGCTTGCCCACTCCACATCTCCACCCAAGTTTGCCCACCACTCCACCCAAGTTGGCCTACTCCACGCACCTTTGCCCTTAAATCCTGATTTTTTTGAGAAGCAATGCGGCCTCGTTTTTAACCCACTTTTCGGGTTTGTATATCGGATGAAACACTCTTCCTCGTGCTTGATCTATTATACATCCACTGACCTATATATACCTTGACTGCGGGTGCTGCCCAAAAATTTCTCACCATTTTCACTTTCAAAATGACGGCATTTATGGGTCCTTCTGCTAATGGTAGCGACCCCTGACATGTACTTATGTAACTACTTAGTAAATACAAAGCGTTTTTCTTACTTTAACTCGTTCCTGTGCGAGCTGGGCTTCCCCAGGTGTGAATAAAATCGTCTGGCGTTAAGCAGAATAAAATACTATTCTACAAATTCGACATGAAAGAGTTAATGCATGCACGGTTGCTCATTGTTAATTTATTGTGGAACGACTCAAGAGGCCTACTGAATTATTTGTCTGACCAAATAGAAATATCAGTAGAACATGAACTCGAGTTTGTGCAAACAAAATATTTCGGTTGTTTTTCCATGTATATTATTTATGTTTGTCGCTGAGCGACCCAGTAAATTTGTCCCCCCCAAAATATGTCCCCCCAGGGACATATTTACTAGGAAATATGGCCCCCTCTTCGGAAATTTGTCCCCCCTCAGAATGATTCCTTACAGAATAATTGATATACGTGTGTGGACAAAACGTTTTAAAAGTAAAGAAATATATATATTTCTGAATGAGAAATTATAACAGCTAAATATATATTTAGATAAGAAACTATTTTTTGCTTTCTAAAGAGCGTGTTAGCTCGAGGTTAATGAAGGGCTCCGCGTGAAACGTCAGAATTTCGTTGTCGAAATTCTCGGCAGCTTACCATTTTCTTGCTTTGTTATTAATATAGTAGTGTAGTTTGCCGTTTTTCAAAAAACGGTATATACGGAAGTATTTATTATGCATGGTAGTCATGATTCGCAAACGCAGTAGACGCCTCATTCAATTAGCGATTTTTCAATGAGCGATGACTCTCAAAAGCGATCATTGGCCATACTGGTGTAGTAGCTGGGGGATAGGTGATGCTGCTGTAGGCCTAGGGTGAATTTTCGTCGACAAATAGTAATCTTTAGCTAACTAAACACTAATTTGCGGGGTAACACTGGTACAGGTAATTAAGATACGTCAGTTTTAAGATACGTCGTTTTTGTTAATATATATTTAGCTGTTATAATTTATCGTTCAGAAATATATATTTCTTTACTTTTAAAATGTTTTGTCCACATTACACGTATATCAATTATCCTGTAAGGAATCATTCTGAGGGGGGCCAAATTTCCGAAGGGGGGGGGGGGCACATTTCCTAGGAAATGTGTCCCTGGGGGGGACAGATTTCCTAGGAAATCTGTCCTTGGGGGGGGGGGACACATTTTTGGGGGGGACATATTTCCTGTGACACCGGGGCCTTTTTCACAGATTTAATCAATTTTGATCTGCATTGTCGACTGGACGTCACACGATACGAATTAGTATCGGAATTATTGTGATGCGCCAAGCTTTTTATGCAAAAATTTCGAGGAGTTCAAAAATATCTTGACATTATTAAACAGACTGGAAAACAATAGCAAAGGGCACAAAAGACGTCAGTATTCGTGTTTGTCAGAGTTTATAATTTTTTTTGCGTTCTTGACAAGGGAAAATGACTCTAAGAATCCCTCGAGATTCTATTTTCGGTTGTTTGTCTGAGTTTTGGCTTGTATTATATTATTATTTGGCTAATTGCTTTAGAAAATGGGCTGGCAGCTCTGTCCGTAGACGTGGCAAAAATTATTATTATCTTTGACTAGAAACTTTGCACTATCCTTGGGATCTAGTTCCCTTCCTTTTTTGTTTTTTATAACCAAAAGCAGAGCATTGTGTCCCAAATTTTCCGTCTTCGTATTGACCTACCTAAACAATTGCTTGACAGGCGCCATTAGTGAGAGACTAAATTGTTGTCCGGGCTCGTTCAATTTGTCCAATTCGTCCAGTCGTTACGAGGCGAACAATTCGTGAAACTCCGTTATTTGAACAAATCAATATTATATGTTATTGCGTCGTTCTATTTCAAAACCACGCAACATATCGCTATCCAAGAACTCAATATTATATTGTTATTGCCTCGTTCTATTTCAAAACCACGCAACATTTCGCTATCCAAGGACTCAATATTATATGTTATTGCGTAGTTCTATTTCAAAACCACGCAACATATCGCTATCCAAGAACTCAATAGTTTATATGTTATTTCGTCGTTCTATTTCAAAACCACGCAACATATCGCTATCCAAGGACTCAATTTTATATGCTATTTCCTCGTTCTATTTCAAAACCACGCAAGTTATCGTTATCCAACACATCAATATTATATGTTAACATCCTCGTTCACCTTTTTACTTACCCGTCTGGAAGGTTTGTGCAAGCCGTATCCCGGTGGGGGCGTGGGGCGAATAGCGGTACTTGGATCCAAGTTAAGACCCATTCATGCATGATCTTGAGCTGACCACCACCACTCGGTATGGCTTGGACCGATCACACCAATTAATTGGTGGAAGTATTACACTTACCTCTTTGATTGAAGGGAGGGATGGTGGGAATATCTAATTTCCTCTGACTGCATGCTAGCCCGTTAACGCGGCAATGACGACGCTCAGCTAGTACCAGTCTTCCATGACCGCTGATCCCCAGCTTGCACCGCGCGCGGTTACCTAGCTGTTAACCTTGGTTATTGCATAACCTCATTTATTGCGTAGTTACTCGGAGTCTAGGTTTCGGGTCCGTTTCTTTTTTCTTTTTTTTTTTGCGGATACTGCATGATTGCTAAACCATAGCCGCTATGTCATGAGCACGGTTGTGTGCACGAATGTTTTCGTCAATCACGTGATGAAGGCGAAAAGCTAATAAGCATACCTCAGAAGTCTCATTTGTATGTCCGAAGGGTTTACGAGCGTGCACCAGAACAACCAGTGGAAGATTGGAAGTCGAGTTTCGCTTCAGGTCATGGATAATTGCACGCAATCACAAGACGCCAAGAAAATATCCACAACGAGTTGATAGCTGACAGTGGTCAACTGGTCTGTCGATATACAGTAAAGTTTAAACGATTTTGTCAATTTTTGCAAATCAGTGACTGCTTTCTAAACCATATACCTACAATCCTGGACAAAAGTGCTTGGGACACTATGCGAAAATCGTCAAAATCGGCAAAGTGGCCCAACAATTTTGTCCAGGATTGTCTGAAAATGACGAGTTTATGATTTTTCAATAAAACACAGCTTTTTAACTTTGTAACATTGCAAAATATATACAGTTTAATAAAAGAGCCCCCATCTCTGCTCCCCCTTACCCCCTCAATGGGGAAGGGATCACTTGAGCAGAGTCTCTGCAGAGTTCCCACCCGCACCGGTACCACCCGCACGAGAGCTCTATTTAATTTGCATATTCACCAAACCTTCTATACCACACAAACAATTTGTTGTTCATGCATGTGGGAGCGTATTTATGTCATTTTCGAGCAAACTGCGCAGAATCGCCGCCCCCAAATTGTTTTTTTCTTCGATTTTATTTAATTCGTCATTTTCAGACAATCCTGGACAAAAGTGCTTGGGACACTATGCGAAAATCGTCAAAATCGGCAAAGTGGCCCAACAATTTTGTCCAGGATTGTATATACCAGATAGTATGTATTTCATAGCTTTTAGGTTATTATATATATATTCACTGTTATCTTATACTAAAGCAAGCGCGCGGTCAATGCTCGTTTATATGCAATACTTTTTCGTGTTCAGTAATTCAGCATCGCGTAATAAGACCATACATGCAGTGTTATTATAATTATTTCGTAACGCACTTCACACGTATTTTATACGTGTAGGCGTATAAAATACTTATTCAAAAAGCGCGTTGATCATTATTGAGACAAATCAATTCATGTTATTTATTTATTTGGTTTTCGTGTTTACGCACACGAGGCAAGACACAACAGGGATGTTCAGCCCTAGTCATGGTGTCTTGCCCTAAAAATTAACAAATATCAAATTACATATTATAAACTATTATATACATATTACTATATCACATCTACTGTACTATATCGCTGTTACCAGAGCCTAACGTAGTAAAGATTAGAACGAAAGCGATATATTATCACATTCTTTTAACAATGCGATTAGCGACCGGGTTTCCTGTTTTTCCCAATTTACCTATATTGTCATTTTAAGATTAGAATTAATTGGGTTGGAGTGTAAGTAAAAGGCTAGAATTAAGCATTTATATTGTTAAGTTATTAAGGGCATTTAAAAATTAATAATTATTGTCGATTCTAGATGATACGTGAGAGCATATATGCTGAGTATGTTTTAGTAAACAATTTACGTTGTTCAATCATTATCTGTAGGCCAAATAAATACCAGTCTCCGCATGTACGCATTGCGTACCTATTTTTTGTCTATGTCGCGAAATAGCAATCATTACGTCATCCCATCAGGCTTTGCGAAACTGATGTGTGCATGCCAAATGCTTTCTTTCTATGCTTTCCTGATGTCTGATCAAGTCTTTCTCGTCTCGGATGTGTTTTGTGTGTTCACAGACATAGTTTTGATATTGCACTGTAAAAATTGAAGGTTAAAACAACCAATTTATTTGACAGAAACCAATTAAAATTGGTAACTTTAACCAATTGTAATTTGGTTAACACACGAATTTTCGAAATAGTTTATTTTGGCCAATTTTTAATGAGTTAAATTTAACTATTCTATTTTGGTACAGCAGAAAATAGTCAAACTAGCTACATTTAACTTATTTGAAATGGTTGTTTTAATCGTTTAATTATTGTCAAAAAACCGGTAAATCTGTAAACAACTTAAGAACGTACTATTTAACCACCTAAATGCTTGGACCACGCCATTTTTCTCTTAAATCTGTTAATTTTTATACTACATTATAAATACTACTGGTATTCATATCGAGTTATCAAAAGCATATAACGTAGAAATGTTAATCGGTGATAGTATAAACACATTTGTCAACACTCAATCTTGTTCTTATATTTTTATATAACAAAAAAGAAACTTAACTTTCATAGCTGCATGAACTGTTTCCCAAGTCAGTTATTGCACGTATTTATGTTGGTTCCTTGCTTGTATGTTTGTTCCTCGGCGAGGATTTTCAAACGATTATGAAAGTTGGCAGAAATGTATGGATCTTGTTTGCTAATAAGTAGTTTGTAATGTACAATTAATCTTCGAGCCCGATTCTCGACAAGCCAGTAAGCCAGATGCTCGGGCATAAACCAATCACAAACGCGGGAACCAGTCACGAGATTAGCGACTGTGTATTCCAAATTGTTTACCCTTTGCAAAGTAGCGAAGTCTGCAGACTTTTAATGTATTCTGGAGTGTTCAACGTTTACAACATTCATAGGGTCAACATTCATTATAGGTTAACATTCATTAGGTTATAAACATGACAAATCAGAAAAATAGTTTAAATTCAAACATCTATATTTACATAAAAAAGAATGAGTTAAAGTTAATATTTTAACTTTTCCTCAAGTATAAATATAAGCAATTTTTTTCAAAAAGGACTTGCATGCTTAGTAACTTCGCGGGTCTGAAAATAATGGGTCTGATTGATTACAGGGTTGGTTCTCTGTTATTTCTCTGCATTTATTTATACATTTTTTTAGAGTTAGAGAATCGTTGTATATTGGGTTGTCTTCCCATAGCTCTTGGGGAGAAAAGAACAAGCAGAGTATTCCCAGGAAATTTTTTCTGGAAGATAATTGATGTAAGTGTATACTGATGGATACATGGTATATATATACTATTGAAAATGAAAGTGCATGCAGGGTGGCATGTATACCTACAACTATTGATATTGTATAACAATATCATACACATATGATATTGTTTTTCAATAAACGTATATTTCAATTTAAGCAAGCTAGCTCTGTTCAATTGAATACCACGGCCTTTTACCAATTTTGTCCTTCTACCATTTCTTCAGATTGAGACAGGAGAGGGAACTATGGAAGAAGCTGTTTAAAAGTCAACTACACCAAGGCTTGTTTCGTCAGGGAATGTTTGTCATATTAATTCATTATGTTTAGCCGCTGAAGGCATGGTAGTGTGCCAGTTTGGGCCAACCAATGCCATTCTTAACGCAGTGGTCACGCTAATTGCAAGCTATTATGCCTTTAACATGTCTTACCCCACTGGCTTCAGCAAAAACATTTATATTTTAAATGGGTAAA
This sequence comes from Paragorgia papillata, assembly GCA_035771165.1. Lineage (NCBI taxonomy): Eukaryota > Metazoa > Cnidaria > Anthozoa > Scleralcyonacea > Coralliidae > Paragorgia > Paragorgia papillata. The sequence continues at coordinate 1,765,857 of JAWNZC010000339.1, read as the reverse complement.
TCTTCGACCGAACCGTTGCCGATTGGAGCTGAAAACTTTTTGTCCACTTTGGATTAACTACGAATACCTCGCGTAAACTTTTGTTTACTAGTTGATTCGGATTTTATCCAGACGAGATACAAGCTCAGCTGTGATTTGAAATAGTCATGTATATTGTTCACTCTCTTCACTTCCTCGCTTGAAAGTCTTATGAGGCGCTTGATCCCTCCAGTGAGCTGCAGTGTTATAACTGTTCCAGCATTGGTGCGCATCAACCCCACAGTACCCTTGCATGTCGCGACTGGTTTAGGCGTCATGCCTGGTCCTTTGTTGGATGTCAGATGGCTCTAGTACACAGATACATTTAGGTTATCGCCATGCAGTCGATCGATTGCATGTTGTACTTTTGGGCATGTTGATGTCAGCATGTGGTGAAAGAGCCAGCCAAAGAAAGTGTCGATTGTTGAACACTTTAATAATTATGACTAAATACTAACATCAGAGTTTTTAATATGAAAAGTCATTCGAAAGTATGAAGAATTAACCTTTGGCTTTGTTTTTTACAATTAAAACAGCTGTAGTTGTTGTCTTGGATATAAATCCCAGTCAGTTATTCAGTTTCGTTATAAGCTGCTAGAAATGTAACATCGTTTGATGCATGTTTAATTTTCTGCCTATACTTTTGCCTTTGAATTTGTTCTATTTGTGATTGACGCCGTTATAAACGTCCAATTTATCATTTGTCGAATCTAATGCAAATTAGCAAAAGTTCGATAAATTGGACGTTTGGAACGAGACGTCTTCGTTTCAACCAATTTAGAACTGGTTGGGAAGTCTGTTTTTCACCATTTTAAATTGGTTACCTCAGATCCATCTGGGGTACAATTCTAAATTGGTTATTTTAACAATTATTTACAATTTTAAACAATGAAAATGGTTGTAATGACTTTAATTAAATGGTATAATGTTTGTATAATGAACCATTGTAAAATGATGAGAATAATCAATTAAAATTGGTAGTTTTGACAACATATTTATTGGTTAAATCGAGCAAATAGTAGATTTATTGAAATGACCAATTAAATCAGATTAATATTTAACTATATGTCTTTCAACAAAACAATATTGGTAGTTTTGACCAAAAACAAAATGGTTATCACAGATCCATTTTTAACCAATTTTTTTTGGTAGTTTTTACCACGTAGTTTTTACAGTGTGTATACGCTTACAATCGCACACTGCACGCCGTTATAATAGCTTAATACCCAAAGAGACTCGACATATGAACGCTGTGTCCATGTGTGGAAATACGATAAATACAGGCAATCGTGTTTTGTGTTTTGTGTATTGCAAATTGTGTTTTCTATCGGAGAATTGTGTTTAGACTTTAGATCTTAGCACTGCATATGCGACAACCTGAATATATGTAGTGATTGCAGCTTCGATAACACTTCAGTATACCTTCACGTACTATATATAGCACTGTGATTTTGCAGTAGCCCGACCAGGCGTCTTTTTATATTTCAAAACCACGCGACATATATCGCTATCCAAGAACTCAATATTAACTACTTATTGACCGAGCGTGAGGTCTGTACTAGTGACATATCGGACTGATGTTTTTTTTAGTACGGACCGAGACGAGCGCAGCGAGTTGAGGCAAAAAAACCCAGAGATCCGATATTTCACTAGTACAGACCGAACAAGCGAGGTCAATAAGTAGTTTATTATATGGCCATAAATGTTGTGAACGTTCTGTGAAAACTCGACCCATCTTTCTTGCGAACTAAACGAAGATGGCAGACATTTTCCCATTTTTAAAGTACTTTCCGTTGAGCTCGAATCCTGAACTTTCTTCCCCAAATAGTATTTTTCAATTGCTTTTGTTTGGCATATTGCTCAAGATCGTATGTTAGTAGTTGAATAAAAAATCATCTGAAATTCTAATACTTGTGAGAAGTAAATGTTATATTATTACGAACAATGTTTCGAACGTTTTGTACATTTTAAAAACTTTCACGAAACGTGGAAACTCGAACTATACATCATAACATACCTGCACGATATATTTCAAAAATGAGTAGTTCTGAAATTATAATCCATCTTGTTGCATATACTGATATGACTGCCATTTTGTTTATAAAATTTACGGTCCCAAACGGCAGATTCCGCTCTGAGCGGGTGGATACGGGAAATATCCGACCGCTTATATGAACCAATCAAATTACAGGATTTCCGTATTTGGACCTCTCAGCGCTGTGCCATATAATGAGTATAGGATAAATACCGAGAACGTTCGAGGTATTTATCCGACTTAAAACACGATTGAAGAAGATTTTCTAAAAGATAGCATTTACCGAGTGTCGAAGGACATTGTTATGTCAAATGTTAACGGGATTTTATGAAATAATGACTCCAAAGCAACCTTTGAATAATAGTTTATTAAACAACTTGAGAAGTACGTAAAGGTTCATTGAACACATACACAGACTTCTACAAGCTTCTTTGAATAATTAGTATGAATAATTAGTACCAGATCTATCATTACAGCATTGGGCATGCGTATTGATGCAGTATCAATCCCACATTTTATGCTCAACGTTCAGCGTAATAAATTGCTGACTCAACCAACAGATTTTGATGGTTTTCCTTGGTTTGCCTTCCTCTCGTAAACTACGTGGAGCGAAAAGCAAACCCTTGCTCTCCTTCCCGTATGTGGGCGCTACCGGCGTTACCATACGAGATAGTTGTAGCAGGCACCCTATGAATTTATAATGCGGGATTTATGGGATATAAATCCCGCAAAAAAAACAAAGAAAACCGACTTGATCGTGTTTTAATATATGTTATTGTCTCAGACTATTGCAAAACCACGCAACATATTTCACGCATACAACAACATTTTCAGCTTCAAAACTGTTTCGCAAAAAGTGGTTAACTTGCGATGCGCGAGAAAGGGAAAACCGCTAGCGGTAATGTGTCAGAACCAAACAAAGTGCTAAAAAGCGGTGCCCTGTTTATCGTCAAAAATGTCCGGTCAAAAATACAGCGATAAAAATGTCGCGTCAAAAATACCGCGTCAAACATACCGCGTCAAAAATATCGTGTCAAAATTATTGCTTCAATAACGTCGAATGCTATTGATTCCGCACGAACGCACTAGGCAATGCAAGAGTTATATAATTAAATCTACAACTTCAGCTCATTTATTTTATTGTTTACACAAGAACTACTGAACTAAACGCTTTTCTACATTTTTAAACGTAAACATAGGTATAACCCCAAGACTTACTACAACAATTATAAGCGCTATTTATAACATAGGCTCAAAGTTTTGAATTTAAACATTATAACCCCAAGACTTACTACAACAATTATAAGCGCTATTTATAACATAGGCTCAACGTTTTAAATTTAAGCATTATAATCCCAAGAACAATAACAATAACAATAACAATTATAAGTGGTTGTGCTAATCCTAACACTGTCCCAAACAGGAACACTAACGCTAATCCTAACACTGTCCCAAACTCGAACCCTAACGCTAATCCTCACTCCAAACGTGCCTAACCCAGTGTGCTATATATATATATATATATAACTGAAGTGTTATCTTCTGATCATTGACCAGGCAAACCAATAGCAGACATGTAGACCTGAAGTCTGCATACCTCCAGTCTTCCATGCAGAGATGAAAATTCAGCCTCGCTACTTATATAATACAGTGAAACCGCTATTAAAAGTGCTTATAAGGTGAAAATTAAGTCTGTCTTATTTAAAAGAACACTTAAAATGACAAAGTAACATCTTTTGTAGTTTTTCGTTTCCTTGCTTCATTATTGAGCTATTTCTGTTTGTTTGATATGCAAATTAGACATCTAGATGTCACACGTGCTTAACGATTTATCGAAGAAGGTTATCAACCGCGTCCCAGGGCCATTTGTGGGGGCTGGGCAAAGATGGAGGCCAAAAACAAAATGGCCGGAACAAAATGGGCCTGGCACAGCTGCTAAAATAATGCCTCATTTTTAACTCGGACCCAATTTTCACAAAGTTTATAGCGCCTAGTCAGGCTTTCGATTGACTTGCAAGATTCAAGATGTCGCTCACGTTAAATGTATTCTTATACTGCGTTCGATATGCTTTGGATTATTCTAACTACAGCGAAATTATCTTCTTTTGCCACCTCAATTCTAAAATACTCTTTGACTTTGTTCACAAAGTCTTTCCAATTCGTTTCTCCAGATTAAGAAAACAATTTGGTTGCCTCATGGACTTCGTTGTATGGCAGGGCACAGAGACGACACAACCCATCATTACATATTCTTCCGACGTTTTTTTCGGGTGTTTCGCCAGCTTTTCGCTCATTTTCATTGATTTTGAAGTTGTTTTTAACTTTGCCGCCATCACTTCTTTGTAATTTGAGCCCTTGTAACTAATGCCTGCTAGTTAGCCTGAGCGCCTGCCTTGCTTCCACCAATCAGAATACCAAAAACATCCAATGTTATCTCGACCAATCATATGTGGTGATGGTTCAGTCTGTGCCAGGGCCATTTGTTCCCGCCATTTTGCTTTTGCCAGCCATCTTGGCCCAGCCCCCACAAATGGCGCTGGGGACGAGGTTGCATGAAAGGTTATATATCTTTGCTATTATTAAACCAAATTAATTCGACGGAAGTGCGCGGGTGTGTTTCTCTCACAACACCAAACATGTAGATTTTCAAGTAATAGCGTGCCGTCGAGCTGCTATTTATAGCCCATAATGCGGACAAACAAACCAAAATTGACTTCCAAATTATTGCAAATGAGCCGTTATCTATTGTTCGGACTGCAAGAATTATGGGTAAAAGCGGCAAACATAAATAGTGACGTCACCACGACGGAGCGCTATTATGTTTGATAATAGCAAATATATAATATGCTCCAATGGCTCGTTATATACGCTAAGATGTTAATTTGTGACGTCGAGATGTTTAATTTGCTTATCGAACAACCAAGCAAAGCTAACAATAAAAAAAATGCAAAATATGTTACTCTGTCATTTTTAGTGCTATTTCAAATAAGATAGAGTTGATCATACAAATAAGACGGAGGTTTTCTTTTTTTACACCTTGGTTGGAGTTAATAAAGATTTTATTGTCTGTGAAGTGAAACAGTCAGTCAGAAAATACCGAAAACGACAGATTAACGCTTAGTGCAGGATTAGTGCAAATCAACTTTTGAAATGTAATGTTGCCCGCAGCTATGGGTTACGCGGAAAACATCACGCTCAAATTTTTTGACTGTCACGGAAAAACTGCTCGCCCAATCGGAAAATCAGAACGCTAGAACAATGGACTTTGACACCTGATATATAACAAAAGTAATTATGATTTTTAAATGAGCTTTTCTCTAACAATAACGCTGTTTTGTGTGAACAAATATATTCTAAAAGTTGCGTGGCCTGATTTTCATTTCAGTTGTCTTTAAAGAATAGTCGTTTCCTTTCCAGTAATACCAGACAACGCCTTGACCACCTTTGGTGTTAGTACCTCGAAGATACACACTATTTAAGTTCGATTTAATACAGCGATGGTACCACCAGGCACCTTTGAAAGACACAGCACAGTTTCCAGTACTCCATTTATCATTATCATTATCTTCAGTGGAAAACTTCATTCCATTGTGCCAACCAACTGAGTCACCAGCATTACCTTGTAAGGAGAAAAAATGCACCATGTCGGTGTAAAGAGGCGTTCACATAATTCGATCTAATATATCCAACACTTGTCAGTGTTCTTTCTCCAGTTTCTAAACACAGTCAAGCAGGTTGAAAATACGAGACAAAGCCGCGTGTTGTTTTAACCAGCTTCACTGTATTTAGACATCGGAGAACAAACACTGACGAGTGTTGAATATAGCTTCTCAAACGAATCAATATTTTAAGACAAAATCGACCAAAACATTTGCTAAATTTCATGGTAATCTTCTTCCGATTTCTAAATGCTGATAAAATATATATTTCTTTTAAATTTTTCTCATCAATTATTAATGAGTTTGAGAATAATCAGATCTGAATGTCCTTTTAATGTATGTGATTTACATATCAAAGTAAAAACTGTAGTGTTCGCCAGCAAACTACTTGACACTCTTGTATGTTGTAGTGTGCCGTTTCCCTCTGACGAAGGACCTTCGCTCGAATCACTCGACTTCTAATCTACCTTCCACATTTCGGCAGTATACCCAACCTTACTATATTTCAACTCTTGTAAGCACATACATTACATACATCAGCGCAATAATCGGATCCAATTAATCAGATCGTGTGAACGTGCCATAACAAGACATTTACCATTTTGTACAATAGACAAAATCTTCGCGAGACAAGTTTCTACAATCGTCGCACACAGTAGAAGGCAATTCTTCTGCAATACTGCAATTGTGGCGACTTTTCTTGCACAAATTTGACCAAGCGAACGGCACATTTCTATTTTCTATACTAAGAAGGTTTCTGATTGGTTTAGGTCAGAAATACCCTAATTCCTTAATATATTATTATTCGTGCTCTGTGCAATTTTAGTACGTATTACCTTGTCAATAGCTTTCTCAAATAAAACGTTTCTCACCTGAATAATTTCCAACTGTCAAGTTATATAGATCCGTTTCATCTGCCATAGCAAATGTGTTGTACTTAGCGTAACGTGTCTCGTTTTCAAAATCTTCCAGATCAACTCTCAAAACATTTTGACCACTCTTTGACAAACGATTTATCTTGTCCAGTCCAAGCCAGAACTCTCCACTGAGATTACCAAATCCATTTTTGTAGTCAGTCCAATTTAGATAAAAATCCACGCTTCCGTCCATTCGTCTTTGAAAAACAGTCCAACCTCCTCCATCAGTTGTCATGTCACACATTGCATCAAAAGCTTCTTGATCATCTGGGTGAATTGTGTACACGCCATTGGATTTCACTCCACTTTTGTACAATTCAGCACAACCTTTTGGTACTATGTGTAAAGATTAATTTTTAGAATGTCACAAATATATAACAGTGCAAATCCAACTTAAACGTGCATATGTTGCTGTATTGTAAAGACACATCTAGAGAAATATACAGGGAAAACGTAATGTGTCTGTGGTATGTGTCTCCAAACATTTTTTCGCTTCCGATAACTAGAAGCTCTCTCGATCATAGGCACACTCGCGGCATTATTGGTATATAAGTTCCGATCCCAGGTCTTATAATTCAAATTTTACAATGTGTATTTAACAAAAACAATACATTTTTCTGTGTATATACTGTATTATAGATCACAGATGATGATCACTTGACTGAACGCGTCAACTAAGCACAAGAGCGGCGTGGCCCACAGCGACATTGGGAGATTTCCTGGTGGGCCCTGAGGATTTGTACCTTGTGGGCCCCATGAATTTGTGACTTGTGGGACCAAATAATTTGTAGACGCCTAGCTGGTTGGCCCCAATAATTTTTAAATACTGCAGCCTAAAACTTGAAGTGCAATTTATATTAAGGAATATTGCATGCAGTTCGGTAGCGTTTCGAGCTAAGGCCCTTTATCAAAGAAACGTACAGTTCAATTCGATTTATAGAACCTTTACTATTTCGATATTTTTTTACAATGCATGCAACGTTACCTAAGCACCAGATAAATTTTATTGTAATTTATAAATTTAAGTGTATAAGTACATAATAAATAAAATCATATCGGACCTTGCGTTCGTTGTTGAAAAAATCCAACAAGCAAAGTTCAAAATAAAATTTATTGCACATGCGTTGTGCGAATGTTGGGTCTACAGTCATCGTACCGAAATATCCAGTGCGGTCGAAAAGTAGATTTTTCTTCACCAAAAGCAAAATCAATTGAATATCATAACAATTCTAATTTTCTGGAATTTCAAACTGCTGGAAATAACTCTGCCTATATGCTAAGGCTAAACATCTATGTTCAACTACCAAAACATATTACCTGTGCAGTTTGTTCCATTTCCAATAAAACCGCGATTACATGTGCAAGTATAAGAACCTGCGGTATCGTTGCAAGTTGCATTTTGGTGGCAGGGACTGAGGCTGCATTCATCAACGTCTAAAATTGAAAACAAATCATTAGAACATGAAATAAACATGAAATAAAATCTCGAATAAAATTCGTTATACAGTAGGTATAAAATTTAAGATCGACTGTATACAATAATTTATATCGACAATATTAGGATAGTGTCGGATAGAATAGTTTTAAAGGTAGGGTAGAATATGGTAGGGATGGCTAGATCAGCCCAGCCCAGACCAGACTAGACTAGACCAGGCTAGAATATAGTAGACCAGACTAGACTAGACTAGACTAGACTGGACTAGACTAGACTGGACTGGACTGGACTGGACTGGACTGGACTGGACTGGACTGGACTGGACTGGACTGGACTGGACTGGACTGGACTGGACTGGACTGGACTGGACTGGACTGGACTGGACTGGACTGGACTGGACTGGACTGGACTGGACTAGACTAGACTAGACTAGACTAGACTAGACTAGACTAGACTAGACTAGACTAGACTAGACTAGACTAGACTAAAATAAAAGATAATAGAATAAGATAGAATAGAGTAGAATAAAATAGAATAAAGTCAGTAGTTTTTGCTTGCTGTTTCGAATCAGCTTTATACTTCTTGACTCAACGTGTTTCTAACTATGTTTAGTTGTAGGTAGATTCTGTGGAATATCAAAATTAGTATTTTTTCTCAATTTTAATCATTTGAAAGACTGACAGTAGGAAATGTCAACGACGATGCATCTTTCCGACGAGAAACGTAAGTATGAATAAGTTTTCCACGCCAATTAAGACTAAAATAATATCGGACCTTGCGTTCGTTGTTGAAAACATCCAACAGCAAAGTTTAAAATTAATAAGCAGTATTGCGCATGCGTTGTGCGAATGTCGGGTCTACAGTCATCGTACCGAAATATCCAGTGCGGTCGAAAAGTAGGTTTTTCATCACCAAAAGCAAAAACAATTGAATATCCTAACAATTCTAATTTTTCGGAATTACCAAACTGCTGGAAATAACGCCGCCTATATGCTAAGGCTAAACATCTATGTTCAACTACCAAAACATATTACCTGTGCAGTTTGTTCCATTTCCAATAAAACCGCGATTACATGTGCAAGTATAAGAACCAGCGGTATTGTTGCAAGTAGCATTTTGGTGACAGGGATTGAGGCTGCATTCATCAACGTCTAAAATTAAAAATTAATCATTAGAACATGAAATAAAATCTCAAATAAAACTCGTTATACCGTATATATAAAATTTAAGATCGGCTATATACAATAATCTATAGCGACAATATTAGGGTAGTGTTGGAAAGACTAGACTAGACTAGACTGCACTAGACTAGACTAGACTGGACTGGACTGGACTGGACTGGACTGGACTGGACTGGACTGGACTGGACTGGACTGGACTGGACTGGACTGGACTGGACTGGACTGGACTGGACTGGACTGGACTGGACTGGACTGGACTCGACTGGACTGGACTCGACTGGACTAGACTGGACTGGACTAGACTGGACTAGACTGGACTGGACTGGACTAGACTAGACTAGACTAGTGTGGAATGGATTGGGATAGAATAGGATGGAATGGATAGAATAGAATAGAATAGAACAGAATAGAATACAATGGAATGGAATGGAATGGAATGGAATGGAATGGAATGGAATGGGATGGGATGGGATGGGATGGGATGGATGGGATGGGATGGGATGGGATGGGATGGGATGGGATGGAATGGAATGGAATGGAATGGAATGGAATGGAATGGAATAGGATATAATAAAATAGAACAGATTAGGAAGAGAATCCGTTGGTTTTTCTTTCTTTTTCGAATCAGATATATACGAATATCTAAAGAATCTTTTCAATTTTAATAATTTGATAGACTAAAGTAGATAATGGCAGCGATGATACATGTTTCAGATGAGAAACGTGAGTATAAATAAACCTTCCACGCGAATTCAGACTAAATAATATCAGACCTTGTGTTAGTTGTTAGTTGTTGAGAAAATTCGACAAGCAAAGTTCAAAATCAAATGTATAGGGCAAACGTTGTGCGAATGTTGAGCCTACAGCCATCGCGCCTAAAGGTCCGGTTTCGAAAAATAGGATTGTTCTCACCAAAAGCAAGGATAATTGAGTATCCTCAAACTGCTGGAAGTAACTTCGCCTATGCAAAGACAAATATCTATGTTCAATTACAAGAACTTACCTTTGCAATTGGTTCCATCACCAGTAAATCCACGATTACATGTGCAAGTATAAGAACTAACGGTATCTCTACAAGTAGCATGTTGATGGCAGGGTTTGGAGCTACATTCATCAACGTCTAAATATAAACACAAATGAATAGAATATTAAGTAATAATGAATTACAGCACTCGCGTTTACTAACAAGGAACAAGAGTTCAATTTCTAACTCTATAGGAGTTCTTATATTTGCTAATATAATTAAATGTTTAATTGAAGATTTTCAGATAATATTTTCGTATCTTAAAGTCTTAGACATCAAAGCTTTCTCTAAATCTGCCTTGTCAGATTGTTTAATTGCGTAAAAGTATTGCCTTAAATACAGTTACCTTTGGCTTCGCATGTTAGATCACTTTCTTTCATCTGCAATGTTTAGACAACCGAATGTTAGTTTATAACTGCGTGATACATTGATATGATGACATCATTACAGTTGTAGTAATATATATATATATATATTACTCCTGTAATGATATAATCAATAATTATATAACTCAGTTTACTCAGTTATCTATAACTTGAACATTTTCTGTCAACACAACTGATGTATATCTTTTTATGCTTTGTCTACTTACATTTATTACTTCATAATAATTAAATGTTGGATCAGGAACGAGTCTTTCTGGTTTAGTCGTCTTTGTTTCGTTGTTCAATTGACATTTCTTTCTTGCATACATATTCTTGGTTTCTTCCTTTTCAATGTTGATAGATTTACATCCTCGGCGGACTTCAGCCAAACACAGATGTCCACAGTCCAATAAACTTTCCACTTCTCGTTCATAGATTAATGATTTGTTCAGGCGATGTTCTTGTTAATAAAAAAAAAACACATCACAAAAGAAAATGTTGTGTGATTTACAGTAAAAACCCGCATAAAAGAACACCTATTTTTTATGTCAGGCTCAATGGTTCTTATATATATGTTGGGTGTGTATAGTGATAAATCAGGCTGATAGGCTCTTGACAGGATCTTATTTATAGGGCAAAAATAATTGTATATGATCTGGTGTATCTTCATATTAGGAAAGAGTGGATGTATTATATAGGATGTATTACACTAATTATTGCTATAAAGAAGCAATAGACAAAAGGATATAAATAGTACTACTTTTGGAGCATTGATTTAGTATTTGTACTCTAATGTCTGTTTTAAAGGCCCTTAAGGTATGCTCTGTATCTGCATGTGTTCTGAGTAGAACAAGCTGCAGTACATTACAGTACAGTACAGTACAGTACAGTACAGTACAGTACAGTACAGTACAGTACAGTACAGTACAGTACAGTACAGTACAGTACAGTACAGTACAGTACAGTACAGTACAGTACAGTACAGTACAGTACAGTACAGTACAGTACAGTACAGTACAGTACAGTACAGTACAGTACAGTACAGTACAGTACAGTACAGTACAGTACAGTACAGTACAGTACAGTACAGTACAGTATAGTACAGTACAGTACAGTACAGTACATTCTCACACATCATTAGATATTCATAGCATTTTGGCCAATCCGGTTGCTTGATTTACGTCACATGTACTTACCTAGAAACCCAGTCTAAACCAGAGACCTAATTAATTCAAGTGGGCAGGGCTTAGAAGATGAGGGAAATTGAGGGGAAACAATACATATGTTAATTTACAATATCAATACTGTACTTAGAAATGTTTTCTAAATACAGTAAACTGTATTTAGAAAACATTTCTAAATACAGTACGCTGTATTTATAAATCATTTCGCAATACAGTTTTCTGTCGCTATAGAAACCATTTCAAAATACAACAGATTATTTTACCTAACAGCGCTTCACAATATAAGCGACTACATGCGATACATATATTACAAGTAAAATAGACTAACAAGAAACCAAACTTACGTTGGTGCAATTTAAGTTATTCGACGACAGACAGAAACCTACGAAAAGCGCTAAAACTGTGATGTTGCTTGCAGACTGATTGAAGTAATGAAGTTTAAACGTCCATTTACCTTTCATAATATTATATACATATAAAAGTAAACAAGACAGTCAACTCATGCTTTGTTTTCTCCGGTATCAACCATTAACATCTTCTGTCTTCTATAGTTTGTAAAGTTCTACATTATTCCAATTGTCATCTATATTTTCTCTGCTCAATATCAGTCCTGGCTAAATAGATCCTGCTGTTCAACATAATCTAATGTATGTTATCCAATAAACCCAACGTCTTGCGAACCAAAACTCCTGGCTGTTTTAAAACAACATTTTCCCCTGTCTCTGCAAGCGCTTGACGACCAGTCTGTTGTGATTGCCCTCATTTCAATTAATATCTAATGATGTATGAGAAGCTATTTCAAGTCCTAATTAACGGCACATAAGATTTAGAAACCACGTCTAAAACACTAACTCGGATTTACGTACAGTACAGTACAGTACAGTACAGTACAGTACAGTACAGTGCAGTGCAGTGCAGTGCAGTGCAGTGCAGTGCAGTGCAGTGCAGTGCAGTGCAGTGCAGTGCAGTGCAGTGCAGTGCAGTGCAGTGCAGTGCAGTGCAGTGCAGTGCAGTGCAGTGCAGTGCAGTGCAGTGCAGTGCAGTGCAGTGCAGTGCAGTGCAGTGCAGTGCAGTGCAGTGCAGTGCAGTGCAGTACAGTACAGTACAGTACAGTGTAATGCAGTACAGTGTAATGCAGTGCAGTACAGTGCAGTACAGTGCAGTACAGTGCAAGACAGTACAGTACAGTACAGTGCAGTGCAGTGCAGTGCAGTGCAGTGCACTCTACTCTGCTCTGCCCTGCCCTGCCCTGCCCTGCCCTGCCCCGCCCCGCCCCGCTCCGCCCTGCCCCGCCCCACCCCACCCCCGCCCCACCCCACCCCCGCCCCACCCCACCCACGCCCCACCCCACCCCCGCCCCACCCCACCCCCGCCCCACCCACCCCACCCCACGCCCCACCCCACCCCCGCCCCCCCCCACCCCCGCCCCACCCCACCCCCGCCCCACCCCACCCCCGCCCCACCCCACCCCCGCCCCACCCCACCCCACCCCCGCCCCACCCCACCCCCGCCCCACCCCACCCCCCGCCCCACCCCACCCCCGCCCCGCCCCACCCCCGCCCCGCCCCGCCCCATCCCCGCCCCACCCCGCCCCGCCGCGCCCCGCCCTACCCTACCCTACCCTAACCTACCCTACCCTAACCTACCCTACCCTACCCTACCCTACCCTACCCTACCCTACCCTACCCTACCCTACCCTACCCTACCCTACCCTACCCTACCCTACCCTACCCTACCCTACCCTACTCTACTCTACTCTACTCTACTCTACTCTACTCTACTCTACTCTACTCTACTCTACTCTACTCTACTCTACTCTACTCTACTCTACTCTACTCTACTCTACTCTACTAACTAAGAATTTGATGTCCATGTCAAATCTTTCTCTGGTTGTACTGTACATGACATGAATCATTATGCGCAACCTACAATCGCCAAATCACGTGATCATGTTATTATCCATGTGGGAACTAATGACTTGAATAATTCCCCTCCAAGAAGTATTGCTGAGAATGTCGTAAATTTAGCAAGAATGATAGATGCAGAGGCTTCTAACATCAATTTGGCGATATCTGGGCTTACTCAACGTGACGACGATCAAAACCTTTCCAAAAAAGTTGAAGAAACCAACAAGCCTGATCATTAATTTTTCAAAAAGGTATAACTGGTCGTTCGTAAATAATAGGAACATAGATCGAAGTTGCCTAAACAGAGGTGGTTTACATCTAAACCGGAAAGGATTACAGCAATATTAGCTAAGAACCTTATAAATCATATTAACGAATCTTTTTGAAATAATGTTGAAGGTGAGTCCATTGATAAAGAATCACATAATTATTTAAATTTAAATTCGTCTAAATGTTTACTTGATTTACCAAAGAATAGAGGTTTTAGATATGCATCGTTAAACATTACTAGTCTTCCGAAATATATTGAAGAGCTTCAAGTATTACTAGTTGACAAACCACTAGACGTTTTAGCAATCAATGAAACAAGGCTAGATTCGAGTATTAGTGATGCTCAAGTAAAACTCCTTGGTTATGATTTAGTACGAAAAGACAGGAACAGAGTTGGTGGCGGTGTCGCCATTTATATAAAGAATTCCATAAATTATACTATTCGTAAGGATTTGAATGTATATATATGTCATTGAGTCATTAGCTTTAGAAATTAAAAAGCCTAGAAGCAAGCCTTTTGTAGTTGTCGCGTGTTATAGACCTCCTAAATCAGATGGATTGTTTTTTTACCTATTTGAGAAAATTATCGCAGCAATTGATAAAGGGGATAAAGAACTAATCATTTTAGGGTATCTAAATTGTGACCTTTCGTCATTAAAACCCGAACCTTGCACAAAACAATTGATAGATTTATGTTCATTATTTAATTTGACACAATTAATAAAAGAGCCAACACATATTTTGAAATGCTCTGAAACATTAATTGATGTTATTTTGACAAATGAACCTAACAAAATTATTAATGCTGGTGTTTGTCACATAGGGTTTTCTTACCACGCTATGATTTTTGCAACTCGAAAAGTGGCAATTCCATCTGATTTTAAACCAAAAGTTGTTAAAACTCGAAACTATCGAAATTTTAATGCAGACAATTTTACAAAGGGCCTTGCAAGGTGTTAATTGGGATATTATAAATGAGTATGATACCCCAATCTTATGTGGAAAACATGGAAAAATCTTTTCTTATCTGTCGTTGACAAACATGCACCTTTGCGTTCCAAGAGAGTCCGATCCAAAAAGGCACCTTGGATCAATCGCGAAGTAAGACAAAAGTGCATTAATAGGGACAGATTAAGAAAGAGGGCAGTTCAAACTAAAACCCAAGAAGATTGGGTTAAGTATAAATCTGCTAGGAACGAAGCAAACAACACAATTAAAAAAGCCAAAGAATTGAGAGTAATGTAGGCAATAGTAAGCTAATATGGAAAACAATAAACAACGTCATGTCACGCAAAGACAAAAATTATTCTATCCAAAGTATTAGACCAAGATCTGGTAATACAGTGTTATCTAAACCCGATGAAATTGCGGAGTTCTTAAATAAACACTTTACCGATGTTGGGCCTAATTTAGCAAGTCAAATTCCTTCGGATGATGATTTGCCTTCATTTGAAGACTATATTCCTCCAGTCGGCTCTACTTTTTCAATAGAGAAAGCTACTGTAGAGGAAATTTTCAATTTACTAAATTCTTTGAAACTAGACAAAGCTACAGGATTAGATAACATTCCGGCCAAGTTACTTAAAATAGGCGCAGCTACGCTATCTAGCTCTTTGTGTAACATTTTTAATAAATCAGTAGGCACAGTATTATTTCCCACTGATTTGAAATGTGCAAAAGTATTTCCATTGCACAAAAGTGACGACAAGGAATCAGAACATAATTATAGGCCGATTTCGGTTACTTCTGTAGTTGCAAACGTTTTTGAATGGGTTATTCATACTCAGTTATTGAATTATCTTACTATTAATAATCTATTTACAAAATACCAGTCAGGTTTTCGTCCTTTACATTCAGCTATTATTGGAAGCAACGACTGAATGGCATTTGACACAGTTGATCATTCAATATTGTTGAAAAAGCTTGAATTATATGGCGTTAATGGTATCTCTCTGACTTGGTTCGAGTCTTATCTTTTTGAGCGTAAACAATGTTGTTTTGTAAATGGTCACTTATCAAAATGTAGTATTATAAGGTGCGGAATAACACAGGGTTCAATTCTTGGCCCACTGTTATTCCTCATCTATATTAATGACCTTCCTTGTTGCATAAAGAACTCGAAACCAAGGTTGTTTGCAGACGATACCAACTTAAGTAAAGCAGCGGAATCTATAAAGACTATAGAGTTGTCTATAAATTCTGACCTAGATAATGTCAGAAAATGGTTAATTGTCAATAGATTAAGCATTAATTTAAAGAAAACTGAATACATGTTAAGTATAAATTAAATCAGTTGGTTAAAACACCAGAAACCAGATTGGGTGAGAACCTGATAAAAAGGGTGGTCAAGAGTAAATCTCTTGGCGTGACGTTTGATGATACCCTTTCTTGGTCAGCACAAATTGAATGTATTACGAAAAATGTGAATTCGGCTATTAATGGCATTAAACGAATACGTTCCTTTGTTCAACATTCAGTGCTACGCGGCATAATTTATAATTCACTAATTCAACCTCAATTTGATTACTGTGATGTTGTATGGGGCAATCTGTCTAAAGGTTTATCAACTAAACTAAAAAAACTTCGAAATCATGAAGCCAGAGTTATCACACAATCTGATTTCTTAATTCGTTCTCATGATATATTAAATTTAAAGGACCTTGGTTGGTTGGTTGGTTGGTTAGATCTTTCTACTAGACGTTCGATTAGTAATCTATGTTGCGTATATAAATGTCTAAACAACTAACGCCAACCTATTTGACAGATATATTTATTCAAAGAAATTATTCACATCGATTTCAACTAAGAAATCACGATGTAAATTTATCATTACCAAAACCAAATACTGATTATATGAAACGAAGTTTTCGATATGTTGGGGCTAAATTGTGGAATAATCTTGACAGAGAGTCACGAAATGCCTCAACTTTGAAATCTTTTAAAAGTAAACTTGTAAGATCATTATATGGCCTCACCTTGAATGCTTGAACATACTAATGGTGTTTTTCTTAATTTTTATAAATTATAAAATTAACAAACATTTTAATGTAAAGCAGTTTATACTGATGTAACTACCGTATGTAAATAAAACTGTACCTATCAACTCTACTCTACTCTAACTCTAACTCTAACTCTAACTCTAACTCTAACTCTAACTCTAACTCTAACTCTAACTCTAACTCTAACTCTAACTCTAACTCTAACTCTAACTCTAACTCTAACTCTAACTCTAACTCTAACTCTAACTCTAACTCTAACTCTAACTCTAACTCTAACTCTAACTCTAACTCTAACTCTAACTCTAACTCTAACTCTAACTCTAACTCTAACTCTAACTCTAACTCTAACTCTTAATCTACTCTACTCTATTGAGTGAAATGGAGTGGAGTGGAACAGATAAAAGCAGAGAATGAAAAGACGGGAACAGTAAACTGAAGAAGAGATGAAGAACATACCACGAGTAAGGGCATACTGTGTCTGTTGAAATCCAACCAATGCTTCCGAACAAGTGGCCAAAGTTGAAACTATCGCAAATACCAATATCCCAATAGCAAGTCGTCTTGGAAAAAAGCCTTGATTACGTTTTTCAAACGGCATTGCGTCCTTTTACAATTTTTTGCCGTATTACGGCTCAAAATATCTCTCAATGTCTGCCTCAGCAACCCTCCGTCGAAAGTTCGAGATTCTTCTCCAAATTCACATTCGGATTCTGAAATGAAATTCAAAATATTAGTTCTTTAATTTATTCCAGTCTGTCTATTTACTCAAATGTTTGGGATTTTACAATATGCTACCATATGGACTTTGTTTTGTGTTGTATTCTTTTAGATTGTTATTGAAAAAAATATAGTTGGCTTGAAGTTACCTTTTATACCTTTATGTTAGTCCAGTTCCAGACCCACTTTCCCCCCGTGGAGAAAAGGGGGTCCAGTCTTTTTGCATGCGCATGCGCCATGTATGTCCAATCAAATTAATCAATGCGTTCAGCTGGGGAAACCCTTGGCGACTATCCGTCCAGCATTTACTAAATTGTAAACAAAGCAATAGGCGATGTGGCGTTCGACGGGGGAATGTCGTACTTGTAAATTACGGCGATTACACACCATCTGCTTTGCTGTTTTTCGAGTTAGGAAAGATTAACCCAAACTGTCTTGCGAAATCAGGATCCGGAGATATTATAAGATGACAATAGATGACTTGCAACGGCTGTCTAAAGGTGTGTAATCTCTCAGATCAGGTTTTTCTGCTCCGGTTTCGGTTCTGGTAAGACGTCGTTTCTGCAGGGCCTTCAGTCCGCTAAATTGTGAACCTGTCTAGGAAACGCTGATATATACCTCTTTCATAACTGTAAAGATTTACACGGTGTTTTTAAACATATTACACGTTTGACTTGCGATCGAGAACGAAGTCAACGCAGACAGATCAAATTACACGCATTCATGAAGATTCATATAAAGTGATGGAAAAAATTGTCAATTTGTGATCACAACACTATATGATCGGAACTGAATACGAGTAAATGAAGGTATATGTTTGAGACTCTTGCGTACTTTGCAGGAAGCAGTGACCGCGCAGTGTGTACAAACAGAGAATTGCCGACTCTCGATACTCACATTTTATAATATATAGATATAACTGCATAGATTTTAGATAACAAAATATGTTTTCGTCTCGTTCGAAACCGAGCAAAAGTGAAACATTACTATTTTATCGACATCATTTCAAGAATATATTGTTATCATTTATCAAAAAAATATAGATAATTAAGCTACTTCGACAACACTTACAAGTCACAAAACATAAAACATGAAACACCTGTCCTTTGTATTTTATATAATATTTTAGATTTTCACAGACATGATTCGCAGTTCGCAAACCAGAGTAGCTGAAAATACTCCAGGGATTTTCTAAAACCAGTTGTCAAATGAAAGAAGATATAGTATCTTTATTCTTTACCATGTGTCTGATGATATCGCCTGTAGTTGCTCAAACTTTGTCACAAAATTTTATTTGCATAATTCCATGGCGTATTTTAATCGAACCGAAAACTGATCAAAATCTTTCATCTACGAGGGCGCCGCGAACATCGACGCCGTTTCAAGTAACAAACCATTTTCGATCACTCCTAAGTCCTAAATTTAGGAAATCGAATACGTAAACAGAGCTTAGCAACCTGGCGACCTCCTGAAAAACGTGGTGGTGACCGTTGATTGGACATAGCTGACGCATGCGCATGCAAAAAAGACTGGACCCTCTTTTCTCCGCGGGGGGAAAGTGAGTCTGGAACTGGACTAACATTTATGTGTGTCTCCAGTCTAAAGAAGATACCTTAATTTCCGCATTATATTAAAACTTTTAAAATTTGCAATTAGAACATGCCAGAGGAACGATGTTTTCACAATCCGCCTCTAGACGAATGTCGAGATCGACTTTCACACGCTTTAACTCAAAGTGGTTTTTTTTTTTTTACATGCGCAATATTCTTTTGATAGTGTTGGTATACATGAATTAGTCTATGTAGCAACACGGGGTTTTCTATAAGAAGTCCCGCGAAATTCTGCTTAAGTGTGAACCAGTTTATTCAAATCCATCTACTCTTGTCTTCGCTATTAAGCGAACGTATCCCTGGTGGGACCCAGATCAATCTAAATTTTAAAGTCTAAAATGAACGGTTTTATACTTTGAAACATTATTTTAAAAATGTCAACTATAGTGATAGAAGAACTTACATTATTAGTATTGCTCCATAGAAAACCAGTCTTCGTTCCTCATAAACACTTCTCGTTATGGAAATTTAGCCAAACGCTTCTGGCTTTTAAGTGTGTTGTAGTAATTATCCTATTTCCTGCCCATAAATATTTTAAAAGGCAGACTGCGCATGTTTCAGAAAATTGACTATAGTTCGGAAATACTGCTTCAAATTTATTGAAACATATTTAAAAAATTGACATAAAATGATTAAATTAAATTAAATTAAACACTAAATAGAATAGAAAATACGTTTGGTTATCTTCTGTACACAATAAATGTAGATGGAGTCAAAATGCAAAGGCAACGTATGCATGTACATAAACGTTTTTAAAAGTGAAATGCAATTTTTTTCTTTATTATATTAAACTATATTATAGCGTAAAGTAGATGACAAAATTTTAACGGAAAATAACTTAAAGATTTAGATATTAATGTTTTTGTAATTGGGAATCTTGTCAAATTCAAAATTGCGCGTTGTCGGAAATGCCTTCGGATAATGTAACGTTTAAAACCTTATTGTTCTTGAAATACACTGAATTACTTAACAAAATTTATTTTACTTACTTTATAATCTACTTTAAGTTTTCGTGTCGATTTGTGTCTAAGGCACATTTTATAAAATGTATAACATAATAAATGCAAAAGACAAATATAATTCATATTGTTTTGTTTTACTACCTCCGCCAGAAGGTTATGTTTTTACTTCTGTTTGTTTGTCTGTCTGCAAATGCTATATATCTCAAAAAGAATTGAACCAATTTCGATGTAACCTTGCAAAAACGTTGCCCACATACCAAGCACCAACCCATTAAATTTCCGTTTACTTTAGTTAAGAATTGGATAAAAATTTTATACAAATTTGACGGAAGGTTCTCCATCATGTAAAAGAAATGAATAAAAGATAATTAATTGCGCTCAGTGTCATTATATTATGCAAACTTTTAAGTGAAAATTTAGTTGAATGAACAAATAACAATAATAGACTTAACAGATTCATTGTTTTATATTTTATATTTATCTTAAGGTTTATACGATAAACCAGCTGTGCACTGAAAGACACGCAAAGTTCGTTATTTATTTTTCTCCTAAAAACGAATAAATGAAGCATTTTATATTTATACACGTATAGGTCTGCTAATCTAACCTGGTTAATAGCCGGATAGCTCGTTTCTTAATAATCTGCTGGCAGAGGTATGCAGTCTCTGGGTGCCTTTTACTGTGTTTACATTTACGGGAAACGTCTAGAACATTTACACTAGATTGTTATACTTGCTATTGCAAAACAACAGTCTGAATATATATTGTCTACAAACTGTGTTTTGAATTAATGGAGATACGCTTTGCAGACGCTTCTTTTGATTACTCAAAAATGGCATACTGCATGAGTGATCATTTTTTGAAATATAAAGCTATATCCAAAACCTATGTTTTCCTACCTTTTTAAAGATCTATTAAAGGTCGTACTGTCGTCGAAAGAATAGATGTCCGAAGTTTAAGCTTATATAGTTCTTGAACTACACCGAATTTCTCAACAAAACTTTGTTTTATACTTACTTTATAATCTACTTTAACTTTTCGTGTCTATTTGTCTTTAGAGCTCGTTGTATAATATATGTATAATTTATCAGTATATAGCTTAACTTGTTTTTATTTCATTACGCTAAATGGCTCGCGTCCATGAGCGGTTGCTGAGAGGTCCAATTAGAAAAGCGGTAATGCACTTTTAGCACTGTGGGAGTGCATTACACCCTTTTTAATAACCTGCTTGTTTTGGCAGAACATTTCCGAGTTGATTTGAATGAAAATAAAAGAGAATTAAACAATTTTGTTGGAACATTTTAAACAATAATACGTCCTGGAACATTAGGGTTCCCTATAAACATGAAACGAAACGAACAAAAATAATTAAGGTGAACGGCAACATCTGAAGACGCCAAAAATGAGTTAAAAACAAATAAGAACACAAATTACAAAAAAACCTTCTGGCTTATTAATCTTGTCTGCTTGGTCTGTACTAGAAAGTATTTGCCTTCGGTGTTTTCTCGAATAAACCTCGCTTCTTTGTCGCTTGTTCTAGCTGTACGAAAATCTTAGCTCAATACTTTCCCGTGCAGACTTCACATTCGGTTAGTAGGTCTGTAAAAACAAATGCAACAGAAACTAAAATTGACATTGTTTTGTTTTACTACCTCCATCAGAAAGTTATGTTTTTAATTATGTTTGTTTGTCTGTCTGTTACTAAGATATATCTCAAAAAGCATTGAACCAATTTCGATGTAACTTTGCGAAAAGTTTGCCCACAGACCAATAACCAACTCGTTAAGTTTTCAGAAGTGGATAAAATTTTTATAACAATCTGACGGAAGATTCTCCGTGTAAAAGCAGTGAATAAATAGATACTTAATTGTGCTCATTGTCATTAATATATTCTGCGAACTTTTAAGTGAATATTTAGCTGAATAGACACATACAATAAACCAGCTGTGCACAGAAAGACACGCAAAGTCCGTTATTTCTTCAGTTTCTTCTAAAAACGAGTGCAATGAAGGACTTTATTCATACATGCGTAGATCTGGCAAGCTAACCTGATTAGCGTGGCTCGTTTCTCCTAAAGCCTGTGATAAACGGCGTATTTTTAAGTTCATGAAAAATACGCCGTTTGTAACCATTAAATACGGCACTTGCATTAAGTTCGACAGAGCTATTAAATACGACGAGCCCGGTCGTATAATACGACTCAACTACGGCGTTGATGTAGACGGCGTACTTTTCATGCGCCGAATAAAATACAAACATTAATTATAATACATTTGCTATGCCTACGACTCGAGAACTTGTAAAAAGTTCGACTTATTAAATACGCCAAAAATACGTCGTATAACTCAACCGGAACAAGTCGACCATAATAGGTATTTTATACGGCGCATGAAAAATACGCCGTTTAGCCTAAGACACGGCTGGTGGCAATATGCCATCTCTGCATGAGTGCCTTCTACTGTGTTTATACTAATGGCAAACGTCCAGAACATTTACACTAGACTTTTATATTTGCCATGACAAAACAACTCTAAATATAGATTGGCTAAAAACTGTCTTTTGAACTATGGGTCATATGGCTGGACTTAGCGTTGCCGTGTTTGCTTAAAGTATTATTATCATACGAGAGCAGATATAAACATATAAAATATTAACGTGTCTAAAAAAACATGACATTTAAGACACTTTCGTGCGCATTGTTATCGAACAACTTTATCTTTTTCACTGCGTCTATAGGGCCTATTTATCATGTTCCCGGTATATACCGCGATGTTCCACTGTAACGGAATCTCGGCTTGTAGATAATTTACTGTTATTTTCCAAATTACGTTTATATGGAGACCGGGACGTGCCGCCTGACCGGGACCCCGGTGGGACACTGGTCAGGTGGGACAAATGACCCGCGGTAGACCAAGGGAGCACGTTAGAATGTTGTTGACCAGGTTGTTAACGTTTTGTGCGAGTCGCCGAGTTCGATAAAACCGCTGACGATATGAGCGCGACGAGCGAGCCGAATACTCTCCGAAGATAGGCGAGGGCGGAGCGGGTAGGGAAGAGAGAAGGGGAGTGCAACTACCGAGATATCTTTCGACAATGCTCGTAGCACGTTGCTATGCACATAGAGTGTTGCTATTCACAATAATTATATACGCGAATACCGAGACAACAACCCGCTCTTTGTGATATTCACAGCAGGACGTAAGTTGTTTTCGTTGAATGATTTATCAATTTGGACTCTGATGAGAAAGCCGTTGGCTTTCATGAATTATATAAGTCATATAGTTATAAGTCATTTTGAATTTTTATTGTCAGAATCGCGCCATCGCGGGTTTGTTTGTCGACGCTGCAGGATATGATCTCAGGATACGAGGTAAATCCACTGAATCGTGCAACTTTTGGGAAGTTTTTGTTTAATTTATTTCGTGCGAGAAGAAGAGGAGACGAGTTTGTGGAATGATCGACCAGTACGTACAAGTACTGATCCTTTTGTGTTAAAACTATTCATTATTTTTAATAAAATTCTTACAAGAACTTTATTAGGGTAGTTAGAATATGATAATTTTAGTGTATTTGGCTCGATCTACTGCTACGATAAAGGTTGCTACGAGCATACAGAGAAAAGCTATTTCTAAACGAACAATGTTATTGGCTGAAAGCCATCACGTGCTCGGCAGTTGCACTCCCCTTCTCTCTTCCCTTCCCGCTCCGCCCTCGCGTATCTTCGGAGAGTATTCGGCTCGCTCGTCAGGGGCTCATGCATATAAAACGTCATAAAACGTCAACAACCTGGTCAACAACTTTAGGTAAGTTTACAAGAACTACCACATTCTAACGTGCTCCCTTTGTCAGAATTTCGTCCACACGAAATAACTTCTATAATGTAGTACTTCCTTAAATTCCCGCGCTTTTTGATCCGGGATGAAATCCATCTCGGTCAACCGGGACGAACACTTTGCTCCATTTTAAACCCGGAATGAATGAAATTTATCCCCGGCCACCGCGACATCCCGGGTATACTGAGATCATATAAACTGTAAAAATAGGGGTGTTAAAACAACACACTACACGCGTGCTATATTGCTTAAAGTGAAATTTAAATTTGTGTTATTAAAAGAACACTTAAGGTGGCTCCCTACGGTAATTTCAATAGGGGACTGGTGACTAGAAATAGTATCGCTACGCATGCGTAAATAGCGATCTTGTCGATTCGTAATTCTATGACCGCGTCGACATAGATGTTAGACTTGTAGACGTTTTCTTCGGTGAATTTTGCTAAAATTTTGTAAATAAGTAGCTTATAAAAAGTTCTAAAGTACATATAATTTTAAAAGTTTTTCATAAGACAGAACTTTTTTAAATCGATAATTTTTACAGCGAAAAATCTGTCCCTACAACCCTCTCTGATTTTGTGCATGGATATTCTCCACAACAGTATCTATCATCTCAGTAATTTTTAAAAAATTTCACCGAAGCAAACTGAAGACATGCCGCTTCAATTATGCAATATTTGAAAATATACCAAAGTTCAACGTCATTATTACCATGGTAACAGCAAATAATTGAACTTTTTGATAGATATTTTATATCTGCGATAGTTCTGCTATAGTAAGGTCTACTTAGTATTTATCTAACAAATTTTAAACTTGTGAATAACATTAGATAATGAGCGTATGAAATAGCGCGCATTTATTGAAACTATAGGGAGCCACCTTAAAATGAAAGAGTAACATATTTTGCAGTTTTTGGTTTCCTTGCTTCGTTTTTGAGATATTTCAGTTTGTTTGATATGAAAATTTAACTGATAAGATAACTTTACGTCACTCTTTGCATAATGACTTATCGCAAAACGTTGTATGTCTTTGTTATTGTCAAACAAAAACACTTAAAATTTACAGACTCTGTCTTAGGAGAAAAACTCGCACATGATTCCTAATTCGCCAAGTGCTTTTGTTCGATAAAAGATATAGAACACTTTGCGATAACTCATCATGCAAAATGTGACGTAAAGTTATCTTATAAGTCAAATTTGCTTATCATGAAACAAACTGAAATATCTCAAAAACGAAGCAAGGAAACGAAAATCTTCAAAATATGTTATAATGTCATTTTAAGTGTTCTTTCAAGTAAGACAAACTTAATTTTCGTTTCATAGGCACTAAGTGCGTTCAATCGACACTCACACGCGTGCTTACGTGTTAAACCAGGGGCGGATCCAGGATTTTTCGTACGTTAGTCAAAATTTTCGTTTGTGAACATTCGGGGGGGGGACGGAAATTTCCCCAGGGGGGTATGATTAGTTATTAATACCCACACTAATAATACTTTTAAAAATACTTTTTGTCCTGGAAAGCCAAAGGCTGTTGATTAAAATATGCATTTTATCAATTGATGTCTATATCACAAATCACAATTTATCACATCTGAACTAGAGATCGTATTACACCAAGCCATGTGGTCTAACAAGTCAACAAGACACACTGATACAGTCCATATACATATATATGGATAATAGATATCCAAATCAAAATCTTAAACTAATATCAGGCGACAAAAAGTATAAACAAAATGCCTACACTACAGTATATATATTGGTTCGGCTGGGTTCGCGGTATATAAGTGAAATATTTAATATTAATAAACTTTTGACCGCATATGCTAATTTCATAAACGATCATGCCAGCCGGTCATGGCGCACAGATTGTTCGGTTAATACAAGTCCAAAACTATTATAATAAGAGTCGAATTTAGTTAAAATAGAATATATTTACTTTATGGCTGTACAAAACTTGTTTTTCCTTTCTCGAACATACTTCGGGATGAAAGATTCGGCACCAAAATTTCTACTGAGGCAGAAGCTCGTGTTGTTGATAGCACTCAACAGCTCTTCAACAGAACTCTTCGGCAAAGCGTCGATTCGCTTCATCAGATCAGCGTAAACATCTTGAAGAAATAATCATGGTATTAGTTTGTAATACCATGATTAATGAGGAAATAGCATTTGAATTGTAAGGACTCGCTTGGGAATAAAGCCATCAAAAATTGATGAATACATGTGTATAAATATGAGGCACATTGGATATCGATTCAAAGTGAGTAAGGCAGGCGAGATCATGGCAGAGAACCGTTTTGCATTTGTCACAGAATACGCTTGATGGACTATTTAAGAAGATGTGCAAACAAGCTGGCTTGAAAGGGAATTATTCAAACCACTCCGGGCGAGTAACCGCTGTGACTCGTATGTATGACGCCGGCGTGCCGGAACAGGCAATTATGAAACGGAGTGGTCATAAATCGATTGAAGGCGTGAGGACGTATCAAAGAGAAGACAAGAATGAGAAAAGTGCTGTGTCAAACGTTTTGTGTGGCATTAGTGATTGCTTTGACGTAACGTCTGTTGATGACGAAGCTCTTGTAAATGCATGTATTGATTATGAAAAGACGGTGAATCCTACAGTTAATTTTGGCGGTATATTACAGGGTGCTAACGTTCAAAATGTCAGCATAAATATAAATATCAATAAATGAACTGAAGTGTGTGGGAACTGATCCTACTTTTCTAGTTGGGTAGACAATGATGAATTGTGTGCTCTTGTGTACTATATCTTAACTTAAACATGTATAATAAAGTCATTATTTTGTTGTGTGAGACGTTTATTTGTTTGGAAACTACTCATGGATACAAATTAGGGAAAATTTCTAATTTTTCCCCGTTTTGGAGGAAAAATTAGAAATTTTCCCTAATTTGTATGCATGAGTAGTTTTCAAACAAATAAACGTGGGGAATTTAGCGATTAAATTTCCCTAAGAGAACAAAAGAATCCGAGGCGATCATGGTATTACCACAGAAATAGCACTTCTGCATGCGATGTAAATGGTGCAGCAAGAGGAGAGTCAGGAACTTCAACGGTCTGTTTTGCTGAGGGAAAGGCCGCTGCTGCAGCTGTAGGAATGCTAGGCATAGCATATGTTTCAGCGTTCTTCTGTGCTAAGTCTAAGGCATTGGCTTGGTCAAAGGCGGTTATCCAATCTAATTGACTGTTCTCTAGAAGTCGTTGGCGAATTAATGGAGATAGTAGGCCATTAATAAAAGAATCACGAACCAATTCCTCACGATATACTTAGCAGTAACATCCTTGAGATTACAATTCTTGCTGAGTTTTCGAAGCTCTTGAAGGAACTCTGTAAGAGTTTCACCAGATTTCTGTCGTCTTGTTGCAAGCAAGTGTCGAGCAAATATTTCGTTTGGCATTTTGATGAACAATTGATTTAATACCTCCCATGCTGAATCATAGTCAGTACAGTCCTCAATATAATCATAAATATCATGTGATACATAGGGGGCTTTCCATTTACACGGTTAGACCGGTCAGTCCGGTTAAATGGAACACGATTCGTTTGAGGCCTGGGATGGTCTGACTGGAAAATTTGGTTCTAATCAAAAGCAAGTCCATTCTGGCCGGACTGACCGGTCTAAACTTGTCAATTGGAAAGCGCCCATAGTTAACAAGAGTCCTGAATTTAACAGGAGCCCTTTCACCACATTCAGAAATGAAGTTAGTGAAGGTTTTATGCCGATGCTTCCATTCTTTAGCAGCTGAGGGCGAATTAGGATCCAAGACGAGTCGAGCCGGTTTGAGTAGCGTTTCCATTGATTTAATTTGAATAAATTATCGGAACCATAAGCAGGCTTGATTAAATAGACAACACTAAATAGGCTTTATTCAACTTAAAACCCAAACATAAAACTACAAGTATGACAAACATGTAGAGCTAACGAAGTATAATATTAAATACAAAATGGAGTTCACCAGACGAGCCTTATATCAGCAAGAACTGACCAAATGCGACTGCGGGCTCGAATACCACAGCAACCCAAATGTTTCATATAATATAAGTTTATGTCAGACCACGAACCTCACTGCTGTCAACATGGCCCCAAATGCATCGAACTCCCGAATGAAGACAACGCAGCGCTTTTCTTCAAAGATTACCACAAGCAATTAAAAGTACATTTGTTATCTACGCCGATTTTGAAAGTTTAACGACCAAGGTCGAGTCAGCGCCACCAAACCCAAAGAAGTTTTCCAGCGAGAGATATCAACATCATCAACCTTGCGGATTTTCCTACGTATAGTTGTATCCGAAATAGAAAGGTATTCTAAACCTCCTGTCGTTTATCGTGGTGAGGACGCTGTCGACATGTTTCTGGAGTGCTTGCATGGAAAGCGAACAGCAGTATATTCAGGAGAAACTTGACTTTATTGAGCCAATGCGGATCGAGAATGAAGAAGAGCAGATCTTTCAAGATGCTACCAATTGCAATATTTGTGGGTTTGAGTTGGGAGCCGATCGCGTTCGAGATTATTGTCACCTCACTGGAAAGTATCGTGGAGCCGCACATAATGACTGCGATTTGAACTAAAGTTTTACTGGACGAATCCCAGTTGTCCTTCATAATCGACGTGGCTACGACTCCCATTTGAGCATGCAAGGACTTGGAAAGCTAAAGAACAGAACAATTAACTGTATTCCGAACAACACAGAAAAGTATATTTCTTTCTCTATTGATAATTTGGATTTTATCGATTCGTTGCCATTTATGAACGCATCGCTTGATAAACTTGTTTCCAACCTTTCTAAGGACGGTGCCGACAAGTTTTCAACCCTAAGGAAACATATTGAAGATGATAAAATATCGCTACTGTTGAGGAAAGGGGTCTATCCTTACGATTACATGGATTGTACGGAGAGATTTGACGAAACAGAAAGAGTCATTTTACAACATATTAAAATAATGATGAACATATTTCAGATGCCGACTACGACCACGTAACGCGTGTCTTTCATTGTTTCCCATGTCTGACGTCCTACTCCTTGTGCTGTCTTCGAAAACGTCCGAAACGTCTGTCTGAAAGCATACAACCTTGATCCATGTCACTTTTACACAAGTCCTGGGCTCGCTTGGCAAGCGTCTTTGGAAATGACTGACGTTGAACTTGAACTCTTAACTGATCCAGATATGCATTTGTTTATTGAAGAGGGCCTTTCCGGCGGAATTTCTATGATAATCAATCGATTCAGCAAAACCAGAAACCCATACGTTCCTGATTATGATCATACGCAGGAAACTTCCTATGTGATGTACCTCGATGCCAATAATTTATTCGGTTGGGGTTTGTCGCAACCTCTGCCAACTGGTGAATTCGACTGACTGACAAAACAAGAAATTTCCGCACTCAACATCAAAGAAATTTCAGACGATGACGAACAAGGCTACATTTTAGAAGTCGACCTCCGTTATCCGAAAGAGCTTCACGATCTTCATAATGATTTCCCTTTAGCACCAGACGAAATGAAGATTTCGTCAGAATTGCTATCACCTTACTGCCAACAGCTGTCCAAGGATTCAAAGCTTGGCAGCGCTGCGGTACTCAAGTTAGTTCCAAACCTCCAAGCTAGATAAAACCAACTTGGTACTGGGGATGGAGCTGACCAAGATTCACCGTGTTCTAGTGTTTCAGCAGAGTCCATGGCTCAAATCGTACATTGCACCTTTTTTGTCCAAATTTTAACACACCTTAAGTTGGGTTTTCTAACACACCTTAAGGTGTGTTAAACACACCTTATGGTGTGTTAAAAAACACACCTTAAGGTGTGTTTTTGGCTTGTCCAAATCTTGACACACCTTAAGGTGTGTTTTGTGAAAAGGTGTGTTATTGCACACACCTTGGTGTGTTTTCAAACACAGCTTGGTGTGTTTTCAAACACACCTTGGTGTGTTATTTAACATACGTTGATAGGTTATATTAACACATGTTAAGTAATAGATACAGCATGAGCAGCTGAGCTGTATCTGATTTACAAGGCGAGCTGCAAGCGAGCCGTAGTAAATCAGATACACATCGGATGCGAATGCTGTATCTTTCTTAAAATACAAATGCATCTAAGTAATCAAGATCACCAACTATTTTGGGGATACGGTCTGTTTTAGCCGAGAAAATCGAAGCTAAAGTTTATGTAAATCAGGACGATGCTGTATCTGATTTACAACCACTGCTACGGTATTGATTTCTTTTGAATTTTCGTCATGAATTATTAATGAGTATTTTAAGATGTGTTACTGTATAGGCGTGTTAATACAAAGGTGTGCTATGCAACATGCCCTGATATGTGTTATCTTACACATGTAGGTGTGCATAATAACACACCTTGATATAAACATTTTTAAAAACATTTAACATTGTCAACATATTCAATATATTTTAACACATGAACTGTGAGTGTTTACATCAGGATGACATTAAAGTACATGTATACAGTCACTTACTATAATAACTATTAATTATATACATGGTATACAGGAAGATGGTCAAATGCAAACCATTTTGGCAGTTCAAATTCCCAAATATTAACTGATAGCTAAAAATCCTAGACTAACCACTTAACAATGTTACATGTATGTGGTTCTGCATCTATATCCAAAATACATCATTCGGCATTTAGGATACTACATGAGATATTTAGAATGTTGGTTATTTTCAAAGTGTACTTAACAACAATCCAATCAGCAATAATGACACAAGGGAACATCAGCGGAATCATCTAATATAAGACCATAAATAGCGATGTCATGGGACCAGTCGTAGAACCCCCCTTCTGTATACTACTGCAGTGGTTGTTGTTAGTGTTGTTGCAGTTGTTGTTGCTGTTGAAAGTTGTTGTTGCTGTTGCTGGATATGCTGCTGTTGTTGCTGCTGTTGCAGTTTGTGTTGTCGTTGTTATTGTTATTTCAAACAAATGCTAGACGATCTTTGAATTATTTCAGGGAGCTTATATAGATCAACATTCTAAAATTTACAGGGAATTGCTTGCCAGTAAAGGTTCAAAGATCTTTTTTCCGTTTGCGTCACTCTGGCTGCTGCTCTAATCGTCTTTGTTTCCGCTGCTGAAAGAAGAAAGAAGGCTACAAATGCGGCATGTACAGCCACTGGCATCCTGATTCACCATGATTTCATCTTTGGTCTGGATGATTTTTGAAGCATTGACGTTGTACTATGCTTTTGTCAAGGTCCTACCCAAAGCGGCCTTGGAAGCCAAACTACCTTCATTATGGATATGTGGTTTGGTCAGCTGGGGTAAGTGACTAACCTTGACCGAGAGAAGAAAGAAAGAAAGAAAGAAAGAAATCAACACTGAAACGAATGGCAAGAAAGAGAAGAAGAAAGATAAAGTGGTATGAATAAAAAAAATGGAATAAGATGTATATCAACACCCCAACCAAGGTACATAACATTATGCGAGAATCTATCCGGAAAGACCCCAACAACCTGAAACCTAATCTATTGATGGATGATGGTAATCGTAGTGAAGACTCCGATTCAATGTGCTTTGAAAGCTTAGAACAGGCTGAGGAGTTTTGGCGACCTATGTGGGAAACTGAGGGAAATGGAAATCCGAGTGCCCCGTGGTTAAAAGAAATTGAAGAAATCATGGCAAGCTGTGTACGAGAGAATTCTGATAACACAGACTCGATGACTATTAAAGAACAACAAATTAGGCAAGCCATTAAGAAGAAAAAGAATTGGTCAGCGCCTGGCCCGGACGGAATAGCAAACTATTGGCTAAAGAAAATAACATCTCTCCACGGACATTTGGCAAAAGTTATTGGATCTGTTATCAACGGAAATGAAGCATTGCCAGAATGGCTAAATATGGGGCGAACAACACTTTTCCCTAAAGACGGTGAATGGAGCTCCGCAAATCATAGACCTATAACGTGCCTAAATACAACATACAAACTTATGACATCAATAACTCTCCCCATTGTTGACAACCACCTAAAGCGTCATGAATTTCTCCAACAGGACCAAAGAGGGGCGAAGGAAGAGGTCTCGGGCTGCCTTGACAATCTTCTAATAGATAAGATTGTTCTTGAGGATGTTAAAGAGAAGAAACGCAACATGGCATGCGCTTGGGTGGATGTACGAAAAGCCTACGACAGTGTAGATCATACCATCCTTGGAAAAGTTCTAGAAATTCATAGCTTCCCCAAATATTTGATATCCATCATTATGAAATTGGTAACCAAGTGCTCGATAACGCTGGTAGTTAAAACAAAAGCAGGTATGCAAGAATCAAGCAAAGTAACCATTAGAAAAGGCTTACTGCAAGGTGACTCTCTGTGCCCGAAACTCTTTACTATTTACATCAATCCAGCTGCCTGGAAAATAAGAGCTACCGATGGCTATATCTTAAGTAAACCAATAAGACTTAAAATCACTCAGTTGATGTTTATTGACGATTTGAAAGTCTTTGCTGCAAATGAGAAAAAACTTCACCTGGTTTTAAAGTTAACACAAAACTGTATGAAAGATTTGAACATGGAATGGGGAGCAAAGAAATGTGCCATTATGAATGTGAAGAGAGGGAAACTGGAAGAGCAGCCAGATCTACACCTGAATGAAACTACAAAAATTAGAGCAGTAAGTAAGGACAGACCATATAAATTTCTGGGCATTTATGAACATACTTGTCATGATTCGAAATTAATTCGTAATGAAGTCAGTAAAGAGTTCCTGCAAAGAATGTGGTTAATATGGTCCTCTCCTATGTCCGAGCCATTAAAGATCCATGCCACCAATACGTTTGCCATCCCAGCACTTACGTACTACATGTGCACTACTGAATGGACTGTGCATGACCAACAAGAGTTAGATAGAGAAGTCAGAAAAATACTCACCGATGCTGGCGCAAGACACCCTGGGGCGTCGGTACCACTTCTCTACATGCCAAGATCCATGGGAGGCCGTGGTTTGAAATCTGTAGAGGATGAATATATAGAGACGAAAATAAAAACTGCTGTACACCTGTATTCCTCAGATGATTTAAGGATGCAAGCTGTGGCCCAAATCGACCAACAAAGAGGAGAGAAAGGCAGAAGATCAATAATGAAAGATGCGGAGAAATTTGCAGCAAAACTGGGTGTCGAAGTCAATAATAATAGAGAGAACCATGGGTGGAAAATAAAATACACAACGCAGGATAGAACGCAACTATTGGCGACTAAAGAAGAAAGTGTAAAAGAAGTGTTGAAGAAAGCAAGCCGGGACAAGCGAAAACGAGAAATAGAAGGGCAGAAATGGTTAGGAAATTTTACGACGACTCGATGGACTGACAACACCGTGAATAATGAATGCTGTTTTACTTGGCTGAACTACTGGACAGAGTGTCAGGCTGACGTCGTGGCTGACGTCGAGGAACTTTATCAACAGCTGCTGCCTACGCGTATATACTACCAACAGAAACTTGGACAAGAAGTACCAAATACCCGATGTCGCCTATGTAACACAAAACCAGAAACGGTGGCTCACATACTGACTGGATGTCCAAGACTGACACAGTCAGAGTATTTGTATCGCCATAACAACGCGATGAAATGCCTCTACTATTCCTTGCTAAAGCATTATAAACTTGTTAGGAAAGTCCCTTCATGGAACAACATTACAAACCCAAAGCCGATTGTAGAGAACAACAAAGTAAGCATCTACTGGGACGTCCCTATACTATCAACAGGAAGCCAAGTTCACTACGCCCAGGAACAAGGAAACAGGCCTGACGTTGTCGTTAACGATCATGAAAATAAAGAAATAGTGGTTGTGGAGTTTAGCTGCCCGTGGATTTCGAATAGACAGAAGAAAGTCTTAGAAAAACAAGAGAAATACCAAGAGGTTCGTGATGAACTAAAAAGAAGATATGTAAACTATAAAGTAAATCAAATTAATGTGATTGTTGATGCCCTCGGTGGGTACTCAAAGGAACTACAAGATAACCTCGTGTGCCTCCTCGGAAAACAAGAAACAATTAGAGTTTTAAAGATAATGCAAAGATCTGTCTTGTTCGGATCGATAAGGATCAAGAACTTGTTTAAAACAACTGTCGCCGCATCTGTTTCTTAAACTTTTTTCTATTTTATCTTATTTTATGACAATAACAAAAAAAGAAAAAATTATTATAATTTTTAACTATGTAAATATCATATGATTTGTAAATAGTTTTCTTCGGTTTGTGTGGATAACAGATATAGGCTACCCACTAGGGCCCTATATATCTGGTTTTTTTATATATTGTTAATTAGGCTGAACTGTTTAATTAAATGGATTACAAAAAGAAAGAAAGAAAGGAAGGAAGGAATGGAGGAAAGGAAGGAATGAAGGAAACAAAGGAAGGAAGGAAGGAAGGAAGGAAGTAGGGAAGAGGGAAGGAAGGAAGGACGGAATGAGGGAAGGACGGAAGGGTGGAAGTAAGGATGGAGGGAAAGAAGGATGAAGGGAAGGAAGGAAAGGATGGAGGGAAGGAAGGATAGATGGCGGGAAGGAAGGATGGAGGGAAGGAAGGATGGAGGGAAGGAAGGATGGAGGGAAGGAAGGATGGAGGGAAGGATGGATGGAGGGAAGGAAGGAGGGAGGGAGGGAGGGAAGCATGGGGGGAAGTAAGGATGGAGGGAGGGAAGGAAGGATGGGAGGAAAGGAAGGATGGGAGGAAAAGAAGAAATGAAGGAAAGAAACAAAGGAAGGAAGGAAGGAAACAAAGGAAGGAAAGAAGGAAGGAAGGAAGGAAGGAAGGACGGACGGACGGAAGGAGGGAAGGACGGAAGGACGGAAGGAGGGAAGGACGGAAGGAGGGAAGGACGGAAGGAGGGAAGTAAGCATGGAGGGAAGTAAGGAAGCATGGACGGAAGAAAGGAAGGATGGAGGGAAGGAAAGATGGATGGAGGGAAGGAAGGATGGAGGAAAGGAAGGTATGGAGGAAGGAAACAAAGGAAATAAGGAAGGAAGTTAGGTAGGAAGGAAGGAAGGAAGGAAGGAATGAAGGAAGGAAGGAAGGTAGGAAGGAAGGAAGGTAGGAAGGAAGGAAGGAAGGAAGGAAGGAAGCAAGGACTGACGGACGCACGGACGCACAGATGGAAGAACGGAAGGACGGTAGGAGGGAAGGAGGGAAGGAAGGATGGAGGGAAGGAAGGAAGGAAGCATGGAAGGAAGGAAAGATGAAGGGAAGGAAGGATGTAGGGAAGGAAGGATGGATGGAGGGAAGGAAGGATGGAGGGAAGGAAGGATGGAGGGAGGGAGGGAAGGAGGAATGGAGGAAAGGAAGGAATGAAGGAAACAAAGGAAGGAAGGAAGGAAGGAAAGAAAGAAAGAAGGAAGGAAGGAAGGAAGGAAGGAAGGAAGGAAGGAAGGAAAGTAGGAAGGAAAGACATATATATATATAAATATGCGATACAAGATATAAGTTATGTGATATAAGTTATATGATATAAGTTATCATCTGTACGTAGTCGGTTGTAATTATAATATGATCAAGTCTGGGGGTTTTTATGCACCCAGGTTTATTTAACAATTAGACAACGAGCCCGAGTTTTCTATGAGCGATAGTCAAGGAGGTTGACTATCGCTCATAGAGAACGAGGGCGAGTTGTCTAATTGTTTTAGTATAAATTTACCAACATGTACAGAAGTTAAATAAATTCTCGACGATAACGTATTCTTTGACGCTCGTTTAATACATTTTTTAACTGCCAACAAGAAACGTTCAACAGTCATTTCGGACATCTCCTTGGTCCCGTACATTAACTGATGGAAAAGTAAAGTTTTCTTGCATAATTTAGCATGGATTTTCATGTACAATATTGAAACAATATATCTCCACTCATCTGATTTGTAAAAGTGAGAATAAGTTGAAAAAAATTAATTTGGTTCTAATGATCATTGCTCGTGCTATACTACGCATTTTGTCATTGGTCAATTTCGTTAAAAGAAGGCTTTTCATTGGCTTATCGCCAGAGGTTTCTATCGCGGAAAGTAAATCCTGCGGTAGCCAATGAAATTCAAGGATTTGTGATAGAAACTTGTAAATTTATACTAAATACAGGTTATAAACCTCCCAACCTTATATAAACCTCGCAATAACAATAGAACCTCGTCACAAATATTTTTCCTATTGAATTCTTTAGAAAACCTCTTTGATCATGTTAAAAATAACTTAAGAACCTCACCCTTAGTTTATTAGCGATATATAATCGCTAATAAACTTCGAGTGAGGTTCTTAACCTAAACTTATGCAAAATAATTTTGTGGATTATATATATATATATATATATGGCTGAAATGTCCTACATTTTTTAGGCATTCCTGGCATTCTTGTGAGTATCACAGCTGGTGTAACGTACAACAGCTATAGCAGCAAATAATAGTAAGTCGTAAATACTTCTATCTCTGTCTGTAATTATAAATATCGACTGTAAAAAGCTACAACATCATGAACACTATGGCACTGTTTTGACCTTTCTATTTTTCACTTTTATTTTCAGTTGTCTTTTGCAAGGATTGCCAATGGTGGTTGCCTTTCTTATACCGGTGGCTGGCTGTGTCCTTGTTAACACGATTGTCTTCATCGTAATCTTGTATCATTTGCTGAGAGCTGGGACAAGAGTAAGGTCCACACAGCAGACATCCGGAATTGAGAAAGCGCGACGAGGGCTGGCTATCTCAGTGTTCCTTGGCCTTACTTGGATTTTAGGAACGCTAGCCATACGCGATGCGAAAGTGGTCTTTCAGTACGTATTCTGCATCGTCAACTCACTCCAAGGCTTCTTGATATTTCTCTTCTACTGTGTATTCTCCACTGAAGTGAGAAACAAATTTCTTACCCGATGTTGCGGGAAACCTCCTCCTCCTCCGACCGGCCGTGGAAGTCCGACGAACGGGATAGAGATGAGAGAAATGATACCAAGGTTAGATCCAGGCATGCTGCCTCTGAAGAGGTGCCTGGGAGTATCAACGACATCGCTGCTGCCGGGAATCTCACCAAGGAATGTGATGATGAATACCCGATTGAGTGAGCACTGGTACCTAAAAATTACTTGCAAAGTTGTTATAAGAAACTGAAATTTACTTCTACTGCTGACGTATAGCAAGGAAACTATACATGCTTAGTTGTATATTTGTCAGATTTGTAGAAACGTTCATATAGCATTAGCTAAGCTTTAAGTTTTGATAAAGTACTCCTGAAAACAGTTTACACTATACTTGGAGAAAAGATTGGAATGTGCATTATCATGGTTGTAGCTTGAGCTTATTCGCAGTTTTAAGACAGTTTTAATTTGTTTGTCCAACTAGCAGCTGGGATAAACATTCCCTCACATAAACACTTTTACCCGGGTAACTCGGCATTGCGGGATGAATTCTCTAATCTATATTCCTTGCTTCATGTCACTTTCGTTGATGAGAATCATCTCAAATATTATAACAAACCGCCAGGTAACTCGCTTCCATATAAACAGAACGTTTATCTCGGGAAACCGGGTAACTCGACTAAACGAGTAACTCGCCTCCATACAACAGGCCCTGAAAGTTCTGTGCCAAAAAGTACTTCTCCGGAGCCCACGATCTCATTGGTTAGCGCCATGAATTATTCTTGGCGCTGACCAAAAGCATCATGGCTTCTAGGGACTAAAATAGAGGTCTGGGCCTTGGGGGAAAACCAAAATGGCGACTTGTGAAATCAAGAAGGAAAAAAGCATTACAGGTTCAAATTTTGTAGATTTAATCGAGTATTTTGCACGTTCTAATCTTCGCATTGTGCGTAGCTCTAAGCTAAGTTTATGCAGTGTTTGTTACATGTACAGGGTCCATGCGTGAAATGCAGAAAATTGCACCAAACTGGGCCAAAGTGACAGTTCTACAGGGGCTAAGGGGTATGCCCTCCCAAAACATTTTGAAAATTTAGGGTCTGATCTCTGAAATGCCCTTTCCTGCATTTTGGGGCAAGGATTTCTGAATTTATAAAGTTCTAAATATTATGAAACGCCATATAAAATACCATAATTAAATATTTTTGATAGCATTGTGATGTACTTTCCAGTCAGTTTATTACGGATGTTACCGAACTGGCGAACTGTTGAAACATGGAAAAATCATACGATGTTTGCACCCGGACCCCATACTCTCGTATATATAAGGATATAGGAATGTGCTGCCCTATAGGGTATGGTTTTCAACCTCCAGCGTCTGGGTTAGGGTATACAAATTGTCCATTTTGGTCGGAAATCTAGGGTATGAAAAATTGCCTTTTTAGGTTGGGATAGGGTCAAGATTCTGAGGTCACAACTGCACAACCTTAGCCAAAAATTGCTAGAGTAGCTCCCCTCCTACAAACACAGAGCAGTCGTTGGCAATAACAGTACGCCTTATGTCAATAACAGCAATTACCAAATAGGATCAAATTCTCTCCTACTGACTTCCATTGTTACCCTCATCCACTTGTTTGCCCTTTTGCTTGGATACTCCGCAGCCCGGAGAGGCTTCTTTTTTTAGGTGAAGCAAGGTGTGTAGGCAATCATAAGCACGCATGCAGAGAACAACAGGAAGGAGGAAAGGATAGTAGTCTCTGCCATATAATGTAAGCAACATGGCACTCAATTGCGTGGTAGACTGGATAACAATACCGTACTTGGGTTTTCAAAATATAATCAAATCTACTATGGGAAAGTTTGAAATCACTGAACTGTGAACAAAAGACACATTTAAATTGACGTTTCTCTCTGACAAAGGGCCAAAAAAGCCTTTGCTTAAAACATATTAGACTACGTTTACAATAGGGCCAAAACATCCGGATTCACATTGTTTTTTATTCACATGAGGATGAAAAGCAATGTGAAGCCGGATACTTTTGCTCTAGTGTAAACGCAGTCTTAGATTCCTACATTCCCTGTTTCTGCGGCATATCCAACTTTACTATATTTTGATTTGTGTTTCAACACTACCTATCATGCAGCACACTACTTTGATTTCACTGTTATATATTATTGTCAGACAATTCTCAACTTGAGAATGTTTTTATAACTTATCAAAATTCATTAAAAATTCATGAAGAAACTTCAAAAGAAATTAATATTTAATCAATATCTGTAAATCGCATAGAGATTCGTCCTGATTTACATAAACTGTTTCCTCAATTTACTTAGCTAAAATCACTCCAACTTGAAAAATAGTTTGAAAACATGGCTATTTAGATGCGTCCATTTGATCATGATAAGTACGATAAAGCATGAGCAGCCGATCTATATCCGATTTAGTACGGCTCTCTTGCAGCTCGCCTTGTAAATCAGATACAGATCGTTGCTCATGCTTTATCTACTACACAAAGACAAGGACATGGTTTTCTGGTTAATTTGAATTATGTAAATAAATACATGCGAGAACTAAAAAAAAATTATACATCGTGAATCCCACAGAAGTTCATTTAAATAAAGATTATAAATACATGCTACCGACGAAGTTAATTTTGTCTCTCTCAAAGGACAAACTTTATGAACATAGATCTTAGAATATTCTGAGCACTGTTCGCCAGCTTTGTTTATCAGGTTTATTCTGGAAAACTTCCAGCCTGACAGTTACAACGTTCGATTAACGTTTGTCTATCTGGCAGTATTCTGAATTTTTCAATCTTTTCTGCAGATGATTTCCATAAAAAAATACAGAATAACATCCAGCAATATTCCAGACTTAGGGGGCGATTACTGACATGGACCTGGCTGACCCGCCATATAAAACGCATAAAAAAAAACGCATGTTTTTTTAAAACGCATGTTTTTTTAGCATTTCGATTACATGGCAAGCGGGCTATCCCGGTTAACCGGGATGAAAATGTCCATGTAATCGTTCTCATCCCGGCAAACCGGGCTGAAAATCTGTTGAACTCGCTTCGATACGCGTTCGTTCACTTTACTGTGTGAATAAATAGTGCTGAAATGAAATGAAATGAAATAGAACATCAAAACGTTGTTCGTGTGTTTCGTGATCATAGCGAAGAATAATTAGTCTTCGTGAAGACGCTTTCGTGGCTTAGCTACGACTAAAACAATCTTTTAATTAACGATGGGCTTACAAAATTAAAAAAGAGACTAATTAGTGTAAAACTGAAGTAAAACTAACGTAACTTTGCCCTTATCTACTTGATAATTGTGAATTTCGGCATGAAATCATCCACGTCAATTCAAAACTCGTCCCGGCTTATACCGGGCTAGCCCGCTCCATGTAATCGTTTTGTAAACTCATCCCCGTTAACCGGGCCAGCCCGGTCCATATAATCACCCCCTTAGATTCTTAAGAAAACAAACTACATACTAGAAATACATTAATGCAACAACCCCTCACCGGCTTTTACATACTTTTTTGAAATACCCCCCACCCAGCCCCAAATTTAAATAGACCTCCTGGTATACAGCAAAAACAAATGATAATCTTCAGGATAATTACAGAGTTTATGGATTAGGGTGACCAAACTGATTTAATGAAAGTTGACTTCAAAGCAAAACTTAGATTTCATATTACTCTGGACTGGTTGTAAAAATATATTGTTTTTAATCATTTAGGAGGTTTCCAAAGGAATTATTTTAGCAAGCCTTTAAATGGCTCCCCTATCCATGCATGTTTTGCAAAGGCAGAATTAAAAGTAGTCTTGAGGAGATAAAAAATAGTTCAATAGAATCGGCAAAGGGAAGAACGAAAACGTGAAGCTGTAATTGTTGAAAACAACTCAAGGACAAAGTATAAAACTTTTTAGTAGAAATTTAGGTGGGCACTATTGCAAATTAAATTGTTTCTACCGTGCACTATTGGTCGTTAGTATAATTTCATAGCGCAAAAGAGGTTTCTGATTTTCTTTCCAAAAAAATTAAAAATGGCTTCCCAAAATCGATTTGCCAAAATTTCGGACGAAGAAATTGAAGAAATGAAGGAAAAGGCCATTCCAAAAAAACTAAAGAATCAACAAAATATGGTGTTAAACTGTTTAAAGGTAAGAAGCCTTTGGTTTATGTACGAATTTATTTTATTTCATCCTTTAAAAACTGATCGATAGCGTGAAGTTTTATGTCATGACTTTATACGTCAAACTGTTTTTTTATTACAACAGAATG
Source organism: Paragorgia papillata (assembly GCA_035771165.1). Taxonomy (NCBI): domain Eukaryota; kingdom Metazoa; phylum Cnidaria; class Anthozoa; order Scleralcyonacea; family Coralliidae; genus Paragorgia; species Paragorgia papillata. The sequence continues at coordinate 1,724,597 of JAWNZC010000339.1, read as the reverse complement.
GTTTTTACAACAAAACGACTGTAAGCGTTTGTTGTACTGTAAATCGAATATCGTCTTTCAGTTCATCCTCCATTTTGTTTTTGTTAGACTAGTGCCAGTCCCCTCTCGCCAACCTGCGCGCGCAGTGTTTTGAGAACTTTTGTTTGCGGCGCTGCAATTTTTTGTTTGTAGTGTGCGTAAATTTTTGTTTGCAGTGGAATGATTTGAAAAATGTTATATGGAGAATTGTAACACGAATTTATGTTTGCAATGTCTATTTTATTTGGAATGATGATTTGCGAAATAATATATTGAAAATGATAACACAAACTTATATTTGCGATGTTTATTTTGTTAGTAGTGATGTCCCTTCTGGGCCACCGTACCCTACGTACTAGTAAATTATTCGTCGTTTCTGAACTTTATGATTCGAGGTAGCTTAAGAAAAGCCAGGACGAATGAAAGTCATCAGGGTCATTTGTTCCCACCATTTTGTTTTATTCGCCATCTTGGTCCAGTTCCCTACAAATGGCCCTGGGTACGAGGTTGACCTGGAAGGCTGACTTAGTCTTTTTTCTCGCGGCCGAACCACAGCAGCCTAAACGTACACCTTCTTGCACGCGAGCACTGTTGTCATTTGCTTTGGGGGGAGGGGCTGCATATGTTGTTCTTATTTTGTTTCTGCTTTGTATTTGTTCATTTGTTGATGCTTGTGACTTTCTGAGTCGCGTTTGAACTATATATTTCGGCGAGTCCCACTCACGGTCAATTAACCGCTTTATACCTGGTGGAGGCTAGCTCAAAATGCGCAGTATATTGCGCATTTTATTAACTAAAACTCAGTTCTTTACACAGTAATTATACCTAATTACAGCTAATTATTTCATGGTTTAAAATATAATTTCCCGTGCCGTGTGCAGGAACAACCGACAAGGTCAAAATACAATTTAAAAGAAACAACAAAACAAAATCAAACACTCTGATTTACGCCATAAGCTCTTGACCAATCAGAGGCTGGGATAGCCTGGCCTCCACCAGGGCCATTTGTTCCCGCCATCTAGGCCCAGTTCCCTACGAATGGCCCTGGGTACGAGGTTGCCTTCCAGGTATATATAGAGTTCACTGGTAGGGTGTGATTAGCTTTAGGGGTTTGGGTTTCAATTTCTTTAGCTAGAATTTAGGATTATTCTGAATTCAAGGTCATTTGGCAATAGCGTACCGCCGAGCTGCTATGTATTGCACCAAATGCGGACAAACAAACCAAATTAAATTGACTTTCAAATGATTGCAAATGAGCCTTTATAATCTATTGTTCGGACGGCAAGAATTATGCGTAAAAGCGGACAAACTTAAATAGTGACGTCATCACGACGGAGCGCTATTCGCGCTATTCAATTAGATTATCCTGAATTCTAGATGAGAGGATATGCGCGCTGGCTTCGCCAGTCGACGTTAAAAGGCATCATTCAAAGGGACCCGTCTAGTCCTTTCATTTTGCGGCTTTTCCAAAATATGTCGTCAAGTTTGCTTTTCTAAATTTGTCTTCATGCAAGCTTCAGTAAGTCTCAACTCTCAATATTTTGGCAATCTAATCCTTAAAACTCTTTTTTCCTTTAAACAAGACAACATTGAAAGGTACTGTACATAAATGCCGCAAAGCAGAGCTAGCATGACCTATGAGTCACCCAAATTCTATATGTTTCTTGATCAAAAGCCACAGAGTTGCCTTTGCACCGTACTTTAATTATGCGATCCATTAAACCAAAGCTTAAATTAAGTACCAAATTTTACGCATCGGACGCTGACCATGGGGACAGACAGTGCAACCAGTACCATGTTTTGAGTTGTGATTGTGAAATTTTAATATTTTACATTCGTATTTTGTTGGAAGTTACAGTAAAAGAATACAGTGAAGAGAATTAATAAAGTAAAGAATTGTCTGAAACGTCAATATAAAGCTACGATGAGTAATGATTCTGGCTCAACTAAAAGAAGTTTTAACAATGGAGAAAAGACTCATAGGTGTCCAGCTTGCATCAAGACATTTGATAATTTATCAAGTTTAAGACGCCATCTGCTAACACATACTGGAGAGAAACCATTCAAATGTGATGTCTGTGACAAGACGTTTTCTCATTCAGGTAGCTTAACAACTCATAAAAGAACACATACTGGAGAGAAACCATTCAAATGTGATGTCTGTGACAAGATATTTTCTCATTCAGGTAGCTTAACAACTCATAAAAGAGCACATAGTGGAGAGAAACCATTCAAATGTGATGTTTGTGACAAGGCATTTTCTCATTCAGGTAGCTTAACAACTCATAAAAGAGCACATAGTGGAGAGAAACCATTCAAATGTGATGTTTGTGACAAGGCATTTTCTCAGTCAAGTAACTTACTGGTTCATAAAAGAACACATACTGGAGAGAAACCATTCAAATGTGATGTTTGTGAGAAGATATTTTCTCGTTCATGTAGCTTAACAACTCATAAAAGAACACATACTGGAGAGAAACCATTCAAATGTGATGTCTGCAACAACACATTTTCCAGGTCAAGTACCTTACTACACCATAAAAGAACACATGCGGGAGAGAAACCATTTAAATGCAATGTCTGTGACAAGACATTTTCCCAATTAAATAACTTACTAATTCATAAGAGAACACATACTGGAGAGAAACCATTCAAATGTGACATCTGTGACAAGACATTTCCCCAATTAAATAACTTACTAATTCATAAGAGAACACATACTGGAGAGAAACCATTTCAGTGTGATGTCTGTAACAAGGCATTTTCCTATTTAAGTAGCTTATCTTGTCATAAAAGAACACATACTGGTGAAAAACAATGTGATGTCTGTTGCAAGACATTTTCAAATCCAAGGGGCTTATCTAATCATAAAAGAACACACACTGGAAAAAAAGATCTCAACTGTGATATATGTGACAAAATGTTTTCTTGTTTAAGTAAACTGCATTCCCATAAGAGAACACACACTGGGGAGAGACCTTACAAATGTGATGTCTGTGACAACGCATTTTTCAATCGATCAAGTTTACTATTTCATCAAAAGACACATGCTAGGGGAAAAACTTTGAAGTGTAATTACTGTAACATAACTTTGGATTGTAAAGCATTTGATCAACATGTTTTCACTCATGAACTTGAAGCCACAGAACCAAATGGGATGGAGTACATATGTTTAAAATGTCATGTCACATTTGACTTAGCTAGTGCATTGGTAAAGCACATGACTGAATTTCATTAAGGTGGTCCTGTCTTGTTTGCTAGAAGTAAGTATTATTACAGTAGTACTTTGGAGGTGCAGTCAAACATTAGCTGTATAGCAATTGTCTCTTGCAATGAATCCCAGTTTATATAAGTACTATACCACTTGCAAGCACAGTAACATGATGTACTGTATGTTCAGGACACATGTTTTTTAACATTTAACATTTTTAATTGTCAAATAAAACAATACCCACAAATAGCAATACTAATCTATGTGGGCATTGTTTCAAGATTTATATGTAATTATTTGGTATTCTGAGATTTCTTATTTTCAGATATAGAAAATTTCAATCATTCAGCTGTTAACAGCCGAATGATTAATCAAGATTGAAATTTACATAACATTTTGAAACTAAATGATAACTATTATTGGATTATCATATCACTTAAATAACTAAACTTGCAGATTTCAACATTGTAGCCGTCTTCATTTAATTTTAAATAGAAATGTTTCACTATTTCTTTATTAAAAACTGGTTTTGGTGGACTTCTTATATATTCTGGTATCTGATTACATAGTCTAACTCTAGAGAATGAGTTCTTTTGTATATTTAACCTTGAATATTTTGTATAATTATAATTGTTTTGATGGCGATGCTCTGGTATTGTATAAATGAATAGCTGTTAACATGGACAAATAATTATGTATATTATAGTAGTAGGTGCTCTCCCATTAACAACATCATGCATTGGGTTAGCTACTATTTTCATGTAGAGTAGATTAACAGGGAGGATACTGGATTCATTAAATAATGGAACAGCTCTATCTTTTCTATCAGCAAAGTTGATTAATCCGAGAGCTCGTTTTTGTAGAAGAAGCACTTTGTGAAGATGCGTTGTTTTATTAGCTTGACCCCATGCACTCAGTCCATAATTTTTATCTTTAATAATGTATCAGATGGGACATAATGTATTAATCTTGCTATTACGCCGATGGTTTTACTGACCTTGGTACATATATAGTCAATATATGATTTCCAAGACAGATTACCATTGATTAATAAGCTGAGATACTTAACACAATCTTTATATTCTAAAGAGACATTTCTCTTTACAGTGTTATCAAAAATTTTAATATCTATTTGGAAACCTATCTTTTTTTGATATGGCCGAAAAATAACAAAATTTGACTTTTTATATTTAATGTTAGCTTATTTGCAGTCAGCCAATCATATAATTTTTCTAATTCTTTATTTACTGTAAATTCTAAACTTTTAAGATTCTTGTTTGCATACAACATATTCGTATCATCAGCAAAAAGGTAGAATTTAAGCTTATATTAGAGCACATAATTATATCGTAATAATTATATCGACGTGTCCCAGCCTCAAGGTGTAATACCATGCAGTGCCGATAATTCAATTTATCATTCATTTGGTTCTATCCCGCATTCTGATTGGTTAATTCACCTGCAAATAACTAAGTGCAAATAATTTTCTGCTGCAAATAATTTTGAAACGAAGATTTTAGTATGCCGAAGACAGAGAGAAGAATGGCGATCTCTAACTTCAGGCATTTCAAATTTTTAAAGTGCCTATGTCATCCTCAGGGACTTTACATATTTATACTAATTGGAACATTCTGAGAAGATTTGTAATATATTTTTTCATGCGAAAATTTCATCTTCATGGATTTTTTCGCCATTAAAGTTGACGGAAGTGACGTCAAATTTAACGGCGAAAAAATCCATGAAGATGAAATTTTCGCCAGAGAAGGTATATTACAAATCTTCTCAGAATGTTCCAATTAGTATAAATATGTAAAGTCCCTGAGGATGACATAAGCACTTTAACTATTTTATGAATTATAAATCAATTATTGAACTTTTCTATCGCAAAATATTATGATTTGTTAATGTCTCTCTACCAGTTATTTGCCTCTGCCTTCAGCATCGGCAAATAAATAGTAGCTCGCCACTGACAAATCATGATATTTTGCTCAAAATCGTCCAAATAATTGATAAATATTTGAAAATACATGTATATCAGTCTTTATAGGCTCATAAACGAACAAACAGATTTATACTTACTGTACATGTATGTATCTGATGAATGGTGATCACAACTCACAACAGTAGTAATGTAAAGGTAGTCCTTAAGGCGGATACGTATATGGCTAGATACGTATATGGCTATTACGACGCTATTGCTCCACAATCTCGACACCCTAGAAACCGTTTATAAGACTCTGGTTCAGCCCTTGCGGCAAGTTACTCAAAGATAAGCTGCAAAGATTTCAATCTCGTGCTATCAGAGTCCTTAATTACAAGAGCTACTGTAGTTATGGGGTTCGGTCAGCCGATGTTCTTGACACCCTTTCATGGGACACACTTTCATGGGACACACTTGATGTGAGGCAGTCCCAATGCCAAGTCAATATTAATGTACAAAATACTAAATGACCACACTGCGCCAGGCCTTAGGAACTCTTTCACTAGAAGAAGTGTTGACCAACCTACAATCGTAGAATAATTACATTGGGACACAGCGTATGTCAAGTGACTTCATCGCCGCGCACGCGATTTATCTTTAAAATGTGCCCTCCCCTTTCCCCTCCGATCAAGGTTGCGACCTAAATTTTGTTTGCTAGGACTCAGAAGTATCCCCTGGAAATCAACATTGATTGGTGGGGGATGGGTAAAACAACGTTATTTATCTCACGGTAGTAAAAGAAGCAAGAACGAAGCTAATTGATGCTTTAGTGTCCGGTGCCCAATGAATTATTCTCGAATTGTACTTAGTCTTCACAATAAAGAAACTGATCTAACACTTCTCAAGCCAAAGAAGGAGTTCCTAAAAGGAAGTCTTAAATATAGCAGCGCTTTGCTTTGGAACCAACTCCTTAGTGAAGTGAAGCTAGCAGAGTCGCTCTATTCTTTTAAGAAACACATTGAGCTATAGTTGGGCCATGCCATGATTACAGTGTATGTCATTATTACTACACTTTTTGTCTTTTCTTTTTTAATTTTTACATATAATTTCATTACCTGTATATTCTGTCACTGTATCCTGTATATATTCTATAATTGTATTTAGCTTAAGGTATACTGTATATTAGTGTTACTTTTTATTTATGTGTATTTAATCACACCCCTCATGGAAATCAGCCTAGAGTTGTTGGGGTTATCGTGTTTTTAATATTATTAAATATAGTATTACCTACCTTTTTACCTACCTACTGCAAAAACATGCAACAAACATTTGTTAAATGTACCCTGGCATAGCTCTTGAGGGGTTGCATTGTCATTTCTGTTGTGATGCCTGTCTGGTGAATGAGTCAGTTTACTTTTGAATTTGTTAGCATAAGAAGGAAATGACTTTGTATCTTGCAAGAATTGCACAAGTTGTTAATTTTCTCACTCTTAAATTCCCTTTTAGTATTTTACTCTGGCTAATGCCAGATGATTTTACTCATCATTGGGAGGCCGCTAGGGTTGAAAGGGTTAAAACTTATCTTAATTCTCTCGAGCCCGAATTCCCTTCTAGTATTTTCTCTGGTTAACACCAGATGATCATGCTTGTCACTGCTAGGCAGCTAGGGTTGAAAGGGTTAACAAACGAGGTTTGTTGAAAAGATAATGGTTTGAATTATGCACCTGGGAATGATTTATGATTGAGCAACGATTTTGAGCTCAAGGCTATATCTCAAGAAAAGGTCAAAAATAGGTACGCATTGCGTACATGCGAATACTTGCATTTGTATGACTTACAAATAATGATTGAACAATGTAGATTGTTCACTAGGGCGAGGATCGCGGCGCACCGGAGACCCAACGGCTGGAATCTCTGCGAGGTGACTATTGCATCACAAGAAATTATTCTTCAAAAGTGGTTTTGGAGGAGAGCCTGGTACTTAGTCGAAACTGCACTGACTTTACTCGTTTCAGTCTCCCCTCGGAGTTGTCATTTTGAAGTATGAGATTTTAGAATTTGTCGATTTACTGAACGAAATGTTGATATTTTTTTTTCAAAATGGGGTCTGTAGTTTTTGAAACAAAGAAAGGAGCAAAATACTACTGAACATATTTATCACTGAGAAACTTTGTAAAGGTGAGGAAGTATATCCTGTTGGTAAATATATAATAGTTGTTGGCAAATATATACAACTTGTTCGAATATATTAATCGCAAGATATAAAACTTGTTGCGTAATATATAAAACTTGTTCGCAAATTAATATATAAAAGTTGTTGCATAAAAAACAAATTGCTCGCAAATATATATAAAACTTGTTGCATAATATACAACTTGTTCCCAAATTAATAATAAAACTTGCTGCGTAATATATAAAACTTGTTGCATGCATAATATACAACTTGTTCGCCGTCTAATATCGAAAATCTAATATCGAAAAAGATATTAGACGGTCACACGGCTAGACGTGTTTGTATAGGGATCCACATTTTTTTATCAAATATTAATCGATATATGCTCTGTATGTAGTTCTACTCTTCGTTGAGACGTCCTAACACTTAATTCCAAGATCTATATTAGTGGAAAGCAATTTGGAATTTTATCTTTGGGTTAAATTGTTAAATTTTACTCAGAGTTTACACGTGCGTTACCAAATTAAGATGGCGGCTAATACAACCAACTCAGTTAAAACTCGTTCTACTAGCCTAGCTGAGGATTCTTTCGCTGAATTTGCTAAGAGGATGGATGGTTATATAAAAAATTCAAGCGTGTTTAAAAAAGTTATTTGTAGTGCAGTCAATACTGCAGTTGAAGAGATAGTAAAGCCGCTGCAAGCGGAGATCGCTTCGAAGTCACACAGTTTAAGTTAAAGTTCGCTGAAATGGAAGCCAAGACAAATGAAAAGTATTCGCGAAGAAACAACATCCGAATCTTCGGCCTGCCAGAAGTTGAAGGCGAAGATTGCTATAAGGAGGTGCTCAAATTGTGCGAAAAAGATCTTAATATCGTATAAGTTAGTAAAGAAGAAATCGACCGAGCACATCGCGTTAGTATACAGAAGCAAGTTCGTGAAGGTCAAGACCAGCCTCCCCAAAGAGCCATGATAGTGAAATTAAGAGGTCACAGCACGAAGTTGAAATTCATGAAAGCTAGAAGAAACCTTGGAAGTAAAAAAATATATATTAACGAAGACTTAACAAAATGAATCACCATTTGTTATTGCATGTTAAAAAGAGTTGCTCGCATGATGTGAAAGTTTACTCCGTGGACGGAACCGTTATTTCAAGAACCCCTGATCGAGTTTACCGTATCAAGAAAAGAGAAGACCTCGTTAAGTATGGTTTATCAGACTATGAGGACGTCGAGAACGCTGAGGATCCAGTTCTAGAAGACGATTAGTAAATAACTTATGAATATTTTCGTTGAATTCTTATTAGTGTGCAATGTTTCTATTATATCTACAAATTCTGTGCATCAGCAGGTGAGCAGTTTTTTGTTTTATTTCTGTTTGTGCTTGGATGGGGATTAGTTTAGAAATTTATAGGGCAGCAATTGGACTTTTTAACTGCCACGTATCAATTTATTCTAGCGTTAGTTTATCTTTTGCAACTACTTGCATTTTAAATATTTGCTTATATATTGGGACTTTGCTTACTATTTTCTTTCTAATTTGCTCAGATGTAGAGCTAAACCCTGGCACTGACCGCACAGTTTCGCTGAAAATTGGTCACTTAAACGTTCGCAGTTTGAACCCATTTTCAAATGCATCTTATAAATTTGATGAAATTGCTTCAATAATGTTGAATGAAAATTTAAAGATTTTTGCATATAGTGAGACATGGTTGACTGATTCCGCTTCTAATGATTTGTTTGATATTCCCGGCTATATATTGTCCCAGACTCGTCGCTTCGTTAGGTTAAGCTAGGATCAAACGTGGGATCACAAGGGCCTCACTAGGATAAAAGTGTGGGTGCGCGGGGTTTCACGGTAAGGGGGAGAAAAAATGGGGAGCGACTGGCAGATTACTAGAAATTTCTTGCAAATTATATGCATATCTTGCAACCTGGCATTGTTTGCTTCGTAACCGAATTTTCTCCCTTTATTAGAGACAAATCGATATTTATATAATGTAGGCCTTTCAAATTACGTTTTCCTTGGTCATATTTCGACCTTCTCTAGATCAATATTTGCCAGCTGAAATCAATAGATGGCAGAGTACGGTGAAGATTTGAATGCTCACTGCAACACGAGCTTAGATGGTGAGTTTGAATAATAGGCCCTCTTCGGAATGACAGGATAAATGGTTTAAACCTAGGATTAGTACATGTTGTTTGTGAAAGACTGTTGTTGATATTTTAATAGTAAGTGATGTTTCGCCGGCCTCAGCGGCGGTCATCTTCAGAGTCAAGTGAAATGTTTCTTTCATGAGGTTCGCCTTACATTTTCTTGAGGACAAGAGAGTTTGTTGGCCAAAAATGCACAATAATGTTCGATGAAATGGTCTTTCTTCAGCATCTAGAATTTTTGCATTGCCATTTTGAATGTGTAATCTGCCAGTCGTTATTTTTTCTCTCCCCTTCCCAGATCCCCTTGCGAGTTTAGCAAGCAGCGTACGATATAACGACTGGGGACGAGTCTGATATTGTCCAATAATACGTTTGGATAGATCCGATGGCAGACGAGGTGGTGGTGTTGCTCTGCATGTTTCTTCAGAATTTATTCCAAAAAGGAGACATGATCTAGAGTCAACTGGGTTGGAAATATTATGGGTTGAGATCAAAATCAAGTCGATCTCTTTGGGGTATGTGGGACGTTATAGACCCCCGTGCACTGATATTGACGCCAATATGATGTTCTTAGACAATCTGCAAACTTTTTTTAGATAAAATACAACTAGAAATACATAAACGCAACAACCCCTCGCCCGCTTTTATACGTTAAATATACATAAATAACCCCCCCCCCCCCGATTAAACTGTTTTTGTATACAAATATAAACCCCTGTCCTTCTTTACACCCTGTTTTATCACTTTTATGAATGTAGTTTTTCTATTATTGACCAATTTCCAAAGCAATGTTTTATTCCAAAAAAATAAAGCAGTGGCCGAGGAAAAACTTGTGTCACGACCTAATAGCACCAGAAACTGATGGCAAAAACAAACAATAATTACAGACGCTTATATCAAGGACGGTGCCTATTAAACTGTTTGAATATGATTCCTCATGTTCCAAATATAATGTTGAACCTCAAAGGAAAACATCAGAACAGAAAAAAACGTAGGTAACAGCCTGAAAACTATAGGTATACCTATAAGAGAGGAAGAACTAACCAGGGAAGAACTATAATGCAAAGTTTCACTCGAACCATGGAAAAAACGCCTGAGAAAATGTATATTTATTTGATTGCTGCTTTAACTGAGTTTAATACTGAGAAGGTTTTGGATATATACCGATTCTAATCAGCTAAAGAAAGCTGGTAAGTTAAATACGCATCACTGCTTACCGATAAATCGGAAACTACTCATGGAATGTGAAACCATTATAATGCATGGGCGGCTTTGCCGATAACTCGTCTCATATAAACACTCATCTTTTTTCAACTCGGCTTGCCGTTGTAACTCGCCAAGCCGGGTAACTCGGCTCCATATAAACAGGCCCTAAGCCCGCCAGCAAATTGTGACCACTCTCTTATTTTTGCCAAAATGAGTATATTCTTGTCAAAACTTAAATGCTATACGCGCTCGGTTTGGAATTATCAAAATATTGACGAGGAAGCATTAAATACTGCATTATTAAATTATGAATGGGACAAGAGCCTGGCCGATAGTAACGATGTCAATGTTATATATATTATAACAACTGGTTTTTAAGTTTTCAGCACGTTGTCGAGCAATATATTCCTCGGCGAACTGTGGTCATTCGTCCACATGATAAACCCTGCATGGATAGTAAGGTCAGGAAGGCTATCAAGAAACGTAACAGATTACTAAAAAATTATTCTAGACAAAAAACACCAACATCTTGGGAAAAATACAGGGCTCAAAGGAATTACACTACTGCATTAACAATTTACAATTTCTTTTTTTTTACAATTTCTTCTTGGATATTTGTTTTCTAAACCCACTGCAGTCAGGCTATCGACCAGGTGACTCGACTGTCAATCGTTGTCACGCCAATATACAGTACCTATAGAGAAAGAGGAAGCTATAAGACGACGAGTTATGTGCACAGTTGGAAGAAATCAACCTGGTAAGAAGCCTAACTATTGTAGAAGAACGACTCAACGATTTGAGGCGTGCCACCTCTACCGATCCAGAGCTGCTAGAAGTTCGGAAATGTGTCCAAAATGGTTGGCCGACGTCTTATTTTTAAGTCCGAAAGAATCGTGGTTCCACGAGATCTACGAGCAGATCTCACACGACGTCTACATGGCTCACATGACATGCATGGAAGGCTGCCTCAGAAGAGCTCAAGAAATGCTGTATTGGCCGGGAATGTCAACGCAAGTAAAAGAGTTCGTTTCGAGATGCTCGGTATGCAAAACCTATCACCCATGCAGTGCAAAGAATCACTGCTGCCGCATGAGCTACCAAATCGACCATGGTCAAAGGTTGGTATAGACTTCGAGAACAGAAATTACTTGGTGATATCAGATTATTTTTCCAGCCTTTGAAGTAGATTACTTAACAAGTACTACAGCAACCGCAGTTATCCAAAAGCTGAGAGCACAGTTTAGCCGACACGGTCTCGGACAATGGTCCACAATTTGCTTGCGCAGAGTTCAGAAAAATCTCCTAAGATTGGGAGTTTGAACACGCAACATCTTCGCCGAGATATCCACAAGCAAATGGGAAAGTAGAGAATGCCGTGAAAACTTGCAAAATGCTGATGAAGAAAGCTGCATTGTCGAAGACCGATATTTATCTTGCTTTGCTGGCGTTTCGGAATACACCAAGTGAGGGAGTTAGTGTTAGTCCAGCCCAGAAGCTGTTCTCAAGAAGAACCAGAACTCGACTTCCTACGACTGCGGAACTTTTTAATGCCGCAAGTAATTCCATGTGAAAGAGTGACAGAGGGTCTAGAAAAAGCGAAAGAAAAGCAAAGAAGAAATTACAATACTAATGCTCATGTTCTTCCATCTTTGAATTCTGGTGAAACTGTGCGCATGCGACTTCCGGGAGAAGAGAAATGGTCCCTTGCAACCTGCACTAGACAGGCTGGTCCCCGATCCTACGATGTGCTGTGCATGCATGTGGTAATCAGAAATACCGACGCAATAGAAGTCAATTGCGATCTACTTCTGAAAGAAACGTATCTGTTGGAGAGCAGGCATTATCTGGAACCACATTACCAGAACAAGTCGTACAAAAGCATGCAACCAGTCTGGTGAACCGCCGGTTCAGTCTTCAAAGGTTTTGCCCAGTGCATCACCTACGGTTGAACTTTCTGTTGGTCCACCAACGGTGAGAAGGTCAACAAGAGTCAGACAGGTACCAGAGCGATTGCAAGTTGGAAAAACCAAATGATCAGATACGATATATAGTTATCTTTCTATAGCATAATTTTAGACGATTCGTTTATTTATGCACAACGCGTTGTCCATTAGGCAAAAGCTGGTACCTCGTTGGCTGTGACCTTACGTCGTAAAGAAAAGATTGGAATGCAATGGTAACCCAGGAGTAACCTACCGACTTCAAGAAGAAAATGCAGTGGCGTAACTTTGGGCCCGGGGGACCTAGGGCGCGAAGCCCCCCGAATTGAATTTCATATCGCCCCAGAAGTGCATTTTCGGCGATTTCTGCGAGGGATTTTCCCAAAAAATTAATCGGTATAACATGGGTAAATTCATCATTATATCAAACGTTACTGACGAAAATACCGTAATCACGTAACTACATCGTTGAAAACTCACTTTACAATATAAACACAAATTTATTTACAAACAAAACAAACTAACCTGGGACAAGCAGCAGAATAGAAATCCATTTTCGTACCTTTAACCTGTTTCAACGTTCTGTATTTTTTATGAAACTGTTTGAAACTTCGTACCAATATTTAAATGATGGACAGCTATATCCAGTTCAACGACGACTGACGATCTCCCAATAAATACGTGAAAATGACGGAATGTCGGAATCCTCATAAAGGACATCCGACATCCTGGCTCAGGGGCCCCCATGTGACAGGGGGCCCCCGGCTCTTGCGAGCAGCGCCTACAGGAGTTACGCCACTGAGAAAATGGCCGACGACGTCGAGTTCATAGGCGTACGGGCCGGGGGGCTGCAGCCCCCCCCCAATTGGGGGGGCATCTCAGATTTTTTTTGGGCAGCAAGAGAAATTTGGGCAAAGGGTTTTTAAAACGTTTCCATTTTTTACCAAAAGATAAATATTTTTGATAGTCAATAAGGCGAGATTCAAAGTGCGAGTCGGCATTTTCATAACACCCCTCTCGGTTTATGTCTAAACGGGATAAATCACCTTACTGTTGGTTAGTCACTAAAACAATAGCTTTATTTTTGTCAGAATTTTGAAATTTTTCATTCTCAATGCCGAAAAGCATTGTAGAAATTACATTCATGTCCTTACTGAACCGTGCTTTGTCAATTCTGCCGCGTCGGTACGGTGCCAGATTGTCAAATCCCAAAGGACGCAATCACGCAATTTTTTCCCCTTCCTCTTATGCTGTTGACATAAATGTCATGAATTACAAAGAGTTAGTGCTTAGTGAGTTGAAAATTAAATTAAACGTTTCTAAAACGCAACGTGCACAACACTTAATGACCTTTTAAAAACTATTATAAGTATAATAACATGACTTTTCGGGAAATTAGCGATTAAATTTCCCCGCCGCCGAGGGAAGATTTGTGAGGCCCGAGGACTTTTACAAATCTTCCCGAGGCAAAGGGGAAATTTAATCGCTAATTTCCCGAAAAGTCATGTGATTAGTTTGTAATATTATGATCGCCGAGGAAAACTTTGAGAATCTTACCGACAGGAAATTTACACGGTTGATCAGAGAAGTTGCATCTAATTTTCCCGTGCATGTTGATGAGGGAAAATATATGCAAGCGGGAAATTTAGAAGAAGACAAAGGATTTCTTTGTCTTCTAATTTTCCCTCATCAACATGCACGGGAAAATTAGAAGACAAAGATGTACGATGAGGGAAATACGAGGTTTACATTCCCTTGGAGAACAATAGAATCCGAGGCGATCATGATATTACTTAAATTAAAACTTATATGAGTTGTTAGACGGCCAGCCAACCTCGATAAAAGTGTCTCAAAAACATCGTTTATGGTATTTTTTGTTACAAGCAGGTAACCATGCCAGATAGTATCGGATAGTGTATATTTTGAAGGTGAGGGTACTAAAATTTGAGGGGGTTTAAAGGCACATGCACTGGGATGAATGGGATTTCTATGGAGTGATGCAAACTATAGATCGTTTTCATCTGACGTCAACAATGAAACAATTAAATGGCGGTCATATTGGTGTACCATCTTTATCCTATGGGAATTTAGCTCTTTTCTTATTCAAAAATGTCGTATGTTTTCACCACCCCAATGGGGCCACCGATCACGCGAGTGAAAACGATCCATACGAGCGTTATCCAATCAGTGTGCCTCCAGTTCTGGTTAACCTAATTCGCATAACTCACAATCATAAACAAACAAGAAATATGGCGTGAATACACCTAAATATAACACTTCGAAGAAAAGCCACAACAACGTAAGCTTGCCAAGAATCAAAATTTATTAGATCTGGTAGCTCCAGGAAAGTCTCATATTCGTAAATTACTTTTGGTATATCATTTCTGCGTTATCATAAAATCTCGACTTCACTTCAGGTGCTTCGCCAACATGCCCCTCACTTTATAGAATCCAGGACTGTCCTAAATTATCCAACTCTCTAAAATTCAGAAGCCAAGGGGATTTTACTCCTTGGTTTTCATCTGACGTCACGGCGACCATATTCGAGCACAGAAACAATGGAACGGCGGTCATATTAGTTGCACCATCTTTATCACTAATGGGAATTTAACTCTACCCTTATTCAAATATTTCGTATTGTTTCACCTCCTCAACGGGGCCACCAATCACGTGAGTGAAAACGATCCATTTTCTGTTTAACATGCGGTATGTTAAATTGAATAACAATAGATGGTGGGCTTCTTGCCAGGGCGGGGGGGGGGGGGGGGGGGGGGGGTGGGGGGTGGGGGGGGGGGGGGGTTGTCATTTGGTTTAGGGTAGCCGGTAGGTGGTGATTAGGTTTAGGGTTGCCGTGCGTTACTTACTTACTTACTTACTTACTTAAAACTTTATTTCAACACGCTAGCCTCAACAACAAGAGCTGTAAGTATACACAACTTAAAATTACAATTATATAATTACAATCAATGAAATATAAAAATAAATGTTTCTATAAACTAAAGGTCTAATAAGAGTATATAGTATATAATTATACACAAATAAATAAATAAATAAATAAATAAACAAACAAAACAAAACAAAACAAAACGAAACGAAACGAAACGAAACGAAACGAAACGAAACGAAACGAAACGAAACGAAACGAAACGAAACGAAACGAAACGAAACGAAACGAAACGAAACGAAACGAAACAAAACAAAACAAAACAAACAAACAAAACAAACAAAACAAAACAAACAAAACAAACAAACAAACAAAACAAACAAACAAACAAACAAACAAATAAATAAATAAATAAATAAATAAATAAATAAAAAAATACAAATAAAATAAATCTATTTTTTAACATTTATAAAAGACGCTGTTTCGTGGCAATTTGGGGCCCGACTCAACTTCAAATATTTATGATAAGTTCGTGTGCCTATTAAAAGAATAAAGCGACTTTGCTAGCTTTTTTCATGTGGAAAATTATTCCAAAGCATAGCACCGCTATATTTAAATCTTTTTTTTAAGAATTCTCTTATAGGCTTTGGAAGTGCTAAATCTGTATCGTTATTCCTCAAATCGTGGCTATTTTGGTACTCACTTTTTCTAACAAAGGATCTTTTCAAACCTGGCGTGGCGTGATCATTAAGTATTTTATACACGAAGGTAGATTTTGTATTAGATCTATCATTTCCCAGGAGAGGGTCTCAAGAACATCGGCCGAACGAATTTCATAACTAGCTCCAGTAATAACTCTGGCGGCACGAGATTGAAGTTTCTGTAGCTTATCCTTCAACTGTTTACCACAGGTATCCCAAAGAGGAGAACAGTAATCAAAATAAGGTAATACTAAGGCCTTATAAATAGTTTGCAATGTAGCATAAGGGACATAAGGCTTAATGCGTCTAACAGCACCAATGCCTGCACCGGTCTTTTTGCATACCGCTTCAATATGTTTCTCCCAACTAAGCTTCTCATCTATCTCAACTCCCAAGCATTTTTGAGTTTTAACTCTGGGAGTTGGCTTATTATTAATTAAAACCGGTTGGTCGGAAATCTTATTATTAAGGTTATAAGAAGACCCAATAAACATTAATTTTGATTTAGTTGGATGGTTTTGAAGATTATTTTTCGCGAACCAATTACCAATTTTTTTTAGATCGGAATTTAAATTTGCAATGAGCTCATTAGCATCGAATGAAGATGATAAAATTTGAGTATCATCTGCGTATAAACACGGAGATGTTGATTTTAAACAGTCATGCAGGCATATCATTTATATACAATAGGAACAACATCGGGCCCATTATTGAGCCTTGCGGGACTCCACATAAATTATTATCTTTCTCAAAGAAGAAAACTGTCCGTTTACAAAACATTATTGCTTTCTATTTGCCAAATATGATTCAAACCAATTAATTCCATGTCAGAGATACCAAAATAATTTCTCATCTTCATCAACAGAATGTCATGATTTACTGAATCAAAGCCTTCCAAATATCAAAAAATATAACGCCATTCAATTTACCATTGTCCATATTTTCAAGCCATTCATCACACATTTGGATGAGGTCCGACAATGTAGAATGTTTTGGACGAAATCCCGATTGAAAATTAGCTAACGAGTTTTCAGTAAGGTAGGTATATATATACCTGACGGAAAACTTCTTTTTCAAAAACTTTACTTACTATCGGTAAGATTGAGATAGGACGATAGTTCTCACATTTTCGTCTGTCTTCAGATTTAAAAATTGGAGATATTCGTGCATATTTCCATTCATCAACATATATTCCTAATGCAAGAGACCTGTTGAATATTGTTGTTAACGATGGTGCAATTATATCTGACGATATCTTAAGGATTTTGGGCGGTATTTTATCTAAACCGGTTGCTTTGGAAGGCTTCAGATTTCTTAAAGTCAGGACAACATTGGCTACATTGATTTGGGAAAATTTGAATCGAGTGTTTGGAGAGGGACTGGTGAAGTTATCCGGTACTGCCTCGGTCACATCGACATTCAATTCAGCAGCCAATTCAGGACCAATATTTATAAAGTTCAAGATTCTGCAATAATATTCACGTAGTTCAGTGATGGCGATCGGTCACGTTTTTCTGAGCTCCGTGGTTTTGCTGTGTCTTTTGTCAGTTGACCCATTCATCACCTACGGTATACACTGACCAGTCCGACCTGTATGTTGGCCCTCGTTTTCGCTATGGATGTGAGGCTCGAAGTGTTCGTTCCTTGCAGGAAATTCGATTGATTTCCCCATTGGCTTTGCGTTCGGATGACCTGGGTAGTCACGCTCTTTTGAACTCTGTGGTCTTGCTTAGTTTTTATCAATTGATCTACTCATCACCAATAGTTTACGCTGGTCGGTTTAGCCTGGATGTCAACCCTTTTATTCGCTGTGGAGGCGAGTCTGGAAGTGTTCAATATTTGTGGAAAATTCGGTTGGTTCTTCCATTTGCTGCGAGCTTAGAAGATGTTCATTTTGTCGCTAGTCTGAAAATTTGCATGTGGCCTAATAGCATAGTCTCAGGAGATTTAGTCAACCAAGCTCTATTCACCGGCACAAAGCAAAAGAAAAACTTTGACGTCATTATGCCACTAATTGCTTTATCGAAGACAAAAATAATTTTCCATAGAGTAAAATGGCACAGAAGACGAGTCTCGTATTATTCTAATTCTACTGCGACCTTTAACTTTTCGTTGTTCACTATTGAAATTAGCGGCGATGTCCATCCTCATCCAGGTCCAGAAACTGGCCTTGCCAAGGTGATTCCCGTCCATATAAGCAACCGAGTGAAGTCCATTAACTATAAAAATAATCATGTCAACCGCTGCCGAGTACCTTCAAATTGTATTACGATAAACACTACTCTTTCAACGTGTTTCAACGCCTGGAATAATATACAGCCTGTAATTCATGGTGGCCATAACAAACACCTGAAAATTTGCCATCTGAATGCAGAATCCTTAAAGAACAGGTCTCACTTTCACGAGATCCAGGAACTTGTTGTTCATAACGAAGCCGTGTTTACAACACACAAAGGACACATCAGTCTTGGCCGATGAATTTAATGAATTTTTTACATCTGTTGGCAAGAATGCTGCCCTTGCTTCTACACAACTGGCTGAAATTCATGGCCTGACAACACCAATCGCTCCGACCCCTTTGGAGATTCCGGAAGAAGACCTGTTTTATTTTAAACCCGTATCTCCAACCGAAGTACATGACATATAGTAATGCAGATGCCAAATAACAAAGCTACAGGATACGACAAGATTTCAGTTAGAGTGCTCAAGGACTGCCTTTCTCACATACTGACTACTATCACAGGCCTTATTAACTGTTCCCTTGCTAGCAGTGTGTTCCCGCTTGCATGGAAGAAAGCTGAGGTAATCCCTCACCTCAAGGAGGGTGATCACGAGGCAGCAAATAACAACCGGCCTATATCCCTTCTTCCAATCCTGTCAAAGATATCAGAACGTGTAGCCCTTGGTCAGTATAATAAGTACCTTATTGAAAAATGCAGACTTACTAGCCATCAGAGCGGAAATAGAAAACATCACTCAACTGAATCCTTGCCCCTGTTTGTGACAGATCAAATTTACAGAGCCATTGACGAGAAGAAACTAACCGCGATGGTGCTTATAGATCTCAGCAAGGCCTTTGAAAGTATTTGTCACCTAACGTTACTCAACAAGATGCAAAATATTGGCACCTCTGTCCCTGCCCTAGAGTGGTTTAAAAGCTTTCTATCGGACAGAAGTCAAAGCACCAGAATTGGACCCTCGCTCTCCTCGTCCCTGCCTGTTACCCACGGCGTACCACAAGGCTCTATTCTTGGACCCATGCTTTTCACTGTGTACATGAACGATCTACCGAATTCCGTCTCCAACTGTAATGTGGAATCTTACGTCGATGATACGAAATTATATATATCCTTTACACCGAAAAACCTTGACGATGGCCTTGTACAGATTTCCGACGATCTTCACGAAGTCGCCGGATGGTGTAGCCATAATAAACTTTCAATTAATCCGGACAAGACTAAGTTTATGGCTTTTGGAGTAAGACAGTATTTAAGCAAAATCTCCAATTCCAGCGTATCCTTCTTAGGGAAGGTTCTTTCACATGTGTCTTCTTGTAAGGACCTAGGGATCATTTTAGACTCTACTATGAGCTTTAACGACCATATTACGTCCGTGACGTCTTCGCTACTATCTGCGCTTTGCCAGATAAAAAGAGTTAGCCATCTTTTTGACAAGATAACTTTAGAAATGATTTTAAATTCATTAGTTTTTAGTAAACTTTTTTATTGTTCTTGCATATGGTCTGGCACTACAAAAAGAATATTTATAAACTACAGCTCATCCAGAACTTTGCAGCACGTATTCTAACCAGCACCAGAAAATTTGATCACATTTCACCAGCTTTGAGAGAACTCGGCTGGATTTCAGTCACTAACATGTTAACTTACCGCGAGCAAGTCATGATGTTTAAATGTCTTAATGGCCTTGCTCCGCCCTACTTACATAATAAGCTAGTGAAGCGTTTTGACATTCATTCCCGGGTAACTAGACAGTCAGATGACATTAATTTAATTAAATGTAGAACATCTATGGCGCAAGGTTCATTCTTCTACCATGCGGCAAAAACTTGGAACAATCTTCCAGATTTAATTAAGAAAGCCACTTCATTACCCACCTTTAAAAAGCAATTAAAAGATTATTTTAAATCTAAATGAACGATTGGACCTTTATTAATGTACTCAATTATTTTTATGAACGTATTTTGTAAAAACAGTAAAATAGTTTTTACGAGTTAGCACATTGTAAATTAGTTAGCGCATTAGTTTAATCTTTTTGTAAATTAGTTCTGAAAATCCCAAGTTGGGAATGACTAATAAACCATATTGTATTGTATTGTCTGAGATAACAGTCCCGTCAACAGAAAGTTCAGTAACGTTGGAAGATTTATTCTTTTTGCCCAGTAGATTATTAATCAGTGACCAACTTTTCTTCGGATCTATGGAATGCACACACTCATCAATTTTGTCACAAAAATATTTGGATTTCGCATTACGCTGGTATTTTCCCCAGTGGAGTGTTGATTCATGTTTTATTGCCTGCTTTTTGTGAAAATCTCTATATTTCTCATTAATATATTGTTTTATATGCGGAGTAATCCATGGAACGGATTTAGTTTTTATTCGCTTGTGCCGAAGTGGCGCATGTTTGTTTAGTGTTTCATGGAACAGAGATTTCCAAACAAGCCAACCCTCATTCGGGTCATCAAATTGCTCGATTACATGCCAGGGCACCCGCGTTAAATCTGCTAAAAAATCATTTTGGTCAAAATGCTTGAAATCTCGAACTTCTTTTATAGTCGCTCGAAACCTGTGCATCATAAATTTTCGCACTGCATAAATCAAGCTGTGGTCCGAAATCCCTAAGTGAATAACGCCAGAGGATGAAATATTTTCAGATCTATTTGTTAAAACAAGATCAATTAAGGTGGCCGAAGTTCCCGTAACCCTCGTTGGTTCATTGATTAGTTGATCAATTTGATATAGTGAACACAAAAATTGCAATTTTCTTGTATGAGAATCTGGTAATTCTTTGATGACATTACAATTTAAATCACCAACTAACAACAGCTCTTTATTCTCTGAATCGCATTTGGAGAGAAACACCTCGTAATCATCAAACAAATCTAAGCTAGAATTTGGTGGTCTATACCACGTACATACCAGAAATGGCTTACTGTGAGGCCGGTTAACTTCTGTTAACGCCGGTTAACGGTATGGAATCACGAATATATATGACCACGCCGCCTCCGGTTCTATTTCTATCCTTCCGAATTAAGTTATATCCTATGATATTTATTTCTGTATCCGGAATTAATTCGTCAATTTTAGATTCATATTTATAGCCAAAATATCAAGAGGCATTCTTGTCAAAATAAACCGAATTTCATCGATATGTTTCAGCAAACTATTAATATTTAAACCAGCAATCTTAAAGCCTTCCAATTTAGCAACGTCATGCAATAGTTTCTAAAATACCTGTAGTTGAGTCACACCGTGGCTAATCTAATGTACTATTATCCAAGAGTTCCATATTAATCGTACAAGTGGAAACGGTGCATTCGTAGTCTATATTCACGTCGTCAATTACACGGCGAACGTATTGGAGATACGATTTCCAACTGCTGACTTGTTCTTGATTCATGTAGTAGGCTTGCTGACGATCTTTGACGAGGGGTTTCAATGGACCTTATGCATTAAAGCAAAGCATGCTGGGAGTTTAGTTACACAAATAAATTTTGGAAGATGGCGACCGCTTCCTTCGAATAGGAGCCGTGAAGCATTTAGTTAAATTTGTAGATGATTTTTTTCTTCTGAAGATTTGATAAAGGTTTTTATCTATTCTAAGTGGTTTGCTTTGTATTTTTGTGGAATTGTGGATGTGGAACTGCCATATTTTTCAAAATATTCATCATTGCGGGGAAGAGATAATTTCGTTCAATGAAGACGGTTGTGATAACTATTTGAGATTTTACACGTTTGAAAGGTAGGTACTTACATAGATTTCTTTTAAGGTAACTAAGTCCACAGTCATTCACTATTCCCAACTGCTAGAACTGCAATCGGCTTCTATCTGACTCTTCTAGGTTCAAAAATCATGTTTCAACTACCACATCTCCCAGACTGTAAAGTTTCTTTTTCTGTGCGGGGAACGTTGAATAATAATACAATTTCTGCGCGGGCGGCGGGGTATATATACGACGGGTCGTCAGGCACGTCCATCTAAGGGGCCCCAGGAGCATGTGCCCCGTAATTTTTTGAATTCTATTGTCTTACTTGGAGATGGGATTTCCGGCATTCTGAGAGCATTTTGAGTGAAATCCGGACTAAACTATGTGTACTAACAGCATATCTTGTCAAAATTGTTAATTTCTCAGTATAAAACAACGAAGCATGCAGGTGCAGAACTTTATTGGGAAAGATAGTTAAATAGCATTATACTTTAATAAAATTGTTGAGCCACTTGGATAATTCATCGGGGCATGTTAAAGAATATGAAAGTATTTGCCACATGAAATACATGTATACCAATTTTGTTGTGTCCCTTCTTTATATTTTACAACAAAAAAGGCAAAGCAATCTGAGTGTTCTTAATTCTCCTTAAAACAACTGAAAGTTCCTCATTTGTTCGCAACGATTTCCTGTTTTTATAGACCGGCACGAGATGCTTTTTGAAGCCCAATGCTTTGTCTCCATTCAGGTACAATTTTGCCATCTCATCCAGTGCTCTTGCGCACTGTAAAACTGGAGGGAAGCACCAAACGATTTTCGCTCGGTTTCCTAGGACTTTTATGCTCTGCCCCCCATCCATTTCTTGTTTCTCTACGGCACGGTAGAAGGTTTCAACAACAGCTTCAGTACCAGTTTTAGAATACAGTATGTCGAAAAGAATGCAATATTCCTGCCCAACTTTACTATAAAAGCGTGGGTCTGTGTAGAGTGACTTAATTATTTCTTCTTCCTAAAGTACCACTGTGCATTCGGTCCCAAGTGAAGCTGGCGTCGTTGTTCTTTTGATTGCCAGAGTCTTCCTTGCTCTTGTTCTGCAAGATCCAGCCAACATCTAACTTAGTAGACTTGTATTTGAAGTTTTCGATGTCTTTAGCATGCTTGTTTAGACGAGGAGTGGCTTTCTTGGTTGGCACTGGTTTACCACTTCGTTGCTGAACATCTGGATCTGCTCGACAGCTTCATCAACAAAGGCAGGAAACTTCCATCCCGGGCACCATTGGAGCTGCGCCTTCAACATCAGCAGGACTAACGGCCAAAGTAGGTCAAGAATACCACACAGATCAAATATAAAGTCGTTCCCACACATTTTATACCTGAATTCTTCTTGATTGTGGTGGTCTTTAAAGGTTTCGACGTATGCTTGGTAGCTAATCTCTAGACTCTTTAGACTTAGATAACTGCTACTCATGGAACGCTGCTTTGCATATGCGACGGTCACTCGAAACGGCAATTCGAGCTCTTTTGCCGTTTCCTTAGCAAGAGAGTGCATTTTTCCATGCTGGAATAATTGATGGCATAGCGCTACTCTGCTAAGTAAACGACTCACCATTTATTTCTTCATCTTTGAACTTTGAGAATACTTTGTCAAGCCAGTGCCCAGGATCCCAATGGCACTGCCACCATTGGGCATTCATGACAATAGGTAGATCTTCGCTGCTGCAATGAGAAGTGAGGATTTCAAAAAGGGGCTTGTTCATTGTTGATTCAAAAGGCTTATTGATGTATTGTCCATCTGTAACTTTCCCTTGCATGGACATTAGTTTTACGCCATCTATGTTAAGATGCTTTTTCAAATCTTCATAGATACTCATCTCCCTTGCCACCCGCTCCATCTGAAGTATTGTAGACGGAATTCATTCCTAATGGTATAGGCTTCCTCGTTCCATTAACAACAGGTCATACCATTGTAACTTGATTAGTGATTCTATGGTTTGTTGACTTGTCTGCAGAGCTGTGAAAGTGAGGTGGAAGACCAGTATTCTGAACGTTTGTTGACAGAAAGTTTCTAGTTTCTATGTCAATGTAATGACATGCCACCTGGATCATTTCTGGAAATAGGACTCGTGAATGACCAAAATCACCTATATCTGCTCCTGCTTGATGCAATTCGGCTATGCGGGTCTCGTAGTGGATTGCAGCACACTTGGCCTGAACAACACCGATTGCGGTCCTCAACTGGTTGCGAATAGACGTTTTTTGTCTGTTGTTTACGGCAATCATTTCCCGAGAATATCGCGCAGCATGCTGATGTGTCTTTGAAGATCCAGATAAATGTTTCAGCATTCTATGTTTCAGACGACGCCATTCAGCACAGTTTCCTTTACAGTGAAATGCGTAATCATCAGCTGAGAGGTATAAGCCAGTTGCAAGAGATTCTCCAGTTGGCTTGCGAGTTAACGACGCAGAAGCGGCAGGATTGCTTAGGTAACTATGACATGGCTTACAACGAAGTATCCAGGTGTCATTTTCTCCTATCAGATCAAAGTCATCTTCAGCCGACAGGAACTCAGTCAGGTTTTTGTAAGAGGATTCTATTCTTGGGCCAGGAGTAGCATTGATTTTCGCAGCATTCTCTTGAGTCGTTTGGATTTTACCAGTTGTTTTCAGTCGCTGAGAAATTTGATCTGCTATATAATCTAGGACCGATTTATTTATATTTCCAGAATTTTGAGCGAAGAATTGTTCAATTGCAGTTTGACTTGGCTGACCTTTCTCGATTGTTGTTGAAGCACCAGAGTGATCCAATTCCGAGTCACCAGATAGTGAAGCAGAAAATGAGTTTTCCTGTGTTGAAGCTTCAGAAGAAGGGGCAACAACTCTTTTACTTGAAATATCTTTGGTGTGAATGTTGTAATTGGAAACATCAGCAGCGGAATGATCGTTAAGCTCCAATAGTTCATAATCTTTTTGAGAAAGCTTTTGCCTTTTTGACGCAGATGCCCCTGCTTCTGTTGTGCTGTAAATTTAAAAATAAATCAGGTATTATTATGAAGCAATTTAGACCCAATGTTGAACTTAAATAATGATCGAAATCGTCCCTCAGCATTGTCCCATTACACTTAAACATGATAAAGAAAACTACCCACTTGTTTGCAATGGCTCTATGTGCCTTCATTGCCTCTGCTGCGTTTGGGTAGCCAGCGCTTAGAAAGAAGTCTTGAGTTATATCACAGCCTTCGTGTACTTTCATATGTTCTTTCTTGGTGGAATTGTTATATCTAGAAAACCAAAACTTCTTTTTCCATCTTCTTTATATTGCTGGAAACAAAGTAGACAAACAGCGATTTGTGTTTTATTGTGCCCTGACATAGCCCTCTTTTTTTCCTTAATCAACGACGATGCACCTTTCATAAGAAATGCAAAAGCTAAAACATACAAAGAAATGTTTCAGACAAAATGGCAAATGTTTATCTATACTAAATTAAAATAAGATATGGATAAAAAAACATGTAGTATATTTGTACTCCGTATACAGTAGTTTCTAAAAATATATTGTAACAAATTTATAATAAGATAAGCGCTAATATTATAACTCACCATTCGTTTTCCTATTTTCATCTAAAGGTTGTTCTTGACTACTAGCCACACTGGCTGCACAATTAAGGCATGTCACCCTGGCCCCATATTCTTCTTCTCCTTCAATCGTCTGACTACAAGTGCTGATAGCATGACAGTACTTTTTGCAATCTTTGCATAAGTGGGCACCGCTAGTTTCTTCACCACAGGTTACACATATCGGATCTATAAAATGTACCTTTTTGTACTTTATCCCTAGTGAAAGTGTCATTTGGGAAAATATGTTTCCTCCAGCCAGGCCCCAACAAGCTGGTATACTGTATACTGTATAGCATTCATCTGTACACCCCGCGCCGCCTATTTTTAAACACATCACTTTCAAGAAAAAATTATTCTAGAAAACCCCTTCTTAAGGTGGCGACGTACTGTCTGTGGCTGTCTGGCACGATATTGATTATCATTAATCAACAAATCATTTAGCGGAGAACCCGCCAAGGTGGACTGGTGTCAATTCTTTACAATTCCAGCAAATAGCATATCCACAAAAGTTGAGCAATAAAGTGCCAACACACGGTAGTACTAGTTTGTTGCGTTTTGAAACGGTTTTTTTTCCTATCCTGGTTACCTGGTATGCGCCCCCGGTGTCTGGTATAAGCCCACAGCCCACTCGATCAAGGGCCAAGTCAAAAGTCACGATATTCTACTTCTCTCTGAATTGATAAATCACCTTTTCGAGTTACTTAATTTTCTCAATCAGTACAAAGTAATTATATTACTAGAAATACAGTATCCGGCCAGTCTCTACTACAGTCTACTGAGTCTGAGTCACTGAGTGACTGAGAGTCTGAGTCTAGTCTACAGCTACTATAAATATATACTCAATCGCACGAGGCGATCCAACCGACGATCGTCCACCTTTCCGATACAAAAGTTCTGCACAAAACCAGTGACTTTGGCCTATTATATTACGGGCTACAGCAAAAAAAACAAACCCCAAAAAACGCACATTCTTCTTCACCTCATCTCATCTCATACAAAGCCTGAAAGGCTCACACTCTCACGCACACATCTACGAAAATACCAAATCAGCATAGGCGGCGGAACCGGGGGGGAGCTAGGGGGGCTAAAGCCCCCCCAACTTTGTAAAAGTGGGGAAAAGGGGGGGCTGAGCCCCCCTACCTTTGCGCCGAAGGTAGCGGTTATTATACGTTGAATATTTATACATCTTTGATATACAGCATTTTGAAAATTCCATATCACTGCAGGGTGACAATCCTGGTGAAAATCGTACCGTGTGATAGCTCAAAACTCATTTCATGAAGTACTCCACGTATTAGCATTTGATGATTGCTGACCAGAAGTATTATGAATGAGCCATATCGAAATGCCAAGAATTAAGATAGGCCGAAAAAAATGAATAATGAAAAAATTGTTGTGGGCGGTATTTTTTAAGGTTTTATAACGTTTAGGATTCTGTAAAATGTTCCCCCAAAACGCAGGAAATGCCATTTCAGAGACTCTAGATTTCAAAATTTTTCGGGGGGGGGGCATGCCCCCGGACTCCCATAGCGGCTTCTTGCGCCCTCGGCGCTCGAAGTTCAGCCCCCCCAACCAAACCTATCTTCCCCCGCTTATGCAAATCAGGGATGCCTCCTCTCCTCCTCCTACTTTAGTTTAAAACATGAATTATTCGCGTTCCCCGCGCAGATCAAATATTACAGTCTGGCACATCTCTTCACGCACGATTTGATCAAGACTCAAGAGTTCTATTTCTAAACCAATTTAAAACATTGAAGTCTTTGGCGCGAAAATAACCGGATTGACCAACTTAATTTTTTCGCTTTTTCCTCTGTTTCGTAAACGTCGAATTATTTTCAGCTCTGTGTGCGATTTTTTGCTTTGTTTTCTTCTTCGATAATCTATAGCCCAGCGACGAACACTTTTCACTACTTGTAAACACGAAGTGTGCTCAACTTGGATTGAATTTTCGTCTGGCTTTTTATTCATTTTGTTGGAAATGGAGAAAGCATAATGCGGACGAGAGTGGATAATTTACCACTATTCACCCATGCATGAGTTCATATTGAAGCAACATTTGATAACAGACATCACTGGAAAACATGGAAACCACCAAATGTTCACTTGTAAGCACTGATGCAAGAAGTCTGGCTACCAAGAAACTGGTAACACAAGTAAAAGTTAAAGCCAATATTATGAAAGGCGAAGAATGCTATTTTCTTGAAAAAGGCACTGTCCATAGAAACTGAAGTCACTGGATAGATGTACCAACAACAGGAATGCTTCCAGATTGACTCTAGCCGCACCAATCAGAAGCCTCCATTCATGGGTGACCAAGGTTTTTCAAAGCACCGGAGTCTGTCTACAAGCATTTCCTCCACCTTCATACCCAGACTACTAAGCAACACTTGCTATGCAGGCTACATGTACCTCCCCTACTGCTATACCACTTGGATTACTTTCAGAATGGGTCAAATAAAAAGTGGGGTCAAAAAAAAGCAAGCTGGTCTTGCACATAGCCATGGTGTTTCTAAATTTTCTAAAAATCCACACTGGATGCATGCATTAATATATTTGCCTTCATCTATTACTTTTTCTACATACCGTATTTCTTCTATTAAGCCCCCCTTCTAATAAAACAAAGCCCCCCCCCCCCCCCCGCCCTCCCTATATTAAGCCTTCCCACAACATGACATGAAAAATAATTAAATATTTTACTTTTATTTATAGAGATATAATACTTGTAACTTAATTGTATCGTTATAATAAAATTGCTTGACTAAACCAAGACGTTCTACTTTAAATAAAATAGCTCCATTAACAGAAAATCAGTTACAGATCGATGGTTTTAGAAATTTGGAAAATTAAATAATCCCCCTCCATCTAATAAGCCCCCTCTCTTGATGGTCCAAAATTAATAAGCCCCCTGGGTGGCTTAATAGAGGAAATACGGTATGCCAACACTGCAATTTCTTCATTGTCTTTCCCCTGAAAGACATGATGCAGGACCCATGGCTGACAAATTGTTCTTAAACTGCTAGTTGTTGAGTATAGACTTTGGGTAGATGCTTAGCTTTGTTGTCTGTTCATCATGAGGCCAAAATTTGAAGCAGTTAAACATACATGTAGTCTTCTTTCCGTAAACCCAAAACTGCTTTTTGACTTTAGTTCAATGTCCTTCAATTTTCTTTTGAAGCATATAGTTTCTCTTTAACAAATGGGACAAATTCAGGTTTGGTAAATATTTAGTGCTGTCAGTGAAAGTACAGTGTTGTATGTTTTGCAAAATTGTCTTCCTAATTTGAACATTAAACAGCTGACTAGCTTTTAAATCTGCTTCTGACCAGTAAATTTCTTTTTTGATGGCATACCCTTGAGAAAATCACTGCAGTCACATGGTTGACATTTATTTGATTCAAGCAGTCCTTCAAAATATAAAGATGTCCCAGCCTTGGTCAAACCATCTTTTAGTTTTTTTATGTCTGAATCATTGACTTGTCTTACAATGATGGAGCTGACTTGCATGGCTCTTCTTTTATTAATGTTTTGTGCTGTGCTGTGCTGTTGCTTTACTAAATTTAATCATCAAATAGTACTGCAGTTTTAAGTTCTTGTTTGCTGGGGACATGTCATTGTAGTAGCAGCTGAGTGCATGTTACTGTAAATAAATTATCAGGGGACCTCTGTTGCCTCAAGCTGTATGAACTAAGAAGTCGAGCAGTTGTAATATTAAAGCAGCTACATGTTTGCAGCAACCACCTAGACCTACCTTGCATGAACAAACAAGTTCTGTTGCCAGTGAAACCTTCACTGTTTCCTGGTGTAAGTGAACACAAACATCGTATTGTATTTTCTTCATGGAAGCCTTCCTTGGTACATCTATCCAGTGACTTCAGTTTCTATGGACAGTGCCTTTTACAAGAAAATAGCATTCTTCGATCGCCTTTCATAATATTGGCTTTAACTTTTACTTGTGTAATCAGTTTCTTGGTAGCCAGACTTCTTGCATCAATGCTTACAAGTGAGCATTTGGTGGTTTCCATGTTTTCCAGTGATGTCTGTTATCAAATGCTGCTTCAATATGAACTCATGCATGGGTGAATAGTGGTAAATTGTCCACTCTCGTCCACATTATGCTTTCTCCATTTCCAACAAAATGAATAAAAAGCCAGACGAAAATTCAATCCAAGTTGAGCACATTTCGTGTTTACAAGTAGTGAAAAGTGTTCAACGCCGGGCTATAGGTTATCGAAGAAGAAAACAAAGCAAAAAATCGCACACAGAGCTGAAATACTTCGACGTTTACGAAACAGAGGAAAAAGCGAAAAAATTAAGTTGGTCAAACCGGTTATTTTCACGCCAAAGACTTCAATGTTTTAAATTGGTTTAGAATTAGAACTCTTGAGTCTTGATCAAATCGTGCGTGAAGAGATGTGGTAGTTGAAACATGCTTTTTGAACCTAGAAGAGTCAGATAGAAGCCGATTGCAGTTCTAGCAGTTGGGAATAGTGAATGACTGTGGACTTAGTTACCTTAAAAGAAATCTATGTAAGTACCTAGCTTTCAAACGTGTAAAATCTCAAATAGTTATCAGAGCCGTCTTCATCGAACGAAATTATCTCTTCCCCGCAATGACGAATATTTGGAAAAATATGGCAGTTCCACATCCACAATTCCACAAAAACACAAAGCAAACCACTTAGAATAGATAAAAACCTTTATTAAATCTTCAGAAGAAAAAAATCATCTACAAATTTAACTAAATGCTTCACGGCTCCTATTCGAAGGAAGCGGTCGCCATCTTCCAAAATTTATTTGGGTAACTAAACTCCCAGCATGCTTTGCTTTAATGCATAAGGTCCATTGACTCCTGTGCAATTTCGCTTGTCCTGTTCTGGAGAATGGAACTGGGGGAGCATGATTTGTGAGTCTCTTGGGAAAATTTCGCCTTCCTCTTATTGACTTTAAAAATGTGCAAAGATTCTTTCCCAACATTCTGTCTCCAGTATTATTTAGATGGAGTCTTGAGCCATTCAAATGAGAACTTTCTATGTTATCATTGCTAATATAGTGCACATTTGATCTTGAACACATATCCTGAAGTAATTTATTGAAGGTTGAAATTTTTTCTTTCACAACTTTACAATCGTTTCTTTCAATAACTCTTGAAATAGCTATGTTATTAACCAAGGGCTTGACATCGTGGATAAGGTTTTGAATTTTAGTAGAAACAATTCTTCCATCTTCCCGTACAAGATCGTTTGTACCGATATGAAAAACGACATCACTGAATTCTTTATTGGCGACGCCTTCCATAAGGACACGTACAACCGCTACGCGCGCACTTCATCTTTTCCTTCAGAGTGTCTAGTTATGATTAGGTTTAGTGTAGCCGTTAGGTTGTGATTAGGTTTAGCGTAGCATGTAGGGTGTGGTTAGGTTTATATGGTTTCCGTTGGTTGTGATTAGGTTTAGGGTTGCTATGGGTTGCTATGGGTTGGTGATATGATTGGTGATATAGGTGGTGATTTCGTTTAGGGTAGCCGTTAGGTTGTGATTAGGTTAACGTTTAGCGTAGCATGTAGGGTGTGGTTAGGTTTATGGTTGCCGTTAGGTTACCGGGGGGTTGTGATTACGTTTAGGGACAGGGTTAGAGGTGGGATAAGGTTGGGGTGGGGTTTGGGTTTCAATTTCTTCAGAATTTAGGATTATGTATTCTGAATTCTGAATTCTAGGGCATTTGGCAATTCAAGATTTGTCCTGAATTCTGATGAGACCCGTCTAGTATCCTTTCGCGGCTTTTCCAAAATATGTCGTCAAATTTGTTTTTCCAATTTTGTCGTCAAGCTTCAGTAAGTGATATTTACGTAATTTCTCAATAAGTCCTCCACAGGCAACTCTTTTTTCTTCAAAACCGGACAAGATTAAAATGTACTATAAATGCCGCAAAGCAGAGCTGGCCATGACCATGTATGAGGCACACAATTCAAATTTAATCCCCGAGCCCGGTGAGGGTGCTATATATAAGCGCCCTGGTGCTAATCTGATCTCGGCATGCCTGCACACCATTTACACGCGAAATTACACGCGAGATAATTCTGAAACCTGCATGTGTATTAGTATGTTAACAAATCCACAACTTGCGCATAGCCCATTCGCTGCCTGCTCCGCAGGCCCTCTTGCATCATGGACAGGTCACACACGCCGAATTTAGGGCCTACAAGATCCTGTAAAAAATCTGGAAAAACTTGGAATGGAATAAATTTGCATAATTAACTACCATTGTTAATAGCCATGGCTATATCCGAAGATTTTGAAGGCCATTGAAGACTTATGACATACGAAACCTAGCTTTAAAATGAAGGAATTGTTGAAAAAAGAAATTACGGTTGAACTTTGTCAACTTTCGGCCGGAATAGTCAACGAAAATGCACTTTAGTCTATCCGGAGACTCTTGGGTTTATACTTTTTCGGTTTCCACAACAACTGAAACTTGAATTACGCTACACTATAGCCTACAATTTAACAAAATTATATCTCATTAACTCTTGCTCATTTCATGACAGTCTTCGATAGCTAAATAAACCAAAAAAACAATACCGTCGAATTTGCTTTTGTTCGGCAGATATTTTTTCCTTCAATTCCTTTTTGTCGCTAAAAATATGATTGGCAGAAGGTCGGTAATTCCAAAACATATTGGTTTCTTCATTGTCATGATCTGTAAGAAAGTCTAGACCGAATTTCCTGGTGGGTCACAGTGTTAAAAGAACTTGGACGTACGTTTGTCGAACAGCGGCCGGAAAGATTTTGCAGGCCCTCTCAAAACTATCGCCTCTAGGGCCTAGTCTCGCTGTGCATAATGGAATCAGTCCCCATTTTGTTTACAGGATCTGGCAGGCCCTCTCAAAAGTGTGACCTGTCCATGATGCAACGAGGGTCTGTTGAGGAGGCATGCCCATTCGGATAGCAGGGTACTGGTAACTATAACTTGTTAATTATTCAAATTATTTAAATTTACGTCAGCAAATTATAATTTATAAGTTCGGTTGGATTACGAAATAATTTTTCATCGATCATGATGAAAGAAATCTTTTGCCAGAAAAAACTGTTTCAACCGAAATGTACATTTATATATATTACTATGGGAAAAGACCAAAGAAAGAAGGCAACAACCCCTCGCCCGCCAAGTTAATAGTTATCGAAAGAAAGTTATTGGAGGATGTATATGAAACAAACTATGGCGACCCAAGAAATATAATTCTGTGTACTGGGCGTCTGAGTAGAGGCGTATACTCTATAGGATTTAAATCGTATCTCTCTGTTGTAGGTGCAGTCGTGTAGTGCTGTCCAAAAAATGATATTTTTACTGACTTTATGATCACTTGGGTTTTTGCCATTCTTAATTATGCATAGAAGTTAAATATACATTAATTATGTATTATAATAAAACTTTATTATTCTTGCTTCGTCGCCAAACAAACATCCATCGTCTGACTCGTCTCATAATTCTTCGCAGTTCCGTCTCAGAACTTAAAAATTATATTAGAGAATACAAAGTCGATGTAGTTTAGCCAAAATCCCTGACAGAAAGTACAATTATTCCTTACCTGAGCGGCTGAATCGATCACTGCCGAGTGCCGACGGCGACGCGGACATGTAAAACACTCTCGTCAAATCGCCCAGTTGACGATTTAGAGAAAAGCGAAGAAAGATAATTTGTATCGCAACGCTTTGGCAAGAGCTTTGTAAAACATACTGGGCCATTCTTTATGGTCTTCGAACAGGCTAAAGATCGTCGATGACATAGGGAACTGGGAACCAGAGGACTGGGAACAAAAACCCAATTTCGTTTTTTTTTTCATCGGAGTTTCCCAGAGCCTCCGTTCCTTGGTAATGACCAAAAGGATCGGAGGCTCAGGGTACTTAGATTGTATCTTATTCTGTGATTGTATGTCACAGTCAATCTCGTACCCAGATCCTTCGCCCGCGCGCGAACGAAGGCTCTGGGATCAGTAATCCGTTTCAAATCGACATTTTATTGCTTGAATAATTGACAATGGTTTTTATATGAAGGGACATTTTAAAATCTGTATTCCTTGTTCTTTCGAAAGCCTTGAGGGGTTTCAAATTTTATCTGGCGACTGAAACTTGTCAAGAACCAAACCTCTGGAACCAAACAGTAGTTGAACAGCAAGTATTCGGTGGCTTATGCATGGTTTCGAAAGGGAAAGCGGTGAGTACTAAATTGGCGCGATGCCCGAGGTGCGGTATCTTGTCAATTGTGGAACAAGATGGCTAGTAATTTCAGAACTACATATCGTTGAAGTATATGGTGTACGTATGTTGTTACATGTTGAATGAGCTTTCAATTGATGTATCGTTCAAAATTCTGCATTTTATTAAACTTATTGAAATGTCCAAAATGTGCGAACCACTGTTTGAAATAATATTACAAATAAACAGGAAATTGACTTCTCACAAGTGTTACAGGATTTTAGATATCTTTTGAAATACTTAACGCACAACAACGAGATATATATCATACAGAAGCTATTGAAAAATTATATTCGTGGTGAAAATTTAAG
Organism: Paragorgia papillata; assembly: GCA_035771165.1. NCBI lineage: Eukaryota > Metazoa > Cnidaria > Anthozoa > Scleralcyonacea > Coralliidae > Paragorgia > Paragorgia papillata. Next base: position 1,690,261 of record JAWNZC010000339.1, on the reverse strand, counting down.
CTTCTAGTTAAACGGGAAATATTTTTTAAATGGTTAACGATCAATACTCCGTTATTTTATTTATGAAAATAGACAACAGTCTTGTGGGGTTATGGAAGTGTGGGACAAACGCTCCAGTAAGCTGTTTTTTACAGATCGTTGGGAGCTGGGCCCTGAACTGAGTAAATTGGTCAGGGCAAACACTCCATTTGATCAAGGCAGTTGGGCCCTGATATAATTGGTCAGGGCAAACACTGCATGCATGCTTAGGAAGATTCGAGAAATGGGCCCTAGAGCAATTTGCGATAACGCACTGGACTCTAGGACAAGTCCTATATACATTGAGAATTGGGCCCTAAAGTGATTTGGGATAAATTTTCCCCAATGGACTTTAAGGCAAGATTCTACATGTACATCAGCATACAAAAAAACGAGGGCTATGGGACAATTGTGACCTCTAAACTGGAGCAATTGCCGCCACAATCACACGCTCGTGTGTGATCCCCATAGTTACGTTATAATTACACTCATTGATAAAGTGTGTTACATTACCAAAATCTAAAACTTCCCGAGATCAGTTATGAGTTGTTTTGAAACATCTGCAAGGATATGCACAGGAGTACGTATGTATCTTAAATAGCAGTCGGAGGACCAACGACCGAGTGTTTGAACAAGCCAATGAGGTAGATTTTGAGACGCAGCTGTTGTAGCAGCTCCAATTCTAAAGCTGTGGCTGGAGAAATTTGAGCTAGTATAGCCACCGAGAGAAAACAGTGAACGCAGTTCATTAGTGAATTGCGTCCGAGACAAAGCTGTGCCGTTTGAATATTGAAAAAGTGGTCCTGAAGAATTTACGCGTCGGGAAAGGTAGTTTTCATGGCCAAAACCGGACATAGTTCGGAGTCATTAGCTCCAATGGTAATCTTAACAGCCGAACGAAATGGATCAGTCTTTGAAGCTTTTATGGTTAAACACATGTATCGAGTGGTTTCATTCGAACATGGGTGGAAGGTTATGTCGGTTGGACATAAATGTATGGTAGGATCAAAATTTTTGTAACAGGTACGTCAGTTCACCAATCCGCAGAAAGCCGGAAAAAGGCTAGTGAAATCGCAGCCCATAGCATGTGATCATTATGTGAAGGAACTGCACGGCAATGAAGCAAACGGAAAAATAATATTAGATGTACCAAGGTAATAGGCAAGCGGAGGCTAGTAGCCACCCCTTTTACCCGTGTAATGCCCCTTAGGATGTATTGGAGTCGCAGAAATGTACTCAAAACCATTAATTAAGTGAAGAATACGAACAGCAACTAGATAGATTTTTATTGTACCTGGGTTGACTGTTTGAGCAAGAAATACTGCAAAGTAAATAAGGATGTTTTCTGTGGTAGGAAGAATAGGAGCAGGTTCATGCAGTTTAAACTGATAGCAGAAATTCAGGAATTGCTTTTCTCCGCTGCTGTATGCACTTGACGTACCTTGCGCTAAGGAAGCAACCTGATAACGTAGCAAGTCGGCATCTAAAGATTGGAAAGGATTTCTGGTAGGATTTGAGGCGACTGGTCTGCATGAGGAGCCAGACGGCGAAAACGGGTTTGCTGAAAACGAGATACCGAATCAGCTATATTATTAAGATGTCCAGGGATATTGTCTGCTTTGAAATAAAAAATTGCATTTCAGGGTTTGTAGGGTTAGAGCCTGAACTACGATCCCTGAAACCACTGATTCTGAAGAAATGCCCCCAAACCCAAGAGTCCCCGACGCGTCTGTGAATAAATAAAGGGTATCAGAGTTCTCCCAGGCTGAATTAAGAAAGAGATTTGTACCATTCCATTCACAGAGGAATGTTTCCCACACGGCAATATCTTGCTGGAAACTATGATTTAGACGGATGTGATGGTGTGGCTTCTGGTTACCGCGAGTAAGTTGTATCATTCGTTGCAAAAACGCCCTACCTGGGGGAACTACTTTGCATGCAAAATTAAGAGTGCCAATAAGTGACTGCAATTCTTTTAGAGTGGTAGATTTTTTAGTGGCCCAGAGCGAAAGATCGCATCATAGACGATGGAGCTTATCATCAGGGAGCCGGGTTTCTCTCTTGTTTGAATCAAGAAGAATGCCTAAGAACTCAAGAACGTGGGAAGGCCCTTCTGTTTTGTGCTCTGCAATTGGTACGCCTAGCTGCCGAAAAGTGAGTAGCATACTGGTCAAGCTGCTTTGACAAGGTTGACAGTAGGGCTTAGAGTTGGAAGGGGGCTCCATAATTAAGAAATCGTCTAAAAGGTGACTAACGTAACTTATGCAGCATTTATTAAGGAGGATCCACTCAAGGGCGTCTGACAATTGGTTAAACAAATAAGGCGCGCTTCTCAAACCAAATGGAAGGACTTTATCGAAATAGTACCGGTTATTCCACTGCATACCTAGTAATACCCAGTCGTCAGGATGAACTGGGTATTGACGAAAGGCAGATTCAATATCGGTTTTTGCTAAAAAGGTACCTCTGCCTAGACGAATTAGCGCGGAAATTGCGTCGTCAATTTTTATATATTGAAGGGAAAAATCATCTTTTTTCATAAATGAGTTGACGGAGTCGCCCGATTTAGGAAAGGAAAGATGAAAGATAGTACGAAATTTATTGGAGTTCTTTTTTGGTACAATGCCAATTGTACCAAAATACGGGGTGGTTTCCTCCGCATCCGTTTCGATTGCATCTATTTGCATAGGGGCAATTGGTAACCACCCGCGATTGTAGCTGTGCCAGGTTGCGTCCCTCGCTGCCCCAGTTTTGTTTGAGATCCATTAGAAAAAAGAGAATAGTCATCTCGAAGCTGAGAAGGACTGGCAGTAAACACTCGAAGCCATAGTTGGGTATCTATTACCGCCCAGGAGAAAGTACGACAGTTGGCAGCTTTGTGTCGAAACTTGTGGTCATAAATACACCACCCAAGACCGGCGTATAGTTTCCATGTATTGAAGCAGTTCTGTAGCGCGAGCAGGAAATTTATCAACAACAATCAAAATATACGTGTTGAAAGCTTTTGTCCAATCTTGGATATCAGTAAGGACTTGTAGTTTTCCGGGTGTCAAGGAGATCCTGGAAGCGGAAACCGTAAAGCTCAGATTATCTGAGCCGTGGGTGGACTGGTTAAGATTCTTTGGCAAAAGTTTAGATAACAAAAAACTCACCGCTTTCGATGTCTCAGATGAATTTCGCTGGAGTCTCAGGTGTAAAACCACCGTCAGCCACGGTTGACGACGTCAGGCTCGTCGTTGGTTCCACTGGACGAAGTGCAGAGGACGTTAGGAGGGGAAATGACTGTCCAAGCTGTTCCAATCGTTCGAGAGTATTAAAGTGGCAATACGATCGAATTTTCACTTTGCGTTTTTTTTAGCCAAAATACTTCTTATGGTCCTAATATGACTTACCATGTATTTAAAAACGATTTTAGAAAATGTTTTCTATCAGAATTCAAGCATCTTTTACGAGCACTTCGCTTGATTTCGAAATTTTTTGGAGCCTGCAATTTATTAATAGCGGTAGCTCGTTGTCACGTCATCTACTCAACACTCTACAAGAAGATTCATATATCCTACGTAATACGTACATAGTTTAAGCGCGTCTTCCCGACTTATTCTACGTTTTTATATGTAATAAAGTTTTTTGAAAAGCAATACAAAATTATGCCACCATCCTTTTGTGTTGCTCAAGGGTGTAGTAACTGCACTGATCGTAATGCTGGCATTCCCAAAACTAAAAAGCGTCTTGTTTGGGTTTATTTTCGGTTAAAACATATCGCGCTAATTTTAACCAAGGGTGCTTTGTTATTTGCTCTGCGCATTTTGCTGATCATTGTTTTGAAAGGCGTCACGTAAGGGGCCAAAGGTGCGAGCCTTCGTTGCCTAAAAGATGACTTTAAACCCGTCAATATGCAAACCAAAAGTCCGCCGTCGAAGAGAAGCCAACGAAGAGTACCTGCACAAACTTGTTATGACTCGTGTTTCATTATCGGATCAAATTTGTTCACACACGTAGCTAACAATAAAAATATTGCGTGGACCTTGAAAATTTTATAGGCAGTTAAAGAATTGTTCAGTTCGCAAAACGTGCAAGAAAACGCCTAAAAGGTTAGCAGCGCCGAAAGTGCACCTGAAATGCCATGCACTAGATATGAAGCCCTAAAGAGGTAACTTGGTTATGTAAGGTAAATCTCAATTTTTCCTGAACATCATAACATGTAATAAACAGTTACGCCGAATGAAGAAACCCGTACCGTACAAGAATGTACAGATGCAAGAGAATACATTGCAGTTTCACAGGTAAATGTACTTCTGCGCGCCGCCGATGTAAAATGACACTGACAATATTCAATAACAATATAATGCATGTAGTTTGTTTTGACAACCACTCAACCAGTATATTTTAATTTAGGGTAGTCTACTGGAAATCGAAAGAGAAAACAAATGCCTGAAGAAGGCCCAGTTACTCAAAACAAAGAATAGTTTAAGTGGAAAGACGGCAGTACTATTCAGATACAAAAAAATGGGCCCAGCAGTTCGTAGACAGTATATAAACAGATAAAAATGTTACATAATATATTATATTCATGATATATTATAATAAAATACAACTATTGGAATACTATGATATGGTTCAGCTACATGTAAATGCATATACAGTATGGTGACAATGACGTATTTAGATTTTATCAATTATATTCTAGATGTTACATGTAAATACGACAACAGAGTCACAGAGGGAGTCAATGCATGGATGCTTTAGAAATGTAATCAAGTCTGCGTCGGACGTCGAACGCCGTGTGTAAAATATATCCGTGGCTCATAACAATAAAATGCGTAGTAAACAAACGACGTTGAATCCTGGGTGTTCGATAATACAGCGAGTTTGATTCTCCTTATCGTCCAAGCACTGTTAGTTTTTTTTCGGCACGGCTCCAATCCTCCAATCTCACAACAGCAACGACACCTTCAAGACAGCAACACGAACACTAGAAAAACATTCGCTTGTTTTGGAAACTACACAATCTCTCAATAATAAAATTTTAATAACTACATACCATGATTGCACTGGGACTTCATGATTTTTTAAAACGTCTTGAAAAATGAAAATTCCTGCTGTTTTTGTTGTTCTCTTGTATTCTTCATATTCTAAAATTATGTGCGCTTCCTCTTGGTGCGCTTCTTCCTCATATAGTCATTACAAGCGGCTCTAGATCGTTGTCAAACATTTCATTGTTGACCCCAACCATACCAGCAATGTCCGCATAAAGTTCGCTTTCGCTGTCAGAGTTTCTAGAACTCGACTCAGAAGTAAAGGTGAAGACGTTTTTAACAAAACAACAAATCAACAAGACGTTCTCTATAGTTTGGCTGGTTTATCACGCGTTTGTGTTGTAGATGACGTCACAAAGTAGTACCGCTGACTCATTTCGCGGACTCCAAAAACGCAATGGCGGAGTGATTTTATGCCAAATTATACGACATTTAATCGATGTTTATGCACTCAAATCAACCTTAAAGTTGCTTTTACTCTTATATTTGTATAACTTCTAACCATAAGAAGTGATTAAGCCCAAAAATCGTTAACGATTTTCGGTCGTACTGCCACTTTAACTTCGCGATCAGAGGCACGGTTGACGACATTTGGAGTGTCACGCGATGGCGGAGCGTCTATAAAGATCGGTCTAATTCCACGGCCACAGAAGGATTTACCACGTCGCTACGCGGGCGCGATTGGTCTTGGAAGTAGGTTTGAAGGGATAATTGGACAATGTTCGTTATTTGCGCAACTTGGTAGTCGCTGAACGTGGTGGGTACAGTGGATTGCGGTTCTCGTCGGTGGACAATGACGGGATTGTCATTCGATATGGTTACTTCTTCTTGGACATGAGATATATGCTGTCTGCTTGTCGGCGCTCTCGTTCTTTCGTTAGATGGGTTTTCAGTGCTTTTCTGCCGCCGTGGTTGAGTTCTCGACAGAGTTGCCGCATCTGCGGTATGTTTAGCCGTTCAACGTCGTCAGGAAAAGGCATTATCGAAGGACCTGGGCGCACGATCTCGGGCCTGGCTTGGTTGGCTATATTTGGTTCTTGTACACGAGAACGACGAGCAGAAGAGCGCGTTCGTGTCTTTGGCATGGTTGGAATACACGACGAGCAGAGGCACATGAGAACGTAAGATACAAAATGTTTTAAGCAGACGTTTACTGTTTGAATTCTCAGTAAGAATGACGAAGTAAACGTGTGCATCTAGCTTTAGGCCGAATAGTTTTGACTAAGGTTGATTGTTGGATATGAATGAACAGTCAACAATCCTGAGTCAATAATGGTTAATAGAGAGCAGCCAAATAAGTGAAATAACTTTGTTATCCGTACTGTCAATCACTGATTTCTATAGCCATCTATGTTAGAACAAGGCATTGTTTGAACAATCACCTTGTTCCATTAGACAAGAATACCATGAAATATGTGGAATTGATATTACATTGTTGTATATTGTTACGCCACTGTCTGTAGTGGGTAATCTTTAAGCTTTAATAATAACACACACAACGGCTACAACATATAAAATAGTTTAATACGGCTTCTTCGATTCGACTCGACCACGACAAATATATGTACATCAGTTACAGCTCGGCTTCAGACTATATAACAACTCAGTCTTTACACGTGTTCGTCTCGTATCCTGTTCGTCATTATTACGTCATATTGTTCACGTGCGCGGCTCGTGAACAGTCTCCTAACATTACCCCCCTCTACAAAAACAAGCCTCCTGGCTTGTTCAGAAGAGTATAAACTAGAACAAAATATTAAGAAGTGTATCATATAACGAGTCATCATAATTAGTTATTATGATGCACTGTAGGGCAGTGTTCAGGGAAACGCGAATAAAAGTCAATCCAGAGGCGATTATCCAAAATGTGATCCTCTGGTTCCCACGTATTGGATCGGTTGGAGTATTCACGCCATTTAATAAAGTACTGCGGTTTACCCTGGTGGATACGACGACGCACTATCTGTTCCGCATCGTAAATTTTGTTTTGCGCGTTGGACGACGCACCGTCGTCGTTAGGTGTTGATGTCAAGGAGTCTGGTAGATGAGGGTCTACTGGATCGGTGGCAAAGCTGTCAGGAGGAAGGTCATCGTCTCGAAGGTGAGGTTCATCCTGAGGGAGGTGTTCTGGTGGAGCTTCGATAGGCCGGTCTTTTGGATCAAAATATGGTTTCAATCTGTTCACATGAACGGGAACACTGACAGGGCGATTGTCCAAAGTGCGTAGTTTACAATGGACAGGTGATAATTTCTCCACAATGCGGTAGGGTCCATGGTAGTTATGAAGCAGCTTGGTGGAGAAACCTTTGCGTCGTTTTGGCGTATAGACCCAGACTCGCTGACCAACTTTATAAGGGACTGGATGGGTAGATAAGTCGTATCGGGCTTTCATTTTAAGTTGGGCACGTTGCGTGTTGGATGCGATAAGTTGTCTGGTTTCTTCTAGCGTAGTGACGATGCGTGCACGATGTTCTGCAACGGATGGACTAAGGTTCACAGGTGGTAATAGGCTGATGTCCATGGGCAGGCGTGGTTCGCGGCCGTAGAGAAGGTAGAACGGTGACTCACCGGTGGTAGCATTTGGGGACACTCGGTAGGCAAACAGGACTTGTGGAAGGTGCTCGTCCCAGTCTTTCTGGTTAGAACTCACAAACATCGAAAGAGTTTCAGCTAAGGTGCCATTAAATCGCTCAACCAAGCCATCTGTCTGAGGATGGTACGCAGTGGTGTTGAGTTTGGATGTGTTCATCATTCTACATGTTTCTTTGACGATGGCTGCAAGGAAGTTACGACCACGATCGGAAAGCAGACAACGAGGTGCACTGTGTCTGGTCATGATTTCATTAATGAGAAGTGATGCGATGCGGTGTGCTTCACAGGAAGGCAAGGCGAAAGCTTCGGGCCATCTCGTATAGTAGTCGGAGAAGACGACGACGTAACGTGAGCCCAAATTCGTAACTGGGAATGGACCGAGGACATCGACTGCGAGGCGATCAAAGGATCCTTCAACTGGAATCGGGAGGAGAGGTGCTTGACGACGATACCGTGGAGACTTCTTCATGGCACAGTCGACGCAAGACTTGCACCAGTGTTCAACATCTTTGAACATACCAAACCAGTAGTATTTGCGGCGCAACTTCTCATAGGTCTTGTGAATTCCTAGATGTCCGCCAGTAGCATCATCATGGACATTGGTAAGGATTTCGTGACGAAGATTGGAAGGAACGACCAGTTGACTAAGAAGGTGACCAGCCCGACGTTGACCAGGATGCCAAAGATGACAAAGAAGACCATCTTCATTAAGATAAAAGTCGTCCACATGAAGAAGCAGTGTTCTTGCAATACGGTCGTTAGAAGGCAATTCATTAGATTCAAGATAGGCAATCAGGTTTTGAACAGATGAGTCACGGCGTTGAAAATCACGAATGGTGTTGGTCTGCACGCCTGGAGAGTCGATAGCAGCTAGTTTAATAGTCGGACGTGGAGGACGTGAAAGTGCGTCGGCGTTACCATTGGACTTGCCGGGGCGATGAATAATCTCAAAATCGTGTTGTTGAAGTTGAAGTGCCCAGCGTGCCAATTTTCCGGTGGGATCTTTAATGCTCATCAACCATTTTAAAGCATGATGATTAGTGTGGACGAAAAACTTTCGACCGTAGATGTAAACTTGATATTGCTTAATGCTTTCTACGACTGCTAACGCTTCGCGTTCGGTGGTGCTGTAATTCTGCTCCGCGTGGTTGAGTTGTCGACCACCATATGCAATGACAACTTCTTTCCCGTCGATGTTCTGCGCAAGAACATAACCCAATCCATAAGCGCTGGCATCGACATAGAGATGAAAAGGTACTGAAAAATTAGGATAGGCCAAAATTGGTGCGGATGTGAGGGTAGCTTTGAGGTTTTCAAAGGCTGTTTGGCAACTTTCGTCCCATTTAAACGGTGTGTTCTTTCGGGTTAGGCGAGTGAGTGGCGTAGCGATGGAAGCAAAGTCTTTGACAAATCTGCGGTAATAACTGGCTAAACCAATGAAGGCTCAGACATCCTTGACGTTACGAGGGCGAGGAAACTCGCGGACGGCTTGCGTCTTCTCGGGGTTAGGTCGAATCCCGTCCTTTGAAACTATGTGACCAAGGAACAACACAGAAGACTGACCAAAGAAGCACTTAGTAGGATTCAGGGTGAGGTTGGCGAAGCGCAGACGGTCGAGAACGCATCTTAAACGAAGGAGGTGCTGTTCGACGGTAGATAAAAAGATGATGATGTCATCTAGATAAATTAGACAAATGTTCCAGTCTAGTCCTTGGAGGACGTGGTTCATCAGCCTTTGAAAAGTGGAAGGGGCGTTGCAAAGTCCAAAGGGTAAAACGTTAAATTCGTAAAGACCCGACGATGTAGCAAACGCTGTGTACTGGCGCGATGTTTCATCCATTTCGACTTGGTGATATCCGCTTCGGAGATCAAGCGTGCTAAAGAACTTTGCGCCAGAAAGGGCATCCAAGGCGTCATCCACTCGAGGAATGGGGTAACTGTCCTTGCGCGTGACAGAATTGAGTCGCCTGTAATCAACGCAAAACCGAGTCGTTCCGTCCTTTTTTCGGACGAGAACAACTGGCGCGCTCCATGGGCTATTAGATGGCTGAATAAGACCTGTCTGAAGCATGTCAGAGACGTGGGCTTCAATCTTTTGGCGTTGAGACTGGGGCGCGCGGTAAGGACGTTGACGAATTGGTGGGGCATTACCGACATCAATCTGGTGACGAACAACACCGGTCCGGCCAAGAGTACTTGTGGAGTGAGAGAAAACATCAGCATATTCAGTGAGCATTTCGGAGAGAGCACTTCTTTCGTTGGTGGACAGTGCAGAGTTGGTGAGGTCTATCTGAGGTGGTGTGGGTTCGTTGGTTTGGCCTGGCAAGGTAGGTGGGGCTGGCTTAGCTTGACTCTCATTGGGTGGTGGTGTCGTGGTTCCCACTGGATCAGTACCCAGATGGTGGGGGTGCTGATGGACAAATGGTTGAGGCAGACTTGTTAGTGGTGGACTACACTCGGTTGTACAATTTGTATCAATAGGGATTACATCAAGGTCATTTTGAATAAAATATCCCAAAGTGGCACCACGAAAAACTGTAACAGGCTTGTCAGTGGGATTTAACAACCGAAATGGAATGTTTCCTTGGGCACCAGGACATACCAGGGATGCTGCACCAGCAAGGTGGTACCGCTCAAGAAGTTGTTCCCCTGGCTCGATCAAGCCAATGACATTAGTGATGGGTGGGTTTACAGTTGCAGGGATGACAGCTTCGCAATGAGCATCAATGACTTCAGTTTTAAAACACTTCACTGGCAAAGGAGTGGGTAGGGAATCTGTGTTGGAAAATCTAAGCACATTATCACCAAGGAATTCAATGGTCTGGGCTCCCATGTTGATAATTGCACGATTTTGCTGCAGAAAGTCTCTCCCAAGGACAACAGAGTAACTAAGGCCTGGCACAACAAATGCATTACAAGTATAGTGTGTTTGTCCCAGGAGTAGATTAAAAGTTGTGATACCTTCAATTGGGATGTCATTACCATTGGCTGTTTTGACCGACTGGAGTATTTGGCTAACTTCGAGAGGAGATGAGGCACTTAAAACCTTATGATAAAATTCTCCACTGATAACGGTAACAGCAGCCCCAGTGTCTACAAGAACTTGTACTGGTGTTGTGGATACAACTCCATGAATTAAGACATTACTACACTAGGTTGTTTGGTCCAAAATGTTAGTCGAAGGTGGAAAATTGGGGAATTGAGGTTTTTGTGCATTGGTGGAAAGTTGAGGAGTGTCTGATTTTGGAGAACCTTGGTTTGGACCTCTTTTACTGGATGGTATAAATGGTGTTGAATGTTCATTGAGATTGGTTCTTACTTGACTTGGGGCATGCACATTTGGAAATGGATTTTGTGAAATTGATGGGGAACATTCATTCAACGGGACCCGCCATGTCCCCGGTTGGAAGGCCCTTGGTCGTTTAAATTACCCATGTTTTCTTGGTAGAACTGTGGGGCTGGTGGGAACTGTGGAACTGAAGGGAACTGTGGGACTGGTGGGAACTGATAACTGCGAGGATCAACTGGTGGAGGTGGTACATACTGGTTATGGACTGGAAATGATGAAAAATTTGACATACCTGATTCCTTGCAATATCTTGCAACATGACCAACCTTTCGACAACTGTTGCAGATGGGCTGACCATCAGTAGTCGCTCTGAGGTTTCTTCCTCTGCTTTCATGTCGATGAAAGCGACTACCATCAGTGGATCCTATCCCCTGTCGACTTGATGGTGAATTTTGCTGGTTTTTTTTGCGGATTTCATCTCGTACTGCAGCGATTAGTTCTTTTTTCATGGCATCAACATTATTGTTTGCTCCACTTTGATAGGTTGTTGTCAGAGGAGCAATGGTTGATTCTTTTGGACGACTAGCGGCAGTCATCAAAAGCTGAACTTGCCCTTCAAGTTCTATAATTCTTTGACGTTGTTGCTGTTGTTGTTGATTAAGGCTTGCTCTTTCTGGTACGGTGTCGGTTGTTTTCCTTTCATTTAGGAGGTCGTAAAGTCGATCTATTGAATTGTTGTTAGTTGAGCTCTGGGACACGGGTTTGACTGCTGTTGTAGTCCGATCAACGGCGTCTTTCAGCCGTGCCAGCGACTCTGCGTCTTCGAATGTCTCGGGGCGGTTTAAGATAACATGCGGTTTTAACTCATTATTGAGACCAGATATGAAACAGTTCATTCTATTTGTGTCATTTATTCCCAGGCGATTACATCTTCGAATGATGTCTTCAGTGTAACTACTAAGACTTTCGCCGTTACCTTGCTTTCGGTCGTTTAGTTCCTGCCTCTGGAGAAACTGTACACTTGGTGAGGCAAATCGCTGACGGAGTGCAGTTATTAATTCGGCGTAGTTGTTTCTTGTCTCTTCTGGCAGGGTTTGAAACCATGCCAAAGCAGGTCCTTCGAAGAGTAGCGAGATAGCAGCTAGCTTTTTGTTGTTTGACCAGTTATAAAACTTGCAGTATCGCTCAAATCTACTAATAAAATCAACCACATCATCATAACAAAGACCAGTAAAGGTTTTTGGGCGAAAAATTGACGAAGATGATTGTCCTTCAATGGCTGCTTGCATTTCCGCCATTTGAGTACGTAGAGTTTCGACTGTCTCCTGAACGTTGACGTTTTCCTGCTCAGCCTCAGCCATGGCTATAATTATTTAACAGGCCGTCGTTGTACAATACAAGTTTGTATAAATACAGTTTTATTCGGCGATATTCAACAGCAGGCTAAACTTTGTCGATTTCACTAGCTCCGTTTCTTGTGATATAAATAATTTATGAAATTTCTCGTTGGGGTCACCAATGTTACGCCACTGTCTGTAGTGGGTAATCTTTAAGCTTTAATAATAACACACACAACGGCTACAAGATATAAGATAGTTTAATACGGCTTCTTCGATTCGACTCGACCACGACAAATATATGTACATCAGTTACAGCTCGGCTTCAGACTATATAACAACTCAGTCTTTACACGTGTTCGTCTCGTATCCTGTTCGTCATTATTACGTCATATTATTCACGTGCGCGGCTCGTGAACAGTCTCCTAACAATATTAGCATTTATCTCGTATCGTACGTTTACTCTAAATTTTTGTCTGTAAAAAGTGCAATTTAAAATACCTTGAGTCTACGATGTTGATATTGGTAACATTTTGCCGAATTCATTTGGGTATAGAACTAAATTTCAGTGTTTGACAGTTTACCTCAAATTGTTGACGATGAATGTTAATTGTTGCATATCTGCATTTACCTCGTATTGTACGTTAACTCTAATTTTTATTGATAAAAATTGTCATAAAAACGTCTGTCGTTTTGATTCATTGCGTCGGCTTCCTGTCTATTTGTAATATAATATTATTACGAACCGTGATTCGCTGTTCGCACATTTTGGACAGTATAACAAGTTTCATAAAACGCAGAGTCTTTAACTATACATCAAATGAAAGCTCATTCAACATCTAACAACATACGTACATAATATATTTCAACGATACGTAGTTCTTAAATTACTAGTCATCTTGTTCCATTGACAATATGCCGTATAGCCGCCGTGCCACTTCGGCTACAAGTTTACTACTCACCGCTTTCTCTCTTGGAACCATGCAAAAGCCGTCGATTACTTGCTGTTTAAAATGCTGTTTAGTTCTTGACTAGTTTATCCGCCAGATAAAATTTAAAACCCCTCGAAAAAATACTAGTTCCTACCATAATTTGGCTCAATCTCTTTTCAATCGGCAACCTGTTTTTCGGTTTTCCGGCGACGGATTATCCCAGAGCCTTCGTTTGCGCGCTGGCTCTGGGTACGAGATTGTGTCACAGTCGGAACACCAAAATTTCTTCCGCCACGTCTGAGTCAGACGAACGATCTTGGAACATATTGATCAATATATCTAACGTTTTCACTGCTTAAATAAAGGTTTAAGATACGCAATACCAAAAACACACTAAAAAGTCCCTGAGAGCCTGACGTCACACAGTAAACTCGCACCAGGTCCCTAATTCACGGTCACAGTTATAGAGATACCAGCTTTGGAGCGCTGTTAATGGGCGGGAATTTAATATTTTTGAGAAAAAATTTCGGGAAACATTTTCTTTCAACCAAAGTTGTTTAAATATGTAAAGATCCCACAAACCATAGAGGCACTTTAAATGTCATTGTCAACGACTACGTTGACTCTCAGGTAACGAAATTTTAAATGAAACAGAACTTAAAGTTTAGTTTAGTTTTAAAAGAAGATCTATAAATGGTACCAAGCTTACCTTAATTTCACACACAACATGCTCATACAACTTTTACAGCTTGTCCTTTAAATCAATTTTGCAAAGTTTTAAAATAAATCAAAATAATTACGAAAAAATCAGTTGATCTGCGTTAAAGTGGAAAAATTATTGATCATCTGAAAAAGGTTTGACAACTGAAAAATTAATTTTCCATAAGAAACTTACTTGTTATCATTTCCAGTTCGTTGTATGCTGGTTGTCAAAGCTTTCTTAAGCCAACAAGAAGCGTCTACAGCCGCTACCGTGCCTTTAAAATTACTAATAAAAACTTCTTTTGTAATTCCCTTATGTTTCAAAAGCGGCAACAAACAATTGATTCCGATCCCATTATATAAATCACAACTTGAAACGCTGTCGTTGCCACTCAGACAGAGACCTACTCACCTTGATCGGTCATGGGTCAATGAGCTAAAAACATATTATACCCAAAATGCACCGCGACGCGGGACCACACACAACCTGGCTTTGTACAAATGGTCTAATACATTCGTAAGTCAATACATTCGATCACATGCGTCAAAAGGAGAAAAATTGCAGCAAAAATTGCCTGTGTAAACGGGCCTTAATATATTTGCCAGTAATGTTTCTACAAGTTACATACCGTAGTTAACTTAAGCTAGCCTCTGTTTCCTTGGCTTTTTTGGCAGTGGAGTGTCATCAATCACCTCTTCTATGCGCACCGTGTTTAGTTTTCCCAGTCACTGGGACAAGAGCTTGCGAACCAAGTAAACGCAGGCTCCGCTGCTTTCATTATAATTAAATTGTAGCAGTGTTGGGTTTTCATTCCCTCCCTTCTTCTGACGATGCTTGTCAAAGTAAGACTCAAGTGGATCTGGCCTGTCACGTGACAGAGCCCGCATTCTAGGTGTATTAATTCTATGATGTAACCTTGCAATAATACTCCCCTTACGTAGGGCAAAACGACAACACATTCAGGATCTTTCTGAAGTGGTGGAGTTCTTTGGTATTCGTTTTGGACCGTTTGGATAAACTCGTGGTGATAACCATTCACTCTATGGTCACTCCAGACTGTTGTATTCATCAACGTTTCGGGATATGCAAATATTAAAGAAATACCAAATAATTTTCCGTGTAGAATACTCTGATCCAAAAACGCGAGATGTTGCGGGAAAAAATCGTAACAAAAACACGATCTTCTAGGCGAGTATTTTTAGCTTTCCGAAAGTCTCGGGCCAACTGTAATTACACATTCATGTAGTCCTACTCTTAGGTAAATGATGAAAACTTAATTACTTGGGCAACATGTGGTAGGCCAAGTCTAGGTTTCTGCTCGTTTTAGTTTTATTTTTATTTCAAAATTTTGCATTTTTTGCACGTTTTACTTCCCCTACTATTCATGCTTCCGGTGAGTTGTTAGCCATGCGACGGAGTGAGGCCGTGAGACATGTAATAAGTTCTTCTCTCCTTTCGCTTTTGTATTTTCCTGCACGCTGTTGGTAGATTTCAAAAGTGACTGACTGACTTTGTAGTTTAACAGTAATGTGAATGACAACTCTCTTGAACGTAAATATGTTCACTTGTGTGAAGTATGCACCACATTCATTCTTCGATTCAGGCTCCGCGCACTTGCCAGTATGTAGCCCGCGTGAACGCCTGACCCAGGCGGCTTGTTAACTATGTCCAAAGCAGCAAGCCCGAATAGAGTTCCTACAATGCATTTCCTCGAGAACTACATGCAATCTTTACCAAATGCAGTTTGTGTTTCGTTCTATTTTTGGCCAGTATTTTTTCGCTATTAGATATTCTTCCAAAATACTTTTTCTAAAGAAAAACATCTAATCTGGTGATTTTACGCGGTTCTAGCCAGAAACAAATTCATCCAGTTAAACGGCGTTTAGTTTACGTCTATTCTTTCCTTCAGTATTGTTTACCATTTGTACGTTTTCGGTAAAAATTCAAATAAATATTATTTTAATATAGATAAGTTTTGTGGAAACACACGTAAAATATTTATTAGCAAATAAATATTTTACGTTGTGTTTCCATAAAACTTATCTATATTACATTATCGCCATGAAAACGTTTAAATAATTAAATATTATTTTGATGAATATGTTTTACTAATTGATTCACTGAACTGTTGGAAGTGTTTGCTAAGGGTAGAGTTGATGACAGCACGTATACTTGACAAACAGCCAAACTGAATTAAATTTAGACTAAATAATTAATACGACTGAGAATCTTCAAATACATTTTATCTAATGCATTTCCCCAAAATATCACATTTCTTTTTTGTGCGACTAGTATTTTACTACACTTTCCAACGAGTATGCAATTAATATGTTGCCATGACTAAAGATACTTCTAATAATATCGGGGCTGAACTCTAATCTGACACAAATGAATTTTTTTGTGCGGACTATTTTGGCTAAAAAATAATTACTCAGAAAAACGTTAGAAGTACTTTTGACGCCTATTTCATATTGCTGCGTCATTTATCAAGTGACGTTCATCTTATAAAAGGACTTGTGTTACAGCAGGCACAACTTAGTCGATGTTGTACACGGACACTTTGTAGTTCGATCTTTCGTACTTTGCGAAACTACATTGCAGCAAGAAAACAAATTTATCAAAGCATTTACAGGTAAAATTTAATTAACAATAACTCAATAGAATTCATCAATTATTTGATTGCTACCAGAGTGGTGTTAATAAATAGAATTTAAACACTGCTCAAATATATAAACATAAATGGCTTAGTATGAAAAGCAGTATGTAAGAGCCAACAGCATTATTGTATGGTTTCAACTCGGCGACGTATAGGTTAACTCCAATTATTTTCTTAGTTTTATTCTGATGTTGATACGGTTTACCCTATCCTTTTTCTTCTAATTAGATATATTTAGCTCAAAGGTTTTTCGTGTCTTGCAACTAAACAAAAGTAATTAAAATACATATGCGGAATTATTGTGGCAACCATTCCGTAGAAAAGGCTGATAAATTGATTTGTTGCTTAGGTTTTGGGCGCGATTTCCTTGCCGGTTTTTTTTCGCAATGTTGGATTTCGTTGTCAAAACATTGTCTATTTGCTTACACAATTTCATCAAACGCCTTTGAATTTTACATGTTTTTTCCGCGTATAAGTCAAACTCTTATAACTTTTTTCTAATAAAATTAGATTTTAATCCAGCTACTGCCAGACTATCTTATTCACATAAGGAGAAACTTGGATGCGTTAAGATTGTTTCATATTACTTTATTAAGTATTAATTTTATTCAGTTAAGCGTTAACAACTACAATTTCGTTCGCATATGACTCATTCAGATACAAACATCATTTTTTGCTTAGTTCCTAACACTAGCTTTCAATTTCTTATTCAATGAAATTAATTGCACCACAGTAACCGCTATCGATGTCATCTGCTCGTTAACATAAATATCTACAGTGTATCCAGGGGTAAACTCCGGCATAGCAAATAACTATAGGCTCAGATAGTAAAATTATAAGTTTGGGTGTTTTATATACCTGTAAGACAAATGCCATCGATATCGAGAACAATCCTAAAAGTCGAAAATGTTAATGTATTTGTAGAAAAAATTGATTACCGTTTAAGTATTTAAATAGCAGATGAAAACGACTCATTCTCTAAGCAATAAATTACATCAAATGATGTTTATAGAAAGAGGCTGACAATTTCTATTTGGCAGTCCAATTTCAATCATTGAAATGGCGCTGGTAAACACAGACTTTGTCGTGCATTCGGGTTAGGCTCAGTTAATGGAACTATAACGGACGTATAACCTACATGCAGGGGCGTCGGAAGTGTGTGTGTGTGGAGGGGGGGGGCTTTCCCCCACTTTTTGGTGGTGGTTGGGGGGGGGGGGTCAGAATATGTTGGGCCCCCCAACTTTTTAACGAGGCCATGCCATATATTTTGTACATTAAATTCTGTTTTTAAATGTACCTCTTGTAAGCCGGCTCGATCCAACACAATACACTAACCTTAGCTAAACCCACGACTTTTAATAAATATATAATAAAGAAATTTGAATGCAGATATTCAATGTCGGAAAAGTGTTGTCTTTTGAGTATTTTATGACGTTTTTGGACCTTTAGGATTCTGTAAATCGTTGTCCTAAAATGCAGGAAATGGCATTTCAGAGACTCTAGATTTCACATTTTCCCGGAAGGATCATGCCCCTGGACCCCACTAACCCCCCCCCCCCCCCCCCCCCACACACACACACACACAAACACACACACTTTTAGCGTCGCTCCGACGCCCCTGCCTACATGTAAATTATTATACGTGCAAAAGGCATGATAATATAATATAGTGTGATACTTCAAAATGTTGTGCTAAGAGAAAGCTATTTTTACACAAAAAGTTTTAGAAGCTATTATTGTAAAAAGAAAAAAAAAGATGTTGCGTGTTTTAGTCCGTTTAAAACGTGTGCAGTTGCACCTGCTTTAACTGTTTTTATTGAAACAAGGCAGGCGGAAAGTGAGTCGGAGACTAAAAAAGCAATTTAAGAACACTCTTAAGAAGATAATGCTCGATATGTCAAATACCAGTCGTATTACACCTGTATTTGTTTTTTTGTAGGAAGTTAACAACGTTAGGGAATAATAAATATTGTTTAAATTAACGTTAATAATTTAACATTTAAAATTTAAATAAAATTTTAAAACAAAATTTAATAAAACGATATAAAATAAGATTAGAAAATTGGTGAATGAGTAATGCATTGGAGAAGTTTACCCTGTCTGTTGATAGGACGTCGTGGAGCTTGCTTTGTGATTTTTACTGTGTTTAAAGGTCTCGAAATTGCGACCGATACGATTCCAAGTTCGACCCGATATATCCATGTTTGTGGCAAAGATTTTATTTTACCATCTGCATTTTTGTAACATTTATACAACAGTCTGCTTTATCGTAATTTCCGTAAGAAGTTAAAAAGAATAGTGAAAACCATGAAAAACTATATTCAGTTCTATATTGATACATAGAGCTCAAGAACATGGGTTGTTTTTAAATAGCAATAGACATGGCGACAAATTTTCAAAAGATCGAAGAATGAACCAAGAAATTTCCGTCTAAAGAAGGGGAGAAAAAAATTCTCTTCTAGGAAAAGGAGATTTCTCAGAAAATCACGTTTCAGCCCAGTGGAATGGGGACAAATTTTCTGGGATAGGAGGGTGCTGGAGAGTTCCTGTTACACCGTTACACATTACCATTACCACTACCACTACCACTACCACTACCACTACCACTACCACTACCACTACCACTACCACTACCACTACCACTACCACTACCACTACCACTACCACTACCACTACCACTACCACTACCACTACCACTACCACTACCACTACCACTACCACTACCACTACCACTACCACTACCACTACCACTACCACTACCACTGCAACTACCACTACAACTACCACTACCACTACCACTACCACTACCACTACCACTACCACCGCCACCGCCACCGCCATTACCCTTGCCCTTGCCATTACCCTTGCCCTTGCCCTTGTCATTACCATTACCATTACCCTCTAGCTTACCATTACACTTACCCTTACACTTACCCTTAATAACCTTACCCTTTCCCTTGCCAGTGTTTTTGCCATTGCCATTGCCATTGCCATTGCCATTGCCATTGCCATTGCCATTGCCATTGCCATTGCCATTGCCAGTGCCCTTGCCCTTGCCCTTGCCCTTGCCCTTGCCCTTGCCATTGCCATTGCCATTGCCATTGCCATTGCCATTACCATTACCATTATTAATATCATTATCATCATTATTATCACACATATATATATATATATATAAACATCGTCGTTGTCATCGTTATTATTATTATTATTATTATTATTATTATTATTATTATTATTATAACCTAACTAAATGGGGAATAATGTCGAACTCTGATTGCTCCTTCTGCTTAAACCCTGAAACCCTCCTACATGTAGTTGCTGGATGCCAAACGTACCTTCCACGATTTACATGGAGACATGACTCTGTTCTCAACTTTATTACAAAACGCTACAACCTGTCAACAACTCTAATCTCTTCGTTGATCTTCCTGGATATAAGAGCCCATCAATAATAACCGGTGAAACGTATCACCCAGATGTGCTTCTTTCCATTTCCACTGATTGTCTCTATATCCTTGAACTCTCCGTCGGATATGAACCTAATCTCCAAACTAACGTTGATCGCAAAAGAGCACGATACAAGGATGTAATTACACAGCAAAAGGAACATTTTAAAACTGTCAAATTTGTAAATTTATCAATCAGTTCCTTAGGTGTTTTCTCAAAAGAATGTCGTACCTTTTTGGAGATGTTAAACGATCTAGGTCTTGATAAAAGTCACCAAAATTTTTGTATTAAGAAAATAATGTCTATCGCCATTAGAACAACATACTATATATTTTGTTGTAGAAACAAGGCTTGGACAAATCCAGACTTAATGAACATTTGAAGATACATTTTAAATTCAAAATTTCTATATAGTTGTAAACAATAAATAGGTTCAAGTAGTCAATTATAAATTACCTTAATTAGTGAGATTTATAATTGTATATATATATATAAAGTATTTCAATAAAGTTTCCATTATTATTATTATTACTATTATTATTATTATTATTATTATTATTATTATTATTATTATTATCATTATTATCATTATCATTATCATTATTATATATTTCATTACATTAATTATTATATTTATTCCTCAAATTTAACATTCATGCCAAATATTTCTAAGGTGAATACATCCCATTAGGGACAAACGAGGAACAAAAAAAGCTCTGAACTGATTTGGCAGATAATCAGTTCCAAAAAAATTCATTGCTGTTTGTGGATTTCTACTAAGACTCAAGCATGAACTGGAAATTTTTGGCGTTGCTGATTTGCAGCATCGTCATGCAGTATCCTATTGCTCAAGGTACGTTAAGTTGTATATTTACAACCGCATCTACATATACTGTACATCTAGGTGCAAATATATTCACGTCCATGTACTGGTTCACGTCCACGTTCATGTCTATGTCCATGTTCACATGCACGTCCAGAACCGCACGTCTATTACCACACGTCCAGGATCACACGACTATGTTCACGTTTTCATTAACGTTTACGTATACGTTTGCGTCCACGTACAATTACGTCTAAGACCACGTTCACGTCAACATTCAGGTTTACTATAACTGTGCCTAGCCTGTGCTTCCTTTTATCCCCGTCCCGCCCGCCGTTATTCAGCCACGTCCACATTTACGTCTATGTCCACGTTCACGTCCACGAACAATTCTACGTTGACATCGACGTCCACTCCTACTTCTTGGATCATGTTCACACGCATAAATCACACTATACCTCATGTCACAATAGAAGACACGCACACGCGTCATCCCTAATACTAATAACCTCATAATTTAAATTGACATATTCATATTCACGTGACGCATACCATATCACAAACACTCACACTCCTACATCAATCAAACGTTATCCATACGACAGACGATACTGAGCGGAGAACCTCGCAAGAGAGAACCTATTTTTAACTGGAAACATTCACGATGGCACAAAGAGTTGGAATGTCCAGAAAAAACAATAAATTCGGTAGGCCTTCCTTACCTTATATTATCGTTTGTGCTGTATAGCTTAACAACGAACTAACCTATCTAACTCCTTCCCCTCTTAACCTTCTTACACTCTTCCACATTTCCCATATACAAACCACAGAACTCCTTTCCCCCTAAAAATCCCTCCTGAAGAAGACTGTAAGGTCGGAACGCGTCGAGGGTTGCCGGCTTTACAGAAAAAAACCAACTTTCCTAACACATTCCTATCCATTCACCCTAATTATATCCTTCACGTTCCCCTTCTCTCGCTCCTTTTCATACTCTAAACTCAATACTCTTCCTTTTGCCCTTTAACTAATAATTAAAATCGCACAACTTCATTTTATATATATACCGATATCTCCTAAATTAGTTTATTTTAGTTATCCTCCAATGCGATGATTCTGCTTAAGCTCCTAACTTGTATTGTTTGATAATATGTTTTTTACACACAATGTTTAACATCAGTGTGGGTCCAATTACCTATCTATCAATGAAAATTGACAGGAACTTGTATGTTTACATGTACAGTACAGTGAACTCAATGTAAGTTAAAATGTGGTAACTGGAACGATAACGCGTAAACGAAAAGGTGGGGCAAAGAATTTTAGGCCCATGCGCGGTTAGCAGGTAGGTTTCACGCTCCCACGAAATGTTTTTTTACACGGCCGCCCGTCTTGAGCGAACAGCGACCTTTGAAAGCTCGAAAAATGGTTTGAAAATAATATTTATCAAATTATTTTGTCAGGCTAACATTTAGTTTCATTTAATGTAGCCGTCCAAAACTATACAGTAATTTAAGCTAGGAATGAAAATAGGCTGAGAAAATAAACGTCCTTTTGCTGGCTAGGATGAAAACAGGCTACATGGAGCAAAAACGAAGGGGATTACTTGGCCTCAAGTTTTCCGGCACTTGAACTTTTTGGTTTTAACTGAGGCGCTTGCGCTAGCATTTTGTCGTTCACAATTTTCTTGTCGGTCGTTGTTGGAATATCATCATTTCTGTGTGATTTCCATCGGCACAGGCAATGGCGCCGAAGGTTTCTCCACTGGAATTTGTCGAATAATAGCAACATGAACGTTCATCGCGAACGTTTACTTGTGAAAGAATTTTAATTTCTTTTTTAAATTTTCATCGAGCTTTTGATTGCGATTAGCTGATGGCACTACCTTTATAAGCCTATGTAGACGTGAAGTTTATCATTGGCATTGCATGCACCTTTTATCATACTCATGGGCTTTGGCGATTTTTTTGGCTGTATTTCCAAATTTTCGACTGAAACGTTGTCTGTTTAATACTTCTTTCTAGAATCCGATTCTACCGAATTGTTTTTATCTCGGACTCTATTGTAAATGTAATTTTTGAGCTGTTGACTTTTAATTCTGCCTTTGCAAAACATGTATGCATAGGGAAGCCATTTAAAGTTTGTTAAAAATAATCCCATTTGAAACCTCCTAAAAACATATTTTGTACAACCAGAACTTAATAATGAAATGTAAGTTTTGCTTTGATATGTTAAATCAGTTGAGTCATCTTATCCATAAATTATAGAATTATCTTGAGGATTATAATTTGTTTTTATATCTGTTTGTTTATATACATTGGCTGTATATCAGGTGTGCTTATTTTAATCAGGGTGGGTGGGTGGGGGGTGTTTCAAAAAAGCATTTAATAAAAGCGGGCGGGGGGTTGTTGCATTCATGTATTTCTAGTAAGGTGGTAATGCCAGGAGAGAATTGGGTATATTATCAGTAATATTGGGCATTTCACTCGATTACATAGCATGTTCTAGGGATTTTGGGTGAATGAAAATTCGAGTGTAGAATATATACATTTTAAGACCAAACCGAGACCAGTTGCGAAAAATGCAACTACACAGGCCTTCCGGTAGGAATTGAACCCACGACCTTGCGATTCTAGTGCAATGCTCTGACCACTGAGCCACGGAGGGCGTTGCCGAGAGCTTGATCGTGAGCCCTGTATATATAATCACCGAGCCCGGGCGTAGGACCGAAGGCCCGGAGCCCGGTGAGGGTGCTAATCTCGACATGCGTGTAGTCCATGCACTTTAGGCAATTGAACCCACGACCTTGCGATTCTAGTGCAATGCTCTGACCACTGAGACTGCACGGGCAACTCGGATTCTTCGGAGCATGTTAAACAGTACGCCGTGTGTGTACCAGTTGGCTATGAGCTCAGTTATTAGAAAAGCACTCAGCAGACTGATACTCTCTCAGGTGCGACAGGTGTAAAATTCCACACAAGACCACAAGTCATCAAATATATTCCCACTTACACAAACAAGTTTTCTTTAACATGTTTCAATTTTGAGAACGTTTGTATCAAAAAAAATTTGTGGAGAAAACAATTTTCAAAGAAAACTTGCTGGTGCAAGGTGTAGCCTGTAGGTCAAGTGATATAGAACTTAATAGGGACCTTAAGCATCGAGAACGTTGACGTCGCGGACGTTAGGTCACGAGCCGAGTAGTCCTGGAGCGAGTACGTCGGAAGCTTTCGTCAGCGTTGTCGGCAAATGACGTTAAGCAAGCAAACCGCGGACTAAACACGGACGGCGGAGCAACAACATGTAAACATGCAAGTAAACAACTATGTTTTTTCAGTAATTTCGATAATTTACTTATCATGTGCAGTTTAAAGGAAGCTCGAGAGATGCTTCTTTTGTCCATGCACCATAGTTTTATCACGGAGGAAGAGTTTGTGCTTTTATACGATGCCAGTTTCCCTAAGAACCTGAATTTTCCCCACAAAGACTACGATCGATTCAACCTCGACGATATGGACGAAACTGAATGTTATCGGGAATTTAGAGTGTGCAAACTCGACATACCTCGTCTGGCCGATGCACTCAGGTTACCAGAGAGGTTGAGCTGCCATCAGCGAACTAGAGCAGACAGAATCGAGGGACTTTGCATGGTGTTGAAGAGACTGTCCTATCCCTGTCGTTACAGCGATATGATTCACCGATTTGGTCGTGCAGTCCCAGAAGTCAGCATGATTACTAATTGTTTTGAGGACTGGATTTTCATTCACAGGAAGATAACTGAATGGAATGCTGAACTGTTGAGTCAAGATAAACTCCAGTTATATGCTAATGCTGTAGCGGCTAAAGGAGCAGCACTAACCAACTGCTTTGGTTTTGTGGATGAGACTGTGCGACCAATTTGCAGACAGGCAAAAACCAAAAAATTGTGTACAACGGGCACAAAAGAGTCCATGCTTTAAAATTCCAGTCAGTTACAGTGCTACAGGGTTACACCTGTAGGTAATCTTTATTGCTCTATTAAATGCTTATATTGATATTGCTTTATTAAATGCTTATAGTAAGTAAAAGATTACACCACAACCACCTGTTGACTCATGACCTAGAGTTGACTTATAGTTGTGTAATTATTTTCTTACTATACATTTTACATTACATCTCTAATAGTCTATAGTTACACTTGTGAGTACTGTTTGTGTTGCAGTTTACGACCCAGTACTCATTTGGGAATTTTAGTATTTCCCCCTAGCACTCGGATCTTGGCTACGAGAGTGTTTTAAAGTACAGTGACCAATTTTAAAATACAACAACTTGAGAGCTGAATATTACTGTAAGCAGATCCTACTGTGCGTAGAAGATGCAGAGGCGTAGCCAGAATGGGGACTGGGGGGCCTGCCCCCCTGGAAAAAGTGCTGGGCCCCCCTGAGAAAATTTGGCTTGATATGCCTCAGTTAAGCTGCCCCCCTAGGTTTTTCCTTGCCCCCCTTGGTAAAAAATCCTGGCTACGCCTCTGAGAAGATGACCCCCATATACATAATCATTTATTACTTCAATATTTATTTTACTAATATCTACCGTAATTGCACAACTATTTTAGCATTTTACCACTTCATTGCTAAAGCACATTACCAGCTGAATATGTAAAAGCCTGCAGTTAAATCTGTTAAAAAACCCTAAATTAATAGCCTGCTTTTGGTTTTCCAAATTAAAGTCTGGAATCCTTCAGCATTGCTGCATGCATCATGCTTTCTACCCTCTGTGTAATTTCAGAAGATAAATTTAATAAGTTATTTTATTTAGAAAAACTTAGGCATAATAAATCGACATACTGAACACCAGGTTGTTGAAAACCCTGTTTCTTTTCACAAAAACCCAGCCCACCAGCACCTCGGCTTTTAAAAACCCCCAGGTGTTTTGGAAAGAAATACCAGGCTGTTAGAGAATTTGGAAATGAATGCCATTAGCCCAACTGTTATGCCCTATTGTCTGTACGGAGACCCTGCATATCCACTGACACTTCATCTACAGGCACCATTCAGAGTAGCCTGCGAGCAGGCTCTCTCAACGCAGCGCTGTGAAATGAGAGCCTGCAACAATCCTAGGATTAAATCGATAACGCCGACTTAATTAATATGCAATTGTCGCGAATCAAACAATCGCATTCTTCCGGAAGTCTGTGTACAAATCCTCATTCAAAGCACAATCCGAAGATGTAAATTTCACACTATCAACTATACTCGTTACTGAAAACTCAAAAAATCTGTTTATAAGAAAGCCAGAAGCAATGTAACGCACTAACGATTATCGGGTATGTAGTTTGGAGTTTAAAATATTCAACTTTATACTAAAAACATGTAGCGAAACAGTTTAGCGATGCGTGCTAACGTCTCAGTTTGAATCAAATTGAATGTACTAAGATTGGATCATGACAACCTCAGATTTTAGTTTTATAAGTTTGCTATCTCTAATCTGTGGAAGACGAACATAACGTACTTTGATTTTGCAAGAAACAGTGATAAATCGTTATTCGAGATTAGGTGTTTGTGATTCACTGCACGGCATTCGCTGATCCAGGTGATGGCGACAGAATATCGTCAAGATAGCACCGCTTCTCGTGTAAATGTGCAAGTTGCATGCAAGAGGTCAAAACGAAGACTTCATGAACTGCTGTATACGAACGAACATGAAATGAGTTACGCTCCTTCGTAGCTAGGGAAATGTGCGAAAACCTGCTTTTAAAGATAGCCGACATATAGAACCAGGTGCGTATCATTATAGTCTAAACGGCGACATATTAATAGTTAAGAAATTCAAGTGTTTTATCAAATTTAGCAAGACTTTCCTTCTGGCTGTTGAGTTATTCTGAACTGGGTTGAATAACTGGGTTATTCTGAACTGAATAACTGGTGGCCTCGAGCCAGTCGGCTTCGATAATATAAATAATACCAGGCGCACTGGCGCACAAATTGGATAATATCAATTAAGTTCCAGATAATAGCACAGACATTTAATGGCAGAAAGAAACTTCGTTTGAAAAAGAGCTTACCTCATTTAGCAATAATCTTTATTACACGAATTAAGTGAATGTGTAATTTGCAATATCAAATGCTGATGTCTATATTGGAAAAAAAATTAATTAGACAGTTTAAGTCTACACAAGTCACAATGTGTATTTATTAATTATTTATCCAACAGAGTTTTTACTGTACATTCATTTGAAAAATATATAATTTACAATTTAAATAAATCTTGATTTACATTATATTTTATGTGACATGTTGCGTAATACATATTTATATATTGAGTTAATTAATATCCTGAATTAAATGTCATTCAAATTACATTTAAATTAAGTAATATATTTTTACTATACAAGAGAATTATTTATTAAATAATAATAAAATGTTTCACTGAAATGGTTGATACTAATTAATAAACAGGAAAATTCTTTGTTACAAAGTATATATATATATATTTATATATATATATATATTTCTTTTCGTGTTGCATATGACAATGTGTTCTGGGTATATTCAAATAATAATTTATGCAAAGTATTCTTCAAGAGAAGGTGGATCCACTCCAAAGAACTTGGCTGCACCATTACTATACATGCATGTTAAAGCATTTCTTAGCAATGCACTGGCTACATAATGTTTACCAACAGCACTTAAACCAATTTTTAGATTTTTTTAAAATCAATAAATTTAAATGAACAAACAATATCACCAAAGATCCATGCACTCAACTGATGAGCGCACCACACTCATTGATTTGTTGAACTGTTGCATCGGAGCTGTGAGTGGATTATCTCTGAATGTAGCCTGCGGGCAGGCCCTCCTGTTGCTGTGAAATGTGGGCCTGCAACAAAGCATGGGGTTTTTTCATCACTCGCTGCCGTCAGAGGCCGCGTATTTCTATTGATCGAATTTGGCGGCCGCGAGTTTCTATTGGTCGAACAAAATTAACCCAGAATAAATTATTTTTAAAGTTATTGTTTACGGACTTCAACAATGCATGGAGTGGAGACATATTTCAACAAGACGGCTATTACAAGACGCCGTAGCTCTTAATATTTTTAAAACACATCGCTGTGGAACAAAAGAAAAGAAATAGCAAAGTAGATGCGGATTGAAACTCCATGAATCTCTCTGTCTGTCAGTGTCTGGCTTTATAATACAGAAGCAAGTGTCATCACTTTCATCACAAATCGAGTCCCGTCCGTCGCCTTGACTCAATAATAATGTGCCGTTCAAAACGTCAAAATATATTAATAAGAGGAGATTACACATTCACTTAATTCGTGTAATAAAGATTATTACTAAATGAGGTAAGCTCTTTTTCAAACGAAGTTTCTTTCCGCCATTAAATGTCTGTGCTATTGTCTGGAACTTAATTGATATTATCCAATTTGTGCGCCAGTGCGTCTGGTATTATTTATATTATCGAAGCCGACTGGCTCGAGGCTACCAGTTATTCAGTTCAGAATAACCCAGTTTTTTAACTCAACAGCCAGAAGGAAAGTCTTGCTAAATTTGATAAAACACTTGAATTTCTTAACTATTAATATGTCGCCGTTTAGACTATAATGATACGCACCTGGTTCTATATGTCGGCTATCTTTGAAAGCAGGTTTACGCACCTTCCCTAGCTACGAAGGAGCGTAACTCATTTCATGTTCGTTCGTATACAGCAGTTCGTGAAGTCTTCGTTTTGACCTCTTGCATGCAACTTGCACATTTACACGAGAAGCGGCGCTATCTTGACGATATTCTGTCGCCATCACCTGGATCAGTGAATGCCGTGCATGCAGTGAATCACATATATAATTATATATATATATATATATATATATATATATTATATATATATATATATATATATATATATATATATATATATATATATATATATATGTATAAAGTAGATATATGTAGTGGTCTGATACAAATAAATATCTAGAAAAACAAAATATGATAAGTTTATTCTATGAAAAAAATTTTTTTTTGATGGCATACCCTTGAGAAAATCACTGCAGTCACATGGTTGATATTTATTTGATTCAAGCAGTCCTTCAAAATATTTAGATGTCCCAGCTTTTGTCAAACCATCTTTTAATTTTTTTATGTCTGAATCATTGCCTTGTCTTGCAATGATGGTGCTGAGTTGCATGGCTCTTCTTTTGTTAATGTTTTGTGCTGTTGCTTTACTAAATTTAATGATCAAATAGTACTGCAGTTTTAAGTTCTTCTTTGCCATTGTTGTAGCAGCTGAGTGCATGTTACTGTAAATAAATCCTCCGTTGCCTCAAGCTGTATGAAGTCAAGCTGTTGAAATATTAAATCAGCTACATGTTTGCAGCAACCACATATAGACTTGCCATGCATGAACGAACAAGTTGCCGGGTGTATGTGAACATAAACCTCATATTGTGTTTTCTTCATGGAAGCATTCCTGTTGTTGGTACATCTATCCAGTGACTTAAGTTTATATGGACAGTGCCTTTTACAAGAAAATAGCATTCTTTTCCTTTCATAATACTGGCTTAAACTTTTACTTGTGTTACCAGTTTCTTGGTAGCCAGACTTCTTGCATGTGCTTTATACAAGTGAGCATTTGGTGGTTTCCATGTTTACCAGTGATGTCTGTTATCAAATGTTGCTTCAATATGAACTCGTGCATGGATGAATAGTGGTAAATTGTCCACTCTCGTCCACATTCTTCTTTATCCATTTCCAACAAAATGAATAAAAAGCCAGGCGAAAATTCAATCCAAGTTGAGCACACTTCGTGTTTACAACTACAAGTAGTTATATTAAGTTTTCGTCGCTGACTATAGGTTATCGAAGAAGAAACAAAGCAAAAAATCGTACACAGAGCTGAAAATACTTCGACGTTTACGAAACAGAGGAAAAAGCGAGAAAATTAAGTTGGTCAAACCGGTTGTTTTCGCGCAAAAGACTTCAATGTTTTAAATTGGTTTAGAAATAGAACTCTTGAGTCTTGATCAAATCGTGCGTGAAGCCGAGACGTGGTAGTTGAAACATGATTTTTAAATCCAGAAGAGTCAGATAGGAGCCGATTGCAGTTCTGCATGCCAGTTGGGAATAGTGAATGACTGTGGACTTAGTTACTTCAAACGAAATCTATATAAGTACCTACCTTTCAAATGTGTAAAATCTCAAATAGTTATGAGAGCCGTCTTCATCGAACGAAATTATCTCTTCGCCGCAATGATGAATATTTTGAAAAATATGGCAGTTCCACATCCACAATACCACAAAAACACAAAGCAAAAAAATCATCTACAAATTTAACTAAATGCTTCACGGCTCCTATTCGAAGGAAGTGGTCGCCATCTTCCGCATTTTTTTGTGTAACTAAACTCCCAGCATGCTTTGCTTTAATGCATAAGGTCCATTGAGTTCGTTTTCAGCGAATTTAGTTGAAATTAAAAAGGTTCTTTTTCCAGTGTTTTCTCCACGATGGCAAATACAACAATCATACGCCGGGGACATAAGACAGTCTAAGAGGCGGCCGCTGTATCCCATGTCAAGGGCTGAAGAATTTATGAAATTTACTTCCGCCCTACGTCCGCGACGTCAACGTTCTCGATGCTTAAGGTCCCTAATGATTCAAGTGTCGTGATACAAACCTTTCTTTTATCTGCGGCTTTTGATCTAGATATC
This sequence comes from Paragorgia papillata, assembly GCA_035771165.1. Taxonomy (NCBI): domain Eukaryota; kingdom Metazoa; phylum Cnidaria; class Anthozoa; order Scleralcyonacea; family Coralliidae; genus Paragorgia; species Paragorgia papillata. Next base: position 1,659,745 of record JAWNZC010000339.1, on the reverse strand, counting down.
TTTTCAACTTTCTTGCTCTTTTCCGGCACGTTTTCTTTGTCTTCCTCGCACTCGATGTCTTTTCTCTTGCGTGGCTGTGAACGTGGTTTGGTTTTCTTGCTTGGCGTGTTGCTCGCTGCCTGCACATTGTTTTTCGCCATCTTCAGCTTCTTGTTTAATGGCTAGGGACTGTTTCGCTTTCACTGCCACTTGAATTCTTTTCCGTCAAGGCCAGATGTTCGCGTAGTTCGATTTTGGACTACCATACCGTAAAAACCAACTCTCAGCTTCTACAACAGCAAAAAATTATCGAAAACAATAAAGCGATATTATTATTAGCCAATTTTTGTCTTTTTAATACACTAGCATGTTTCTAAAACTAAGGTAGTGAGAAAATATAAGAAATACCAGAAAGTTTTAAAATATATGCCAAAAACCTCTGTTGTTTTATCACAACAGAAACTTTGGCTTTTTCTTTCATCGCTTTGCCGCCTTCAACCATAAGGACATCTTTTGTCGCTACATTGGAAATGCTATCGTCTTCAGGAAAGTACAGTACAGTACAGCATATTTATATAGACATTTTAGTCAACTGACGTAGTATTTTGATTTTCTTCAGAACATAGCGTAAAGTCTATAGATGCAACAACGAGTAAAGCTGATTGAACTAAGCGAGAGTGAATGCGACAAACAACGCATGCATGCATGCGGTTTAAATATGCACGGTCTTTTAATAAGTATTTCGACGATGTGAATGAGAAATGGCGAAACAGCTAAACTATTCTAAGGTTGAATAGCCCTTTTAAATTGAATATTGGCCAGATATGATAGGTATCCCGCAGACAAAAGATTCTTTAAAGACAAAGAATTCGCCGAATAGGGCAACATTTATTTCAAAAATTAAAAAAAAATATTCAAAATTTATTTACGTTAGCGTATGAAATACCAAGATCAGTACTTTTATCAGTATTGATGATATGAATATGATTCAACGGATTCTTAAGTGGCTTTGCAATTAACACCGTGATATTTGACAGTAAAACATGATTGGTCTATGCTTGCCACTTTTTGAGTGCATACGTCAATCCATATTTATTGATGGAACAGTGTCAATTCGGAAAAAAGTTTTAAAAAATTGTAGATAGTCCGGAAAAGGTTGCTTTCTGGTAAACCGAAGTAACGAACATATTATCTCCTTTCTGAATTACCTTAATTTCTCGTATTTATTCGAGAAGGTTTACTCATTCCCAAAATAAAACCTTTTAACGCTAGTTAAAATTTAGTTAAGATAAGTTTAAAAACAAATTGTCGGCACAGCTCCGGGTCATTAAGTTTAAAATAAATAGAACCCATTATCTTCAAAGAGAAAAGCGACCTGAATTTTGCCACTATGTCGAATTTAGAATCGGGATAAGGCTTCGGTACAAGATTTATTTAGCAACAGGTGCATGTTTGGCGATTGCCGCCGAATCTAATTTAATGCAGGGCATGCAAGGGTTTATCTATACCCCTGAAGAATTCCTATCTTACAACAGCCCCCCTGACGGTTTTTACAACAGCTACCCCTGAATAATTCCTGTCTTACAGTATTATCCCTGAAGAAATTGATTGTTACCCTTGAAGAATTCAATTTTTTTCACTCGACCCCTGAAGAATTCCTAGTTGAAACAGTCCCTACGGACCCTACCCCTGAAGAATTCCAGTGTCCTCGATAGCGCAGTATACGGGTATTAAATGGAATAGCCCAATACAGTATTTCTTTAAGTTTACAATTTTTCATACTTTTAAGTTTACTATTTTTCACATTATTATGAAATATTTTGTTTATGATTAACTGTTCTAAAATACAAAGAACTTTTTTTGAAATTATGCCTTTACCTAGTCATGCACTCTGTACAATTATAACTTTTCAACTGCTTTTGCCTAAATACTTTACATTTTTTGGAGCTGTGATAAAGATCGATTTAACCAATTTTCAGTAATATTGGGCATTTAACTCGATTACATAGCATGTTCTAAGGATTTTGGGTGAAGGAAATTCAAGTGTAGAATATATACATTTTAAGACCAAACCGGGACCAGTTACGAAAAATGCAACTACACAGGCCTTCCGGCAGTAATTGAACCCACGACCTTGCGATTCTAGTTCAATGCTCTGACCACTGAGCCACGGAAGGCGTTGCCGAGAGCTTGATCGCGAGTTCTGTATATATAATAAGGTGGTAATGCCAGGAGAAAATTGGGTATAATTATTATAAGTAATATTGGGCATTTAACTCGATTACATAGCATGTTCTAAGGATTCGAGTGTAGAATATATACATTTTAAGACCAAACCGGGACCAGTTGCGAAAAATGCAACTACACAGGCCAATTTTCATATTGGTTGAATCTACCTCTTCAATTTTAACCAATTTAAAATTGGTCACAGTAACGACTTTTAACCAATTCAAATAGGTTCTCTCAGATTAATTGCCTTGACCAATATTCATCGGTTGTAACAACCAATATTTATTGGTTGAGCTTGCGATGACCAATTGATATTGGTCAATATAACTACAGGTAATTGTTAAATAAACCAATATGTAATGGTCAAAATGACCAAATGACCTGTTTAATTTTGGTTATTTCAAGCAGATAATTTTAGTTGAAATAACCAATTTTTCCTGGTTACTGTAACCATACGTAATGGTTGAATCAACCAATTTAAACTGTGAAAACGACGAATGTTTTATAGGTTAAAATGGCCAATACTTATTGGTTGTTTTAACCAATATAATTGTAGTTATTTCGACCTCAACGAATTTGATTGAAACGACCTGTTTTTAACTGGTTCTCTCAGATTCATTCAAACAACCTTTTTTTTTGGTTGTTTCAACCAATCAGTTTTTACAGTGTGGTGGTTCATTGGAAACTCAACAAGAATTTAGAGTTCTTACACAAGATGCGATTGTAAATTATTCGGTTAGTTCTTGGATTTTAAATATGAACAAGGCGATTTCAGTTACTAATGTAATACAAGACCTTGCACATGGTTAGTTCCCAGTAAAATTGTTATTTTAAAGAACCCGATTATTGGATATAACAACTACTTGCTTAAAACCGCTTCTGGTAGTATGAAATTTGGTGTTAATTATAAAGTGAATTAACAAGGTGTTCATAAACAACCACCAAAGAAGGTACATCAAGAAAGCGGTTCATACTTAGAGACACTAGATTGCACGCCTGATAAACCAGGTGTGTGTTTATCAGGTGTGCGGATGACTGATAAACCAGTCTATAAATCTGAAAAACAACTAGACAACAGCCTTGTTACTTTGGGACTACTGGGAAGTTGCATCATGTTTTTTTATAAGCAGATGCACATGTGTTTTATAATATAGTACAATAAGTCTGTTTATTGGTTACGGAGAGCCTGATAACTCAGATGACAGTAAACTATCCTTATCAGGAGGTAAATTGGTAGGACCGCTTAATTTGAATTATTACGGTTTGAAAAACGTGCCAACAGCAGTGAGCAGTGGACCAAGGAGATGCTATAAGTAAGCAGTATCTCGAAGCTAGTTACAACGTATTTTACAAGACTTATTTATATGATGGTAAGGGTGGTTTGCAGGTGGAAAAAGCTTCAATAATGCAAGGGAGCACGTTAGAATGTGATAGTTCTTATAAATCAACTAAACTTTAACTTACCTAAGTTATTGACGTTTTGTACGAGTAGTCGAGTTCGAGAAAACCGCTGATAATATGAGCCCCCGACGAACGAGCCGAATACTCTCCGAAGATACGCGAGGGCGGAGCGGGAAGGGAAAAGAGAAGGGGAGTGCAACTATCGAGATATCTTTCGACAATGATCGTAGCACATTGGTATGAACATAGAGTGTTGGACGTAAGTTGTTTTCTTTGAATGATTTATCAATTTGGACTCTGATGAGAAAACCGTTGGCTTTCATGAATATAAAGTTATAAGTAATTTTGAATTTTTATTGTCAGAACCGCGCCATCGCGGGTTTGTTTGTCGACGCTCCAGGATATGATCTCAATACCGAAGAAGCCCACAACATATACAAAAGGAGTTAGATTCGGCAAGGTCAACCAACTGAATCGTGCAACGTTTGGGAAGTTTCATTTATTTCCTTCGTGAGTTCGTGCGAGAAGAAGAGGAGACGAGTTTGTGGAACGATCGACCAGTACGAGTACTGATCCTTTTGTGTTAAATCTATTCATTATTTTTAATGAAATTCTTACAAGAACTTTAATAGGGTAGTTAGTAGTTACTGAAGGAGTAGAGTATGATAATTTTAGTGTATTTAGCTCGATCTATATACGATCTATATACGAGCTACGAACCACTGCTGGTCTGCCACGAGCATAGGCGAAAAGCTATTTCTAATCCGACTATTTTATTGGCTGAAAGCCATCACGTGCTCGGTAGTTGCACTCCCCTTCTCTTTTCCCTTCCAGCTCCGCCCTCGCGTATCTTCGGTGAGTATTCGGCTCGTTCGTCGGGGGCTCATATTATCAGCGGTTTGGTCGAACTTGGCGACTCGCACAAAACGTCAACAATTTAGGTTTGTTAAAATTTAGTTTATTTATAAGAACTATCACATTCTAACGTGCTCCCTTGAATAATGGTGTACCACTAAGCAACTTTCTGAGAACTATAATGAAGATATACGAATAACACCCAATGGTGTATGTATAGACAAAGATGATCCTATAGGCAGTACCTATGAGTTTGTTGTTAAAATAACGTTGTATTACGC